>OX375878.1:49296909-49965409 GCA_947359465.1 Metellina segmentata
TACTAGTGAAAAGAAATTAATCCTGATATTGTTTCAATATGATTTGTCATCCTTTCGTCCAACATATTGACGGTCAAACTGCTTGTCCTAAATCTTTTAGTGGGTCAATCGGGCAGCAGCTCACTTGCTGTGAAAAACTCTCTGTGGTCGATTATGAACCCATAGATTGTTCGATTGCTGATATAGACAGGAATTTGTTGAGCAAAGAAAAACAGTATTTGTTGGACATTTCAAATGCAATCATCTTGGGACATAGTCCAGAAGACTTGGTTAAATCGAGACCCTGGTTGTTTGTCCCATTCCAGGTGACTAACTGCGGCCAACCGAGTCCTTAGGTTGTATGTAAGTTTATCAGATCCATCCGGAAACTTAAAAGAAATAGTTGGCTCCATCTCAAAAATCATACATGCCTGTGTGGTTTGCCATAAAAAAAGAGCAAATATTTTACTGACGGAACAAAACACGTATTTCAATCAATCCAAACAACAACACGGTATTTATCCGACGATTTACTTCAAGTTGTCGATCCAGTAATACAACGAAATGCGTTCTTTGCGCACCCAGAGAATGTTTTGTTGGCAATGCTTGTCGATGAAAGAGAAAGAGAACATATTCGGAAGCTCGGTTACAGAAGGATCTTAAAAGCAGGACAAACCGTCCCAAAGAAGAAGACTGTTAGAAATTTCATACCACCGAAAATAAACTTTCGAGCTTCCGATTACATTGAAATTATTAATTGGAATTCTTGTGTGGTGTATCCTCAACCAATGTTACGGGACCTAAGTGAAGATGATATTAAATCCCTCATGAATTCTGACACTACGCCCATCAGAGAAATACAAAAGTTTTCCTGTCACACCCAGGCCGTTGAGAGGTGCGTCAAACTTGTGACAGAAGCCTTGAAAAAGTATGTGGACATGAAGCTAGACATGGCTATATCCGAGCAACACTGAAGTCTACATCGGTTATCCCTCATTACTCAAAAAATCAAGCTTTAAATCTGTAGTACAGTGGCTGTTCGCACATTTTTTAGACGATTGTGGTTAGCGGTAATAAAAAATCGTTTGCTGCAAAAGAAATAATTGCAGGTGTACTATGTTTTTAAAAGTCAAAATTATCGTCTGCGGCTTGAGAGGTTTGTTTTTATTCGAAATGGCGTTTCTAACGAAGCAGTGGTTCGAAGGCTATATTTATGCTCTTTCCGAAGAGAAATATTTGTATTCCGTTATCCAAAAACGATGTGAGAGTCATGGTTTGTGATATCTAAAGCGTCGATAGGTAATATCGTCAACAAGAAAGGAAAAAAAACGTCAAATTGGAGCCTCAAGTGGGACAAAAATCCCAAACTAGTATCCAAGGAAGAAACGGACAACTTCGACTATTGCAAAGGTACGTTGTTTAATGTTAAAAGAAAATCCCCCTTGTCAAAGGACAGTTGCAAAATCATTAAAATGCTCGGTGTCTAAAATAAATGGAACAAAAAACCGGTATCAAGGCCATACCTTCACTGATATCCCTACTAAATCTCCCGATGTATCACCTATGGATTTTTGTGCTTTCGAACTTTTAAAATCTGCATTATCCAAACGCCGTCCCACAACCCTTACAGGACTCTGGAAAGCTGTTCAGGAGGAATGGGATAGAATACCCCTTCTGACACTTCAAAAGGCATTATTATCCTGGAAATTACGGTGTCGAAAGATAGTTCAGAATAAGGGCTATCAAATAGAACATTTAAAACACAAGAATTTTATGTAATTTAGTTTTGTGAATACAATATACATTGTGTAAAAAATGTTTGAACAGCCTCTGTAGATAAAAAAAAAGAAAAAGTAAAAAAGACAGAAGGCAAAGAATCCTACTCTTTGTAAATGGTTGTAAATATAATGTAAACACCACACCCAACAATTGGATGGTTGTGGGTGAGGTTCCACGTGGTGAGTTCGGGGTCGCTTTGTTCTAGCAAAACAAGCGAAGAGTTGCACAGTAAAAATTGCAAAAAACTGGAAAATTTCTGTTTTTTCTAAGACGTTGCTCGAACTGAAAAAATTAGATTATTGATCAGAACTTAATTTATTTATGTTATTAAAACCATAAAACAAGCATAAAAAAACTAAAGCGAGTTGATTTAAAAAGTTTTAACTAACTTTAAAAAATTTACAAAAAAGGCACGATTTTTTAAATTTTTTATTAACTTCAAGTACGATGCGCAAACGGAAAGACGATAACCGATATTAATTTTTTATGCCGTTTTTTTCTTCTAACATTAAGCAACTTTTCCGCACTAAAGCGTTCCAAAAAAAATACATATTTTTTCAACCCACCCTAATACATAGCTATTTTTTTAAGCCCTGGGGTCTTTATACTTCATTGGATTTGTCCATTGTGAGCAGGTTCCAATGCGATGAAGGTTCAATTCCTGTAACTTACCCTGAATATATTTCTTCTTTCTGTGACTGTAAAGTTTTCCTTGTGTGTACGAGAGGGGACCCAAAAGAAACCGGACACAACTTATAAAAAATATCAAGTATTTATTTTACAAGTTCATACTTTAGTCACCCTCAAAATACTTTCTGTATGCCTCAATATGTTTCAATAAGTTTCTTCCACTTCTGGAAGCAGTTCGTAAACTCCGTCAAAGAGATGCTTCTTCAAGCTTGTGTCGTTTTTTGTTTAACCTCCATCCACGTCAACAAAACGTTTTCCTTCAAGGTCCCTTTTTAGCGTTGGGAACAAATAATAGTGGCACAGAACAAGATTGGGTGAATAGAGAGCGTGAGGAAGTGGTGTCATGCCGGTTTTGGTCAAAAACTTCTCGATGAACAAAAATGTCTTTGCAGGTGCGTTGTCATGGAGGTACCACCACTCCTCAATTTGCCACATTTCGGGCCATATTCTTCGAATGGCATCTGTTCTTATTTTCAATTCCTCACTCAAAATGCGCTGGAAAAAACTCCAAGACACACCAGACAAATCCGAGATTTCTTCTATGGTTCTCCGTCGTTCTTTTATCACCAATTCGCAAATTTTCTGGATGTTTTAGTCCGTTTTTGAGTTTAAAGGACTACTTGACCGAGGTTGATCTTCAATCGACATTTCACCCGTTTTAAAACAGGCAAACCACTTAAAAACTTGAATATCTTCATAGAACCATCTTTTTTAGCTGTCTGTATCATTTCCACTGTTTCAGTACCGGATTTTCCCAAAAGAAAACAATTTAATTGCAACGAGCTATTCCCATGTGTTCGTCGCCATCAGCAAAATCGACGAACTTCCAAAACTTAATTTAGAAAAGAATTTATCCACTTGCTCAAGGTGCGCAACCTGATGTCGCGCTGATAATTAAGATCCACCATCACGTCCACCAAGCGGCAGAACCCAGTACTACATAAGCCCTGCCCTCATAGGCACCTGTCCGGTTTCTTTAGGGTTCTCTTCGTATGCCCATTACTTGGTGTTGTTTGTCTTGTGTTTGGTGCATAAAACACAACAAACCTTCTTTTAACACTCGGGCGAGGGTTCACATGTATCCGTTCAAAACCCTGTAACCTTCTCTGCGTGACTTCTACCAGTTTTGATTTTCTTGCCTAATAAAACCTTTCGTAGAATGTTGCCAATCAATATATGAAGACTTCACCAAGCGGCAGATCCTCGTACAACATAAGCCCTGTCCATTATAGGCACCTGTCCGGTTTCTTAAGTGTCCTCTTAATATGCCCATTACTTGATGTTGCTCGTCTTGTGTTTGGCGCATAAAACACAACGAACTTTCTTTTAACACTCGGCGAGGGTTCACATGTATATATCCGTTCAAAACCCTGTAACCTTCTCTGCGTGACTTCTACCAGTTTTAACTTTCCTGCCTATTAGAAACTTTCGTAGAATTTTTCCAATCAATATATGAGGGGTTCAGAACGAGTGAATCAAGTCCATTTTGTAACATTTTGAGATACATCTATAAAAAGTTTCTTCTTGTGTGCACTTTTCCTGTTCGTTCTTCCAACATATCTCGGGAACCAAAGCAATTAGGGACTTGATTCAAGGTTGCACTAAAAAGATTCAACTTAAAAGAGTTCGGGTGTGTAATTATCATATTTCGACTGAAAAGTGGACTTGATCGATTCTAGTTTTGAACGGCTCATAAATGTTGTTATCTAGTCATTGTGTGTTTTTGTTGTCGGGTAAAAGCAGTACTAGACTACTCGGAAAATTCAGAGGGTTGAAGTCAGTTTTCAAGTTATGCTATGAGGTTGCCTTTGCCCACGTGATTGATTTGCAAGGACGTCGATACAAGAACCGCCATCAATTTTTATTTCATTTAGGACACCGCAAGAAATCTTTTCGTGCCGATCTCGAAATGTTACAAGTGCTAAGCCTTCAGAAGTTTTGTCAGGCTGAGAGATTGGCGGCTCAATTTCCTTACTCTCTTATTAGATAGGGGGCCTCTAGCTAATCAAGCAGCGAGAATGGTCTTGACTGAGAGGTCCTATCCAGCTCTATTAGGAAGCTGTTATCATGCATTCTTCTTTTTGTTCGTTACTCAAATTATTCATGTTTTGATGTTTCCAAAACATGAAGACGAGTTTGCAGGGATATTTTTGTTTGTATAAAAGCAGATTTACGCTGTATTTCTTGAGTTGAATTAATTTGATTGAACACTCTTAATTGAAAGGAGCACCTCTTACACTCACTCATCCAGTAGATTTGGTATAATCGAGACTGTAGACTTTTTTACTGTGAGCAAATATTTTAGATTTTTGTTCCCAAAACCACCAAGTTTCAGAAGGCAAGAAAAAATTAAGTAGATTTTTAAACTATTTTATTTTGCATGTCCCAAATATGATCAAAATAGACCAAATCGCTTCACCAGTCTCGTTTCAAAGGGGAGATTAGTTCATATAAGTATTACCATAACAATCTGTATCTAGAAATTGTTATTTAACATTAATAATCGTTTTTATAGGACAATGTTCGATGTTATTTCGATGGTGATTACAGAAATAATTAGGAATATTCTAAACTTTTTGTAAGTTTAAAATTAGCCTACGATAATCTATCTGCAAGTACTTTCTGTTTTGAAAAACCTTACATGTGTTCTTCTTTGCACAGCTGAATTTATATTTATATTTACATAATACATGCAAAGAATTCTCTTTGAATATTACAGAAATGTTAACCACTGTGTTTTAATCAGTCACATTTCTTTTAAATGTGTTTAAAGTTCTCAAAATAGAGAGCAGTGTAGTTTGAAACTAAATGAACACGACAAAATTGATCAATTAAAGCTCTTAAATTCATTCCGAAAAATCGATGACAAACTCGGGGTTCATCCAACACAAATCATGGTTTTTCGTTGCTCAATTCCTTTAATCACATTACTTCGAATGAATCAACTTAACTTCCTACAGTCACCAGTATTTTAACAGCAACTTCGGAATTTCGTCACTATTGAAGCGAAAAATTAGGGCTTGAGGCAAACCAATAATTGACAAAAGTAATTCATGAGAAAAGGAAGTGTTAATCACAACACTGAAATTGATCCTTTTAATTAAAAAGCAATTACCAGTAGTGCTGGTGTGAGTGGCCAGATCCCAAATGTCTAAAAGAATCTATATTATTAGCTTGCTCCTCGAGCCTTGTTCCTTGAAGATAAAAACAAAGACCTGTCTTCTTCATTAGCAAAATAAAGCGAATTAGTCAATATAACTTTTTTGAAAATCTTTTGAAGCTGGTTTTTTCCAAATCGAACTCGACGTACTTTCTCAATATTTGCCATGTTTTATCCCTTAAGTAAATCGTGATAAAGAAAATTAATTGAAATACTTTTCAATCCAATTGTTCGTTTCACATAATTTAACACGTACTGTGGTAATTTAGTGTGATGGGATTTTAGATAAGCAAACGTTTGTTGATGGAAATGGATTAGAGGAGTTTTATTAAAAATTCGAACAAAATTTAATTGCTGCCATTTAGAAGTTAGTCTATAGATTTAATGCCTACAATTTACTTTTTAAGCCACCTTTTTTAATTTTTAATATATATATTGAATCCGGTGAGTTTGCTGGCCAGGGGAGTACGGTAAACTCATCCTGGTGCTATTCGAACCACGCACATATACTGCAAGCTATATGACACCTCGCATTGTCCTGCTGGTAGATGCCATCATTCTGAGGAAAAATAATTCGCATGTAGGGGTGGACATGGTCCGCAAGGACAGATGCGTACTTGTGCTGATCCATCGTGCCTTCCACAATGATGTGCACCCAGTGAATGCCAGGAAAACATTCCCCAAACCATAATGCTCCCTCCTCCAGCCTGGATCCTTCCTGCAATTGTTGCAGGGTGTTTGCTTTCAGACGTTTCACGCAGTATACGCCAACGTCCATCTGTCCGATGGAGCATAAAACGTGACTCATCGGAAAAGGCCACCTGTCGCCACTCTGTGGACATCCAGTTGCGGTACTGACGTGCAAATTCCAGCCTTCGTCGCCGATGAACAGCAGTCAGCATAGGTGCATTCACCAGGCGTCTGCTGCGGAGGTCCATGCGCAGCAACGTTCGCTGAACCGTTGTTGAGGATACACTCTTGGTAGCCCCTTGGTTCATCTGGGCGGTCAGTTGCTCAACAGTTGCACGTTTATTCGCCCGAACGCATATCAGTAACCTTCGTTCGCCTCTGTCATCTATAGCCCGTGGTGCACCACA
The DNA here is from genome assembly GCA_947359465.1 of Metellina segmentata. Lineage (NCBI taxonomy): Eukaryota > Metazoa > Arthropoda > Arachnida > Araneae > Tetragnathidae > Metellina > Metellina segmentata. The sequence continues at coordinate 49,303,615 of OX375878.1, forward strand.
TGTGCCACGCCGCTGATTTTGGATAGTGCCATTTTGTCATGCGGGGTATACTTTTACCAAGGCGGCACGCGAAAAGTTCACAAAATTAGCCGTTTCCAAAATGCTTCCACCCTTGGCCCGAAAACCAATAATCATGACCTTTTCGACGTCGGATAAATCGCTACGTTTCTGCATTAAGCCAACTATTGAAATGCTTTCCGATGCCCTAGGGCATACTTTCTATACACTCCACTGCAATGTGCTGCCACCTGCTTTTTGTGATTGGTTATTTCACGTTGAAATCGAAAGTAGGTGGTGGTCACATTGATGTGACTGGACTGTGTATGTTACCGCTAAGGGGCTTCAAAAGACGTTAATGTGCACATTATATAGCTAATCTGCAGATTAACTGATTTGCTCCGTTAACGTGCAGTATCAAGGGTTTTTAGCATTTAACCTAGGTAATGTGTACATTAACGGCTTCCGTATCGTTAAAGTTCAAAAGTTTATTACTTTCATTTCCTTTCCCTATACCTTCCCCCTCTCCCTTCCACTTTTAGTTTTAGTTTGTTTTCGCCAGAGTAATTTCCGAGCATTTCCTTAGTTGTAATAATATTTTAAACCGTTTGATTTTTTTTCTATTATAATTTTTTTAATTGATTGATGATTGATTCTATCAACTAATTTGTTGATTGCTTGATTGCATTAACTTGATTCTTTAGATTTCGAAATATAAATAAATAACAATATATTATTTTAAGCATACAGAAACGTTGTAGTTGGTCCAGCAAAGGTCTTATTTTAACTTTAACGAGTGCCTTGTGGGTAATGTGCATATGATCTAGGTAATTTGCATGTTACCAAGGTAATTTGTGAAATGAAACAATTTTCGGCACTTTAACGGATCACGCTGGTTAATCTGCACATTACCTAGATAATCTGTAGAATAACTTATTACTGCACTTTAGCGGTAACATATATTTATATATCTTTCATTATTTTCTAATACTTGAATTTCATGGACTATTTCGAAAAAGTATATCAAAATTTCAATAAAAATAACATCGAAGAGTAAACAAAGGTCAAAGTTAAACATTACGAAATCCCACAAAAAAAAATCAATGCCCTATATATATGTTTAGCATTTAACTGTGTACCATATTCATAATGCAATTATTGTGATAAATATGAGGTTTAAAATCCTCTTACATTTTTCTTCTCTACATTTTCTACTTTTCTTAATGTTTGGAGTGCAAGATATGTTCAGGATGTTTTATCATTTGTTAAAAACAAAATAATTATGTTGTGATTTTTTAGCAATTGAACGTTTACCATGATGTAATAAATTTGTGAATTAAATTATACCACGACTTCGAACCTTTTATTCAAACCGAACCCAAGATATAGGTTCACGTATAGCATTAAAAATTATATATAGAGTGATGCACGATTCTTTATCATGCTTATATGATAATTCTAACTCTAGCTTATACGTATTTATGAACTATCTGGCGGACATTTGACCTAAATAAGGAACTCCCATGGCTTGATGTGAATGCCGTACAATACCACAAACGTTATCAAGACAGGAGATTAATACCCTGAGTGTAATACTCTTCTATACTAGTTAAAGAAAGTTTATGCCCATTGGGTGGTGAAGATATACAAGCTTCTCTTAAAAGGTTCTCATAAATAAGCTTACCTCAAAATGTAATAAACAAGCTTATCTCGGAAGAAAAGTGCTCCAATTCGGAATATATACATACTCATCGATCTACAGACAGGTCGAGTTTCGTTATCTTAAGAAATAAGAGCTTTGTATAAATTTCTTTATAGGATTCTGATACAGTCACTTAATCATTGCTTATGAACTCGTTATATGTGAAATTACACTGCTATAATTGAATATGTACGCTTGCTTTTGTTATAGTAAACTATATCGCTTTATATCAGAGATTGTCTGAACTTGTCTCTCAACAAAATTTGGCTAATTCCAAAATGTGAAATCTGTTCATCTACAAAGGTGTTTCATTTTATCTATCATGGGTCTGTGCGGATAAAAATAGTGTTTGATTTTTTAATGCAGATATCGTCTCAGCTTAAAGCTGAAACTTATAAACTGATTTAAGGTATATGTATACACTAGAAGTTAAGAAAATCGACCAGAATATCAATATTTTTTTTATTAATTCAAAAAAATTTCCAATTTTTTAGCTTTTAAACGATGCTAAGATTTTGAAAATATTCAAAATACAAGGGTTTTTGTTAGGTATTGTCAACATAAACAGACATGTTTCCAAAACTTGAAATTCGATTTCTGAAGAACTACGTTTTTGTAATAGGATGCTTTGTTCTAAACGTGATAACTACACAATATATTCACCTATTTTAATTCTTTTTGCATCATTAGGATTGATATAATACAGTGGATATTTTGGACCTCAATCAGAGCATTTAAAAACGATTTTTAATTGATTTTTAAATGTTGAAATTCCTGAAAAAATGTTGATGCTTCTACGCTTTCTAGATTAAAAAATTGTAAAAAAAAAACTATTTCTTCTAGCAACTTGATAGAGGTTCAACGCCTGAAAAATAATATTAGAAATTATTTCCAACAGGAATCGTCTTTTTGAACACATTAGAATTTGATACATCATGTTCAAAAAACATGCTAATTTGCTAATTATATCTTAATTATGTAATTAATTAATTGCACAATCTGATATTATCTCCCTCAAATTACTTTAAGAATGCACCAATTACCCGTAATAAAAAAAAACTGGTTTTAAAGTCAAATTTAAAAAAATTATTCTGTTTGAAGACTGACTTTTAGTTTTTACATCTAAAAATAAAAATTCAAAAGCATTTTGGTAGCGTTATATATATTTTGCAGAAATTAAACTGCGACTCTGTATAGCTCATCATCATCGAAATAAGCACTTAGTGTCTTCGAAAACATATCAGATAATGAATTTTTGTTCTTTACCAAACCCCCAGTTATTTTAAACTTATTTTAATTACCACTGAGGGATCTAAATATCTACAACAGTTAGATCCTCATTATACGGATTATGATACTTAACTATGACAAGTGACTATAAATTTGACTATGATTGACAGTGTGATTTTAACATTTGATTGTGTAACATGTGTGACTAGAACATAAGCTCCCTTACTACTTCTTTACTTTTGCATGTATAAGTACACACAAGCGTGTTATTCAATCCCTCTTAACTTATCAGCTTAAAATTCGCTGTATTTATTTCTGAATCCTTTTTCCTTGTAAACACTGTATTTTAACTTCATAAATATTCATTAAAGCCAATGAATTTTTCTGGTCGCAATAAATTAGTTCCATCTTACGTAATCTCTTGAGATCGAAAGAAGCCACTCTGACAATTATTACTTTTGTGATGGATACTTAAATATATCTATTCATTGAAACAACATTCAGTTCAACTTTTTTTGTCGTTAAGATAAACGCTATAAAAGTGTGGTATCTCCTAACCATGTAATATTGCGGTATTGTAAATTCAAAAAGCAGTCTCCAAGCTGGAAATTTTCAATTATTAATGTTACTTATACTAAACTAGCATTCTATACATGTGTGTGCTTTAAGTGAGTAAAACAACTTCTCAAGTTCCCTTCATCCAGGAACAATGAAAACTCTTGTTTTCTGTGATTATTTTTTAATTTAGGTTTTTGTGCTTTATTTTCAGATTCACTTGGAAGTGGGTGAGCGTTATCGAGCGTACTGGTGCGTGCGCAACTGGTTCCAGCCTTGGTTGTGGCGCTCTTATGAGGTATACATGCTGTTGCTGATTCTGATTGTCCCTTCTTTGGTCATGGGATTCGCCTATACCAACATCTGCCACCAACTTTGGGTTGTCGTCAAGGACAGAGCAAATATGAGCTGCGGTGAAATGTAAGTCGAGATTTATTACTCAAATGCTGTTTCAGGTTCCGCAAAATAGGACCAAATCAACTTTATCAGTATCTCATGTTGGAATTTTCTAATATAAAAACTGAATGGAAATTGGTTTCAATAGAGTTTAGAATGTTGCACAACAACAAGACACTCAAGCCAAACCGACGTACGTGATTTTAATTAAAGTTTTTCTAAAGATATTCGAAAATAAATGCAACTTTAAAACGGTATAACATTTCAACGCATCCAGCTATTCTACCATCCTATTCTACCAGCTATTATGCATCCAGCTACCTCCGTCTACTGAACTTTCATAAAATCGAAATTATCTACCTAGTATAAGTATTTAATTTTTTTTTAATAGTTCATATTTTCACATTTTCAGTGCTCATTACTAGACTAGAGTCGAAGTTTCGTGATAGCACGATTTAGCATATTCCATACAGCCATGAAACATAGCTTTCTGAATCATTAATAGACATTATTTCTTGTAGTTTATTACTTGATTATAACGACATATATTGACATTATAACTTGTTCTAAACTGTATTTTATTAGTTAGAGTATTAGACACCGCAGGTGTCCCCCTTACCCCCCGTCCATAGGACAGGTAAAAGTGGTTTTTTGCGGACACACTGCGAGAAGTGGTTGGAGCCCACCAAGACTGAGTGTGACAGCTTCAGGCTAACCTTTGGCTGTGTGCTTTAGCTACGAGGTACTACTAACTTTGTTTACATGGTGGGAACTCGTGTGAGGCTTCCCGTTATGCAATATAGAAATAAGAAGAAAATAAAAATATAGTAATAATAAAAAAAAGCAAATGGAAGAAACATCAACGTTATCTTAGTTGAAAGCTAAAATTAAAAGTTAGCAAAAAAGGGCTTCTTAAAATAGAGCTCTAAGAAACCCTTTAACAAGAAATGAACAGTTGAAATTAATTGCAAGCAAGTCTTATTGAATGAGGATGTTGATGTTTTCCGATAGGAACTTCATAATTCGCATGATCTTTGCTTGTGCTTGGTTGTTGCTTGCCGTGTTTGTCGCCCATGCCCTGTAATTTTCGTCTGTTGGTTGTGGTAGATGATGGTGACACGTGAGGGGGCAGTTGAAAACGTAGTGGTTTGGCGTTCCTGTTCGTCCGCAGAGGCAGTTACATGATGTTACTACTTTAAATCTGCTTAGGTAGCTGGGGAAGGGTCCGTGGCCTGTGTAAAAAGACGTGAGGTAGGGTCCACATATATTTTATTAGTTATGAATGTATCATCAAAACATTTGATGATTAGTGAAATAAAATTTAGGAGGCTCAGAAAATAGTACCTTACATACAAGTAGTATCGCCAACACCAGGACCCAGCAAACACGGAAAACATTCTAATCGTAATGGGTGGTCCGTATTCTAAGTCTAATATCTAGCGTCTTAATCTGTAAATCGTCTTCTTTATCCAATACCAGACTCTTCTCTGTAAGTCTGTCTGTCAGACCAATAATAGTCTAGAAACAGCAATAAAATCCGAAACTCTATCGGTAATATTATTCACTGCGGTGTCATTAAGGTCAGAGCAACCAATTGAGGTGGGGTTCAGTCACGTCTGTAAAGCCACACAGAGGGGAAAGTTGAAGAGTTTGACAAACCATTCGGTATTGATGATTTTTGCAGGCAGTCCTTCATAGGGAACCCCCAAAACAAGCGACTTATGTTGCTCTCACTATATGCCAGGTCTACTGAGAATCTTATCAAAGAGTTCTTGTCTCTCTCTCTCTCTCTCTCTCATTAGTAACCTTTTTTAAGTATTAAGTTAATAGTGAAGTTTATTAAATCTTAATTTATCTGGAAATCTTTATTGTTAATCTTACATACTAACAAAGCTGTTCAATGAGTGTGCAAATAAACTCAGAAATAATTTTTTCAATTTTTGTGTTACTCGGAATACTCGTTGTACTCGTGTTACTCGGAACACTCGTTGTACTCGTGTTACTCGGAACACTCGTTGTACTCGTGTTACTCGGAATACTCGTTGTACTCGTTGTACTCGTGTTACTCGGAATACTCGTTGTACTCGTGTAACTCGGAATACTCGTTGTTCTCGTGTAACTCGGAATACTCGTTGTACTCGTGTTACTCGGAATACTCGTTGTACTCGTGTACTCGGAATACATATTGATGTATCATTAGAGTATTGGAGTGCAGAGGGGAGCCGTCAGGAAATTAGAAGGCATAAATTAGGAAAAATCAAATATTTTAACTGATCCACTTTTATAAAGATTTGAAAATCACTTGTGTATTATTAATTAATACATAAGATTTTTACAAATAATTTAAATAGTTTATTAGAGAACTAATATAAAATTAAAACTGTTAGCTTTTTAGTCTGTTTCATGTACTTACACTAAACAATGAAGCTTTCGAAACTTACGATTTCTTTGATTAAATTAAATCATTTTGAGATTCATTTGGGTGTTTATTTCCTTTTAATCAGAACGTTCCTGCTATCGCCTTAGTAGCTTTTGATCCTTTAATTAAACAATTGCTGATATCAGCTCCCTATACATGATCGAACGGAAGGTTTCCCTTCGGCTCGAAGAAAAACTTGTTACGCAAATGAAATTAATCTGAGTCTCAAACATCCTTTCCGTTTAATTTTATCCAGCTACCAACGAAACGAGTGGAATTGAACTTTAAAACTGCTTTTGCAAAATGCATGTAAGACTTCTTCGAACCTCGAATTTGCATATAGATGGAAAGTAACGATCTGTGTGAAATTAATTATTCTTCCCTAAAAATTCAATAATTAAGGCTTCGACAGATTTAGCACAGGTATCATTCTTATTCAGGACAGCTCTTTAACTTAAATCCGACATTTAAATCGATAGTTTCAAATAGATTAAGAAAGTTTCTTTAATTTTATTTAATTAAGTGAAGCATTTTTCCATTCGCAAGAAGTTTCGTATTAAACATCTCCTTCGCAACTAATTTATTTAAAGGACTGAATGTTTGATCCGCTTCAGAATTTATGTGGATACTTATGTAGTCACGGTAGGTGAGTCTTTTTTACTAAGAGCCATAAGGACCGTTTAAGGATACAACGGACTCAAGAAATCACTTATTGTTATTCAAATTCTTACTATTGTCTTTGGCGGTGAATTCGTAAGTAAAGAGTATGTATTAAAAAATACGGAATCGTTTTCTTGATGATATTCCTTTCAGAGTAAGGGGCGTTACCCTGAAAGGATCATCCAACAGTTGAACTCTTGACGATTCAGCATGACTTTATTCATGGCTAAACACTGGTTCAGGAAGGTACTATCTACTTTCTAAAGTCTGATCTTAAGCATTGTCAAGAGTCGAGGTTGGAACAAAAACAAAGGCGAGTTTTATAATTGTCGTCGTCGTCTAATTGACAGTATTTAGGTTTTCAGGAGCATAATAATAGCTCCAATCCAGTTTGTGAATTGGTATACTATTCAATATTTTCTACGCCATAGTCATCTGTTGAATCAGTGATTAAATATGTGGTTGAGGTTGTTTCCTCAAAAATTATTTGTACAGATCTCTCTTCCGCACAATCCGTGGAGAAAGAAACATTACTTTGCCTGTTGCATTAACAGGAATCGTTTCTACTCCGTTAGAAGATGCCTAGACATACTTCAGCCATTTTAAATGAAACGTCTAAGTCGAATATAAAGATTAACTCCAGCGACGTAAAATTCATGCCATCATTTGGGACAAAACTGTTATTACCCTGGATATGGTTTTACTCGCTGTTCAGCAAATACTGAAGAAATTACTAGAAATCAGGAACCTTTTGGAGTCGAAGTCATTTTACTTTGAGGAGACTTTAGGCAAAGCCCCTGTTATTAAACACGGTGAGCGAACTATAAAGTAATCGAAGGCAGGAAAAAATTCAACCAATTATGGCAGAGCCCTCAGAGTCTGCTTAAATAGAGCAGAGTGTGCTTAAATAGAGCCCTCAGAGTCTGCTTAAGATGTGCGGGCAGCACAGCCCTGAAATTCACGAGTAATATTTCCTTCTTTTCATTTATACCATTGCCTACCTTCCTGCTTTTTGAGTTTTCTTCCTCCGTTATTGTGTGGCCTGTCTTGTGCTTTGCGCAGCTTGGCAATGTATGGACCTTGCGCCATAAAACCCGTGTGACATTGTGAGAAACTCCGTTGTGCTTGACCTTTAGGAAGGATAGGTGCCTACTCCATTGTGTCATCGGAATGCTGAATATATACTGACTTTTCATTGTTTGGGACCAGCTGCTGTTCTTCCGTCGTGTGCTTTACGACAACTTAGGAAGAATAGGTGAAATAGAACGTCCTCTGTTGGTGGTGTTTGTGCAAATGATCTCTGATTGGGATTTGGACTTTCCCCGTTGGGTTATTTTGGGACAGCTGGTAGACGATTTGAGACGATGTTATAGATCCTAAGCATCATTAAAAAAGTTTAACATATTACTGCCCTGTGTTAGGTATTAGAAAATTACATGTTTCACACATTTATAATCCAAAGTACTCAAAGAAGGTAAGTCCATTAATGAATCTCAAAACTCAAAAATGCATCAATCTTTGTAATAATCTTTAAAAATCCGGTAATACAACACTCAATTTAAATCTCAGTTCAAAAGCATCTCAAGTAATGAATCAAAATGTAATTTGAAAAGTTAAACATATTACTGCCCCTGTCAGGTATAGAAAATTACAAGTTTATCAATAACCAGTAGAATTACCCGACCTTACTAGGGTTGTATTGGTCAACAATAGATTTAAAAATGACCAGAATAATTACCAGAATAATTTAATAATTAAAAATGACCAAAATAATTACTTTTTTCTTTCGTGAAAAAAATAAACCATTTAAGTGTGAGTAGAAAATTTTCAGTAAATAATACATTTTCGACATTTTTCTAATATCTGCAATTAAATTCTCTTTTGCATGTATGTCTATACACGTAACACAAATCACCTGTACCCCTACTGTATGACAAAACTACAAAATAACAAAAGATGACTCTACTACAAAAGACGATTTTCGGGGGGGGGGGGGAGATGAGATACTAGGAATGCCCTTTCTTAAATTTTTTTCCTGTTAAATTGCTCAATTTGTAAAAATACCGAATCTATGGCCTATACTCTCGTAATCATTTTTTACCTAGTAGTATTTTTGGACTAGTGGCATTCAAGCGGCATTTTCAAATTTCGCCATCTTTAAGGAAAGAACATACTATATTAACTTGATAAGATATTCATCACTAAGTTTTTTTAAAGCGAATACATTTTTTCTTGAAAATTCTATTCTGTGGCTCTTGGAATAATAAAAGAACTTGTTTTAAAATTTAATGTTTTCAGTACAGACAAAGAAAAGTTAATCGTTTACAATTTTTCAAAACAAAAACGGCGGTTAATTTTACAGCGGCATTTGTAAAAACCAAAATCAATGTTTACAACAAATGTTTGTGATAGCAAAGTTGTATAAGAGCTTTAACTCGTATAAGTCACCTAGAGCTTCAGTCAGTATGACAAAGAATTTTTACTATTTGAAAAATACTAATTCGGTAAGTTTTAACATAAACATTCTTTCAATGCGGCAAAATTCCACTTAGAGTTTAATTTATTCTACCTTGCATAACGCTTTAAGTCAAATACATTGTGGTGGTGTTGCGTGTGATGAAAAGGACTTACAGTTAAAAATTACTACAGAAAACAGCGAGGTATTGTTAAACAAAATTGACTGAAAATGTTGTTCTGAAGATTCTTTTTTTTTTTACCTCGTGATCCTACATAGTTTCCATAAGGTACAACTAAAAATTCAAAAAAATATAAAAATGTGATAGTAATTCAAAGCGAAAAAAAGCAGAAAGTAGTATCACTGCACTTGTCAAACTAGTTTTATTTTGTTGTAAAAAATCTTCTGTCCCAATTAAAATTTCGTAATATGTGTTTTGGAAGAATAATTTATTTTTCAGCAGGCTTGATAAAACAATCTAAGTAACCTCAAGACTCAATGTACCTTCCAGTTTCTCCAAAACTACCAAATTATGGTTGATATAAGTAAATTGACTCGGATGTTTTGGCATGAAACTTGTCTAAATATACAAGCAAAGGAATTTGAAATAACGTATTCACTAAACTAAAATACGATTTATAAAACATATAACATTGTTTTAAAATAAATTAAATAAAATATGTATGATATTTAAGAGCAAACATATAAAGATACAAACATGTTTAAAACGAGAAGACAGATCAACGCAAGCAAATTCAATCACCAAATGAAAGTAAGTACTCACATTTTGCAAAGATTCATGAAGATAAACCCAACCGTTTGGACGTAATACGGGCACACATAGACAGATAGATAGACAGACAGATACCAAGCGTGTAAATAACTGTTTTTGCATTAGAATGATCAAAAACGGATAATAAAACTGGAAATGAGGTGAAAATTTTCAACGCATAAACAAATACTCCATTCTTACTTATCTTTCTATCTATTATTTTTTTTTAAATCGTTTTTTTTTCCCAAGTTTATTTGTTTTGTGATTGGTAGATAGTGAGTCACGTGTGTTTTGTGGTTCAACGGGCTAATGAATTTGGAGCACGCTCACACGATAAACAGTTATATTTGTTAGTTAATTCATTCATAAAATTTGAGAGCCCCCGCTAGAAAGTTTGCAATGTTTTCAGAGGAACCGGCCAATTTGGTCGCCGTTTCCATAGCAATAGTCGAATATGAAAATCTTAAAAAATACTATTGCAACAAACAACACGGATCAGCTAAAACATTTAAAATTATGATGAGATTTCCTCTGAATTTTAACAATATGTTATGCTAAAATATTTCCTTTTTTATGTGGAAATGAGATGGTTTTGTTCATGACATTTTTTTTTATTTATTTACACTATATTTCCGTGTATGAGCCGATAATTTTTGGAACGTTTTCTAAAGTTAAAGCACTGGGGTCGGCTTATATACGGATCCGCTTATCTCGCAAACAAAAGTAGGCAATTTTTCTTTACTCGGGCGGAATGGGATAGGAAATCGCAATGGGAAAGGAATGAGTCAAATTCTCCCTTCCTTACTTCCTTCGAATGGGTTCGGATGAACCCGCCGTAGCCATTTTGTAGAATGTTGAAGGAATCATTGAATATAAGCTCAATGACAACAGGAACGGAGCAATTAAGTTAAACTTAAGATTTATTTACAAGTTAGTTATAAATGTTACATAAAAGTTTCAATTTAACTTGATTGCTTAGACTTAAAATATTAATTTACAGAACTATTGTTTCCGAGCAAAACGTCAACGCAAGGCCTCCTCTATTCTGTCCACTCTCGCTTCCTTCTTCCAAAAACACCCCGTTTGGAACTTTACGACACCCCTCCAAGGGGTCGTACACAAGTTGCCAATGTCTCAAGGGTGTTCAAGACCGGACTGTACAGAATGGAATATCGCAATGGGAATGGAAGTGAACCCTCAATTAATGTCGTACTTGAGGTCCGAGATCGATCCATATGGAGATGGATTGTGAAGCAATCCCATCCCCCTCATTGTTGAAAAGTATAGTTCGAAATAAATATGATTGCGTAGCAATCATCGGGGGTTGACGAGCGCTAGCGAGCAGGAAGCGGGGCCCCCTAGTATAAATACAAAAACGTTTAAACTATATGTTTTTTGAAACAACAAATTAATATTATCCCTTCACTGCAATTGATAAAGTTTAATATCAACTGCATTAATCATAAAATTGAACTTTTCTAGTGCTTTCAAATGACTACAATATTTCCCATTTAAGGGGGTAGAGGACACATTGAAAAAAAATTTTTATTAATTAATTTTGAATTTTTTTGTACTGATTACCCATTTAACTAATAAACAAAATCGCAACACAAACATTTTCCAAAAGTTTTTAAAAAATTTTAAATTAAAATTTTTTGAAAAAAAGAGGGGTCATTTTAAATTGATAAAATGCAAAATATTCTTGATCGATTTTCAAAATTCTTGCAGTAAATGATTCACAAACTTATAAACTTTAATTTTAATTCAGCAATTTAAAAAATATTAATTTATTAAAAAATAAAAAATATTTGAATAAAAATTTTAAGGTACTTTTTTTTTAAAGTCATATTTTTTAAAGTAAATATTTCTTTGAAATTTGATGTATCGAAATTAAAGTATAATGTTTGAAAAAGATATATTCCAAATTTCAACCTTTAAACTTTATCGGTTTTCGACTTATAGCAATTTCAATACAGGAAATCTTGATAAAAAGTATCATGGATTAAAACGCATTTAAAGTTTTAAGGGCAGATGTTGTTGCCATGACAACAACTGTCAAGAGTGTTAGATTTTCAAAACAACGCACCACAAAAATTATTATACCTCTAGTTCTAATTAAGATAGAGACATGATTTAGACGTTATTTTAAGAAGAAAAGCACAGAGGAATTTCTTAAAATAATAAAAAAAAATTATAAAATTTGACTATTTTTGTGTTCCGGACCCCCTTAAATAGGTAGGTAGATATTTCAATTAGTGTCGCACTGGAGCAACACAACCGGCTATTGGCGATGGTCTGTGATCAATTCCCAAGGGAAAGATTCGAGGACAACACCACTTAATTCTTAACTTCGATCAGATGATGAGGCCCATTCATATTATTCGTTCTTCTGTTCCTAAACAAAATGTCATACCACTAAAATATTTTTGAAACACAAATCGAAATAATACTTAAAGCCATTATTGAATTTATGATAATTATTAAACCAGCATTTACTCTTTAAACTTAGATGGAACAAAAAAATAACCTTAATTTTCTGTTTGTGAAAATATTCGATTTTTAAAAGACAAAAAATGGCTAACATATTGACTATAATACATCAATTTTATAAAGTCTTGTGTAATCATATCTAAAGCACTTACCACCACAATTAGAATTTATCCAGATTAATTGTATGAAAATAATTACTTCCTTCTGTTAAAACCAGAGACGTTAAACATAATGCGAAGTAGTTATGTATTTTTAAGTGTGTAACAATTTGAACAAGACTTCCAATGTTTGTAGTTTCTTATAAAAAAAAATAGTTTCGGTCACACAGAAAATAACTTTCCCGAACTCTCAGTTAGAAAATAACAATGTGAGCAAGAACATTAGATGGAAAGCTGATCCATTAAAACCGAAGTCTGATATCCCTTGTCTGAAACGTCAAACAGAATTATACTGTTTGAAAGCAGGTGATTGGAAGTGTGAGAAATGTAGCTTTCTTGGGAAAAAGAATTGTTATTTGACCCAATAATTCCCTTTTATATATAGTATCTATCGTTTTATACTTCTGATTAACTTTTATTTCATTTGGTCCTATGAAAGTGAATATCTATACACATATTATATGCGCAAATTATATTCATTATAAGTGGATATAAATTAGGTATGCAATATGAGTAACTTCATTGGCATCAAAAGATCTAAGCAATTAAGAAATTTTAGCATAGAATTATATTATTTAAGTTTTTTTATACATAGTTTTATATATAGTTCTTTTTATTTATTTTTATATATTGTTATTTATTTTTATATCTAGTTATTTATTTTTATGTATAGTTATTTTTTTAGTATTTTTATATATACCTTTTACATATAGTTTCTACCGTTTTATACTTCTAACTAATTTTTATTTCATTTGGTCCTATGAAAGCGCATATCTATACACATATTATATGCGCCCATTATATTCATTACTAGCCGGGCTGCTCCGGCAAGCGCTCGGCGGTGTGTAATAGACCTTTTTTTAATTTTTACACACCGTAATTAAACATGTTTTGATTTGTATATTTTATATTAATTTTATGAAACAATTCTTCAGATCATTGCGTATTCAATCAAATATTTAAGGAAAGTTCGTCGAAATATACATATACCGCTACAAAATTACCTATGTCTAGTGATATTTTGCAGGAAATAGACATATCATTGAAATCTAACTCCTAAATAATATATCTGCAATAGGTAATATACCGGAACACATAATGTAGACAAAAATAAAATTCCAATCCTTGAAAAAATGCAAAATTCTGAAAAAAAAACACGTACGTATCTATTCAAACTTGTTGAATTCCGACTTCCTGAGTATATTGTGAAATAGAATAATGTGACAAAAGACTTTCAACGATATTGACAAAGACAATAATGATTTATTAACAAAAAGAACACATATTTATAATACTTGGGAATCCTCAAATATGTCCGCAACATCTCGCAGTCAACTCAAATACCCAAACACGGAATTCTAAATCAAATTAAAAAAGTGAACATTAATTCTGACGTGGCCAGATACCGGGTAGCAAAATTACGTTTAAATTACTTTTACATCAAAAGAAGAAATAAAAAGTCATTTCATACATAAATATTACAATTCAATTCCTTATTTTGCATAGAAATTGACCTCGGCTATTTGAATACAGCAAGAATTCAAAATATATGGGTTATTTTATTTACGTTGATTGTTGCCATTCGACGATACACAAAAAACTTCGATTTCGGGTCCACGTACGTTAGTGTTTTATATATATAGATAAGTGAATATAAATGAGGTATGCAATATGAGTAACTTCATTGGCATCAAAAGATCTAAGCAATTAAGAAACTTTAGCATAGAATTATATTATTTATAGTTTTTTTATACATAGTTTTATATATAGTTATTTTTATTTATTTTTAAATATTGTTATTTATTTTTATATATAGTTATTTATTTTTATATATAGTTATTTATTTTTATGTATAGTTATTTTTTTCTTAGTATTTTTATATATACCTTTTATATATAGTTTCTACCGTTTTATACTTCTGACTAATTTTTATTTCATTTGGTCCTATGAAAGCGCATATCTATACACATATTATATGCGCCCATTATATTCATTATAAGTGAATATAAATGAGGTATGCAATATGAGTAACTTCATTGGCATCAAAAGATCTAAGCAATTAAGAAACTTTAGCATAGAATTATATTATTTATAGTTTTTTTATACATAGTTTTATGTATAGTTATTTTTATTTACTTTTATATATTGTTATTTATTTTTATATATAGTTATTTATTTTTATATATAGCTATTTATTTTTATATATAGTTATTTATTTTTCTGTATAGTTATTTTTTCTTAGTATTTTTATAATTCCCTTTTATATATAGTATCTATCGTTTTATACTTCTGATTAACTTTTATTTCATTTGGTCCTATGAAAGCGAATATCTATACACATATTATATGCGCCCATTATATTCATTATAAGTGGATATAAATGAGGTATGCAATATGAGTAACTTCATTGCCATCAAAAGATCTAAGCAATTAAGAAACTTTAGCATAGAATTATATTATTTATAGTTTTTTTATACATAGTTTTATATATACTTATTTATATTTATTTATATTTATTTTTATATATTGTTATTTATTTTTATATATAGTTATTTATTTTTATATATAGTTATTTATTTTTATATATAGTTATTTATTTTTCTGTATACTTATTATTTTTTTTTTTATTTTTTTTTTTTTAGTATTTTTATAATTCCTTTCTATATTATAGTTTCTACCGTTTTACACTTCTGACTAATTTTTATTTCATTTGGTCCTATGAAAGCGCATATCTATACACATATTATATGCGCTCATTATATTCATTATAAGTGAATATAAATGAGGTATGCAATATGAGTAACTTCATTGCCATCAAAAGATCTAAGCAATTAAGAAACTTAGTTTTTTATACATAGTTTTATATGTAGTTATTTTTATTTACTTTTATATATTGATTTTTTTTATACATAGTTATTTATTTTTATATATAGTTATTTTTTTAAGTATTTTTATATATACCTTTTTTATATAATTTCTACCGTTTTATACTTCTAACTAATTTTTATTTCATTTGATCCGATGAAAGCGCATATCTATGCACTTATTATATGCGCCCATTATATTCATTATAAGTGGATTTAAATGAGGTATTTAATATGAGTAACGTCATTGGCATCAAAAGATCTAAGCAATTAAGAAACTTTAGTATAGATGCCATGAGCGGGTCTTCTATTATTAAATAATTAAAACAATTGTAGCAGCTTCAAAACCATGTTTGGTTAACCTTTAAGCTGGTAATTGTAATTTTTAATTAACGTCGTACTAGAGCAACACAACGGGCTATTGACGACGGTCCGGGATCAAACCCTTAACGTAAAGATCCGAGGTCAATACTTCGTAGTTTTGAACCACGGTCAGATGACGAAGCAACAGCTGTGCTGGCATCACACTCTCCAAACTTCCACTCCAACCCAACGTGATGACTTTTGGCAACGTCAGATTTAAGGTGCACCAGCCGCCTCTACACCATACGCTTACAAACATCCATGCCCGGACCTGGATTCGAACCAGGAACCTTCCGATCTAGAGGCTAACCACTATACTGGTTCGTCAGCTAACCTTTACGCTGCGATGATTAGATTTTTTTCAATCGTCTCCAAGAACGACTCTTTCGCCTGCATGTCCGACCCCCCCCCTCCCACCTAATTACCTAACTTGAGCGATAGAGCCTTAAATGGTATTTACGACTGACGCTTCCCTTTAATAGTATTGTATGGTGTATCGTTTGGCGCTTGAGAGATATCACCAGTGCGACCTTCTGCAATTCCTCCAAAGCGTACACACCTAACGGTCTACAGGGTAGGATACCGAACAAAAGGAGGGATCCTCTAGAAGGTCAGTCGCTGAAAGGGGGATAACATCAACAGTATACAGATCTATACCGAGCCGATGAAGCAAACGAAATTTTAGTAGTAATAATTTTCTACTTGTCGCAGCGAAAAGGTTAGGTAGCCTAAAGATCGGAAGGCTCCTGTTTCGAATTCGAGTCAGTGAATGGATGTTTGTAAGCGTATGGTGTAGAAGCGGTTGGTGCACCTTAAATCTGTCGTGGCCGAAAGTCCTCACGTTGGGTTGGTGTGGAAGTTTGGAGAGTGGGGGTGCCAGCTCAGGTGTTGCCTCGTCGTCAGGCCGTGGTTCAATATTACGCGGCGATACACATAATCGCTTAGGCTGGGACGGTGGCAACTAGTTGAATATCCAGAAACATCCCCTACTGTATCACGATAGGGTTCTGTTTGGTAATGTGATAAATGACATCTGACCGTGGTTCGAAATTGCGTGGTGTCATTTTCGGGTCTTTCCCTTAGAGGATTAATCCAGACCGTCGTCAATAGCCCGTTGTGTTGCCCTAGTACGACGTTCATTAAAAATTACCAATTACCAAAACCTTGTTAACGATTTCATTCAACACTTCCCCCAGAAATCAACATAATAGAGGATGTAACTCTTAATAATCAAATGTGATATATTTGCTACTTTGCAAAGTATTCGAATACCCCATTTGGGGGGGGGATGACATGAATGAATGTGTGGAAATGACATGGAGTTTGAAAGTTCCAACGAAGACATCTGATTCCGCTCTCTCCTATAAACATCCAATACTCCTTATATTAAAATCTTTTCAGAAAAGAAATGGGAAAAGTTTCTATGAGGAAAAAAACAACTATCTAGAGTCGGTTAATTGACGTTCCTTTCTATTCCATGATGACGACACTCTAGTAAATTGAAACTTCATCATTTGAAAACTCAGGCACACTTCCTGTACTAAATCAAACTTTCCTTTGGAGTTTAAAATACTTTACTTGGTCAGTCTAGTCTTTAGAATTTGATAAATGAAGCTACTGGTAGGAACCAATCAAGCAGAGACACTCTTTTGGTATTTTATTTGTCTCTAAACTTTTCGAAGTTTTTCAACTAGCATTTCTGAAATTTCCCTTTTCAAAATTAAATTCACGTCTTCTCATTTAGTTTCGGATCTTCTGCAGGGATCATATACAAAATAAACTATTATCGAAGCATGTTATAACAGATTTATCCGACTGTGACATTCATTTATGGAAGTTTCGCAAATAAGTAGTATTAATTTTTGAACAGTATATTTTTGATAGAGTGGGTAAGGTAAAAGATAATTTTTATAAACGTCGTACTAGAGCAACACAACGGGGTATTAGTTTTGATAGAGTGGGAGGTGAATCTTTGATTTCACATTTTATAACTCATTCGAAAATTTGTTCAAAATGCATTAGGTTAAAATTCATCCAATGCAGTTTTACGTTCTTATAGCAATTTATTTGATCTAATTGATTTGAACAGAAGTACAAAATACATTGGTTTCCATCAATAAAGAAAACTATGCAATAATCGAGACTATCCGTCAAAAAATAAATCAACAACAAAATTAGGATATACAACAAAAAGTACTATTTCAGAATATAACATGCAAATTTGTGGAATTTGCGCAAATATGTTGTCTTAATTTTTGGACAGCATATTTTTGAAAGAGTGGTAAGGTAAAATATAATTTATATAAACATCGTACTGTAGCAACACACAAAGGGGTATTAGTTTTGATAGAGTGGGAGGTGAATCTTTGATTTCACATTTTATGACTCATTACAAAATTTATTATAAATGCATTTGGTTAAAATTCATCCGATGCAGTTTTACGTTCTTATAGCAATTTATTTTATCTAATTAATTTGGACAGAAGTACAAAAAAAAATTGGTTTCCATCAATAAAGAAAGCTATGCAATAATCGAGACACTATCCGTCAAAAAATAAATCAACAACAAAATTAGGATATACAACAAAAAGTACTATTTCAGAATATAACATGCAAATTTGTGGAAGTTGCGCAAATATGTAGTCTTAATTTTTTAGACAGCATATTTTTGAAAGAGTGGGTAAGGTAAAATAAAATTTTTATAAACGTCGTACTATAGCAACACAAAGGGGTATTAGTTTTGATAGAGTGGGAGGTGAATCTTTGATTTCACATTTTATGACTCATTCCAAAATTTATTCTAAATGCATTTGGTTAAAATTCATCCAATGCAGTTTTACGTTCTTATAGCAATTTATTTGATCTAATTAATTTGGACAGAAGTACAAAAAAAATTGGTTTCCATCAATAAAGAAAAATATGCAATAATCGAGGCTACCCGTCTAAAAATAAATCGACAGCAAAATTATGATATGCAATAAAAAGTACTGCTTCAGAATATAACATGCAAATTTGTGGTAACGACATCTTATGAAATCATCTGATGCTAATATGAAAAGTGCGTTTCAAAACGTACAGTGATTTCGTGTTTGGAATTTAAATGGGGGAAATTCGAAAATAGCCATTTCGTGGGAAGGATTTTGAAATGTCACTTGCCACAAGAGTTATAGTAGTAAGCCATTGATGAAGACATGTGAATACATACCAGAGTCAAACATATGGGAAAGATGGCTGCATGTGATTTATTCCGTAATCCACAAATCGTGGAATGGATTTATAGAAGCCACAGCACAGGAAGGCATTAGTACAGTCAGATTAACGTTTCATGTCTACATCCTAAAAATTAAAGAAGGATCAATGGTAAAGGGTTCAGATGACCTCCCTAAGTGCTCCCAAGAAATCCTCCAAAATTTGGTTGTGGGATTTTCCAGTATTTGCTAAAAGTGTCTGCAGTTTTGAATTTTACGGCTTTTTCACGGAAATTATCATTGCACTCGAAGTTTTCAACTTAGACTTGATTTGTTTTGTAAAATATACCTTTTCAAAAGGGCTTTCATGTTGTAAGACTGAAATTTTCTAATGCAAAATAGTGAATATATAACTTTGAAAGTAAAAAATATTTTCTACGAAACAAAATTTCGAATGCCTTTTACTTTTGCAGTCCAAAATAACAAAGCAGGACTTAAAATCTGTTCAAAGAAAACCTTACAGTGCCTCCACAATAGTCTCCAAACTTCCTGTACGGGTTTACCAGTATTTTCAAATTAATTTTAACCTCCCCCTTCGTCAACTGTGAAGTTTGCGACATTTTCTTATCGACATCAAAATTATCATTTTGCTCAAAGTTTTTGAATTAAAATATCTGAAAAAAAAATTTTCCTCTTCAATAGGACTTTCATATGAAGGAAAATTCATTTCCTTTCTAATTTGAAATACTTATTTTGTTAGGTATAAAACTTAAAAATTATTATTTATGGAGTAAAACGAATATTTTTCATATTTATACTACAAAATAACAAAGTGGGAGCAGTGTAATATGTTAAAGGGATCTCCTTAAATGCCTATACGAACATCTCAGAAACTAGAATTGAGCATTTTGTGGCATTTTGAAAATATTCTTAGACTTTTTAAGACAATGTTATAACGTGAAGCTGCTCTGGGCAAAGTCTTATATGATGGCACAATCAAATAAATTTAAACATAATAATGGTATACCAGCAAATTGCTGGTATACCATTTAAAGATGAATATAAGCTTTCAAAGATATTTATAACTAGACAAATTTTATGAATTCAAAAAGCCCAATATGGTGTGGTTAGGACAGTCTTAGGTATGGAATGGGTTCTATGAAAATCTGATGATATGCACGGATAAGGTCTAATTTGGAAAAGCACTTTTTACCCCGTAATCCCATAGCGATACCTTGGATGTGTGGGAACTGTTATCAGTCCGGAATCGTGACCCTATTCAATGCTTTAAAGTCTACAAATTCTCCAGGTTTGGCTCTTTCGGGAACAAATTGAATAGGTCTTGCCCAAGTATTCTCCAAGCCATATGTCAAGTACACTTATGTTCAGACACAAAACAAACGTGACGTATTTATAAAGCCCATTTATTAAACAAAAGATAAAGAACAAAAAAGATGGTGTATGTATGATACCATTCATAAAAACTACAATTTTTGCCTCACTGGAGCAATTACAAAAAATATCGACCTTACAATAACTTAACATGACATGGTTGTATGATGGTTAGTACATTGTATGTCTCCCAGACGATAAAATACAATCCGTACAACGCCTAGGCATGCTGATGATCAAATTATCCAGCTGATCTTGGGGAAGATCACTCCACTCAGCAAGCAATGCTTTCCGAAGTTCCGGTACAGATGTAGAAGGTGGTTGATAGACTGCAACTCGTCGGCCAAACATGTCCCACACGTGATCTATCGGATTCAAGTCAGGTGAGAATGCGGGTCATTCCCTACGGGTGATATCCTCAGATTCAAGGCATTCGTTTACGATGTTTGCATGGTGAGGACGGGCGTTGTTATTTATAAACACAAATTCTGCGTTCATGGTATCCCTAAACATACGTACATGTTGTTCCAGAGTGATGTCCGATAAATTTGGCCTCTCATTGTGTCTATTTGAACATGTAGAACTGTTCTGGAACCCAGTATAGTTCTGCCCCAAACGAGCAAACCTGCAAAATCGTAACGGTGTCGTTCAATTATTTTTGTCTTGGTGGTAGCGGGTACCTGGCGTTCTCCAAATGAACGTCCGCCGTGAATCAGGCTTTAAGCTAAACCTGGACTCGACGGAAAACATCACACAAGCCCGTTGTGACGATGTCCACATTGTATATTCTCTACTCCAGGCTAACCGCTGGCGACAGTGAGTTGCCGTGAGCGAAACACATCTGACAGGCCTGCGAGCATATTGTGACGTTTGCCTAATACTGAACAAGGTGACAAACATCCTGCCACGTTGATTGTGGACAAAACTGGAACCCTATTACGAGGCTAAGCGAAGAAACATATTTCATATACTACTTCTAAAAATAGATTTCTCTCAGCACCGCTATGGGATAACATAATGTAAAGTGGAACCCTTCAGCGAGGCTAGGAAAGACATCTCATGACCATAGACAGGTGTCATCGAGTCTAGACGCAGCGTCGGGGAGACGAAAAGGATGGCGACTCTGTTCTGATCTGGCATCTATGAGAGTTTTTTGGCAAAGGCTGGAAGCTCTCGAAGGGAGATGATAGTTTGAAAACTTGGAGAGAACAACGTTTTGTTTTGGATCACATCCTGGGAAACTATTTGCGGTAGAACCTCTACCAGAGTTCGTATATTGAACATTTTTTCGGATATCCCACCCTGGGATGAGATTAAATGTGCTTTGACCAACGTCATTGTAGCCGAAGTGTGATCAATTAAGCTTTGTATATAAATGTAAATAAAAACTCATTAGTCGAAGAGTTTTGGTTAAATAATTTAGTGCCAAACGCTACAATAAAGACCAACATGTCACAACCGTCTTTAAACGGTTTGCCTTGAAACTGTCGTACCCGTGGCTGAAGATAGCTGACGAGAAAGATCGGATGCTATGCTCCATCTGCTTCTTTTTGCAGTTACTGCCAAATAACGGTCGTAATTTGGCGTTGTAACTCGTGGGAGACCTGTACTGTAACGTCTACTGACGTTTCCATCATATTGAAATCGTTGCCAAAGCCTAGAGATGACACTAGAGACAGACGTTGCCTAGGCCTAGAGATGGGCGATTCCAAGTTCCACTGAAACTTCCGTCGGAGTAAACCCACATTCCAATCGGCCGATAATTCTACCATGTAAAAAATCATCGATATGCGTCCTTTGTGCCATAACTATTCGGTTGTGGCACTGAGCGGCTTACAGAACGCTTGTGAATATTTGCACTTCTTTGCTACCATTCCTTATATACACCTATCTTACACTCTCGTCATTGTGACATATTATTGGGATCATCTGATGGCTTCCTGTAATTTGGATATTATTCTTAAAGATGTGTACGATAATTCTACAAGTGAAATTTTTACTTTAGAGTTCGATTTCCGTGTGATTCTGAATTATCCTTAATTTATGGACATGAGTGTATTATAGTCAAAATATCCTTTGTTTCAACACTTTAAAATCATTTTTAAGACTGAAAGTTTTTCGGGATTTAATCTCCTAAGCCAGTTTGAAATCATTCGGAGTTATACCATTTAAAGACGTTATGCGTAAAATGGGTTCCAAATATACGAAACCGTAAACGAGTGACGATGTGTCGTTATCACCTGAATTAAAGGTACCAGCGGAATTATTAGAAAGAACTTAAAAATGGTGATCGAGCTTCTTGAAATCTGTTTGACAGTTATGAAGTAAGTCTTAGCATAAAAAAATATCGAACGTATTCCAAGAAGAGGATTTAAAACCTCAAATGAAAGTGAACGTTGGAGGTGAAGTTTTCATGCTTAGAATGACTTCATTACAAATTACAAAAGCTAAGCAACATTCATCTCACTTTTAGAAGGCCTTTTCAAGCTGCTGAGTGCTAAATGTTTTAGGTAATTCATGGTGAACACCTTATAATCTCTAAAGCTACTGGGCATTCCAAGTTTAAGTAAACCAGAAGTCCAAATAATTCAAATGTGTAAAATAATAAGTGTCATACATCAAAATAAAGGGTAATTTGTCTGGCTTTTAGAATCAATCCACGAATTGTAATTTTATACCTCTGTATAAATGCAGAATTCATTTAAAGTTGGATAAAAAACCACTTGGTTTAGGCATATCATATTTATTACCATATTTCTGATAGAGGAACATATAATATCTGAATCTTTTAAATCTCCAGTAATAATATGATACTATACTCTAAAAAAACTGATAAAAATGAAAGTATTCTTTTTAATAAAGTCTTGGGAATGAGGAAACTTTCTATATCCTGCATATCGATACGTCCGTTATAAATTTTGGGGAAAAGTTTTCTGACAACATTCATTACAAGTAATTGAAGTAAAGCAATCACAACAAGCATAATAATGTCTGTTAACAATAACTTTTTTTAAATATGTAAATATTTTTTTAATGTGTAACAGACGTATCATTGATATGTAACGTACGTATCATTACTGTGTAGCGAACACATTATTTGTAAAATATGGACAGTGGTTCTACGAATTTGTTAGAAAAAAAGTTACTATATTGATTTAAGAATACAAAGTTATCTATATAAATAAGAATGGAGTGTTTGTTTGTACATTCAATATTTTCGACCCATTTCAAGTTTTCTATCCGTTTTGGACCCTTCTGATGCCGAATCCGCCTTTTTCTCGTTTGGTGTCTGTCTGTCTGTCTGTATGTTGTGCCCTATACACGTCCACGCGGTTTGAGATATTTTCATGAAAATTTGCATACAGTGAGTACTTATCTTCATTTAGTGAGTGGCATTGGTTGCGAAAGCCTGTCTGTCCGTCTTTCTGTTCTATGCTCGATTTTGTGTTTGTGTGTTTGTGTAGACATCACATGAATTGTATTCCAGATATTTGATTTCATTGTATTTTATTTTATACACTATGTATTCGTTTAGTGAATGCAATATTAAACATTTCTTTATTGTTATATTTAGTTGAGTTTCATGCTAAAACACCTGACTAAGTATACTTAAATCAACCATAATTTGGTAGTTTTGGAAAAATTGGAATGTCTATTGAATATTACGATTACTTCGATTGCTTTACCAGTACTGCTGAAAAAGTAATTATTCTTCAAAAAATTATTTTTTTTATGGAATTTCATCTCTGATACTTCATTTATTTCGAGTCTTATTTTTATTCTTTGCGCAATGAAAACGATTTCCGAATATTTGGGACAGACGATATTTTTCAATGAAACGAGAATGAACAAGATCGCGCGAGCAGTGATATTTTTTCTGGTTCTTTCGCTCTGAATTAATTTTACATTTCTAAATTTTGTACACTTTTAGTTGTAAGTTGTGGCAACTGTGCGAGATCAAGAGATAAAATTGAATCACAAATTAATATCTTTAGAACAATTTTTTGCGACATCTTTTATTTTGTTTTACTTCGCTGTTTCCTGTTTTAAATATTTATTATTTTAATAAATGTGTTTTCCTTCTCATCACAGGCAACAGCACCACAAAGTATTAGACTTAAAAATGTTAGGTAAGTCAGTATAAATTTTCAGTAAATTTTAAGTGTAGTTATGCCATTATTGAAAGAATAATGCCGTTATTTAAAGAATAATGCCGTTATTTAAGGAATAATGCCGTTATTTAAGGAATAATGCCGTTATTTAAAGAGTAATGCCGTTATTTGAAGAATAATGCCGTTATTGAAAGAATAATAATGTTTATTAATCCAAACTGGAACTTTTTCCAACATTAAAAAATTCGTTGTAGTAATGACAGGAGAAGATTGCAAAATTTCACAATGTCGCATACCGGAGGCAAGAGTGCCACAAGTAAAAAAATATTGTTTTGTTGACTATGAGTGCAAGAGCACTCGCCGTAAATCGTAATTTTAATTAATTGAGTTGAACATGAAAAGAACTTAAGAAAGGGAATTCCAAATCTTCCTATAAATCGTCTTTTATAGTAGTAATCTTAGTATCACCTTTCGTCATTTTGCAGCTTTGTCATACAGCAATTGTGCGATGTATGTGAAATGTATTACATGAATGGATATGCATGTGTAGGATTTGCGTCCAAAGTAAGTTGTAGAAAATATAAAGATGGCGAAAGATGTTAAAATAAATTTTTATTCTACAAAAAACGTAAGTCATTATATATTTTGATTATCTCTTCAATCTAGAGTAAACCAATTCAAACCGAGTAAGGTCGGGTATTTTGCTAGTTAATGTATAAAAGTACAATATTAAATACAAAAAATTTAAGTGGAAAATATTTTTTTTAGTAAGGAAAAAGACAATTTGTGCCTTACCTTTACATGTATTTGCTAATATTTATGTTGACATGTTGCCCTTTTTTTTTGTTGTAATTTTATTATTTGGCGACAAATCTAGATCACCTCAGTCATTAGGAAAAACAATTAAAAAAGTTAAATTGGCACTGCCAAAAAATACCACAAAGAAGGCTCACATTAATTCCCAACTTGCTAAGGAAATTCTCTGTATTACGAAAATATTTCTTACTAAAACAATTACTTTCTAGAGAATCAGAAGACGCAGTGATTTCATTTTATCAAGAAGAGAATATTTCCCGTCAGGCTCCAGGACCAAAAGATGTTAAAGCAATTTGGAAAAATCGTAAAAAAAAAGCGACATATGCATTTCACACTGAAAGAAACTCACGAGCTTTTCCAAACAAAAAATCCCGAACAAAAGATTGAACTGTCAAAGTTTTCAAGTTTAAGAATAGAGCATGCATTGTTATTTTCTCAGACTCCACATAATGTATGTGTCTGTGCTTGCCATATCAACATTCAATTCTTATTGGATGATTTAGTGCATCACAATTTTACAAAACGTACTACGGGTTTTATTCAAGATATCGGTTGTACCCTATTCCGAAGAATGCATGTTAAACATTTGTGTCAGATGTAAAAATCTTCAGAAGAAGAAAAAATCAAAGAAGTAACATGGTATCGATAGAATTCAGTTTAGAGTGGTGTTGTAAAAACTAAAGAAAGTGTCACTATAGGAAATGTTCTTGAAACCATTAAGGAAAAGCTTAAAGATTTTTTAAAGCATTGTTTTATTAAGAAAGAACAGTTTGAATTTTTTGCAAAAGCAAAAAAAATATGTATCAAAATATTTTATAATTCTGTAAGTTGATTTTAGTGAAACTTTTCAAGTTTCAAAATAAACTTCAATCAGCCCATTGGAATAAAGACAATCAGGTCACTATTTAAACTGCGATTGCTTGGTTACCATGTAAAGCTGTTGAATCATATGCCATCCTATCCAGCTACATGCAACATGATAAATATGCAGTCCGCTCTTTCCATGAAGCAATAATTACAGACTAAACTTCCAAAGTTAAAGGAAGTTAATATATTTTTAGATAATGCTTCACAACATTTCAAACAGAAGTTTAATTTGCACAATATCACATATGGAGAAGAAGATTTTGGAGTTAAACTCAACTGGCAATTCTTCCTCACATTCCATGGCGAAGACGCAACAGATGGTGTAAGTGGCCCAAGTGAAATTTCAAATGTGACAAAAATTTTAATCAAGACCGTCAATACAATTCTGAATACAGAAAATTTTGTTACTGCACTCAGGAAAAACACTCAGAAAACAAATATAATCTTTGAATGTAAAGAGAAACAATTGAAAGCAGCATTAACAACTTGAACGAGCGATTTCAAGGCATACGAACAAGTCCAAATACTCATACAATTCGCAGTGTAATAGCAAATTCTAAAAATATCTTATGTTTCAGAAATTTCTAGAAAGTCTGGAACTCCTTTTCACTTTGGATCAAAAACATTTTTCTGAAAAAGTAAACAAAAATGCAGCCGACCAATATAAATCTGTATTCAGTAATGACAGTATAACTTTCGGCTCATGGGTCATTATAAAACTGACTACAGAAAAGGCGAACAAAAAAGATTTTGTTGGACAAGTGATATATTCCAATCGGGGTAGTTTTTAAAAAAAGACTTGGGCAAAAAGATTTTTGGCTGGGGAAATGATGACATTTCTGTTGTGATTATAGAAGATATTGTGGATTGAATTTATGAATCTCAATAGATAATTGATTTGGATTGACATTTGATATATTATTTAATATATACAATTTTTTTAACTTAAAAATGTTTTGTCATTGTGTAGTACCACTAAATTTTGAAAATTTCATTAAAATGATTTTTTTTCTTGTCATTTATTATGGTAATGATTAATTATTATTTTTTTTTCTTTTATTTATGGTTACAATTTATTGTAACACATTTTGTACAGTAAGTAGTCATAAAACAGTGTATGTATTTCAGAAGATGATACGTCCGTTACAGTTTGAAACAATTATTAAAAATTCAAACTGTCCACAAATGAGATAATCTATGTATTTTTAATATCTTTTAATCTTCATCATGCATAGAAAATAAATTTTTATTATTTTCCTTTGTAAACATCAGACGATATGTCATTTGTGTTCAGAGTGACACAGTTTTTTTTTTCCTAAAGGATACGTCCATTACACCTCTAAAGTAAGTATTAACTCTATTTCTGTTTTTATTATAAAAATACTTATTAGTGATGCTTTTAGAGATAGTTATCCTCTACATAAATACCAAATAAATAAATTCACATATTTGAATTATGTAATTGTGAGAATTGCTTTTATCGTCCAATGATACGTACGTTACATATGGAATTGCCCTTTTGAATCAGCATTAAGATTTATCAGTACTCGTTAAACTATGCTCTTAATCCGCTTTCTTCTCTTAACCGCTTCTTTCACTTTTAGCAATTAATTAATTTTTTTAAAATTGTGTCCTGTACAAATTTAAAAACATAGACAATGATCATTTCTATTCCAGCATAATTAATAAGTAGCATCATAACGAGCGTATAGCGTCGCTGGCAGTCTTATATAAACACTACCTTACAAAAAAAAAATATATATATATATATATATGTATATGTATATATATATATAATATATATATATATATATATATATATGTATGTATATATATAATATATATATATATATATATATATATATATATATATATATACACACACAAACAATAATGGACCCTACCCTACAATAATGGACCGGACTCCAGCGGATTTGCATTAAATCCGACTGCTTGTTTGGGGGTGTTTTTCGTGATATGACCTGGGACCTTTGCAAGTTGTGTTCCTGGTAAATTGAACGCCGACGCCTACGTGAACATTTTGGACCACCAGATTTATCCTATGCTCTGGCAATTTTATGGAATGGACGAATGTTACATCCAGGACGACAACGCTGCATGTCATATTGAAGCCTCTGTCGAGCTGTGGTATATATATATATATATATATATATATATATATATATATATATATATATATATATATATATATATATATATATTAGTATGTGGTATATATATATATATATATTAGTATGTTGTATATATATATATATATATATATATATATATATATATACCTAACCTCATAGAAGATTTGTGGTACGAGTTAAAGTTAGAGCGACGCTTACGGACCAGTGAACCACGTCCGAAATCTACAGCTGAGCTGGCTTGCATTCTTCTGTATTCTTGCAGAAGGAATGGGTACAAATACCCATAGATGTGTATCAAAACCTTGTTGAAATTATACCCAGAAGGGTTGCTAGTGTAATTACAGCACGTGGGAGGGGGACCATCCCCCTATTAAAGCATGTATTATTTCCCTTATACTATCGTATCTTGCTGTCCGGTCCATTATTGAAGGGTAGCGTATGTTACAGGAGACCCTACTCTATATTGAAGTTACTTACACTTCGAACTCAGGTATCTTATTTTTGGACTGGACTTACACCAAATTCCCCTACTAATTAAAATTTATAACTATCGTCACTTCTCTTTTTTTTTTTTTTTTGTGCATCATCTGACCGTGGCTTTAAATTACGTGGTGTCCTCGGGTCTTTCCCTTCGGGTTTGATCCAGGAATCGCTTTTTCTATCGCTCTAGTTCTATGTTAATTAAAATACCCACCTACTTTGATTTGTAAAAACCAGTAAAAAACAGAACTACACAGAAGGCTTTGAAATTTCCTGGTCAAACTTTAAAGTACGGTATGGTGCATCAAAATTAATATATTTTTCTAAAAAATGTTATGTCTGCAACTGTTAAGCAGACGTCCTATTCGGCACTTTGTAAATCGTTTTCTTTTATCCTAACGCAATTCACATTCTAACGTGATGTATCATTATTCAGATCTAGCGTATGCGGCTGCGTCCCATACGTTAGATACATGTCCTGTTACCGCTGGCTGCAATGGAAATACCAATGCTACATACCGTTACCCAAGTTAAATAAATTCTACATTCCGTTACTCCTGCAATGGAAATGGTTGGTTGTCTTTTTTATGGTAAAAGGCCAAGATCTGGCATAGCTGTTCCAAGCAGCCAAAGGAGTGGTCGAGTGGCAAACAGTCAGACATTTGAGAATCTGTAGTCAGCCATGTGAAACCGGAATGGTTCATGTCAACAGGCATGATCGGCCGAGATGTTCGAGCACTCCAGAAATGGAAAAGACATTCTAGGTGAGGTCGAGAAAACTCCGTCTACCGTGGAGACGTTAACAATATAATCGTGAGCATTTTTTCCATTTCCATTGCAAGCCTCATACATTAGATCAGGGGTGGCCAACATGTGGCGCATGCACCAAACGTGGCGTATTGGATGATTACAAGTGGCGCATTACATCCTTTCGCCTTCTCATTCTTTTGAAGTAGGTGCCATAACTGAATCCATCTTCAGCACCAGAGTTCTCTCAGTTCAATTCATACATTCTTCTTATTCATCAGTTGGTCGCAATTTTTTAAACACAAATTCATTATTGAAAATGAAATTTGATGAGCTTTTTTCAGATTTAAATGCTTTTGACCTGATTAATTTCTAGCGTTCGCCCTGTAAACATTTTCTAGAACTAAGAAATTTTCAAAACATTTTATCTGTCGTTTCGGTACGATATACAGATATGAACAAACATTTTCAACCAAGATATTTATTAAAAGCAAAACGATTTAACGAAAGACGGATTCAAATTTGAAGAATTCTCTGTTGCTCTCAGTAACCAATTTAACACCAAACATAGAAAGACTAGCGAAATTGAAACAGACACAAAAGTCTTATTAATGCTAAGCAACGTTTATATGCTGCAATACATACAATAATTAAATCCTTTAAAAATGTTAATTATGTCTATAAACATACATACATCAAAAAGTTATTATAGTTTATGTACACACTAGAAATCCTAAAAAAATATAACAGAAAGTCAAAAAAATTTTATTGCTTCAAAATATTCTTTAATTTACTAGCTTTTAAACGATTACAAGATCTTGAAAATATTCAAAATAGTTTCTAGGCTCAAGGGTTTTTGTTAGGTGCTGTCACCATGAACATACGTGTTTCCAAAACTTTAAACTCAATTTCTTAAGAAACAAGTTTTTGCAATAGGATGCTTTGTTCCAACAGTGATAACTCAACAATAAATTAATATACTATAATTATTTTTGTATCGATATAATCTGCATAATACAGCGAATGTTCTGTCTCTCAATCAGAGTTATTAGTTAAGAAATAAATTTTTAAAGGATTTTTAAATTCTCAATTTCCAGAAAAAATCATGATTTTTTATGCATTCTTGGCGAAAAAAGTTGTAACAGAAAACCTTTTCTCTCAAGAAACTTGATTGAGGGTCAAAACATGAAGAATAATATTTGAAATGATTTCCAACTAGAATTGTCTTTTTAGATAAATTAGAATTTGAGATATCACTGTTCAAAAAACATGCTAATTAGCTCATTATATCTTAATTAGCTAATTAATAAATAGTTGAATATGATTTTTTCTCACTGAAATAGTTTTAAACATAAACTTACTGTGAAAAACTGGATTTTTAAAGTTAAAATTTAAAAAATAAACTTCTAGTATGTACGTACATCTTAAGGATATAACAGGACTTCTAGAGAGAACAGACGACCTCCAAGTTCCAACCTGATCTCGTTCAGAGCTCTCTCTCTCTCTCCCCCTCCCCCCCCCCCCTCTCTCCCTCTCTCTCTCTCTCTCTCTCTCATCACATCCGACAATGTGTGGTCCAAAGTTATCTACACCAAACGAGACGGCAGCTGTAGCACCAACAGGCTCCACGACAGAGATCATCTCTCACTATTGTACGTTTGCGCCCTCTCTCTCTCTCTCTCTCTTTCTCTCTCTCTCTCTTTCATCACATCCGACAATGTGGTCCAAAGTTATCTACACCAAACGAGACGGCAGCTGTAGCACCAACAGGCTCCACGACAGAGATCATCTCTCACTATTGTACGTTTGCGCGCTCCAATAAACGTGTCTTTTGAACTGGCGTACATTAATTAATTAATCTCCCCTAAGTGAAGTAGATCCTGACCCTAACTCTATTCCCAATCCAAATCATGAACGTAAGAAGGTAGAATAGGAGCCCGAGTTTTTTGGCGCATCCGAACTCGTATGTGAAAAAAATTGGCGTATGGTATGTAAAAGGTTGGCCACCCCTGCGTTACATGCATGTCGGCCATTTCAGAATTCGTGTAACGCTCCATTATATGAGAAATCCCCCTTTGCAAATGACGGAAATAAACACCTCAAACAGCGCCCTCGAGAAATATGCACAGCAGTTGCCGACATTCATTCTTCGATAAAAAATAAAAATAATACTTTGATGCAGCCTACTAGCCTTTATAGCTGGCACGTGGATTTCTAATCACTTTGCACATATTTTAACCCTTAGGCGACTGAAAAGCTCAGAAAAAGAATTCAAATTTCAAAATAGTTTACTCTAATAAGAAAAAATTACAAAAGTTTTATAATTTTCCTTTGTGTCTCTCCTAAAACAGGTGATTTATTTGGCTTCGACGTAATTTACGTAACTCATTTATCTTAATAAACCATTTAATTTGCTTAGGATTGAGTCAAAGCCCTTAGACCCGGTGCGCGCATCCGGTTTTTCAACGTGCGGCCCCGAAGCCCAACTATGCACACATAACCGTGAAATGAAGCTCGAACTCATTTCGCGCCATTTGCGGAAAAAATGCTATCGAAGAAAACGTGTTTATTTCGCTTACTTGGTGTACAAAAAAGTATATTTTGAAACAAAATAGACGTTACTCGATACAACCATTTATTAATTATTATTTATATTCCGTTTGTTTATGAAAATAAGGTACTTCAGAACGGAGACTCATGGGCGGCGACCGTGCGGCGCCATGGGGAACTGCGGTAGAAACTACACGCAAGTTGGACGTGCGTCGCCCCAGTTGCGCTGCAGGCATGTGTGCAGTGCTCCATTGGATCTAATGTATCTCAGACCAAACTTGCGTAGCGGCAGCGGCGCCTCACGTTGAAAAACCGGATGTGTGCACGGGCCTTATTCAGTGGCATTTTCTGTGTAAGCTCGTTATTTTAATTTTAGTAATTATTACCGACTCCGTTTTTCCTAGAAATCTACAGCTCACTGGGCTAGTAAATTAAGCTTTAAATAGTAAAAAAAATTTACCGGAAAATGTCGCAAGTAATATAAAACAAAGCAGTGAAAATAGGTATATGTTACCTTAATTTATCGAAACCAGTATAGTTCAAAATTATACAGGGGGATTCGAAATACCATTGTCAATCTTTAAAAGGTCGTAAGGTGCATTAAAATAAACATTTTCTGTCAAAGAATATTTGTCAGCAACTGTTTTGCGTACGTGCTGTTTGACGTGCTTGAAAATCGCTCTTGTTTATTCACAACGCAGATTCAGCAAGTGATGCATCAGTTGAATTCTGAATTTAGCTTAATAACATTATTAAAGAGCTTTAAATGGGAAAATCTGTTGTTTACAATGTAAAGTAATTCAGAAATGCAGAATTAGCTTTTGATAAGTATACCTTTACTATCTGTGCTTTCGTAAATACATTTGAGTAAATAAACAACTATTGACAAAGAAAACTTTAATTTAAATGTATTCAGTAAATTTGCTATTTTAGTCTTAAATTGTGTGGCATTTTAACAGCACTAAAAATAATTACATGCGATGGCGATACTCATAAAACAATATCTTTCCTATAAGTTTATGTTATATCTTTCCTATTTAAAAATCGAAATTCCCGCAGTGTTTTCCGATTTAAATTTTGTTTTAATTGTTTCGTTATGTTTCTTTGTAAGCAGGGTTTTTTTGCATAGAGGTCATGAAATAAAGTAGGAAGAAAGTAGTTTTCTGTGAAAAATATTTACTACAGTGCTTATAAGAGGTACATGCGTGAGTTAATTCACAGTTATTTTTTAATAACAGGCCACTTCAATATTTTATGTTGTTTGTTGAGAGACATAAAATATTCACTTACTTCAGCGGAACTGGTAACAAAATATTTGCTTTTCCATCTTAATATAATTTCCGGTAAGCTTCGTAAAATACTTCAAGTTACATGCACAGCTCGCTTCTCCTAGAGCTTTTCAAAAGCCAGAGTAATTCTTCTATTGTTAATTTAAAAAGTTAGGTACACACGTACAATCGAGATATTAAAAAATAGTAGGCTAACTCGAGGTTACTGGAATCTTGAGAATTAATGAGATCGTAGAATAATATGTTCTCCAGAAACATGCGATGCTTGCACGTATGAAAAAATTAAATTCATGTCTTGAAAAGTAAAATAACAGTTTTTTAAACATATCTGCGGCAAACAGCCCTAACATAAATTTCTTCAATTAGTGAAAAAAAAATCCTCGTCGTGTTTTATTTTCGATAAACAGTTCCAAGCCATAAAAAGTGTTAGATGAGCGTAACCCAGCAACAGGCAGTGCCTTATATTTCGTTTTTAACAGAGTTTGTGTGCATCGAAACCCTTGTGATAACACTGAAAATTTCATTAAAGCCATACCGGTTGTTTTTACTTTTGAATGTCAAAAAACATAGACATTGGCATTTTCTCATTCTTCCGTGACCTTCTTTTTGATTCTTCCGTGATTAAATTAATAATATTTCCACTATGATATATATATATATATATATATATATATATATATATATATATATATATATTTTATTTATTTATTATTATTTTTTTTTTAATATTATATACTGACTGGATGAGGATGGTCCATTGGAGGGGAGTGTAGTGCTAGTTCCATGAAAAGAGACATAAATTCTCTAACAAAATCTTCATTCAATAACGATCATAAGTGGCATGAAAGCTATTGAGGGGACGGAGCCCTGAACGGATCTGTATTTCTTCAATAGCATATTAGTACCATAATAAGGCGTAGAGGTTGTTACGGGGACTGAGACTTGAACGGATATGTGGCTTCGTGGCTTCCTATTCTAAGGGGCTCATGGAAAAAGTGTATAGTACACAATGAATTCGCCAGAGGGATGAGAATTAAAAGAAAGACTATTAGACAGGGAATGTAGCAAGACGTTTCATTGGTAGAGGTTGTGAGTTAAGCAAAGAGGTAATTTTATCTCACAGGCGATTTGAGAGGAAAAAGTGGTCGTGTGAGGTCAGTCATGCTGGGAGGTCCGGAGGTCAAAGGTGAAAGGGGATGGCAAGATATATGACCTATTGGACAAAAAGACGAAAGACTGAATGGGAAGTGGGGTGATTAAGGGACTGGTCTCTGGTGAGAATTGTTTTAGGGGGTTATTTTAAGGTATCATTTCATATATATATATATATATATATATATATATATATATATATATATATATATATATTTATATAAATCAAAACATTTTTTTACTTACGTCAACCAAATTAATTACCTATGCTTCACGACAGAGAACGCACTTCAAACGATAGGAGCATTGTTTTAAATTGCACATAAGACAAGACAATACGAGTTTTAAAAAATTCACTGCCCGTCCATAGCGATGATTCGAAGTAAAATATAACATTTTGTAAACACGGAACATTCCATGCGCACAACAATAGTGCAACCCACACAAACGTTGAAGCATCTCATAGAAGAATACTCATTACAAGAGACACACATTAAGTCTTTGTAACCACCTTGCAAAGAAACGGTGAAAATCACAATTCAGGCAATGAAGCATGCATTGCGAAAACTTCCTCTTCCCTTCGAGTTAAATACTTGTTGAGAAAGCGTGTTGCCGGTCAACGGTCCGGGTCCTAAAATATCGCCACGTCACTATGGTCAGACTTGCTATGGTCTGTCAACGCAAAACATTCTTTGGTTAAGTCTATTACCTTCTATTAAACAAACCAAATCCACTTGTAGATCTATATGCTACCGGCTTGCAATGAATGTGGTTGTTATCTCGTTGAATTTGTAAACTGATAAGGTGTAACCTTTAAGCTGTTTTTAGCACTCGAAGAAATGCCAAGTATCGAACAAACAACGATCATGAAACTGATACGTTTATTAGGTATCAAATATATTTTTACACCCCATAGTAAAGTAGAACGTAAAAGAAGGCAGCAAGCAAGGTAAGGTAAGGCAAGCATGAAATTCTCGCGAGTTCACCTTTATATAACCAGAGATTTCACGCCATGAGATTTCATATCTCGCCAAGTGCGATCGAACAAGTTTTGTTAATATTTGAGAAGGGAGAATAGAATTTTTAGTGAATAATATTAAAATGTAATTTTAGTATTGCACACACACACACACACACACACACACACATATATATATATATATATATATATATATATATATATATATATATATATATATATATATATATATATATATATATATATATATATATATATATTGAAATAATTAATTATATAAACATTTTCCACAATGGTAGAAGCCTCTTGTACTGTGCAGTTGTTGAGGTATAATTTATTAATACGTAATAAATATTGGTACAAACTAATACTGACAGTCTAACTTATAATTTAATTTCAAAGAACTTGAAAGAATAGATAAGTATAATTTATAATTTTCTATGTTGTAAAACATTTTGGATATTTTTCCCCACATAACAAGCTTTATATTCGAAGAATCTTTTGAGTTTAAAAAAGTTCATGAAAAGAATACTCACCAACTATCGAAAGTTCACTCGAAAGTCCAGAAAAGTTTGAAGGCTAGGAGACATTTTGTAATCATCTGAAGTGTAATTATATGTTCGAATATCTGTTCGTTATAAAGAAAAAATTAAAAAGGAAAAAAAGTTTTAAACTTGAAAAACATTTGTCCAATCTACTGCAATTAATGAAAGAAAAGTTGTTCGTGCTGAAAAATAATTTAATTAATTACAATTGTTAAAACAAATTGCGATGAATTTTTCCAAACAGAATAGAACTCTGTTCCCATAGAATTCAGTCATTGAAATTCTACGTAGTATTAATCGTACTTTTTGGAACAACAACAACAAAAAAATACATTTTTCTCATCTGCTTCACTTCTAATTTTTCGGAAATCGAGTGTTCCCGTTAGACGCAATATGTTTTAGACGCAAATGTCTCTAGTTTTTTATTTAAATCTTATTCTGGAGACCAAGACCTTCTTGCATTTTCAAAAATTATATTTTTTCCTCGATTTTATTTCATTTATTCTTCAAATTCCACTGTAAGTTTTTCTATTTCTAAAAGAAAATGAAAGGTGTCGAGCAAACTAGATGCAATTACCATTTTCATTTAGGATTTGCTTTGCTTCGTTACTATGGAATCGACATACACTAGTACTATGTAGGGTTAACGGATATTTGTGAACTACTCTTAGAGAGGGGGGGGGTTAAAGCATGGTTGGTTGGGTTATATGACGCAATGGCAATATCTGGCTAACCTAAGCCAAACAGGGACTTTTTCATTAAGTAAATGGACGTACAAACGTACAGAGTTTTACTGATACAGAAAACGCCCAAGGTAGTTGAAGAATCGAACTTCGGCTGCCTAGAGCTCGCATTTGCTATCTGAACCGTAGTATATAGGACGAATAATATAAGACACTTAGAAAGGCCTATATACTGCTATAAAAATAGTCCGATACTATAGAACATTCTTTTTTTAATTTGGTGTGTTTTTTTTACATTTGTTCGATTTATACAGACTAGAGAATATTATTTACTGGCAGCCTATTCCATGTTATACCTTCATAAATAAGTTTACTCTTTACTGGGACTGAAATTCTAAAATTATTCTTGCGTTTCAAAAATTATATTTTTTCTTCGATATTATTTCACTTATTCTTCAAATTCCACTGTGAGATTTTACTAGTTCTAAAAGAAGATGAAAGATTTCGAAAAAGTAGATACAGTTACCATTTTTACTTAGGGAGGTGCTTTACTTTGTTACTACAGCTTGCAGTCTTCTAGGTGTAGTGAACAAGCCCACTGAACCGCGACTGTCCCTGTAGTATATAGGACACACAATATAGGACACTTAGTAGGGCCTTTGTATTGCTATAAAGATACTCGGATACTATAAGACACTCATTTTTTTTTATTTTCGTTGGGTTTTTTAGCATTTGCGCGATTTATGGATGGAGAGAAAATTATTATTTACTGCATGCCATTTCCATGTTATACCTTCATAAATAAGTCTACTCTTTATTGGGGCTGAAATTCTAGAATTATTCCAGGATCCATGATATATGAAGTTATTTCTTGGAAATACTGCCAGCAAAACACGATTTGGTGTCAGTAAAAAATATTTTATTACCAGTAAATTTCACAGATGTTTAAAAAAGTCGCCACAGTTTGAAATATATATGTGTTCTATACCATGGAACTGTAATTCTATATTCAAGGGTATAAACTGGATAAGTCTAAAAACGACTTTTCAGGAGCAAGTTCTTAAGATTTGCCTTTTTCTTGTATAAATTGAGCTTCTGTAATAATTTATTTTGACTATATTCTATGTTACTTTGTTTCCATGCACATTACTTATCCACTTCCCCACAAGGCAAAAGACCTCAAGACAAATCCTCCAGAATTTTGTATAGTACAGTGGACTCACGTTCTTACGAACTCGTGGGGACCGAATAAAAAGTTCGTAAAACCAAAAGTTCGTAAATGGGAATGGGATTTGAAAAAACTAAAAATGGAACTTGCACTAATCTTTATATATTAGCGATTCTAATAAAATCAGCTATCTTCGTTAGCTTCGTGATAGCGCTTCAGTAAACATACGATTCCATAGAGTTCTGCTCTGATTCCATAGAGTTCTCTAAAGCATCTCAAAATTGTCATCTGCTTCTAAGAACCGACGTCGTCCTGACAGTCGTTCTGGGCCTTCTGTGACAGCTGACCTTGGAATATTGTTCTTCGGCACCCCCGTTCAACATCTGATTGACGATTTCATCATCCGATATCTCCTCTGTGCATGCTTGAACATTCTCGTCCACAATCAGAAAATCATGAAATGCAAGGTTTTCAGGAGCTTGAGGAATCCCTTCGACGAAGTTCCTGGATCAAGGCTTCATCTGCACTGAGATAGGAATCGATCTTGGGGATTTTTCAGCCCCCACACCCCTTACCAACTTGGGAGGTCCGAAGTTGTGGTAATTGTATGAATCTTAGATGGCGCTGGCGTCGCTGATGTCTTACGCCATTCCTGCTCTCCCACACCTTGGAGCTTTAATCGGTTGAAGTTAGACTTTTGATTCGATTTTGAAAGAACCTAAGTGTTCTTAATTTGATTAATCTCAATTTGCATTAATTTATAGTCTTTATCTGTATCTGTATACAATGGAAAATAGTAATTAAACTTTAATTTAACTGAAAGAATCTCTCTAATCGCCATTTTCTATGGACCAAAAAATACCACTGAACCATTTGATATTAGAAATCATGCCATTCTGCGTCAGAAGTCTAAACAGTCTGAAGAAATTTCACCCTTCCCCGTCAAATTTTCCTGTCTAAAGGAAAAAATGAATAGAAGGTGAGGAAACTGAGTTCGTAGAAAAAAGAGAATGTGTAAATTTGGTTCGTAAATCGGAGGGAAAATTAACGTTTTTTCTATGGGATACTGTTCGGGACCAACGTAGTAGCTCGTAAAAACCGCGAGTCCACTGTAGTTTTTTGGACGTACTACTATACTGCTCTACACTATACCCTATATACCACTTACATTTTGTAAGAAATGTAAACTCTTATTTAGATAGACACTCAGGAAAAATATCATAGTAAACAAATTAATATTCGGTTTGATGATTTGCGTATAATTGTAACACCAATGTGAACTTTATTTGAAACATAATAATTCTTAAAATCCTCGTAAAAGTTTAATTAATTATTTTCATGAGATAATATAGTGTATTTATGTACTGAGAACACAATTTATTAAACTATCAAACATGATTCGGCCTCTTGAAGGTGATAAATACTTAGAAAACATTCTCGTTTTTTCTCATTAGATAAGGCATTCTCAATTTCCAACCGTTCATTAGAAACATTAAATGGGTAGTTAATATTCTAACGTTATTCGTGTTCTAATCATACTTTCGTTTGGTATATAAATGAGATAAGTAATTGGATAAAAATCACAATGAATTCCGAATTAATTAATCTAGTTCCATGCTTTTCGTAATAAGCCGTTTCTTTTGGGGTACTTAATATCATTGAGTGGGATGGTTATGATATATTTATCTGGAAACAGTGTTACTGATATCGTCTTTCATAAAATGCTTGAATGATCTTATTATAACTCTTTTTAACTTATGCTATCAAACTATAACGAAACATTAAAAGTAGTTAACTCGTACAAAAGAAGGATTTTCAACTATCTACAATCAATTTTTATGACACATATTTCATGTGCTTTAGCAAATTTTTTGTTAAGTAATATAAAATATATATTTTCTTTCTTCGGTTAATTTGATACTCTGAAGATTGCTCCCTGTGTAGTTGTGATTGTGTGATCACTATATTTTTAACAATGTATTGACACCCTTCATGTACGAGTATATTTTATAGTGTAGATACACTCTATAACAAAAAAATCGACGCACCAAGAAGGAATTATCCGATTGCTTTGAAATTTCGTATGCAAGAATGTTTTGACCAAATATGCAAATGATTAAAATTTGGTGTCCAATGAATGAATAGTGCGATCCCCAGCGCATCGGAACTGCGCATCCAGCAGATGTATATAAGGAGTTGTTCTTGAACTGTTGTTAAAATTTTCTGCTGCATTACGATTTAGGATACCTTTTAACGACTGAAAAAATGCCTCGCCGTAGGATTCGAGCTCATTACGAGCAACTTTCAGAGTTTGAAAGAGGTCGTATCATTGGATTGAAAGAGGCTGGTTGGGCAAATCGGAGAATCGCTCGTCATGTGAGTCGAAGCGATGCGGCGATTAGAAGATGCTGGCAAGAGTGGGTGGACAGTGGCGGATTTCAGCGTCATGATGGTAGCGGTCGACGTAGGGCCACAACAGATCGCAAGGACAGAGTGATGGTCAGATCAGCTGTCACAGCGCCTGATTCATCGCTATCAACCATCAGTCGTACGACCCACACACGAGTGTCCACCATGACCATTCACAAACGGCTGAGAGAGCGAAATTTACGCTCGTACCGACAGATACGCCACCTGCTACTCACGCCTGCACACTGTCGAGCCAGATTACAGTGGTGCTTGGCTCGATCCGGCTGGAGCGATGCTGACTGAGGACGTATAGTCGTTAGCGACGAATCTCGCTTCTAACTGTGTCCTGACGATCATCGAAGACGTGTCTGGAGACGCCCAGGTCAGCGTGCAGATCCTGCTTTCACTATTGCTCGAAACACGGGCCCTCAACAAGGAGTTATGGTCTGGGGTGCCATTTCTCTTGATAGCCGGACCCCTTTGGTCGTCATTAGAGGTACACTTACTGCACAGCGGTACGTTGACGACAGTTTGAGACCTGTTTTGTTACCGTTCCTTTCGCAGTACCCTGGGCTTATTTTTCAGCAAGACAATGCCAGACCACATACGGCACGTGTTGCTATGAAATGTCTTCAAGCTTGTGAAACACTTCCTTGGCCAGCCAGATCACCAGATCTCTCTCCCATCGAGCATGTCTGGAATATGATAAGAAGGCGACTGCATCCGGTAGGGAATGTTGATGACGTAGTCCGACAATTGGAGCAAATTTGGCAAGAAATACCGAAGGAGACCATCCGGGAGCTTTATCGGTCTATGCCACGCCGTGTGGCTGCTTGCATCCAGGCTAGAGGCGGGTCAACACCTTATTGAGCTCGTTACTGTAACTCTGAAATAAATCATTCAATTGTTCTGAAATTTTAATCATTTTCTATTCTGTACATAATTTTCCTATACACAATTTTTGCCTCCATCGGACAACTCCTTCTTGGTGCGTCGATTTTTTTTTTTTTTTTTTTTTGTTATAGAGTGTATAAACTGTTTCCTTTACAAAAAATACATTTTATAATACCTCATCATCTCAAAAGCTTTCACTATTCACTGCATTCGAAAAGCTGCATTTTCAAGGAAAAGTATCGATTTAGAATCCATTTCTTAGTTTGAACTTGGTAAAACTTAAATAAATTTAAAACAGTAGATTTTATTGTTTGGAACAGGAAATAGAAATAGGATTTCAGTTTAACTTTTGAGGAAGTGCTACAATGTCTTTTGTTTCCTAAATCACACTGACGCTTCTTAGTAATCCTCTCATGTCCACACCAGCTGGCACATTACCCACTTCAAGAACTTCAGATTTACACTGTAAAAGAAGCCATTCTGAAGCACCAAAAGTTATTGATTTCTTTTTCTAGGCCAGGAACGGAAATAGCTTTGAGAGAATCTCATCCCAGAAACCAGTATTCAAGAAGCAACAAACAAGCTCTAAAACCAAAGTCGAAGCCAATGATGCAAAAACTGGAAAGTGACAATGCTACTGTTAAACAGGTAATGAATTACAACATGTTTTTATAACATTAGATTCCACCAACCCGAAAAACTAAATGTAAAACGTTCATACCAATTTATTATATACTGAAATATGCTTTCCACGATCCCCTTTTTAATTGATTTCTAGTGCTTCCTTTTTACACAATTTCATATCCTTTTTAATGAAAGGTAAGTTTTGATGATTCTTAATGTTATCAACAATGAAACAATATCTCAATTTACTCCATCTCCAAATAGCCCATCCTTGCATTCAATTTAATTTTTCTTTGATAATTTAGTAACCTTCTCCTTCTCATGTGATAATTTCTGACTTTATTACTAAACTAATTCGTCAAATCCAAACTGATTCAATGACCCAATTGACCCCGATGATTGGAGTTCTAATGTACTTAAAATCTCTTCCAAATGTGTCAAAAGTAAATTTTTTAAAACTATCTACCAACTATAAATCGCGGACTTAAGAGGAAGAGACTCAGATCGTGCAACCTGTATATCATACACATTAAGTAAATTAATTGTTTCCTTTAGTATATCCATTTCTTGTACATTTGTTAAAGTGTTGCCGCCTCTCTAAAAGTGCACAAAATACGTCCTCCATAAAATCTTTGTTAAATTCATGGCCGCAAGTTGGTCATCCTAGTCTTGAAGTCCAAGAATTTCGAGTTGTTCCATCCTCGAACTAGAACATTCATTTTTGTCTCCAAATTCCAGGTAATAAAAATGCTCGTGGCCGTTGTCGTTCTGTTCATCGTGTGCTGGGGCCCCATCCTGATCACCAACCTGTTGACCTCCTTTGATGTGCTGGACCGCTTGAACTACGGATACCTGAAGCC
Organism: Metellina segmentata; assembly: GCA_947359465.1. Taxonomy (NCBI): domain Eukaryota; kingdom Metazoa; phylum Arthropoda; class Arachnida; order Araneae; family Tetragnathidae; genus Metellina; species Metellina segmentata. Next base: position 49,346,584 of record OX375878.1, read on the forward strand.
CATGAGGACGGTCTTCCACCTGATGTCGTACTTTAACAGCTGCATCAATCCTTGCGTCTACGGCTTCCTCAGCGCCAACTTCAGAAATAGCTTCAAGGCTGCCCTGGTCTCCTGCCTCTGCCGCAAACGACAGCGGATCAGGGTCGAGAGGGGTCTCAGTCGCACTGGAACCACCTCGGTCAGCTACGCACGGTCCACTTTTATCACCTGATGGCTGAAGGGGATGTCTATCACAAGGCCTGTGACGAGAATAGCCGCGGCGATGTGAAGGAAGATTCTTGGTTCGTTCCCATTTGTCTTGATATCGAAACCCACTTTTCGTCCTAAAAGATGTTATTCAACCGCATACGTCCTGTCGTAGATGTCCCAGAGAAAAAAAAATGTAGTGTTGTTAATGAAGAAAATGTAATTGTGTGTGTTTCCCCCAAGATGGAGATTAATGATATATTCATAAGCCACTGTTCGTACCAGGATTGTGAGTCCCCCTATAGTCGAAGTCGAGCTTAATCCGCTTGAATGCGACAGATCTCTTGATTTACTTAAAACTGAAATCCAGTTTGTGACACCTATCTGTGACCCCGCACATCATGAGGCAAGAACAAGGCTCTTTCACCCTGATTCTAAAGAGAAGTTTTAAACATGTTCTGCATTTCAATATAAAAGCTATTTAATGCCGGTAAAACTCCTTTGTGCAGGGCCCCCACATAAGTATTGGAGTCGTTATGGTGCGGGGGCCCTGAAAATGCTAAAAGTGTTTGTACTATGTTAGCAGTCTGATTTTGTTATGTTCCAAAAGTAACAAAATATTGTCGTTGTGTATATAATAAAGTATAAGTGTGGCTATTGTTTATTATTGCATAAACCAAAAGAAAATGTGTATATGTTTGTACGAGTTATACATCGAGTACTTGAGGATGTGTATATTTTTCTTGAGGGTCCTGCCATCTTAACTGTTATTGTGCATTATTATTATTATTATCTAATATGGTACTGAGGTCTGAAGTGCAGAGAGGCTCCTTAATGCCAATTATTAAATATAATGATCTACGTTACATAATGTTACGCTTCTTAGATACACGTTTTATCCCAAATATAATCTATTCAAATTATATGTATGATTTTTTTTTTAATTTCCTATGATGGGTGATAGTTACAAGACTGACTGAAGTCAAACAATAGAGACAACAATAACAAATGGCAACAGAAAGATGTCTATGAAAAAAGAGAAAAAGAATGAATACCTCCTGTATTGAAGTAGAGTATATTAAATGCAAATATATGGTGTTTATGTAATTTTAATGAGTATTTACAATTTTTTTAAAGCAAACACTTTTTTACACGTACTTGAGCATCTTTCCCGATTAAGAAATGAATTTTTCAACAAATAATTTGGTCATTTTAAATTTTATAGTTTAAAAAAGTGGCATCATTCTTTCCTATAAAGTTAAGTCGTTTTATATCATTTAATCATTTCGTCGTACAATCATTTCTATTTTAACTTTATCGTACGAATTATTTCCTCCTTAGCGCCTATCTAATTCTAGAATAATTTCGGTTGAGAAAATATTACAATATATCATAGTTACCAATATAATTTCTCTGATTTTCTTTTCAGAGAAAAGCATACTTTATTCATGAATTACAAATCATAGTGCCCAAACACTCAGTATACCCACTATTTCTGCTTTGCTATGCAAGCTTTAGTTTTGTTTTGATGATTTGTCTAACTCTGACACTTTTTTTCCTTTTGAATTAAAAATTATATTCACTTCCAATAAGTAAATAAATCATCAATACTAATGAATTAAATCTCTTTTTATTATCACCAAACTTACTTTATTACGATTCAGTTCGACTAAGAATGCTCAGACAAGAAATAATAAAAATTATACCTTTATATGTACCCATAGAAATTTATCATTATAAAGTATTTCAGTATTTTAATAACTAAATTACATGCTGTGAAAAATACACATATACCAAGACATCCTGAGGTTTTTCTCTAACCACTTTTCTATTATATTTTGAAATAAATGCCTTCAATATTAATGTAATAAAATTAAATGTAAAATTACCTCTATTGACTTTTATATTATACATGGATAAGAACAGTTACAAGAATATCTTCCGTTTCTTTCAAAGTCAAACAACAATTCTAAGATGGTTTGATGGCTAGATTTAGCATGAAAAGATAATACTACAATAATTTGAACTTCAAGAAAGCAAAATAAATCAATTTTACTGATACAATTTATTTCCTTTGAAAACCACTTCCTTTTTCTCTACATTTCTACTGTTATTGCCCTATTTATCCCACTGATCTTGGAATTATAAATAATATATCTGAAGGGAATTATAATGTAACTTCTTTAAAAGTACCTTAATAAATTGACCACACGAGACACTCATTTCAATAGGTGTAAAAAGAAATTACATTTCCGAGCAATGCATAGAATCAATCGACAGATATAATCTGAAATATTTAAAGTAATTGATGTTGTCAATGCTACCAAATTATTCAGCGCTATTTAGACGTAGCACTTTGGGAAAAAATCAGGTTTGAAATTATTTGCACCCTTAAGAGTAATTTTAAAGAGGTTAGCCTTTCAAATGCTACAGTGCTGCAGAATATTTCGAGACTCCTTTTTTTATAACTTTACTTATACAAAGGAAAATAATTTTTACGTTTCTCACTTCTGCACTTTGACCACCATATACAGTCTGATTCCAAATATCCTGACTAAACTTTAAAGGTTGGTAGGATGTATAAAAATTAATATTTTGTGTCAAAGAATATGTGTCCGTCACAAACTGCTGCGCGTAAATGCTAGAGGGCGCTGTTTGGCAAGTTTTAAAAATCATTCTTCTGTTTTGCTTAGTCATTCGTTCTACAGATTTCCTACATGATTGAGCATTGCTTGAATTCCAAAATGGCTGACATGTATAATGTATGTGACTGTCAATGGATGAGGACGATCTTCTCTCTGCTCAAAGATCGTACCGTAAACTCTTCTCCAATAGGTGAATGTCGAATCGTCAACATTGTAGTGTTTACCCCTCCAGTTATGTTAAATCGGGACGCATATTCCATGTCCGGAAGCGTGATGTGGGACAACCGTGATGTTCTAACTCTCCAAAAATGTGTAACGATTACATTTTTACTGGCTTGAACTTCTCAATACATCGCTTAGGGTGTCTTCTTTTATTTGTGAAGTCCTCGAACTTATCGGTCGTCTCGCTATATGCTTACTCACATGAAATGTTCCGGTTCACACAGCTGGCGAAACAACCTCTCAAATGTTTTAAATACTTGTATCGCTGCTGGATGGGGGAAGTGTTCGTGGTACAATTATTGATTCCGCTGACATCCCCATACCTTAGATGCATGTCAACCATCTCGGAATTTCTCTAATCCTCCATTGGATATGAAATCCGCTTTGCGAATGATAAACATAAAAAAATAATTTGGAAATAGCTGCCTCGTGTGCCTGCGTGCAATAGTTAAGGACATACATTCTGTGGAAAAGTATTCACTTTGAAGCACCCTAACGTTTTTGCTTTTGACCTCTTTAACTTTTGACTAGGGAATTTCGAATCTTCCTGTATAAAGAACGTATTATCACAAACGCCTAACCTTCTTTAAAGTCCTGTATATTAATTGAAGTATGAAAATCATTTTTATAAGCTGCGATTTCATTCTTATAAGTGCATGTGCTGGATATGTGCATTTTGGTGTTACACTTTCTTCTCTATGTGTAAAATACTTTTCTTTCATCCCTTTTAAAGACAGGGTATCAAAGCAGGAAATTTTGGATCGTGAATGAACTCAAAGTTATAAACTATTTTATTTGAGAAAGTTTACTGTTGAGAAAACGCTATCATATACCTTTATTTATAAACACTAATCATATAACTTTATTTTTAAACGCATGTTGAACTGTGGTTTACAATGTTTTAGAGACAATGTCGTTAGTAGGTAATGAGTTATAACTTAGATATTAGGACATGAAGTTAAGAACATAACGATTCTCCTTTGAGACTGGTCATACACACCATTTGTATATTTGAATCCTGCCTCTTAATTTGTGATGTTTGTGCTATAAAGATATTATGAAGAATTTATAATCATGTTACATTGCTCGTACTTATACAGGAAGTTGTGAATTTCTAGTGTGTTTGTTGATCTGTATACTTGATGTTTCATGTAACTATATCACGACTCAGAAATGTAACACTCCTTGTTAATAATGTCTGTGTTCTTCAACTGATTCGCCATATTTGAAAACAAGTACAAATTATTTCTAGTCATGTATAATTTGCTGATTTAGTTGACTTTCTAATACAAGATGAACACTTTTGTTACAAAACAATTAAAAGGCTAAATTTAAAATAAAGTGAGTAGAAATTTGCACGAATTTAATTTTTATTCCATCATTTATTTCACTCCTTTTATTATTTTCTAATAGAAAAACTATTTCTACACTCACACTATTTTTCTAAAATAATTATAACAAACTGAGAATTTTTATTGACATTTTATTAGCTCTTGTAGAATGGAGTTATTTTAATGACGTTCTTTTTTTTTTATTTATTAATAAACTTTAATTATGTGATTCTCTTTTCACATATACTTTTAATTAATTTATTTCCATATGGCATAAATGTTTTTCATTTGATAAACGACATTACAAAGTGGATCTCAATTAGATTTGATGGTAATGATCGTATAGTTGGAAAATTCCAAATCCATATAGCTTGTGTAAATTGAACAATTTGATTACTGTTGATAATCAAAATGTTGTGTATGCATCCTTTTCCTGCTATGTTGTTCATTGATATGCTTAATGATTATGTGTTCTATGTATGTATTGTGTAATATGTTCATGTACCGCCCATTTGTCAAAATCTCCTGAATAACAAAATTCATCTAGTCTCTTTATTTCTATTTATGGAAGGTATTACAGAATTCTTGAATGTTACTTGTATGAAGGATAACGTTACTAATATATGTTGAACTATCTTATCATTATCTACAATATATTTTAACAGAAAAAAAACGCAGTTCTTTAAAGGTTGAAGGTTATGGTATTAAGGATAACGTTCATAATATAGGTGGAACTATCTTACCTTATCTACAATATATTTCAACAATAGGAAAACAGTTCTTAAAAGAGTAAATCTGTATCATACTTTCATATTAAGATACGATTAAGTTTGGAACATCACGCAATGAAGACTCATTTCACCCATTTTCTAAATCTGTCAAAATTAATTTCTCTAGTATATTCTTTTAATTCAAACCGTATGATTTAGAAGTTACGTGATATACACAAGACTGCCACAGTCCAAAGCACTTGTAAAATAATAGCATTGTGAACATAATTTATTTTTAATCGATGCAAGAAATCTCCTCTTTATGAACCTGTTTTTAGTAGTAATTTTAGTTGCTAAGATATGAAATGAATAGACTAAATGATAAATTATGCTATTAAATATGGAACAAACTTTTAAAATCTCTCAAAAAAATTAAAATTTTTAAAGCAAAAAAAAAAAAAAACATTTTTGTCTTATTAAGGTTTTCTTGATAATCCTTGGAGGATTGATCCCGGACCGTCGACACTAGCCCGTTGTGTTGCTCCAGTGTGACGTTAATTAAAATACCTACTTACCTACCCTTCATAATCTTCACTAAAACTTAGAAATTGACGTCCCTTGGGAAATTTTTTACCCTAATGATCAATTCGAAGAGAAAAAAAAATTCCATCCTCTTTTAGTTAAAGAAAAGGGGGTATTAAAATGGGGTACACTTTCGGTGACCTTAGTTGAATTTTCAAAAAAATCGCCAAAATTTTCGAAAAGTTACCAAAATATTGATAATAGTAGCTTTAGAAACAATTTTACTTAAAAAGATTGGTTACGATTTAGAGTTGAATTGGCTTAAGGTTTAAAAACAGTTACAACACATGTCGCCCGTGGCAGTTCTGTATACACAATATGAGCAGAGGTTTAAATAACTTGAGCAATACCCAATTTCAAGATATAAAAGTTATAAAAAATATATTTGCAATAGCCTTCCCCCTTTTATGCAAGAATATTTTAATTTCATTTTATCACACTAAAGAAGATGAAATGTAAAATTTTATTATTAAATAAAAAATTTCTTCTCATTACCTTAATTACCAATCATCTTATAAAAAGTGACCCATAAGTCACTTTGCCATTTAAAAATTGAGCCGCGGTAACCCGGTTGGAAGTAGTGATGCGACATCGACATCAAAACATCGGTGTTCAAAATTAAAACATCGATGTTTATAATACATCGCCCCAAAAACATCTATGTTCATAAATTCAGTGTATTTAAATTTTACCCCCATTTCTTAAAACTGGTTTAGCAACTACTGATGCTAGATCGACAGCAAAACATCGATGTTTTGAAACTTCGATGTTCAAGATTAAAACATCGATGTTGATAATACATCGCACCAAAACCATCGATGTTTTTAAAATTCAGTGTGTTTAAACTTTTTTCCCCATTTCTTAAAATTGGTTTAGCAACTAGTGATGCGACATCAGCACCAATACATCGATGTTTTTTTAAAACATCAATGTTTTGAAAACATTGACATGGATGTCGCATCCCTACTTTTCAGACCTTTCTCCATTGGCCACTTTGGTCTAAAAGTATGTTCAATTTGCTGATTATAAAAATTATGCTACTTGGTTATTTTTAAAAATTTTATAACGGTACTTTTTTATTTTAAAAATAAAACATCGACAACGTAAAAACATCAACAAGTATAAACATCGATGTAACAAAAAACATCGACTCCAATACATCGATGTTAAAAACATCGACTCCAATACATCGATGTTAAAAACATCGACTCCAATACATCGATGTTAAAAACATCGACTCCAATACATCGATGTTAAAAACATCGACTCCAATACATCGATGTTTTTTTAAACATCGATGTTTTGAAAACATCAACATCGATGTCGCATCCCTAGTTGGGAGATTAGCGAATTCGAAACTCGTTCCAACCAAAGACAATTGCGTACGCGTGTAGGCTGGTGCATGTTATATTTGTCGTGGCCTCGAATATCCTGGTGTTGGGGTGGAAGTATGACCCAGGATGCCAGTTCAGGTGTGATCTTGTCATCTGACCGTGGTTCAAAATTACGGTGCGTCTTCAGATCTCCGGCTTCATGATTGATCTCCGACTCGTCGCTAAAAGCCTATTGTGTTGATTCAGTGTGATTATAATTCACTTACCTAACTACTTACCATTAAAAAATTAAGAACTGTTTACTTTTCAAAAAAAAAATCTTATTTAGTGTATGAATTGAAGATTCTTTAGAATATTTTCTGTCAAGTTTTGAAAATTCAATCTCTTAAGTAAATGAATTTATTTAGTGAATGAACTGAAAGCATTCTTCGGGAATATTTTCTGTCATCTTCGTACCTGCGAGTTGTAGGTGGCGCAGGTTTGAATCCTCCCTGGATGTATTTCTCTCTTCTTTGTCAGTAAAACTTTCTTTGTGTGTGTGCGTATGTTCATTGCTTGAATTTGTCTTGTGTTTTGCGTCGCATGGCCAAATATGTCCCTAATGCCACAAAACCTTACATGCCAATCTTATACAAGTTCGAAAAATTATATATTTTAAGTGGATGAGCAAAATAAAACATCTTTTCCGATGAGCAAAATGAAACGTGGATGTTCTATGTAAAATTCAATACTTTGACATGTTTCTAGGTCATCTATTTCTCCACAGTAAATTACCAGCGTCTAATTTTCATTTACTTGTAGTTACTCCAGTGAGACGTTAATTAACTACCGTCAATTACCTTTATTACAAAAGTTTAAAAATAGTTGAAAAAGTTACTACATTGAAACATTACTACAGTGCATTTTTAAAGGGTAGAATCACACTTTGAACCACACTGTGAAAACACTTAAATTATGAGTATGAAATGGTATTTGGCACTTATGTACTGATTTACGCAGTTTATTCAAAAATTAGTACTAGTATAATCTTAAGCAGAATTATACGTTTAGATTAAAACTGCCATAAGCGCAGAAATGTATTCTTTTTCATCAAAATCCTCTAAACCGTGTCTATCGAATGGTTAAAACATTACTGCGTGGGTACAATACGCATTTTTATACATATTTGTTCGTGTGCAACAAATTAAATTAAGAATTTCCTATCATCCTGCAAGCTGAAAAAGATGGCTGTTTCAATTTCCAAATGTTAGACTGGGCGCAATGTTTTCTCTTCTTGATACTTTCCTTGTCATTATCTATGATCCGACAAAAATTTATTAGAGGATTCCTGAGATCGAGCAAACAAGTCAGAGTATACATGCTCCAATCAAAATCACGATCCTAAGCGTTTAAATGTACCAAAAAATAAATAAAATTACCCATTCAGATTTAAACCATGCTAATGCTTTTACTTACATTTCTCTTCTTTATCGCCAGAACAACCAGGTATTCTAAGTGACACGGTATTCCAAATACATACACAAAGCAGATACCTATTTCCTCTAATCTCTACAAGGAATCAGTCTAGAGCATTTTCATATTTTCAATACCTGAGTTCAACTCAATCAATAACTCAGTTCAAATCATGCAGCCTTCTTACTCATCAGTTCATCGCAATTTTTTAAAAACAAATTCGTTATGGAAAATTAAATTCGATTTGCTTTTTTCAGATTTAAATGATTTTGACTTGTTAATTTCTGGCGTTCATTACTCTGTAAACATTTCCCAGAACTAAGAAAATTTGAAAAAAAACTATCTGTCGTTTCGGAACGACGTACAGATATGAACAGACATTTCCAACCGCGAAATTTATTAAAAGCAAAACGATTTCGCGAATGACCTTATTCAAATTTGAAGAATTCTCTGCTGCTCTCAGCAACAAATTTAACACCCAACATTAAAAGACTAGCGAAATCGAAACAGGCTCTAAAGTCTTATGAATGGTAAGTAACGTTTATGTGCTGTAATACATACAATAATTAAATCCTTTTAAAATGTTGATTGTGTCTATAAACATACTTATATTAAAAGTTATTAAGGATATACCAGGACTCCTTCTAGCGAGCAGAGAGAACAGGCGACTCCAAGTTCGAACCAGATCTCGCTCTCGGAGAGCCATCTTGCACACACACACAGAGCTCTCACTTTCTTTCTTTCTTTCATCACATCCGACAACTGTGGTCCATAGTTATCTTCACCAAACGAGATGGCAGCTGTAACACCATCAGCGGGTATCACGACTGCAATGGCCCTCTCTTCCAAGAGATCATCTCTCTCTATTGTATGTTGGTGCACCAATAAACGCGTGTCTTATAAACTGGTGTACATTAATTAATTTAGTTTCCCCTAAGTTAAGCAGATCCTAACCCAATCTCTATTTCCAACCCAATCATGAACGTAAGAAGAATAGGTACGTGGTTTGTATGGCGTACTCTAAAGTTGTTTGTGTACTCTAAAGTGAAAAAAAAATGGTGCATGGTTTGTAAAAGGTTGGCCACTTCTGGTCTAGAGAACAGTTTCCCAAACTTGTTTGTCTCAAGCTCCCTTTCCAATGATATTCTCGACAATCCCATGGAAACCTCCATCACAACTAATAATGAATTGCAAATGTAGCTATGCCTATAGTTATTATTTACGTGCAGCTGTGTATAATTTTAAATTACTATTTTGGTAATAAAACAACCTTGAATTGAAATTATAAATCTACTTATAACAATGCAATAACAGAAATCTAATTTAACACAAACACATTAGATTTCTCACTGCTATTTTAGTGGTGAATATCAATTAAAACCGAAATAATGTGGTGAGGACACACACTTTCGGATCGGATCTGAATAGTTCAAGTTGGTTTACTCGGAAGTAATTATCAGTACCAACCAGATTAGGGCTTTCAATATTATTCTCATTGTTAATACCTTTATCCTATTATGTGTGCACATAGTCACCAAGAGATAGAATTCTCGAGTCAAGCAGTTACCTGAGACGCTTTGAATTTACTGTAACACAAGTAACTCAACATATTTGAATATAATTATCCCAGTCCAATCATTAGATTCGAATTCTTGCGTTAAAATGAGAAGACTAGAATATGTACAAATAGATACACGTTCTTTGGGTGATGCATAGCTTTAATGCTAAGATATGATAATCCAGCATTAGTTCGAAGTTCATTTTTGATTTGGGCACATTCTATAAACTGTTCGAAAGTAACACATATTGATAACATCTAATATGAAATCAGCGAATCTGATTCATCATTTCTACTATTTATTTCCTGACATGTTTTAAAATGTTCTAATAAATAGACTGTTTAGCGTTAGTGAAAATTTCAGACGTGTACCAATTATTCACTATCGATACCTTTTCGTTAATGCTCACTTTCTCGTCTTTAGTTCCAAATTAATCTCATTAAACCCAAAACAACGTTGTTAGGCTGGATGTTTGTGTAAAACATTTCCAGAAGAATATAATCGTCTTTTAATTTCTCGAGGTACCTTAGTCATTTGTCCCTTCCGTTTAACGTATACTTTTTCTTCTTCTACTACTCTATTCTTTTTTTTTTTCATTTCGTCTAGAGTTTGGCGTAGTTTGTCTGTTATTGGATCGTGAGCGATAAAACCTTAAACAACAAAACAAACCTTTAATTTGGCATTCTAAGACAACAAACAAGAGAATTAAACGGAAGGACTCTGTAAGAAGTGATCAACTGGTAATCCATTGTTTGTACTGAAAAGTTCGGAAATCTGAAAAGGAAACAATGGCGAATGAATGAACAAATATATGTGTATGTGCTTTCATTTGTCAATTTGTCCGCTTGGATTTAATGTGCTTGATGTGAGCTAAGGAGTTGCAAAATATTCTTAGAACTACACCGAAGAGTAAACCTAATAAAAATCTTCAGTGGTCTGTGTACAGAAAGAGAGAGCAATGGAAAACCTGATAAATAGAAATAAGCACAGTTAAGAAAATGGATTTAGCTTCAAAAAGTGCCGAATTCTCCTTTGAATGAGTTAACTGACAAGGAAGTCAGAATCTAATTGTAGTAACATGAGACTGAGGTGTGCTTTCTGCCTTGTATTTTTTTTAAATACCAGCAGGCCAGCACGGCGTTGCCCTTGACAGTTATTTTCGTGTCCTTACTGATACTGAAAACACAAGAAAAGATACTGAAACATGAATATAAAAACAATAATTTTAAGAATGAGGGCCACGCGGGATGCAATTGGAAAACTATATATTTAAAGAAAATCACATTTCAGGTATCGATCAGGTTTAAAATTTTTCGCAGATTTCAAATCCGTTGAAATTATCACTCTATCTTTAAAATAGCAAAAATAGTTAAAATCGCTAGCAAAAAAAAGTTATGCTAATCAACAACGTAAATCAAAACATGATTTCATCAAATGAAATCAATCAATTCAATCAAATCATGCAGACTCAAATGAATAAGATCTGTCTCATTATTTTTAATTAACGTCGTACTAGAGCAACAAATCGTCTCTCATTATGTGACAATCAAATCATCTATGGATGATCACACGAACCCGAAGCAACCAGTCGATTCTTATCAGAAACTAACTTTTTTAAGTAATATATTTAATACAAGCCACTGCGTGGCCAGCACGGCGTTGCCCGTGACAGTTCTTTTCGAGGGGTCAGGTGTTACCACTGCTCGCTAACGCTCGCCAACCCCGGTGATTGCAACGCATTCCCATTCGGTTTGGTTTGCAAACCACAGGGAACGCCGTAATGCCAATACATTAATAAAAAAATATTTTTGATTGAAATTTAAAATTTCTTACTGAAACTAAAAACATTAAAAATATATATATATTTTTATATTTTTTAAGAATGTGTTCCGCAGATTTTAAATCCGTTGAAATTTTTATTCTATCTTTATCGATCGCGAAGATGGCAAATTTCAATTAGACTTTGCCCGTGACAAAGTTGAAATCGCTAGCAAAAAAGTAATACTAATCAACAACGTAAATCAAAACACGCTAGAATAGGAATATTTGGTATGGTTCCCAAGACTATGGGACGAAAAACGCTTATAACGTCAGTGGTCGAAAATAGCAAAATCTGCTTGCTTCTTCTTTCGAGGTCGGGTGACTTCACATTCCGGAGAAAAGAAAGAAAGATGAAAAAAACTTATACATTTATATAAAAATGTTCTAGATTTATTTTTTAAATTCGGGCTGTACACAAAAATCGCAAAATATTCGGCCTACCTGTGTGCCAAATTTCATTATGGTAAGTGCCATAGATTCGTCAAGACAGTACATAGAGACATGCAGACAAACTTCATGCAGAAAAACATGACTTCCTTTTAGTGAGATAGTAGAAATAAAGAGAGGTTGCTTTGTTGATTTTACGATGGCTAATTCATATACCTTCCCTTCTTGTTAGGAGTGGAATTAAAGATTTATCAACAAAAAAGAGCACTCATGTGCAAACATGAGATTGTACACTTGTCCAAATATCTCAGGGACACATTTGCATTTGGTGTATACGCGATTCATGGACCCGATGTAGTGTTCTTTTCTTTTTCCATGGGTTTACTGTTCTAATAAACACGAGGCTCGCGCTCCTGGTATACCCAAGCAATATTTTTCTCCTTTCATCCCATAAGGTTCCCCAATCCTCTTTATTCCTTTACGATATTTTTTACTTAACGCTATCTTGTAACTGGCGCAGATTGGCTAAATATGTCCCTTGCATCATAAAACCCAAAAAGGACCAACCAAATTAAATATCGGCTCTCAGAAAACTACCATAAAATCAAAGAAATCTTGTGGTATAAATTATATCTTGTGACTAAATCTTGTGATATAATCTTGTGATCTCTATTATAAATTATAAATTAAATGTAACGTTGTTTTGAATTTATAGGACTCAAATAAGTTGGAATATGATCAAAGTCAGTTTTTCAGTTTCCTTGCCTTCTGTCAACCAGAGCATGATTACAGATTCTGCATCCCCGAATGATGCCCAAGTGTAACCTCAAATGCCTTGATCACTGTCATGATGCGTCGACTCAGACTTCGATCAATGGTTTTGGGCTTCTGGACCACTCCCGCATCGTCTGGCTGAGAGTATGTTAATATCATTATGATAAGGCGCGAGTTGCAGAATTATCTCTCAGTCAGCGATGGAAACTAACGGGCTAGTACCATCTGAATAAACATAAGATAGTCGCTCTCATCTCAATACTGAACTTTGAACAGGCAAATCTCAGCTATTCGTGTGTTCGCTATACATGTATTCATAATTCTATGTTTTGATAAGTTTTAATAAAAAATTCTGAAATCCGAACTTTCCACATATACACTATATCGACAAAAGTATTTGGACACTGCAAAAATTAGGAGGATGATCCATCTTAGTGTTGTTGGGTTGTTGTCCTGGTGAGAACTCGGCCCATTGCTTTATGAACCATGAACGCCCTTGCCTACATTATGGTAATACTACGGCGATGATGCTTGTTTCCTCCAATAGGATCAAGATCCATGTCATACTGCAAAACGTGTGTTGAACTGGTTTCCTGAAAATAAGGTGAATTTGCTTGACTGGCCAGTTCAGAGCCCCGATCTCAATCCGATCGAGAACTTGTTGGACAAACTGGAGCTAAGTAGTACGACACCACCACGCACGCCCATTTTCACAACAATCTCTTCTTACAGCCTTGCAAGAGGCGTGGTAAGCTATTCCTGCCCTGACATACAGAGAACTTGTGGAAAGTTTACCTCGACGTGTTACAGCTGTTGTTGTTGTTGCTTATCTCCAGAGTCTGACGGAGTCAGACGTGATCCAACAGTCCGTTGACACCAAGAAAGTCGAGTACCAGATGGGGACTGGAGTAAATGTCCTCCCTAGAGAGGTCTGCACAATCCAGGATATGTTGAGCAGAGGCTTGATGGGTTAGACACCTGGTGCAGTCAGGAAAGACCTTCCTGCCCTTACAAAAGGAGAGAGTACTGAAAGATAAAGTGTCCAAATACTATTGTCCGTACAGTGTAACTGTGGTGTCCATGTATTTTTGGTTTGTTTGACTTTTATATAATGGACTTTTATAAAGTGTCAATTGGTGCCCTTACAAGTATAATCTGAAGCGCATACCCATGCTACCACCTCTGCTCCAGAAAACACAAATCCTTAATGATGTTCACCCCATGACACTTGCCTATCATCTAATGACATCGGAACTTTGTAACTTATATACGTAGTAATTCTCTTACACTTCGTTTAGATAATTTTTTTCTAATGTCAAGTCAATTGAACATCACTCATTATAGTACTACAAAGGCGGATTTGTGAACTATTTTACGTTATCTTGGTGTAACTCTGGGAAGTGTGTTCAAATTTCATCTCGCATACATACCTCATATTCTGGGCATAACCCGTTTAAAGAGGCCACGTATTCATTTCAGGACAAACTCCCATGCCTCTAATTCGAACCAGAACACCTTCGATACAGAATTCTGTACCCTGACCATTAGAACGATTATTCGGTTTGCCCACATAATAATTTTAGTCTCTATTAAATAACAATTTTTCCATTCCCGTTCTCTCTCTCTCTCTCTCTCTCTCTCTCTCTTTCAAACCAAAATTAAGATTATTTTTTTCATTTCACACTCTCCAATATTTATGAATACGATCTTTTCATCCAAGCAGATGTACAAGTTCATGTTCTCAACCAAATTCAAATATTATTTTCTTGATTGCTTGCGAGTTACTCTTGTTGCATAGGGAATTGATCGATCTAGGGATTTACGAATCTGTTTAGATAAAATATCACGAAAAAAAAGATAAAGATGAAAAATCTTTGTTAAAATCAGAACTATGTTCCCTGTCCCCTTGAGGCATAAAGGAGCTTAAGATAATGAGAAATAAAGCAAACCTCCTCAATTTTAAAAGCAAGTGAAGTTACTTTTATCCCAGCTTCAGGGTTTAAAAAATGATTCATAGGCAGAAAAAAAAACATGACGCGTTTTTGAGAATAACTGTCTGTTTTTTTCATTGCGTTATTAATTTCTATCTTTCTTCAGTATCCAAATTCACTAAACACAACATAGTGAGCCCTGTTTATTATGCTTCGAATATTATATTTTCATTCGTATCTGATGCTACAGCAAAAAACCCAACATGTTACAAAGTAAACAAGAAAAGAATGTACGACTATTTGTGAAAAGAAAACAGCATTTTGATAGTGAACAGATGAATATTAATATAAAAACTTGGCTGTATTCTTGAAAATAATTGAAAGTTGAATTTTTTGTTGATTTCTTTGTTGTTTGACGAAAATAGGTTTCGATTGTATTTCTCATATTGGACTTTACTGCTCTATTTTGTTAGACGTGTTAAAAAGTATGGCAAAACGCAAATGAACAAATAACTGCACATGAGTGCTGCTGAATAGAGTGCAAATTAAAATCTTGAATGTTTGGGGTGGATGCAATTATAATTAAAAATAAATTATGGATAATAGAGTTAGTACTAAATTAATTTTGCGGAAGTGCCATAAATGTTGGAAGTCGATTCCCGTTTCTTATAAAGTTACTAGCTACTGCGTGACCAGCACGGCGTTGCCCGTGATAGTTATTTTCGTGGGGTCAGGTGTGACCACTGCTCCCTAACCCCCATGATTGCTACAAATTCGTAGCCTATTGGATAACAGACATAATTGCGTTGCCCGTGGTGTTGGTTTGCTTCTCAAACCAAATGGAAATTCGTAACCTATTGGAATGAATTCCCTGCTAATTCCAATTTGGCTTACTTCGCAAACCAAATTATGCGTATTATGAACTATGGTTTGCTTCGAAAACCAACAACACGGACAACGCCGTGATGGCCTCGTCATTGTCAAATGCGGCCAAATTCGATAACAGCCATCATTGAATAAATCGGGGTCAAAATAAAAGGTCCAATGAAGCTGGCCATATACACCGCATGATGATTTCAAATTAATAAGTAGGTATCGCAAGATCAGTGGAAGTAGTAGTGCACTGCAAAAATTATCCGTTGTTTTTACGGACTTTTCCCGTATATTTGACGGTTTAAAGCTGTTTTGTTGACAAAACGGTTTTTTACCGTTTTTCACTCTAGCCATATACGGTTTAAAACCGTCAGTTCAAATTCGAGTTCTCGTCATTACGGTATTGCTTTGCGTACGATAACTTTCCCTTTTCTTAAATCATTTTAAGATTATTTTCTACACTTGCTCTTATTTTTCAGCAATTATTTTATGGTTTTGAACATCATGTAAATAAAAGTGCGATTCGACTTTTATTTAAGCTTTTCGTTATTCATCAGTTGGCAACCAGGTCGTATGTTGTTTGGCCGCCATTTTTGATCGACGAGTGCTCAAATAGTTTCAACTCTAATTATCAGGTGAGCTTTTACTTACTTTTCATGCTCCTTTTGTTAATTTTTAGATTCTTACCGTAATGTCTGTGTTTAAATGTGAACTCTGTATTTTCAAAACAAAATTAATCAAACCCTATGTCGTCCTCTGGAGTTTGCATCGAAATGTTCACGGAGTAACATTCCCTTATGGTGCTCAATCTTGCCATCTCTGTTTTAAAAACTACAGGTTGTCCTAAAAGTTCCCGTACTCCAACTTTAAAAATAATTATTGCCCGTGGTTTTTTTTTTAATTATTGAATTTTATCGGCTCTTTAATTTTTATCGTTTCATTTTCTTTGCACTCAAGTTTTTCGATAATAAAGTTCAACGTCATTTTGTTCTTCATTGCAAGATGAATTTCACGCATTCAGAGAATTGCGCTGTTTTAAACTTATTTTGAATGCAAATAATTTTAGCGACATAAATATCCAAGTGGTGCAATACCGAGTAAATATGGATCATTTTGGAATTAAATAGAAATTTGAGTCAAAACTTTTTGAAAAATAAAATTAAAGTTTTAGAATTTATTTTATGTATTTATGGTCATGTTAGGGCATTGAAGTTGTGCAACTGAAACAGGTCAAGATAATATTTTAAGCAAATTAAAGCCAATTTTTTATTTCCTTAAAACGTGGAGGTGACGAGATGTTTCAGATTCATCTAACACAATGTAAATAGTCTTCAGGTATTTAATCAAAAATATACTATTCATGAGTATTCATTGTCAGTTGTTTTAAAATGGCCATAACCTCATCTTGAACTGTTGCTTCACATTCTTCATAGGAAACAAATTTGTTTTTAGTGTCATGTCATCTCGACATGAAGCGGATCTGGTAAGAAGCTTCAAAACATTTAATGACATTTGCCACATAATAGCAAACACTCTTTCTACCAAATACTTTGACAATTACATATTCATTAAATGCATTTGAGTCGGGTCGCAAAGATTCAGACAATGAGTAGAATGACAGAACATTAAGTTTTTCACTATTTTCAATTTATCTATGTAATGTGATTTGGTCATGTGAATCTCTGAAATGCACATGTTGTATCTCCCAAAATCAACATGTATCAGTATCTCATCTGTTCCAAGGTTATCTTTAGGTTGAAAATTGACCTGTATTGATGGGACTATGTTGCAAACATGCTTCATGAAGTTACGAAGCATATCATTAAATTTATTAACTAGCGCTTTGACTTCTACCCAACAGCTTCATCTGGGTTAACTACTCCACTCTGTTTGGTGGAATATTAATTTTTTTTTCCCTTCAAACAAAATTTTCTTGTCTTTTCAACCTATTTTTTTTGCTGAGCCCTCTTTTATGTCTTAAAGTTCTGGATCATTTTTAATTCTATTTCTTTTTTGCTAAGACTCCTTCCAGACTTTCTTAAATTTGATTATATCAGATATCTTAGACATGGTACAAACTAGGCCAGATTGACATGATACCAACTGGTACTATGTCAGAAACAACAAAGAGAATTTCAGTCATGAGGATACTTAAATTATCTCCCAACTCAATGGCATATTTTTAAGGAAAAATTAAAAGATTTTATCAGCGTACACAATCAGACCCAAAGTTACAAGTGTTCAAACATTGTAAATCAAATAAAGCTGTTAGGCTTTATTCTACAGGTTCAAATCAGAACCAATTGGCAAGTTAAATCGGTACTGGTTAGAGAAAAAACAGTTGGACTGCTTATTTGTTTACCCAACATTGTTCTTACTTTAATAAATAACCATTTATAATCACTATTTTACCATATCATTGTACAAATTCCTGATAAGAAATATTTGCTCACCTCCATGGAGGTGAAATTTCAATGGTTGGACCACATTTATGCCTAACCTAAAACAATCCCAGCCATGTGCTTTGATTTCCAGATTGTTTTGTACATTTTCTAACTATATGTTGTTGAAAAAAGTTCAGCAATAAATGAAAATATATTAAGTTAAAAAATGCCATGGCAGTGACATTGTTAAAATAACTCAAGAATTTTCTGAGTGCAAATATAAGAAACAGACAAAATCATACTTGCTATTGAGTCAAAGATATCTTACAGTAAAGATGGCTCATTAGAGCTTCTTTTAATTACACTTTCAGACATGTACTGCCTTCTAGTAGACTTTTTTAAAGGTTATTTACTTTTTATGCAGGGCTGACAAAAATAGTAGGGACAAAATAATTTACTGATTTTTCAACATTAAATTTAATGAAAAATATAATAATTTCTGGTGCAATGAAATGAAAACTGTTAACAATGAAACTATTAATATTAAATACAGCTATTAAATAAAGGAATTTTTATACTTTTTAAGTTTCAACTATATTTCTTAACCTAGAAACATGGTTAAGAACAGCCACGGAGGTGATATTTTCCATGTTTAATTCACTTTTTTAAGTATAAATATGCAAATATTTATTCACTTGAAGATATCTGATGAAAATATACCTCAATTAAGATCTATTACTATTGTATAAAAATCAATTGACACATGAAATTCATAAAAAAAATACATGTGACTCAAATTTCCACTTAATTTCAGAATGACCCAGATACAGTATATCAACTTAATCAACAATTTTTTGGAATATTAGAAGTGCATGAACAAGACTCTTGGTTCCAACAAGACGTTGTAACCTGCCATACAAGTTATGACACCACGGGCATGCTTCAAGATTTTTTTGGCGATCGACTCATCTCAAGAAACCATTGGCCACCTCGTTCCGTCATCTACACATTCCTGACTTTTTTTCTGTGGGGATATTTAAAGATCAAAGTTTATGAAGATAATCACCAAACAATAGGTGATCTGAAAAGTGCCATTACTCAAAATATACAAGAAGTCATTCCCAGCATTTTGAAAGGTGTTTCTAAAAATATGTGTAAACTACTTCAGCTTTGCCTCCCAAGAAAATTGCAGAAATTTTAAACAGTTACTATAAATGTAAGTCCAAATTTTTTTCGTTTATAAGTGCTTTTCACCATAACCTTAAAAATATTTGTTTTAAAGTTTGTTGATTTTGTATAGTAAATTCACGAATCGTCAGTACAGGAACTTTTAGGACACCCTGTACAATTCATGTTTTTCAAGATCATAAATTTGTCAAAGAAATGTGAAGAATTGAAGGCACTGTAATTGTGACAATTGTAAATTGCAGTTTAAGTACATGCGAGAACATTACTTTAACTGATTTGTCGCAGTTAATTTCTCACATAACATTTATAAAAAAAGGGTTGGGTGCTATAGTGTTTGATTGTATTTTTAAAATTAGCTTTAACCCTTAACTGCTGTGTTACAAACCGTCTCGTGACTAGTGTGGAGGGGTCTCTCAGACCTCGCTCACTAAAGTGTGTATAATGTTAATTAATATATATTAATGAAAGATTCTTTAGATAATTATTATTTATACATTTTAAATTTAGATAATTCAATTCTTAACATGAATATATTTTATATTACTATACAAGTAAAGTAGATTCCATGTCTCTTCAGGCTCAGCTTTCGGAACTAATTTTGCAGGACATTTCAACCCTGGAAACTAAAACTATGTTGTGGTTTGGTGTTCTAATGGCATGATTAGGTTCCCCCTCCCAGCATCCCATTTGAAGTTTTTTTTCCGTAGAAATATTCTTGTGAAGACGCACTTGAAATGTCTTCATCTGCATAAATTTCCGAATCCGTTTCATGTTTGCTTTCAATAGTATCCGAAATTTCACTGTCCCAGTACTCTATTTCCGACCAATTATCAACAATATCCTGAACTTCTTTTTGTGCTAGATACAGAGGTAGTTTCTTAGTAAAGTTTGTTACCATTTTTGACTCTGCTGAAATTCCATACTCAAACAGACTATTTCATTCAGCAAGAACACTAACGCAAATGCTGTGAAGGGTCTAAGAGACCGTGGGGGAAATGCAAATAGTGTGAAATACGAAATAGTTGGGACATGCAAACCAGTGTTGGAATGTGGCTTCTCTTGGACGTAGTAGGAAGGTACTGAATAGGACATTGACCAATATTCACTTTAAGAGGTGGAAACGACCTGTCGCTCGGGGTCTGTGAGACCCATGACAGCAGTTAAAGGTTAAATAAACTTGTTAAACTTTGAATAAAGCAAAATCACTAAAGAATTTTCCTCTGTCCTATTTGTATTTTACAGGTGTTTTCTAAGGATGAATCCTGATAAAGGATCCAAAGCCTCCAAAAAAAGAAATCCATGAATCAAAAAGTTTTGACCTTATAAAATAAACTTATGGACTTTGAATGGTGTTGAACATTTCATTGAATAGATATGAAAATATTAGGTATCTTGATTCTGTTAATTGCATCAAAGTTATTCTATTGTAATCGTGGTTTGATTTTTAAAAATTACAATCAATGAACCCTGATTATATTTGTATTTCTGTTTATTGTATATTTTTGCCTGCTCATTTTGTATTACTTAAATTATATGCAACAAACAAATGTACCTCACAAAACATGTAATTATCGTGTTCAGCACAGCACAGTGTATAATGTAACCATATTTAAAGGTGTTTTGCTATTTAATAAAAGTTATCAAGGTTTCTTAAATGAAAAGCTCCAGAGTTCTATATTTTGAAAATTTATCACTGTTGACATTATAAGAAGACAACAATATTTATTTTTTCATTTATACAGACTTTTTTCTACATGCTTATATAGTTTGTTACTTAATAAGTATCCTCAACATGCATATTGAAAAATGTTTTACTTTAATTTTTATTATTCTGTATAATTGAATAATATTCTAGCATAATTTAGTTAGATTATTTAATTTAAATGCTTGAACATTATTGAAATAACAAAAGTAATAAATATTATACAGTGAAACCTGTCTATAACCATTCTGTAGGGACCTAAATAAAATATTGTTATAGACAGTATCGTTACACACAGATTTCACTGTATATTGACAGTATTATGAATAAAAGGTACTGTGTACGGCACAGTATTTTTCTTTAATTTATTTGCTCTGCAATAGTTCTATACTATTTTAAAAGATGACTTTATCATTTTATCCACACTTCAAAACTAAATTTCAGAGAAAACCCATTATTTTGTGCGCAAAACTGTTTCAACTGTATAGCTGATATTTACATTTTTACACAATTTGTAAACCTTATAGTATTTAGTGTAATTGCATTATTTTGTGGTAAAACCATATTCACTGCATAATTGCAGCATATTTTTTATGATAACTGGTTGTAACTTCAATTCCATATGGTTTTGTAAACAGTTATAAACTAAAAACTACAGTAAACTTGTTCGTGATTAGTTAAAAATAGTTCTGATTGCAAAATTATACTGTATTTTTTATGGTAACTGGTTGTAACTTTCACCGATTAAATACTTTTATGTAAACAAGTGAAAACTGAAACATACAGAGAAAACTAGATCTCATGGTAAAAAACAGTTGCGACTACAAATTTACTTCATAACTTTTACGGAAAAAAATGTGATATCATATGGCAAAATACCGTTGTGAATACGGTTTTATTTAGTAACTTTTACGGGGGAAACTTGGTGTTATATGGGGAAAACCGTCGAGAATACGGTTTTACTTCGTAACTTTTACGGGGGAAACTTGATCTCATATGGGGAAAACCGTCGAGAATACGGTTTTACTTCGTAACTTTTACGTGAAAAACTGGATCTCTTATGGGAAAAAACCGTTGTGAATACGGTTTTAATTCGTAACTTTTACGGGAAAAACTTGTTCTCGTATGGTAAAAAACCGTTATTTCTACGGATTAACTTCGTAATTTTTACGGTTAAGCACAACCAACCCAGCTGCCAGTTTAAAACCGTAAATTTTACGGGATTTTTTTTACAGTGTGGTAATCCGCGATGACAGCAGAAGCGGGTGATCAACAAAACAAAATGTTCTTGAAATTAGCAATGGCGGAGGCAGCAGTGTTGATTTTGGTTGACAATGGAGATTGGTGATCAACATAATAAAATTCTCGAAAGAGCCCGTACGATCACTCGTGGTGTCATCCACAATCCCTTGTCCACAAAAACGATAAGCGAGAGGGGGCTTTTTTGGCGGGAGGCTACGGGTAGACGCTCCCGACACCGGAGAAAACCACAGAAGCGCCCGCCCGGGATGTACTCACCCCGAGATTTTCATCCTACATGGCAATACTTTTTTCTCGCAACCAGTTTTGTTGCCCGGGTTGATTGTGTCATTTACCTGCCATACGGGGTACCGAGAGGGGTCTGCGTCCAGATACTATCATACCTCCCAGTTCGAAAATACACCAAAAGTTCACGGCAATCCTTAACGTCTTTTTCCCGACGAGGGTTGACAGATTGAATAATTTGGGATAGTAAACTTTTGGCTAATCGTAGACTCGAAATCACGATCATAATTACTGTTTGATCTTGACAAGTATTCCGATGATGGTTCCAAGTCTCTACGATAAAAATTGGCCAAGTTATGATTTTTCTGATGGGTTGATTACGTGTACAAGTGACACTTTTTCGCCAATGAGAAGGTCCCTGTATAAGCAGATGTTTTTGCTGTTGTCTGCACCCTCTCGGCTGAAACGGAACGTGTGTAATAGAAATTTTGGTTTGAGAGAGATTGCGCGTTTTAAGAGTGTTCGTCTGGTTTTCTCTTAGAGGGTAAATTTAGTAATTTTGGGGTGTTTGCGTTATTTTTCGTGTCTATCGAGATGCGCGTTAGTAATTTCAAAATATAATGGTTGGAATTAACGTTACTCTAAGTTTCTTTTAACGAGTGTAATGTGGGTTTTTTTTATGAACTTCAATGGATAGTAACTTTTTGTTGAAACACGAGAAGTAACTTTGTATGTTAGTGGAATGCAATACCAGTATATCGCTCAACCGTATTAAAAACTAATACCAAACTTTGTGAAGATGAAATTGAAAGAAATTTTAATTCTTAACGGGGTCAGTGACTCGAAATTCTAAAATCTTCAATTAAAGTTTTTGTTTTGAAATATTTTTTGGGGGGTAGGTATACATTGTATTTATAATTAAATTACTATCTTATGTTTTCAAAACATTAAAATTTTAAACTGTCAAAATTTTGACGTTTGGCAAAATTTATATGCCTCAAAATATTTTTTAACAAATCACTTCATTTTTGCATTAATTAACTTCTGAAAGTTCATACTATAAATTTTCTTCGCAATTTTTGTTTAAAACAATTAGAATTTTTTTTTCTTAATATTTTGTTGTATAAAGATAGATTAAAAGTTTCAACGGATTTGAAATTGCTTGAAATTTTTCTGAAGATAGATAACTCATACGTTTGATTTTCTTTCAATAAATAATTTTTCAATTAAATGTTTATATTTTCGCAAGAGATTGTGACGACACGCCGATTGGATGTCTTCGCAATTCGAATTTTGCCGCATTTGACAACGCCTCGAAAACCAAATGGGAACTCGTAGTAATCCCAGGGGGTTAGCGAACAGTGATCACCTGACTCCACGAAAGAACTGTCACGGGCACCGCCGTGCTGGCTACGCAGTGGCTAGTATCTAATATTTCTGCAATAGAAAAACATTTTATTCAAATTACATAAACATCCTTTTTAGAATATTTTCATTATTAATGGAAATATTAAAAAAACAAATCGTAATCAATACAAAATATTTAAGGATAACAAAATAAAACATACCACTTCTCGTATGACGTGTTTAAATAGCTCTAACCCTAAAATGTAAAATGGATCTCTCATATAAACACTGATACTATACAATATGATCTATAATCTGCTCTAAGACACTGATACTACACAAAAAACACTTGCTGAGATGGTTTTTAATGATACCTCTATTACCACCACACACACACACGTCCAATACGTCTTTATAATTTCAAAAATAAATTCTTATACTTAAATTTAAGTAGGATTTTTAGACATGAGTATGCATATTCTTACAGTGATGTGCTTAATCTAGTGTTTCTGTCAGGTTTACTGCAATCCCATTGAATTAAACTGGAACTGGCTTCTAAATAGGAAAAACGTTAACAGTAAATTTAAAATTAGCACCATTTTCATTTTTTGGTTTTGAATAAAAATGCTGGATTCAAATCGATTCCGCGTCTACTTTCTTTTAGTAATTATTTCGAGTGATATTAATATTTTATGTATGACAGAGATGAAGCAAATTCTGAAACCGAATGGTTCAATTGAATAAGTTTACTCGTGGTTTCTAACTCCATTTCTCCTCTTTAAAAGGGGTCGCGGTAGTTCAGTTGGGAAGGTAGCGGAATAGCAAACGAACGCGTGGTGGCGAGTTCGGAACTCGATCCCACTAAAGATGTATGTACGATGGGGCTAGTGCACGTTACATCAATCATGGAACCAAATTTCTTTATGTTCTCGTGAAGTTTGGATGGTTGGTTTCCATCTCAAGTGTTGACCAAGTCATCTTACCATAGTTAAGAAATAATACGGTGTTGTTTTCAGACCAATGAACGGTTGTGTTACTCCAGCGGTACGTTAATTTAAGTACCTACCTTTCAACTACGGCTATGGTAGCCCGGTTGGAACTGCAACTTGCTATAGGCAGACTGAGGGTTGCGAGTTCGAAACTAAATCGATATAACGAAATATTCTCACGTTGGCGTATAGTGGGGATGTTTGGAGAGTGAAGCAGTAGCTCAGGTATTGACCGTTGTGTTTGTACATATGTGACGTTAATTAAAATACATACCTACCTACCACCACCATCTTAGGCACGCAGTAATAATAACTTGCTATTTACTCTGTGATCTTAAACGTAGCCGAGAGTAGTGGTCCGAGGCCGATGGTTGTTGATGAACTCCGTCGTGAAAGTTCAGTAAAAGACTCAAAAGACACAGAGTCAAAATTCCATATTTGGAGTATATTTTACTAAATTTAATCGGTCACGTCACGTAAGTTACATGTAGTATAAAGTAGCAATTACATTTGGATAGGCATTGAAAAGTGTAACTTTCCTCCCACCGGCTGTATATAATCTTTACTTGACCTCCTGTTCTAAAGATGGATTTTATCTTTTAGTTGTATCGGTAACTATTTATTGCTCTGACTTTTTTAATTGGCTTTTGCCGCACTTCCTCGGCTTGAAATCTTGTGGACGTTTCTTTTAATTGAAAAAGCTTTGTTCTTAGGTTGCCAGCATGGCATTTTCTATGTAGGGTTGCCAACTTGGCGTTTCACTTCTTGTAAGATGCGAGATGGCGAACCTTACACCGAGGTAGCCTAAAGTGGCCAAAAATCAGAGTGGCGACAAGTGACTAAATTTGGCCCAATGTGCATGCGCGGAAGCCATTTTTCTACCAGAATCGTCTCCAAGAAGGTTGCTGCGCAAATATGTTTCTTCCATCGATTTCCCACATTTCGTCCTAACTCTTTCTTTAGGCGATAGTGTTCGAGTCCCGAAATTTTTAGTTTCGCAATTTACACCATACTGCTTTACATTTTATACATTCGTACACACGTTTTTTTCGTGCACATAAAAAGTTCCCATGATAAGTCTACGGGAGCTTGGAAAAAACCGACTCTGTGGTAGAAAAGGTCTTTAAACCAATCAGAAAATGTTTCCCGTAAGTCGCAACTCTGATTATATAGGCACTTTATGGTAACCCGGTTGTAAGAGCAACGAACCGAGGCCTCGAACCGACTCGTCAAGTTACTAGCAACCTGAGGGTTACGAGTTCGAATCAAACCACAGAACATCGTATACAAAAGGGTCCAGTGCACGTTAAATCTGCTGTGGCATCAAATGTCCTCACGTTGGCGTAGTGTGGTAGTTTAGAGAGTGGGGGGGGGGGGAGAGAGTTGAAAGCTCAGGCGTGACCTCGTCATCTGACTGTGATTCAAAATTACGTGGTGTTTATCCTCGGATCTTTCTCTTAGGTGTGAATATCCCGTTGCGTTGTTCTATCACCTCCTGATAATTAAAAAGTACCCAAATTACCCCTAGCTTTCTGTAAGCCTCAATGCGAAGATCATGCGAAAAAATTCAAAATAAACTATCTTTGTGTATCTTTAACTTCATGTTTGGCAACAAAACTTTCAAGCCGAAATAAAAACATGGCGGCTGAATGTGTTGATATTGTTATAGTGGGGAATGTTATTTATAAATGACTGTTAGCATGGAATATTGCACCGCATTAATTTCATGTTTAAAAACTGTCACTATCAGTGAATATGCAAAGCTAAAACTAATAGTTTCTTGTGTTTTGAAATGATTGATTTATATTGTACTCTTGGAAAGGGAGTTTGACAAGGTGTAATTAACATGTATCGGAAATTATATTTTCGAATCACCAACTCGTCTTGTTCACATATGTTTTTGGTTTATATGTTGCTTGTTTTGTACATCCATCCTCATGAATTTAAAAATGTTAGCTTCAATTTATTACCATCACAATCAATGTTGCTCGCTTACGAGAAAGACTCCGAGGAACAATCAAATCAAAAACAATACGTTGTCAGACTCAATGAGAAAGTTTTAGCGCATGAACGAGAGAGATTAGAGAAAACGTTTCAACAAAATTTGTTCAGTTCCCTAAGCAACAGCAAGCAATTTTCATTTGGTAAGGGTGGTTATTTTTTAAGTCCCGGGAACTCTCTTGGTTCATATTTAAGAAGAATCAGTAATGAAGAATTATGTGTTACCAAAATGCAGGTACGAAGTTTTTTTGTTTACATTTACCTTGCTTCCTCTTACGTGTTGCTACTTATTTGTGATTTAAGTTAGTTTCACATGGAACTTCATAGTGGATAGTATGTCTAAAATGTTTCTTTTTTCTGTGAACGCGCTATTTGTAATTATTTGTATGAAACAGTTGAGACTAGCATATGTGTTTATTGAAGAATGTTTATATTTTGTGTATTCTTAGTTAACATTTTAAATTTTAACTATCATTAGTGTGATTAAAATCACGTTTGATACTAAACTTTCCAATTTACAAATCTATATTGAATGTGACACCTTATTGAGTGAAATATATCTTATGATATAGCCTTGGAATTACAGTAGAGTCCCGATTATCCGAGTTAATGTGGACGAAGACTAACTCGGATAACTGAAAAACTCTGTTAAAGAGAAAATTGTAAATAAAATAAATCGTGTAGGTTTAAATGTATATTTTAACAAATGCATAAGTTATACAGATACACCACATGCAATTCATATTGTTACGATTATCAAAGTTCTTTCTTAAAAAAAGTCCTTGATTGTTTTTTACGTTGCTTTGGCCTTTATCTGCAGCAATGTTTTGCCATATTTTTAAGGATAACAGGATTGCTGGTGTTGCTTCTTCTTGTTCTATGTATTCAATAGCACTTTTGATAGCTTTTAGTCCATCTATATAAGAGATTTTCATTTGTCGATTTTCATCGTCACTGTCATCTCATCATCATCGCTAGATTCATTTTCTATATTGACCATCATTTTATCTGTAATGTCTTGTTGTTCGTCAGCGTTTATCCAGTCATGGGTTTCGTTTTCCTGAGTGTTTGTGAGATCAAGTTCAGAATTTTTTTCGGTTGTTTTAAAAATGGAAAATGTAGAACCAAAAAATAAAAAATCCTAAAAGTTTTTGATATCTTGGTTAAAGCTGAAACTCGGATAATCGGGGTTTTACTGCATTTCAAATTTTGTCACTTATGTCAATGATAGGTACTTAATGCTCAACAGACTTGGGTGACCACATTGGTAAATAGTATCAAGGCACATTGATAGTAGGAGAGCTTAAGTCTCCCATATATATACTTATTTATTGTTAGCCAAATTTGACCCTTGCACCATAAAACCCCAAAAGGACCATTTGTTCTTCAAAATTTAAGGTAAAGTTGTTTTTTGGAATTGCAATCAGGAATTATAATAATCTTATTGTTTTTATAAAGAATATTAGCTAATGAATCTGAAATTTTTAGCTTTAAATTACTTTTAACGAATCTTTGGTATGTTTGCTCAGCATTATTAAACACATTTGAACTGAATATACCTGTCTTATATTAGCTTTTTGCATACATAATATTTTCTATGTTACTTACTATTTTAAATTTACTTTTCAAAGGCCATTTATGACACCTTGCCTTCCATTGAAGTTGTCGAAGATTTGCTGGAAATCAAAGAAGAGGTATTCCTATAGTTTACATATTTTTTTAATTCTGACTTATCAATTTGGAAATGTATGAAATTTCTTATTGTAGTTCTTCTATAAATGTGTACCTTATGCAGTCATAATTAGAAATGAATGGAAACTTGTGCCATTCATTTCTAATTATGTGAATTGATAAGCACATTAATCTATCCATAATCTGTTGTTTCTTACTGATCTAGTAAACTTTTATTGTTCCTTACTAACAACAACACATGCCTCATGCCAAGTCCAAAACACACAGTTAGATAGGCATTATTCTGTTGTCAATTTTAAATATATGTAATCATATATTTTCTTGTTTGATATGATGTAAGATTTTATTTTTAAATGTGTATGAGTCTGTAAAAATGTAAATAACAATTGAGAAAATTAATCTACCCCTCAAAAATTTGAATGCCTAAATTTTGAAATGTTATACAAATCATCATACAGTCCAAATCTGGAAACCTTCGAAACTCGGCCATTCCAGATTATTTGGGGGTTTTTTGTCAAAGAAACCTTAATTCAAACACACCCACGCGAATTTTGCGCTTGCAATATTAAAATAGCAGATATATATATATATATAAATGCAAATAATTTTTTAAAAGGAAAGACCTTTTTAATACAATGCAACAAATTTTATTTGCAGATCTAATTTTTCTGTGTGATATTTACTCTGAACATGTCTGTTATTTTGCTTTGTTTCATCAATTAGGTCCAGGTTTAACGCCTTGTTCTTTAAAAATTGTAGGAAAGATGTAAAAAGTGAGAAAAATTAAAAAAAACACCGGTTAGCAAAACATCTAGATTTGGGACTGTGTGTTGAACAGTAAAATATATTTCTGTTAAATCTCAGTTCATAGCTAATGATTTGTTTTGCACCAAATCAGCAATTTAATAGTATGTAAAAACATAAATAAATTTTGAAAAGTTTAATCTACCCCTCAAAATTTTAAATGACTGAATTTTGCAATGTAATACAAATCATCATACCATAAAATATATTTCTGTTAGATCTCAGTACATAGCTAATGAATAGCTTTGCACCAAATCATCAATTTCAATCTTGTATTTAATTACTTAATACCTTTCACTTCAATAAAGATGTGAATTCTTAGTACTTGTTTGTAGTTCTTTTTCCACTTGGGGTGGACTCTTTTATTTGTGTGTAAGATTGAAAGATATGCAGAGCATTTGAATAAGTATTTTTATTGTGTAAATATGCTGAACTGACAAAAAAGATTTTGATTAAAGGAAACAACTTCATTCACTTTGTGTACAATGTGCATTTTCTTTAAATTATTCTTTTGTGTTGTTACTAATGCAACAAGTCTTTCTCACATGTTGTCATAACTGTTGAACTTGTGTTTCGTGCTTTATTTCTACACTGAAAGTTTCAAAAATGAAACAGTGTTGAATTTTATATTTTTGCACAAAATCAAATATAGTTTGTCAATTTATAATTAAATGCTTTTTCTTTTTCAGATAAGCTATAAGTTAGGTAGAAAAGTGAAAGAGTATATATCTGTTGTTGAGAAGAATAAACAATATGTTGAAAGTATACTGAACACACAAAAGTTTCGTTTTGATCACACTGATATTGCTTGTTGTCAGATAGATCCAGAATCTTTGAGGTAATTAATTTCAATAGTATTTTAAATCTTTGGTATTTCTGACTTTATCTATCATAAGTTTCCTAACTGTTAGTGTGAAGATAATGTCTTAAATAATATATCCATTGCTCAAAGATAGAGGCAATGGTAGTTTGTACTGTCTTAACACTAAAAAAAAATGTTGCTCTAGACTTTGAAGGTAGGAAGGGTCATAATTACCCCCATGTACTTAGAGTGTTGGATCAAATGAAGTTATTTTAGGTAACAGGTGTGATAGATAATAATTCAAAATTTATATCACATGAACCTGTCTTGTTATTTAGTTTTTGAATTTGTTGAAGCAATCGGTACATCTCGATTGTTGGCACAATTTTCTATATGCTACTTTTTTTTGCAATCTGACCAATTAATCTTTGTGTAGTGCACCCTGCATTTCAATCTTTTTGAAGATTCCTTTCTTTCACACTGTCAAAATCTTTGTGTTAGCCATATTATTATTTGTAGGTGTGTGTTATTGAGTACAAAAGTCTTCACATAAGAGGACTGAAATTTCTCCAGCTAAGTATAGGCTTCCCATCACTTTAAAAAGATCTACCACAGATATACTTAAAATATTGTAAAAATATGTTTGGTCCCCCCCCCCTCCCAATTTGACTAAAAAGTGTGTTTGTGGTGTTGGTTTGCAAACATAGGCAACAGCATGATGGCTGTTATCCAATAGGCTATGATTACATACATACTATTGATCTATGGGCGATTTCTCAAATGTGAAGGTTGGCGTGACGTAGCAATCACCGGGGACCAAAAAGATACTACAGTTTCATTAAATTTTTCTGCAAACCCCCTCTTCTGGAAAAGTGAAACAACTTTGGAAACAGAACATTGATTTTTTTTCTTTCATCTACTTGTAAATAAGCTATATGAAGTTTAAATGGTATATAACATACAGTTTTGGGATGCAATGTGTAGGTACTCGCAAAGTGAATGTTTTTTTAACAGTGGATGTGTTCAGTTGGGTATTTAAAGCACTATTGCTGTGCAAAGTTTCTGCAGTTGATAGAAATGTGAATTTTTACTTATGCATTTTTACATACAAATTATACTAGTTATTTTGATGTATACGGTTATTTCTGGGGATACACATTAATTCATGTATTTGTGTTTTATGGCAAGGGGGCATTCTGCCCAAAAGTTTTACTGATGCAAAGTTTGCAAGGATGCGTATTCCCACTACGCTAGCAACCTATGAGTTGTAGGTGGTGCAGGTTTGATTTCTGTCAGGTGTATTTCTCTCTTATGCATCAATAAAACTTCCATTGCTTGTGTCTATAAATTACTTGATATTGTATGTCTTGGGTCTGGTTCAGTATGGCTAAATATGACCCTTGTGCCATAAAACCCAAAAAAACAACCGACCTGTGGTGTCTGCGCCATATTTTGTGTGGTTATCTTCGGATATATGATCGCCTGTGGTGCTTGATTTTATGAATGAGTTTGTACATGAAAGAGGATAAAATCTATTTTTAGCTTATTTATCATGGAAGCTGCAACTTTTCCCCATCTTGATTAGACTTGAAAGAGTCTTCTGATTCAAAATAGCTACTTTCACCGTTTCCCAAATTTAATTCGTCAAATCTTTGCAAGCTTATAAAAATATCTTTGTGAGTAAGCCCATGGTTTTATTCTCTTTCAGAAAAGAAATTGACCATATGTGCCTGTTCAATTCATAAGACATCAGGCATTCCAAATGTTTAAAAAAGAATTACCAGTTCTGTTGCCAAAACAGTATTCACTACTAGAGAGGGAAAGAATTTATTTAACCTAGTGTAAAGAGGGGAAAACAAGGTCATATTACTTTGAATGTCATTGCAAGGTGATAATAGCCTTCAAACTGGAAGAATTTCATGGTAATGCAAAATACCATAGGGACCTCAAGTCTCCAAATATTAGGACTTCTATTTTGGGTTCTATGACTGCCAGTACAAAATTATTAATTATGCAATATGTGTGTACAAAATAATTAAAAGTCAAAGTGCTCAAGAGCCACATAGTCCATGCCTGTCCTTCTAGTGTTAAGATGATAGATCTGTGAGACACCAATGCCACATCGTCAGATAAGAGCTTACTCATTGACTGACAAAAGGATTTATTACAGTACAGCTATCGAAAATGACTAGGTTTTTAGATAAGATTTATAACAATATCAAAATAATTATAATTTATATATCTTTAAATGATTAATTACAATGACTATGCATGTCTCAGCATCATGAAAATAAGCAATTAGTGTGAAAAATTCCAAGCCGACAACACATGCTTCAAAAAAAAGAAGTCTGAGACTGTCGTCCTGGGAAAAAAACACTTGATTTGTCTATTTTTGGTTCACAAAGCACTTTTTTGTCTGTCTTGTGTTTGACACACCATAGCTAAATATGGCCGATGTGCTATAAAACCCAACCAACCTTCTCGAATATGATGTTTGGTTTTCTTAAATGAATAGAAATTCTGAACTAAAATGCTTTTCTTAGATCTCCATTACACTGTTTTGTTTCTAATGCTCGTAATTTATTTGTAGTTATAATGATCATTTTGGTATCGATGTCACACTTGAAAGAGGATGTATGACTTTCCCCTATCCACATTCTCCTGGTGGGTTATATATCGGCAAAAATTTCTCTGCTGGTAAGTTCAATTTGTTGTTCCCAGATATATGGATTGGGAATATTGTTTCCTTTTTGGTTCAGCACTATTGTTGTGTTGGGGACAAAAATTGCTCCATTAAAAATTTATGGTCAATTTTAAATAGATAAAACCATGTGTGTTAAATATAGTTGTTTGTTTATGATTTCAAAAGTAAAGTTTTATTTTAAAGTCTTAATTGGGGTTTAAGCCAAAACCACTCTATTTGATTTCTTACTTTAAAATGTTAATTTTATTTTCAGTGTACATAAAACACACGCTTCCTGAAAATAATATTATATACAGGGGTGAAAATCTTCCGCGTTTACGCGGATTTCCGCTTTTTTTTTTCCTTCCGAGAATTTCTGTTTTTTTTTTCTTCTGAGAATTTCCGCTTTTTTTTCCCCCCGAAAATTTCCGCTTTTTCTACAATTTTTTCTTTACAGTTAAATTATATCATGGAATGACCGCCAAAGAATAAATGTAAAAAAAATAATAAGGAAAGTGTGAATATGTCCTTACTTCAGGGATGAGATTCTTCTGACTTTTGTAGATATTTTCAACTTTTCGTAAATTTTTGAAAAATGACCGATTTGTATCATTTTTTACGAAAAAAATTCAGATTTGTGCCCTTTTTTGTCTTCTATGAACGTAAAATACGCCAAATGAGACATATTGCCAACGTTGCACTCCTAAATTTTGCGTCTTGCAAATTCCTTTTTGAAAAGAATCCTTTGTGAGAAGCTTATTAGTTTAATGGCAAACCTGGAGAACTTGGATTTTGAACTAGTTAGCGTTCGTAGTTTTATATTTCGTAGGTAAAGCTACGGTTTCCTAAAACAGCGGAGCTGTTATCTAGCGGCCGTGAAGCGTCATGATGCGGCGGAAAAGGTATAAATGAAATATTTTAAGTTGGTCAGCTTTTAATGTGATTTTTCTTTCAACTAGAAAATAAGATGCTCGGTTATTTCGTCTTTTATCACAACCTTGGCAAGCGGGAAAGTTTAAATTTCCATCTCTACTATTATAAAAGAAAGTGTTTGTTTGGGGCAGCAAAATCCTGACGATTCTATGGCACTTACAGCAATGAGATTTGGCATAAAGGCAGTCCGAATTATTTGCAATTTTTGGGTAGCGGCGAATTTTAAAATTCAATCTAGATTTTAAAATGAATTTCATAGTTTTATTCTCCATCGGTTTTTCAAACGCTGGGAACTTTTTCTACTCATGCGACTTTGCAGTCAGTGTTTGGAATCATGAAATCATGAAAATCCGCTGAACGCGGAGAAAATTATTTTTTTCCTTTTCCGCTTTCATTTTGCGCGATTGATTTCCCAGTCAGACGATAAATTTTTCAACTGAAGTCAAAGTTCTTTTTTCTATCTCCTAGACCGTTAAAGAGAGTAAAAATTTCAACGAATTTGATATCTGCGGAAAATTTCAGATTAGATTAATACCTAAAAATATGATTTTCTTTAACAAATAATTTTTTAATTGAATATATCTTCAACGGATTTAAAATCTGCGGAAAATTTTACACTATGGGCAACGCCGGGCTAGGCTAGTTTTGAATATTTTAGAAAGTACTTTCAAATTCCGTACTTCTTTCTTTGGCGACTTTAGAAGTGCGCCAAGGCGGTGGCCACCGTTTTAAACATAGACTGCAGCTATTTTTTGCAACGTAAGTTTTGAAGATGATGCTTTTTTTAAGGGTAATATTTATGATTGTTTTAATAAGTTAAATTGTTTCTTGGATAATACGAGCTATTAATTTTAAGTTTTATTTTATTTAAAGTTGATTTAATTAGAAAATAAGAATATTTATAAAAATATATAGATTTTTGAGATTTTGAAAAAAAAGTTATTTTATTTTCGAAAATAGGTTTTAAATTTAAACTGAATTAAGCTATATTTTTTTACCTCAGACGTACAGCTTCAGTCTACGTTTACAGCGGTGGCAACGGCTCTTGGCGCACTTAAGTCGCCAAGGAAAGATTTATTTCAAATGAACCAATGAAATCAAACGACAATTTAACGGAATTTGAAAGAACTTTCTTTAATATTCGAAATGAAACTTTTAAACTTTCCACTTGCCCAGGTTGTATTAAAATCCGCAATAACCGTTATGCAGATGGGTTACCTTAACCTGTCATTACTCGCTACTAGAAGTACGCCAAAAAAGCTCCAAGTCCGTTGCCACTGCTATAAACGTAGACTGAAGCTGTACCATTTTTTTTTGTGTCTACATATAAAATTTATGCTGTTTAATAAAAATATTATTTATTTTATTTATTCTTTTGTAACATAGCATTTTTATTTCCTGTTGATTTCATTTTTGTATCAAGGTTTTGGAAAAATTGCAATTCTTAAAAAAAACCTCACAATTGGTGAAATGTTCAAAAATATTCATAAAAATAACATTTTCAACTTCATGCAACTGATTTTTCTGTTTACAAAGTTGCCAACATATGTTTTCTCTTTTACAAAATTTGAGTTTACTCATGAGGTACCAACCTTTTCCAAAGACACATTTCATTGTTTATAGTGGACTTTGTAGAGCTTTTAAGCTAAATAATAGGCAAGAATACATGCTGCTTATCATAAACACATTCTGTACTAGTGACGCAGCGGTGAGAGGTTATGGGTTAACCTCCCTACTTCCAAAGACAAATTTTATTGTTTTTAGTGGATTTTATTAGGTTTTATCAAACTAAAAATTTACCTACCCCTCTCAGAAATAATTTCTGGCTGCACCACTATTCTGTACACACATTAGTACACAAATAAAGTATTCTTATTCCGCTATTTTTGTAGTTCAAAATAACGCTGCGTATATTTTCCTCTTTTTTACATTTTGACTGTTTTCACCCCTGTATATAGAGTATATTGCTAAGGGGTTTTTTTATGTGATAAAGTGTGCTCAACTAACTTAGCCCTCATGAAATATTTGTAACTGTTGTGATTTATTGGAAATATGACCTTAAAAATTAAAAAAGGCTTATTTTTGATCACACAATTTTTGTTAACTTCTCAGAGACATAGATATATTAAATTTAAAATTTTAGCTTTTTTAAGTGACTAAAAAATTTTCTTGCTTGTGCCTGTCTATGATTTTTATTGATTTATGAATTATTAATTTTACTTTAATTCGTCATTTATTTTTTAAATAAACTTAGATAGTTTTATTAAGGCTATGACATATTCAATACTTGCATCATAATCCCTGAAAAAGTAAAAGTAGTTCATGTTTTAGCACAAACTCCTTTCAGTTTTTTACATGACTCTGTAATGTATTCTTAATCAACTCAGTACCTTTCAATTCTTTAAATCAGTGGCATAGCATCCATAGCACAAAAAAAAAGTGATTGCATTAAAAATTTTAATTGGTAAAACCTGGAGCCAAAATGATACTTTTTTAATGTACACCTGAGTCAGACATAGGTATTGATTTGGTATGGGAACATGGGGGACTTTGTGACCACGACCTATTTAACGTGTCCCAGCCACCATTAGCGAACACAACGGTCTTTAGCCAGGTTTAAGCGCCGATCTCGCAACCATCAGAATTGCCGGCTCCGCTGAGGACAGAACCCACAACCCTTCCAATGCGAGCCCGACGCTCTACTGACTGAGCTACCGTGGCTCATCCAGTCCAGGTAATACACAGTTGCTCCTTGCACATGATCCACCAAATTTTTGCCTTTGCAAGGTGTCTCTCTGGGTTTGCCCGCTTTGCTATCAACCTGGGAGTTGTAAGTGATGCTGGTTTGATTCCTCCCTGCGTGTATTTTTCTCTTTTGTATCATTAAAACTTTCCTGGATGTCCAATACTTGATGTTCTGTTATGTACCTGGCACAGCTTGACCAAATATGACCCTTACACCATAAAACCCCAACTAACTCGCCTTTGCGAGAGAACCTCAAACTCTTAGATCTTGCACAAAGTAGTTAGGATTATCAATTGTGCCTTTGGGTTCCTTTTTAATTCAAGCCGACTAAGCGGTCTGGTGGTTAAGGCGTCATCCTCTTGATCGGAAGGTTCCTGGTTCGAATCCGGGTCAGTGCATGAATGTTTGTAAGCAAAAAGGTGTAGAGGCGGCTGGTGCATCTTAAATCTGTCGTGGCGGAAAGTCCTCACATTGGGTTGGTGTGGAAGCTTGGAGAGCGAGTTGCCAGCTCAGGTGTTGCCTCGTCATCTGACCATGATTCGAAATTACGGGATGCTGTCCTCTAATTTTTCCCTTAGGGGATTGATCCCAGATCACCGTCAATAACCCGTTGTGTGGCTCTAGTATAATGTTAATTAAAATTACCTTGCCATTATCTTTTTAATTTAGGGCTAAAATGATTTGCGTTTTATTGCCTTTGAGGAAGACACAATGGTAACTGGTTGATTTATAAGGCTTTCTTAAGTGTAAGCATTCTATACTTTATGCTTTTCATCCAATCTGAGTTTTCAGTTATTAAAGCTATGCTTCTGGTATGAATTCAGTGTTATTATCGATTACGTACTTAATAAACAACTCTTTATTTTTGGTTCATGGTTTCAATGCATTACTTTGTGCCAAACCTATAGATTTTGATAACTTGTCCATGTATTAGTTATCTATTTTCTAAATTAGATTGTTATGCTTGTAGCTTTCAAGATGCATTATAAGAAAGTGCCTTCCCTTCTGTGGCAATATTTTATTTCGCTGGATGGAGCCCACTTTGAATATCCTGGTTATCATCTGGATTTCCAGCAAAATTGTGATTCCAGAACATATCGACACAGGTGAAGTTTTATTTCATTCCCTTTATTATAGTATAACTTACATTTAATATTTTATTCTTTTGAATGCAATAACACTACTTATGGACTTAATACTTGCTTATCATAACTTTATTTCCTGTCAGCTTGAAGAAGTTTTTTTTAAAACAGCTGTATTAATTCAATTACTAAAGTAGTAGATTCTATTTTTCTAGAATTATTAAAAATGTTGGTTTCGAAGAAATGTTAATATTCTATGTTATGTTTCTTTCATACACAGGCACATCTACATTGATACAATAGAATCTAAAACAAAGCATGTTATTATTGTTATCGATCAGGGCAATTCTTTGAGTTTATTCCAGTTTGGAAGTGCCAAAATCATTGGAAAGTATATTCTGGGCCTCTTGTCTTCCCAAGATAAAGTAAGTTCTATTTCTATGACCTAAAATTTTTTCTGGAATCTTTTCATTTTCTTACATTTTGGTTATTGGAAATTTGTATAGCAGAACCTTGATTATCCAAGCTCTGCTTAACGGAGTGTCCATGTTATCTAAACCAAGTTTGTTACAAAAGTTTTGTAAATTTTAAATAAAGTTTCAAGCACAAGTGTGTAAATTCTCTCCTTGACTGGTCTGGTTTAGTAGGCTGATGGTTTTATGGTGTATGATCTAAAAATTTATTAGCTGTGCCAAACACAAGGCAGTAAAATTCAATAAAGATATAAACAATAATATATTAACAACCAGACCGACATTTAAGTAAACAATATGAAAACAAAATAAATTCTGAAAATGATGTAGTTTGCATGTGTGAAAAGTGCTGCAAAACAGGCCAATTAGAACTTTTCAAGAGAATTTAAAAGATATGTATCTCAAATTCAGATGTACTGTAAAATTATCACAATAAATACGTATTGCAAATCCAAGTATAGATTATTTCTAACTTTTGCTTTATGATTGTTTCAGAAGCAATAAATTTTTTTATGTATTTCATATAAATTGATTTGTTTTACTATGTCTGTATTATCCTAGTTTCTGGTTATCCAAGGTTGATTCAGTCCAAATTACCTCAGATTATCAAGGCTCTACTATACTTAACCTTTTCCTAATTTTTTTTTTGTGTATGAATGTAAAGATGAGTTGAATATGACGTATTCCATTGCTCAAAAATGAAAATTAATAATGCAATTACATATGATATACATCTTCCAGAAGTCATTTGGAAAAGTATAATATTCTGTTGAATGTCATCTCTGTGCTAAAAATAAATTTGTTTCTTTTCTTAGGTTCTTATTTTCGGCCTTGCCTCAGATATTCAGCAAGCTCAAGGAAACAACTGTTCACACGAA
This sequence comes from Metellina segmentata, assembly GCA_947359465.1. Lineage (NCBI taxonomy): Eukaryota > Metazoa > Arthropoda > Arachnida > Araneae > Tetragnathidae > Metellina > Metellina segmentata. Next base: position 49,385,580 of record OX375878.1, read on the forward strand.
AATTTGTTATATGCCACCAGTGAAACAAAATTAGAGTTGATGAGATTTTTTGATAACTTGACACGAAAACCTAGTAAGCATTATGTTTTTACTTATCAAATTCAGTAAACTGTTCCATTTTATATTTATTCTGTGACAGCAGACAATACTTTATCTCTTTCTTTGCAGATGCAACTGATCATGTTCTTGGATTTCGTAAGATTTATGAAATAATACATGACATTGAAAAGAAAAGTAATTCTACTAACAGTAAGTTCCAAGTTCTTTTCCGTGCAAAGTTTAGTGTTTGGGTTTTTCACACACACTTTTGGTTCCAATTTCAGTAGTTTTATTTAAGGTTATAAAAAGGAGGCTAATCTATTTTTTGTGAATTCTTTTATTTTTAGATGAAATCCTTGTTGCTTACATAAGTAGAGGTTTGCTGTCTTCCTTAATGGATGCCAAACAGGTTTTGGAGATTATCTCAGATGGCAATCAAAAATCAAAAAATCATATTGTTATCAATACCTATGCCTTAATAGATGGTAAGATATTTTGGTAATTACTCAAATAAATACATATATTTTTACAATGCTTTACTCAGGCATCAAAATGTTTAAACTATGGTGTGTTCATACTTTCGGTGCTTTCTGGTATTCGTGAAAGAACTATGGAAATTATATTCATACAACTAACTTAAAGCTTTGTTAAAGATAGGACATTTTGTTTTGCCACATAGCTGAAACAAATGTTTTTACTATAAGATTTCCCACCTTCAATTAATTATTGCCCTAGTTAGTATGAAAATTCATAATATTTTAAGTAGCAATTTTTATTACAAAGAAATCGCCTTCAGATTCAATATACATGGTGTTTACCTGATTTTACATTCTCTACAGACTGGTAGATCATTAATTTTTCTTTACTGCCTTTTATCTGTTTTTAGTATAATGAATACATACTTTTTATAATTTTTATGTTAGGTTTAAAAAATTTCTTTTAACAGGAATCCACATTCTCAAACAAAAATAATTCATTAATCAAATTACTGTAAGAAAACTGAACTCAGTGACTCTTCCATTGGATAATACATTAATTTTGTGTTCATACAAATATATTTGTAATAATTGAAAGTGTTAATCTCTGTTAACTGAAAATTTAGTTACGTTAATTTTTCAGTATCTGATTTTAAATCATCATATCTTTTAAATAACATTTCTGAACCAAATTTCTTATTTGCTTTGATAGATGAGAGGGTTGTAATGTATGAAAAAGATTTTTTACAAGATATTGCCCAACAGAATTTTAGAAAGTACAATATTCATCACAAGGCTACTAGAAAGAGTCAGGTATGTAACTTACATTATCTTTTGTATTAAATTAATTTAAGTGTGTAAAGCATTTTAGGATTTCTGTTATGAAACAAAAATTCTAAATTTATTATTCTTATCAATATAAAAAAATATTTCCGACTGGTGAAAATTGATTTTGTTTGAATTCTCTATCTCCTAGGGTTACAATTTAACCTTGAACTTAAGTAATATAAATAATTAGAAATTAGTTTTTAAGTATTTAAAGCATCAATTGTTTTATTTACAAAAAATTATTGTTGCTCGTGTTTTCTTGCAACTCAAATTAGTAATCGCAGGAAGCGTAAAAGGCAACATTGATCTCTGTATAAAAAGTTTCGAAAAATTTTTAATTTGAGGGCACTAGGAAACTGGACAAAAAGTTACTAAACTAACTCATGCTCTAATATATTTGATTACCAATAGAAATTAAGTTACATGACAAATATTTGTAGATAATCATTAGTTGATTAGACTTATTTATGCTGAACACTGCTGCGTACATCAATTAAATATTGAGAAATATACTAGGGCACACTCTTTTATATTTAATGTGATATGACTTGCCCTTTTGCCTGTATAGTTTCAGCATTAGATTGGTATTGTTTGATATGTCATTTATTGAAAAGAAAAAATATAATGGATCGTTACAATGCATGCATTGCTTTTTGTTTAAATATATTTTATTTGTTTAGAGAATACTTATTTTGATTTCATTATTTTGAAGTTTAGTAGAGATATTGCTTTGATAAAAATAAATTACACTTCTAGATAATAAAAAAAAATGGGTTTGCCCTTTTTAGTTTCTTGTATTGACTATAACGTCCTCAAGTATGATATATAACCAGAGTCTGCCACTTCTTTTTTATTAAACATTTAAAAAGGTGTACGTAACAATTTTGCTAAAAATAGATTTTTAAACTGTATAATTCTGCAAAATTGATATATTTTTAATAATTTCAATACAATAACTAATTTGCTTCTGTGGAGTGTTTTGTTTTATCTATTTTCTATCTGTATTTGTATGTTTTTATGCATTTGGGAATCATATATTTGTTCTCTAATTCTATATATTTCTGTAGAAAAACAACAATAAAATTAATCATGTCTGCATGTTTTCTTACAGAAAGGAGTTATGATAACAGTTAATACTACAAAAGATATTGCTCTTACAATTGGTGATATATACAAGAATTTTCCTCAGCATATGTCATCCAAACCTGTATTTTCTCTTCCATATTTCGATGTAGTCAGCAAAGGTATTTCATTAAATTCGCACGTTTGATATGTGTCAAATATGTAAAATTAGTTGGATGAGGATGCAATGGAAATGCTATATGCTGGGCTGTTCTACAGCTTTTAGCTTATATTTTAACGAACTCTGTTGAATCTCAATTTTTAATTCAGGGTGGTAACAGAACCGGGAAATCAGGGAATTCTCAGGAAACTTTTTATTTCTGGAAAAATCAGGGGAAATTTCCAAATTTTACAAAAAATCAGGGAAATTTTGACAATTTAAACGGCTACTATTATCGTTTGTTCTATTTAGAGATGCGTGATTATGAGTGCTTTTGTGAATCGAATAAATCGTATTCGCTGAAATTGTAATTCGAAAAAAGAACCATAGTGTCGTAAATTTTAAACACCAAGGAAACCGCCGCCACCGTTTTTTTTGCGGCTGCAGTGTTTTGTTGCCTTGAGGCTAGTGATACAACTTGTGGGATACAATTTGAAATTCGTGCAACAAATGATATTTTTTGTGCATTAAATTAATTATTTTTGTTTCCAATTACATTTTTGTAGAATTATTTATGTATATCTGCATTTGGTTTCGATGAAATAGTATGACAATGTAGGTTCAGGTGTAAAAAGTTCCTTAATCAAAAGATTTTTAATTTTTTTTCCAGTTTTTTTAATTGCAATTTTAAGAGTTCCATTAAGGGTTCCAAACAATAACAATTAAAATAACTAGAAAAAAATATATAAAATATTTGTGGAGAATGGATCCTTTTACACCCTCTGACCCTAAATATTTAAAAATAGTGTTGTGTGGATACTGTATATCTATACCAATCGAGGATCACAACATTTCTTAAGGGAATTGTAAAATCAGGGAATTTTTTGTGAGACTATCGGGGAAATCACATGGAAATATCAGGGAACTTTTTTTCAGATTTTGTTGCCACCCTGTAATTGCTTGTCTACACGTAAATTATATTTAGAAAATGGAGATTTAATTCAAGGAATGAAATTTCTATTCTCAATTCTTAACATCCCCATTCAATCTAAAATGTTAAATTCATTTGTTGTTTTTCCCTGCAGCTCAATTGTTCTAGCATTGTTTTATACTTTGTCTTCATTCAAGTTTAGCAATACTGTTGAAGTGTGTTTAAAAGTATTATGAACATTTTGATTAATGTTTCAGGTCTATATTGCTTTATTTTGTGAAAACCGTTTGTTGTAACTAAGAATTAAACTCTGGGGTATCTGCAGTATATTTCTTCTATAGAAATTAATTAACTCAATTATATATCTTTGGTTTATCAGGTTTATAAAAGTGCTATTAGGTTAAAAAGTAACATTTTGTGGTAAAGATTATTTTTAATATAAATTTTTCACTTACCGATAGAGCATTAAGAGTGCTTAATTCTTGTTGTATGTTTTAATATTAATCTTTTTTCTTTGATTAAAAACAATGCTTTTTACAGACAATTTTTAAAAATTGTTCTTTTATGTTCTGTAAATATAAGTATTTTCACAAAAATATTTCTTTTAATAGAATTTTATTGATTCTTTTAAAGGCATGGTCTTCAGTATTTCTCAACAAGTCTTCCACAGGGGCAGTATTGCTGGAGTTACAGGTGTTGACATTTCATTAACTGATCTTGCAGAGGATATATCCTATTTCAGAAATTCAGAATCTCTATATGTTTTTCTTATTGATGAATCTGGTAAATAAAACAGCTTATTTATTATCTGAAAAAAAAAATGTATTTTCACTATAAAGTTTTTTTTTCTAATTATCTAGAATCTTTCTAACTATTGCAATAACCCTTGCTTGCTTGAGTCTAAAACATTTTAATTATTTTATGTAAAAATCTGATTAAGGAATTTTTTATAAAATCAAAAGATGTATTGTGTGTGCTATGATTCTTTTATATATGTTTTTAATCCAAACTCTTTTTGCATGTAATATTCAGGAAGTATCCATTAAGTGTTTGATGCTTTATTACAGGAATTGCTCTTACACATCCGTCATTCAGTCATCCTACCTATACAAGTTGGCATCATTTGCATACATACATTTGGTATCTGGAAGATAAACCAGGATTTCAATTACATTACAAGGCTCTTCTTAGGTATGCAAAATGTGATAAGACAAATCTAATATGCATCTAGTTTGGTTGTATAAATTTAGATTGTATGGTATTTGAAGATATTAACAGTTTAGAATCAATTTTTCATCAAAGGAAATATGTGAACAACTGGATGAATTTCGCGAAACAAATTCCGTAATTTGGAAAGACTTAACTTTTGCTGTTACATTCTTCTTGTGTCATTTTAAAAATTGAAATTGCATGAATTTGCAACTTTCATATAATAGTATACGCTGTTGATTTTAATGTTTCACAATTGAGTAATAATTAATGTAATGTTTCTGACTAAACGTTCATTGCTCCCTTGAGAACTGGTCCTCCACAAGAAGAATCATGTTGATTTGTCTGGTGGAGGACCTTAGCAATCTCTTGCAGTTAAGGCTATTCAATGACATGGTGGAAGACAAATCTTATTAGCCAACTCTTAACCATCCATAATTTAATTTTAGTCAAAATGGGTTACATTGTATGATTTTTTTTTTAATTAAAAGTAAAGATAACTGTTTCTCCAATGTATGCTCTGATCAAATTTAAGACTTTAAAATGTATAACATGACTCAAAAAAATCGAGGGAATAACAATAAATATGGTTTAAAAAAACGGCTTACAGAAACTTGTAGTGAAGATTGATTTCAGGACTGTCGAAAGCCATGGAGTTTGATTCAGGACTGATCCTAATTTAATTCATGTGATTCTTTAATTGGAAATTTGTAAGAACAATAGGAATCAGCGTCCAGTCAGATCCGTGTTCAATGGTTGGTGTCTTATCAATTCAATTGGCACTTGCCCGTCAACAAGGAATTTTCATACGAGATCTGTATCCATTACATGTTAAATGAAAGAATAAGTTCCTTTGTAAATGAGTTTTCAATTCACGAAATCGTAACACATGATAGAGTTAATGTTGGGAGTGCTCTCAACAATGCCTTAAATTTATTAAGTTTTGGAAGTAGTTTATTCAGAATTAAGACATTTATCATTCAAAATTTTTCTTGACAGAGAACCCAGTGGACAATTAGCTTTGCCTTTCAAAGTTCAAAAAACAGAGAAAATGGAGAGTGATGAATTTGAAGATAAAATTGCCATTTATAACTGGAAAAAGGTAAAAATTCATCTATTACTAATGTGTATTGAAGGAAACTTACTGCTTCTGATTTTTATCCTGTTTAATATATGATTGGTATATTCTTGAACTTTGATCTTAAAACTAAAATTATAGTTTTTCTAAATAGTCCATTGTGTTTTCTTATACTGTATAAAAAGTCAATAGCAATAAATTCGTCATAAGTCAATAGTATTAAAATATGTAAAGTCCGATTAAAATAGCAACTAAATATTTACATTTCACATATTGTTTCTTGATTTCATCTCATGCATATATCTTTTGAAATATGTGAATATTTGTCTTTTAAGGGAAAGCAATTCATTGCTTGATTTTAGTTCATAAAGTTCGCAAAAATCTCAAATAACTGAAACATTTTGAAAATTTTTATTGAATGGTAGTTTATACTAGTAGCTTATTCAATTATTTAAACTGATGAAAAAATAAATCTGTATTTAAACACAAAACAATACTTTCACTTGATGTATATTTTTATAAAATTTCTTTCAAAGGTTGAAGGAACACCATATATTGTTTGTGTTGTTGCTGTTGAACCAAGGAAACCTCGAAAAGTTTTAAAAGATTTTATTTATTCTGGGAGTGCAGATTTTTCTTACCATAGAATTGATTTACTTCCTGCTTTAAATACCTGTAGACACATGAAACAACTGTCATCACTTGGTAAGTGATTTATTGGTTTTGTTGTACAAATAAATGTATTAAAATTTCTCGTTTTGCTAAGAAATGCTTCCTTCCAATTCTAAAATGAAAGTTCAAAATCTTATTATGAATCTTTAAAAAATGTTAATGTACATGTATTGGGCTATGCTTGTTGAATTGAGTTCGAAATTAAAATTTCATTTCCAGGACAAGGTTCTCCCAGGCTTTTTCTTCAAGACCCGATTATTCATTTTAGTTTCTAAGGAACATTGTTTCTGCAGGACTACTGCATATTTGATTTCGGCTGCATTAAAATACCTAGTTCAGTGATACTTTTCCAAGATCAAGTGTCGCCAAAAATTGATGTCATAGTATTATAAGTTAGCAAACAATTTGTTTTTTAAACTGGGTTGAGTAAAGACCCAAACCTAGTGTGAAAAAAACGTTTCTCGAATTAATCTATTGCAATCAAGAATTATTGCCTTAAAACCATGAAAAATACCCGCCCAGTCCTTTAAGGGCCTCAATGTGTTTTTTTTTTCTTGAATAGTGGGAATACTGAAATATATTTTGATTTATTACTCTGTACAAAAATAAAATACAAAGCATAAGAAAAATTAGAGAAGGACAAGAAAAAGAAAAAAAGACTGGAAGCAGATAAAAAAGGAAATTTTAAAGCAGCTGGCAAAGAAAAGAAAGGTAATAGAAGAAGAACGAAAACTTTAAATTATCCATAGAGGATGAGGCGTTGGACAGTGCTTCAAAATTGTAAAAGGAAGCCAATGATAAAAAATAAAGATTTTTTGTAAGCAGTACTTGCTTAGGTAATGAATGAAGGGGTGGCAAAAGTCTCATATGATGCTGGTCAGCAAAGATAGACTTTAAAAAAATACACTTTCTTCTCTTGAGAAGAAAAGGACAATTTTAATTTCAGACTTTTCTTCAAAAAGAATCAGAAAATCTTTCAAAGAAATGGAAGAAATTCTTCAAGCTATGGTCAAAAATAAACAACATATTTAAAAATCCCGATTACAAAATATATATATTTTTTTTATTAATATTGTTTCAAAATAATATGCATTTTAAATTAAAATAAATTTCCTTCCAAAGAAAGAAAAGGATAGTGGTGATTGGGGAATATCTTTTTCTTTTCTATTTTTATACTTGAATATATTTGGCATTGTTATTTGTCTGTTTTTGTCACTTTTGTTTTGATTAGTCACTTTTTGTTCGATTTGTCACTTTTTTTACACCTTTAAACATGTTATAAGTCCTGTAGTTTCATTTCACAAACCACCATAACGGTCCATCAAAACTACTATCCCTTTAGTTTAATTCTTAGTGAATCACTATTTGTATATGTTTTAGGTACCACTGCTGTGTTTTTCTCTGCATCATGCTTTCATTCACCATATCAGTACTTAAGAGAAGAAGAAACTCCACAAACAATACTGAATTACATGGCATTTCTGAAGGATCCTAAAAACGTGGTTACTAATCCGGGTTTGAAGGTATGTATTCTTTATTCATAAGTGATATATATTCTAGTTAGTGCCAAATGCTCCTGAAAGAACAGACATATATCTTCAAAGCTGCTTTGTGAACATCTCACTTTTAATGCAGTTTGTCAGTTATTGTTTAATCTAAATAGCACTTACGAAATTTTATTTTGCTGCATATGCTATACATTACTAATATTTCATTTACTTTAAGGCTGCTGTTCGAAATGAAGTGCTTGCATTATCGCAGATTACTTCTGCATGGAAAGCTGCTGCTGAGCATGAAGAGTTTTCTAATTATATTGTCAGAAGGTAAGAATTGTTTTTAAATAGAAATGTCTGTGAATCTTTTCAAATTTCATGGTTGTTTAATTGTAAAGATAAAAATACGATTTAAACAAAGGAAACAAAATTTATCCAAATCATTTCTGGCCAAAAAAATCATGTGGCTTGAATTTAAAATTTTGTTAAATACCAAACGAAAGCAATAAACTCAGTGTTGTCTTATAACAGTTCAATAAAAGCTTCCTTTATTACACATGTTAAATTTTTCACAATTATTCACTGTTGCAAGTTATTTTAACTAGGTTTAGTATTTAGTAGAGAGAGAGAGAGATAAAAAAAATTCCTTTGTTCAGAATAAAACATTTTATGTTATTTTTTAATTGTTGGCTTACAGTTTTCTTGTTGAGGAATGAAAATATATGATTTATAAGATAAATAATGAAACTAGTTTGTATCAATTTTTATCATTAGCACCATTTCAAAAAGATTACATGCTTTTACTACTGGATTAAGCACAAGAAATATGGACAGTAAAATTATGCATAGTTTTAACCAATTAAAATAATAGCAGGGTTGCCAACTTTTAGTTGACGGTGTTGGTTATAAGAAACCTGATTTTCAGTAAAGATTGAATTTTGGTAACATTACATATTAGTCAAACTAACTTTTAAAAGTATAAATTGTAAAACAAGTAATTTGACGTAATTGGTAAATTTAGTGTTAACTTCATAACCATTATGTAATAAATATTTAGTTCTGCTACTACAAGGGCATATTATCTTTCTGTAAAAGTAGCAAATGTTTGTATGTAGAGCATTGTTTAGTGTATTGTCAATTTTTATTTTAGATTCGTTGCTACACATAATGGAGTCTTCCAAGTTTATCCTGCCACCTTAATGGATAAATCCTATGATCCAACTCGACGTGAGTGGTATATACGAGCTTTGGAACATCCAGGAAAAATAATTTTGACTGCACCTTATTTAGACATTGGGGGAGCTGGCTATGTAATTACTTTAAGTCACACAGTGTTTGAGGGAAAGTAAGTCATTATGCTCTTTTATGTTAAGTAGAATTTATAAGTAATTATATAACAATTCATCATTTCACTATAAAAACATTGAAAATCTTTAAATCAAAATTTTTCATGAGCAATAAAAACTAGTTACCAAAATGTAGACTGATGAAATGTTATGAGGTATGAGATTTAAAATTCACCATTACAGGGTAGTAGTATTTGGAACAAGTTAAGTTATTTTGGACCAAACAATGCTGCCAAAAATTTGGAACAAATTAAACCAAACAAAATTGGACTTGCAAGGTTTCGATAGTAAAATGGCATAAATAAATCTATCGGCTTGAGATATATATTTGTGCGAAAAATAATTCTTTGTTTATATGTTTAATTGTTCATTTATTCCTTAGGCCAACAGCCATGCATAGTGTTGATGATAATGTGGTAGCAGTTATGGGTCTAGACTTCACGTTTGGTTACTTTTATAAATTTCTTCTCGACAAAATACCTATCTGCAAAGAAGATCATATGATGTAAGATTTACTTAAAACTTTATTAATTGTTTGCAACATTTTTCAGGTATTATGAACTTGGAGTATTTTTACTGTAACTAAATGAAGCTACTTTTGTAGTTTCAGTATATTGGTTGATTTGTCTCGAAAAATATGTAAATTGTCTCTGATGCATTGATTGGAATTAATAATGTTTCATTATTTTGAGATTTAAGTGTTCAAGGCTTGTTTTTTCTTGCAGTTCTAAAAGCTAACTACCATCAATCCAAAACAATATATTTTATGTCATAAAAACCTTTATGTTGGACCTTATATGTAAAGCTCTATTCCTGGATTCTGATAGACTTTATGTTGTCTTTTTAGCTGCTTTCTCTTAGATGACAAAGGTTATCTTGTGTCTCACCCAGACCTAATCGATCCAAGTGGTCGAGGTCCAGTTGAACAGCAGCACATTATTCACAAAGTAAGTACATTTCATTTCCACATGGAATAACTTACAATTCACAAATGAATTTCTTAAATTAAAATAATTTTTTTTTCCTTGCACAATTTAGGAACCTCTAGTTGCTAATGATCTTCTTAACCACCGGGAATTTGTTACTAAAAAAGTTTGTGCAAGTTATAGTGATCGTACCATTCAGCGTTACTACCAGGTATGTAAAGACATTCTTGGGTTTTTAAATTCTTGCCTTAATCTTCAAATCGAGTGCAATTTATTAAGTTTTTCATATTTTATAGCTTAACACCAGCCTGGATACAGTTCTTACAAATCTTGTTCATGGGGAACATTGTACAAAATATCAAGTAAGATTCCTTTATTTCATTTCTATTTCAAGTGTAATGAAATTATTGAAACTAATGTATCTTAATTTTGTGTTTATACATTTAGGAATGAGTTTGGTAAATAAAACCTTGTGCATAATTCGATGAAAACCTAGTAATTTGCTTTTCATCAAGAAATGCAACTTTACTTGTTAATTAGTTATATATACGGAGATTCATCAGAAAGTTGACAAATGAGAATATAGATGTTTTTACTCTAAATAATTTACATACAACGCAATAGGTGTATACTCATTAACCTAGTCAATAATTTTGATGTACTAGTATGACTGGGTGTCTTAATCATTTTTAAGGACATGTTCATGTCCCACGTATGACAAATTTAATTTTCGAGTTATTGCCTTTTTAGTTTCTCTTAAATCAAATTTTATCAAGCTTGTATTGTCCTTGTAACTTCCTTTGATCAATGTTTTAACCAAATAAGATCTCTTGATTTATTTTGTATTTGTAATTCTATTTAGATCAAGAAACATTTACTCTGTAGAGATAAATCTTTAAAATAGTTTTCTGATATTATAAAAGCATTAAATTGTCCTAAAAGATTTCCACAATAGTTAGGTGAAAGAGAAAATGTGTACAATACTTTTCATTGAAAAATAAATTGACTGGAATTTCAATAAGACTTTAGTATGCTAACTATTTCTCTTGAATCAACTAGACCTCTTAAAGTGCTCATGTTGTTTTTAGAATGCTTGGAATAGTTTATGTTGCAACTTAGCCACAGATCTCCATATAATCCCTATGAAAGGGAATTTGCAACGCGCATCTTCCCTACCCGATGGGGAATTCGTCAGATTGGCTTGGACCGTGGTAACAGAAAGACCACGTCGGAATGAACCTATTCCATTCTCTTTGTATTTCATCGTCTTTGTGTCAGTGTTCTGTCTTGTAAATAAATAGATGTTCAAAATAGAAATGGACTCGATGTAATAGTTATTACGCCACAGTTTACATAGCTAGTCTTTTTACTCGTTTTTTTTATTATTTTAGGTTATGCATATATATGGCTCAAATATATTTTTGGGGATTGTGAACCAAACATGTGATGGCATAACAGCCTTTTGTCCTTGTAGTATGGTAAGTTTTTATTAAAAATGTGACGTTTTTATGATTGTTCCTTTAGAATAGCAGGCAAACACGTTGCTGCCCATGACAGAATTCAGGCTTTGCGTAAAATTCATCGATGGTACCAGTCGGTTGTTCCGCGTATTTCAAATCTGTTGACATTTTCACTCTATCTTTAACGATTGCAATGATAGAAAATCGCAAATAGTCCTTTTTGTGTTTCTAATGAATATGTTCTTTAAATGCGGCCAAATTCGTATTTCGAAAACATCGAAGTAACTAATGAAAAATTATTTATTTAAAGAAAATCACATTAAAATTTTCCTCTGATTTCAAATCTGTTGAAAGTTTTACTCTATCTCTAACAATTGTGAAAGAAACTTGTACAAAAGAATATAAAAGGAAAATGAAAGAAACAAATATAGATTCTGTGAATGAAAGGGAAAGAAATAACATTCGACCACATGATTCCAATCCAACACCAATCCATTTGCAGTCAGTGATGTCATTGAAAACTTGGCATGCATCCAAAGAAATGAAGAACACACCAGGAAAAAAAATGCTCCACAGTTGAAGAACTGCTATGTTAAAAAGCTTATAAAGTAATTTAAAAAATGTTCTAGATTAAATTTTAAAATATGGGCTTTGAGATCTATTCAGTCACCTTTAGGACTACAGTGTGCTAAATTTCATTAATGTAAGTCCTATAGATGTGCCTGGACACCTCCATATAACAGAGACACAGACTTCCTTTTATAATAGTAGAGATTTAGACAAAGAAATATATGTATAGTAAAAATCTGTAAAATAATCCTTGTAGAAAGTATCTCTTTTTAACTTTTGCACCTTTTTTACACATACAGACTGACAGATTGTGTCTGAACTGTCACCGCATGGAACCAACTGAATGCGAATGCCCTTGCGAGTGTCCATTAAAAATGGATCTGTGCTCGGGAGAATTACTCAATGATACCAATCAGTAAGTGGTCAAATCAAATTTTTCTTGATTTCAATTGAATATACTACTTTAGATTTAGTTTTTGCTGTGTGAAGCCATGTTACATGCAACAATATATTTCTTACAGCTATCCAACGTGTCCTCATTTCCCGGAATTGCCAAATTTGCCTGCTGTCAATTTGAATATTCTTGAAACTTTACAGCCATGCTATGAGCATCACTGCTCCTCGAGACTTGGACTGAGGTAACTGTTGTGTCCTTTTAATAATAATTTTTAATTAAATGAAATGGCAAGTGGCGCTAAAGGGGAATTAGGGCTAGAAATTAACGGCGGAGAAAAAAGTATAATTCACGCAGAATTTTGAAATTGTGGTGTTGGGACATTTCATCCTATAAATACACCATCTATATTCTGCAGAGTGAATACAAAAAAGGATTAATACTTATCAATTAGAATTGAATGTAACGTGTCATTGGAGACGTGACAGTAACAGGCTTAATCTTATAACCATGAAAACAACCCTCAAATAACCAGATCATTTTGAATTCCAAATTTACCCATTTGGTTGAATTTACTACATGGGTTTGATTATTAAAAGCCACACTTTTTTATAAACTAAGCTGGAAAAAAAAATTTGGTAGTATTCAATTAGTTTAAGGAATAGAATTGGAAATAATTATAACTATTTATTCTAAAATATGTTGTGGTGTTTAAAACCTAAGTAAACCCATCAATAAATAATGTTTAAAGTCAAAATAAAGCCACTTTATATATAAACTAAGGTGGAAAAAAATTGGTAGCATTGAATTAGTTTTAGGAATGAAATTGGGAAAGTATTATAACTATTTATTCTAAAATAGGTTGTGGTGATTTAAATTTAAGCAAACCCGTCAATAAATAATGAAATAAACTCCCAATAATGTGAGATATCAAAATAAACCCATAAATTCTAATCTGTTTTAAAACACTTAAATAACAATTGGGGTAGGGGGGTTAAAAGATATGCATAAACTGGCTGATAATTTCAGGCAGTGCATTGCAGTTGGTTAGCATTTGCTGATATTAGGTACTGGTTGCTTTTCTCACTACAGCTTCAATCATATTTGGGTGTAAACATCTGATTAAAAATAGCCTTAGAAGGATGGGTGATTCAATACAATGATATTCTTCATCCCAATCAAGCCTTATTTGGCAATGGATTACAGTAAAACCTTAATTTCAGGAGGTCCGGTGTCAAAAATGTAAGCCCAAGATCACAGAAAACCATTTTTGCAAAATGAGAGCTTGTCATTAAAAATAGAATAAAAAATGACATCTGCGATACAGGAAAGCATTTGTGCGAGTGCAAAATCAGGGTGTTTCTGTGTTACTGTTGAAATAGTATTTGGAATTAGATGATTCGACTGAGAGTGCAGAAAAGCATGTAAGAAGCAGAAATAGATTGAATGCAAAAGAATTTTAAACTAAACAACAAAATCTGAAATGCATATAATAGTTTTTAAATTTGCTTTGACAGACATTTTAAGTTTGTTTACATTTTATTCTTTGCTTGAAAATCTTTACAATTTCATTAAAATCTATGTTAAATGTATGCAAGAACCCAAATAAGATTAAATTAAAAGTTGGGGCATTATAATATTGGAATAGTCTTTTGGAAAATTTATTTTCAGTTGAAGGGAATGTTTATTATGGATAATGTTAATGCAGTAACTCATGGATTAATCACTTTGAGGGAACAAGAAAAAAGCAGTGTGCAAAGACCAAGAAAATTTATTACAGAAAAAAAGGCACGTTGCGCATTAGATCGCATTTTTTTAGAACAGTTACATAAAACTGCAAAACATAAATTGTTTTGTATACACTTGCTTGTTTACGATTTTTCTTCGCCAAGTTTTGGGTTAAGTCTCAAGGGCCTCAACCCTTTAATTTTACAATGTTTTGGTGTCCTATCATTTAAATTGAAGAAGAAAGAAATGTTTTCTCTTTCAGTGAGTGCTTTGGAGTTTTGGGTTGTGAATGGTGTCAGCTGGAATCTGATGGTGTCACTCCATTAAACGAACAGTTCTGCACTGATCAGCGAAAGTGCTTTGGTGGTGTTTTAGGTTCCCGAACTCCATACGCCGATGAAATCGTTGGTAAGTTTTCACTCTTTTGACATTTCATTGCATCTTTCTATGTCCATTTTCTTTAAAATACTTTGTGAGATAGTTGAATAGAGTGAAATAGAGTTGCCAAGTGCTCTGGAACTTCCCGAGTTTCTCCACTAAAGCATTGAAAATCCGCGTAATGTATGGTTCACTCCAGAAATCTCGCAGATGCAGGGAAATTTCCCTTACCAGAAGGGAAAATTTTTCCACATACAAAGGAGATTTTCGCCAGCTTCTTCTATCAGGATTGCGATATTTTTTCTTAAAAAAGGAGGAACTTTTCACTTACAGGGAAATTGTGCATTAGATTTTAGTTTTTATATTTTAAGGACTAAACCTTTTATGTATACATGTAATTTTTTATTCCTGAGATCAGCTGTAAAGTGATATCAGTATTAAAAATTACTGTTCTGTTTACAATTGCTTAAAAAATAAAATAATTACAATTGTTTAAAAAATAAATGCATGTTTCATATCATTTTAACTAATCACAAAAACAATACAATGTTAACAGAACATATACTCCCAGAAGAGTGGAATAACTAATTTGTTCAGAAAATGAAGTAAATAAGGAATTTTTAATTACTAAACACAAAAGCTTGTGTCTAACAAAAAAAAACTAAGTTTGTAAAGGTAATATTTTTTTTTTTTTTTGGGGGGGGGTGAATTTAAAATGTGTGAATTATATTACTCCTATATTGGATATCAGTTATCTGTTAAAGGGAGGCAATTTTCTAGAAAACTGGCCAAGATAGTTATTGCTCTAACCCAGGATTCGAATCCTAGTCTAAGCATGGTGTCCAATACTGGCTTATAATCCACTTTAAACTGGTAGTCAGTCTTATTCCTTGCTAAAAATTGTAGTGATAAACCAGACCAATTTTGACTGTTTCTCCTCATCAAAGCGTTATTTATTATAGTTGATGCCTTAACTATTGCATTCTTCATTAAATTTTCTTTTTCATCTAGTAAAAGGATAGAGCATTGCATTGTGAGATGTACAGCGAAAACCCAATTTAACAAAACTGGCTAAACTAACAATTTGGCCATGAACAAAATTTGTTAATTTTCACCTTTACTACATGCCCACATGAGTTGGATCATGCATACACCAATTCATAACTGGATTAGGTGATGTGAAACCTTGGTGATTGTGCCAGAGAATGATAAATTATTAGCTCTCCTTCCATGAGTCAATAATTAATATTTTCTACAGATTTGTATTGACCAGCAGCCTTTAAATTGGGTTTATATTGCAAGTGATTTGAATTACTCAGTCTATTCTATATTAATTTAATTTGCATGCAGTATGTAAAGTATTAAGATTAAAATTGACACTACCCCAAAGGTTAACATAGGGTTTAAGCAGTTCATACAGAATTCATCCCACATAATAACAAAAAGTTTAGGGGCTTATATGGTATTGCACCAAAACGAAATAATAGATTGAAATAAGCTCTTTTCAATGCTGTTAATGATTATCAAATTGGAGGTGTTACTTTCCAAGCATGCAATTTTGAAGAGGAACAGCACAGTGAATATGTAAGCAGGTGAGATAGTGTTTCAACAGTACCAAGTCATGACTATGGTCTATGATATGGCCAAAAATCAGCTTTTAAAAATCTTGTTTATGCTGCTGCTTGCAATAAAATTGTATTGTGAACTTTATTTATACGTTATATATGCTTGATGCCTAAATTTGAATCAGATTACCTAATTTTAATATTAGAGTTGTTTTGGATTAGGAATAGTAAAGTTTCAAAGTTTTTTTGTTTTTTTTTTTAATCTTTTTGTTTTATTTTTTTTAATTATTCCTGTAAAAACATTGATGTTCACAAAAATGACGATAGTGCCTGAACATAGCTTTACATGTCGCAGAAGTTGCAGTTCATAAAGAGGGTACAAGATATATTCTATGAAAGTTTCACCTAAGTGTAAAAGGGGGTGCAAGTACCACTAGACATGACTTTGATTTTCATTCATATAAATATATAAAAAAGATGCAAAAAGAAATTTCTTATTATAAATTTAGTAGTGATAGAACTGCTATATACTATGGAAGTAATCAGGATCTTTAAAACCAGGCCAGTGGAGAATGCTGTGGAATTACTCACAATATTTTTTTCTCTTACAGAAAAGCTACCTGAGGGTGAGTTTCAGTTCATTAGAAGCAATGCTCTAGGACCTGTTGCTCTGATCTTAATAACCTTTTTCATTCTGCTGGCAATATCTGTCTATTACTTCCGTGCTCGAAGAAGCAACGCTTCCCACTATGGAGCATCGTCCCCTGATACGAATTTCAGAATGACACAACTTAACAATGAACCAGATGAATTGGAGTCATACCAGGAACCGATAAATCAAGGTAACTACTTATCTCTTGTGAAGAATGAGTCTTAGTTATCCAGCTTTGTATGTCTTGAAGTTACCAGCTTTGTATATGTTAACCAGAAAGAGAATTAGTTATATAATTGAGTTCATAACTGGAATAGAAACTTTAAATATATACCTACGTTGATGTAGGTTTATGTATTAAAACTACCATAACCTAATTTTTTTTTATTAGAAATTTAGAAGCTGTGATCTCTTTATACTGTTGCCATTCTAAGGAAAACAATAATATTAAATACCAATAAATTAATTTTAAAATGTTCTAGATAAAATTTTAAAATTTGGGCGTGATAGAAAAATTGCAAAAAATTTGGACTACCTGTGTGCCAAATTTCATTATTGCAAGTGCCATAGATTTGTCAGGACAGTACACACAGACAGGAACACTTCCTTTTATAATAGAGATTTACCACAAATATTTAACCCTCATATGAATTGATATATGACATAATACTACTCAAAGCCAACACTGCATGTCTCAGTTAAACAGATGCAAAAAAAAAATAATAACAATAATTAAAATTCCATTCTACTGCATAGGAAAAGTCAGAATATAATTTAATAGCTGTTACTGCTGATCAGTGACTTTTATCAAATGACAATAAATATGTCAATTTTGTTTGTGCTGTCTTTTGAAGAAACTGATAGAATTTGCAGTAATGACTAGTTTCTGTTATTTTTATGACAAATGTTTCTTTTTAAGTTTCATTCAAACCATCATGTACAACAATGTTTATCTTAGCTATATTTCATTCAAATATACTGGTGATCTTTGAACAAAAATATTCATACAAATGTTTTAATTTGTATTTTATTGTAAAAAATAAATACTGGTTAACTACTGAATGGTAAGGGGTCAATTACTGATCCAATCATTATTCTGGACTTTGAATTAAAAATTCTAAAAAACAAAATTAAATGTCATACAAGAGCGAAATTGCAAATGAGCTTTAGGAAAATTTCATGGAAAATTATCACTAATTGGTCAATTACTGGCTTCTTGACCCTACTTAGAAATGTTCAAATATGATTGCAACCTCAGATACTTGATCTCAAAATTCTAAAGTATTTGATATTTTTGGAAGAAAAAATACCTGGCATCAAACATGAGTTTCAGAATTTAAGTTCTGTAAAAATTTTTTAAACCCTAGTTTCATACAGAACTCGTAATAATGCTCGATGTTACTGCTATAGGGATTTCACAAATTGTTTTTAACCTCTTACTATAGGGTTCTAAATAATAAGTGTATAGTGTGGTCTAACAGTGCAAATTTATATAGACTGATAGGTGGCAAAACTCTGCTTTATATATGGATTTAAATAATATTTTAGCTATTTAATGTAGAAAGTTAAGAAATTATTCAAAATATTTTATTCCAAAATTTTTTTATTACCTCTAGAGTAGAACATAATTATGTAGTTTTGGAAGACATATATCTCTTAAATCATAAACATTTGATGATATGTGCATGAAATGCTCCACAAAAATTTAAACTTGTACTATAATTCAGATTGGCATAGATAGCAAAGTCCAGACAGGCTGTGTACTTAAACTATATAAATGAGAAACGTGCACGTTTTTTGTTTATATTTTTATAATATAGAAAATGAAAAAATATGATGGAAAGTATCTTCTTTTTTACTTTTATAGCCCAAAAAGGTAAAATAAAAAAATTTAGAGTTTGCACTTCTTTCTTCATCTCAAAAATGCTAGTTTTCCTGCGCCGCTTCTTGTGATGTCACTGTGCCCCATGATGGTCTGTTTACTTTGATAGCAACATTGAAATAGCAAGAAAGAAGTTTAATTGATTGTTTAAGAATTAAAAGAGCAAGCAATATAAAATTTCAGCGCGCGAGACAAACGTAAACATTACATCAGGGTGCAGAATGACATCACGCAGCGTTTTGAGGTCATGTGCTTTTGCCGTACTTTTCGGTAATTTAAAACTTGACATTTCAATTAATTAAGTTCATTTTATAAGATTTGATTGTTGTTTTTAAACATTTTGACAGTTAATCTATTAATAAAACACATAAATGAGCATTTTCCTCACTGGTGCAAGTTCCTCATTGTGTATTTTAGGAGTTGTCATTAGAAAAGTAAAGCATGCTTCTGTATTGCATGCATGCTTGTAATTAAGATTTTCTTGTATATACTTGTCTTAAAACATAGAAACATCACTGTAAAAGCATTTTTAGCAAATGAAAGGTAAATGTTTTTCTAAGTCCTCTCAGCCAATGTATGAACTATAAATTTCAATTTGAAGTACAATGAAGATAAATCTTAAGATTTCTGAGATATAGCAATACCGTCTGTAAATTTTTTAGGGCGTACACCGGCCTATTTTCTTTTTTTAATTTAGTTATATAGTTCAGTCACTGAATACAACGTAATACTGTATGTTTCTTTCCAGTGGCTCCTTTTTGTCGTCAACTTATACCTCAGGTAGAAAATGTCATTTCTCCATACCGAGTTCCCACTAACTACAGAAGGCCGCCTGGTGGCGACAGCGATCACGGTTACAGTACCATGACACCACATGAGGATTCAGAACTCACTCCCTACTTTGAGCCCCTGCTTTTGGGGAGGTTGCCTCCCGAACACCCGACTTCACAGCACTCGCTGAGCAGTGGCAGTCGCACATCTTCGCCACTTTCCTGTGTGCCGTCCACAACGTGTTCCGCTTCCCCGTCTATACTGAAGATGGACCGCGGTGTACCGTCTTGGGTGCCTCATAAAGACTTGTCCTCTTATAACACAGACGCTAAAACAAGAGGAACATACGTACTTGCACATGTGCAAGTGCATTCTGAAAACCTGGATTGATTCCCGTGTTCTGTAAATTGTTTTGTACATATGTATATTGACTTGTTACGTTCTGTTTTTATGTAACATGCAGGTTATGTTACTTTTTTTTCACAGTATGCAATTCAACATTGACATTCGATTTTTAAGTGGTATTTTTTTTTATGTCATACCTATTTACTCATTAGTAACAGCTAATGAATGTACAGTGAGCTGTGAAAGACCTCGTTGCATTTTAGTATTTCCTTTGGATTTTAATTTTTGTACTGTAGCTATTAATTTTTTACTTTATTCATTGTGTTATTTGTCAATAGGGTAATATATTAAAATGTGTTTATTAAGTGTGATCATAATTTATCGATTTGATCTTAGACCAGTATTCAACAGGATTGTTTTTCAAATATAAATTATTGGAAGCATTTCTGTTAACCCTCCAAACATCATGTCCAAACTAAGTTGAGAAAATTCAGTTTGAATATAACCCAGAAAAAATGCCACATGAGAAGTGGCAAGTCCTAAATATTCTGACATTTCACAATGACCCCAGGACATTTTGCTCCTCAAAATATTTTGGGTCTGTTGACCACCACAAACAAACCCTTTTGAACCACCCTCATGTATGACGCTTGGAGGGTCAATGAATTGGTTTAATATTTTGTATTATTAATATGGATTGGAAATATTCGTGATTTTTATCTTATTAAACATTTTCATAAATTCTTGAAATGAGGATGATTCACACATTGAAAACCTGTAGTTCCTTTTGTAAATTTAGTTGATAAAATATGTCTTTTTTAACTTAATTTCCAGTTTTAAACACTTGCTTAAGTTTTTGTGTCTACAGAATTTTAAAGTTGTTGATACTGTTAAGTGTAGGTAGACTAGTTATAGAATTAGTACTATGTATACCTCATACAGAACAACTATGCAACTTGTAAAAATATGTCTTCGGCTAGAATTTTTGTAGCAGTACAGTTCAATGGCATTGGTATAAAATGTCTTCATCTACAATGCTTTTTCACAAAGTTGAAGCCTTCTATAATTCCTGCTTTACATGTGTAAAAATTGTTTGGCTTGAGGAATGTAAAGTGACTGTTCATAATTTTTGGATATCAAGTTTGCCTTCATGATATACCCAAAGAATCCTAGTTAGAGAAGTAAATGAAATGATAGTTAGGTGAACTAAAGTAAGGTGAAGCAGATGTGTTGTCTAATTTTTTATATTCAACTCATAATTTAAAATTGCAATACAGTTATTTTAATGTTTGCTTTGACATGAATTCTTAACTTCAAACTATTAAAATGATTGTTTGAAAAGCTTGTCATTTAACTCTAACCTAATTTCCGTATATATTAAATTTAGGTTTAATATATTTTTTTAATGCTCTGTACATGTTTAAATTATCATAGTTCATTGTCTGATCCAATCGAAATAGTTAGGTAATCTGATGTGCAATAACTGTTCTCAAAAGCAGCATGACCAGTAGGGTAAGCCCAAAACATTGGTTTTCACTGAAACAAATTCAAAGGAAGTCATCTATCCAAAGATAGAATTAATGTTGTTAGCATTGTGAACTAAATGGTATAGTATACTGTTATATCGAACTTGTCATTGGCAAGTAGACAGGGAAGCAGATACTTAGCCAGAGGAATTTCATCCTCCCGTATGTGAAGAGTTTGATACTCAATATCTGGCAGCTAGAAAAAAAAGACAGCTAACACAAAGGTTTCAACTCATGTAGTAATAAAAGATAATCAGAAAAGATAAATAATGCATAGTGGAAAGGTCTTGCAAACCAAACCACACAAAAATAATTTACTAGATTGCAAAGCAATGAAAAATGCACCTCAAGAAAAGTAAGATGTCCTGATTGCTTCAACAGTTGAAACTAAAAAACAGCTCAATGTGGTATAGATTTTGAATTTGCATAATCAATCATCTGTTACCTAAAATAGCCTGTATAATTTTATCCAACATTCTATAACAATATGGGGCCACACTGGTCCTTCCATCTTTCTTGGTATGAGGCAACTTCCTGGTAAAGGATTTTTATTTTTGAAGTCTGCTTGAGTACGAGTTGGTTTCATACATTTTGTGGAAGCATAGTTAGATATGTTTCCAACTAGGAAGACTTAAATGAAATGCTAGATAATTTGTAACTATTTTCATTGGTGGAAACCCACTGTATTTGGATTCTTTTTATGAAGCATTGGTTTTCTGATTTTGAACGTGTCAAAACATAACATACATTCTATGACAAGAACAAAGTATATGATTTTCCCAACTACTATCGTTTACCCCTTTGAAAAGTTGTTTCAATGTTTTCTTATGCAATATTATCGCTACTTTTCTTATGAATAGATATGGCTATAAGTGTGTGAATCGCAACCAAATTACCCTTGAAATGCAAATAGTTTATATACATTTATTTACCATTGTATATGATTTGTAGTCTTCGATCGGCAGCACTACTTAGTGGTACAACCACATCGTACAAACTCAAACAATTTGTGTTGATTTTAAAATTATGACCATAAAGATCTTCGTTTTCCATATTTCAAATCATATATCTGAGACTTGAGAACCTTTCAGTGATCAATAGTGTTTAACAATGTTGAAGGTGTATAAGATGTAAATAGTCCAAATTGAACATATATCTTCTGGTTTAAACAATTTTTTTTTTATCAGTTGTATTTTATTGATATTTCTTTATTGTTATGAGGAACTCGTCTATTGATTTCATATACCCATTGTTATTTATAGACTAGATAGCTACAAAGCTTATTGGTATACTTAACATGAGAGCAGCTAACAGGTATGTTTGTAGTTTGAATAATGTTAACTTATTTCATTGTTAACTATATTTATGTGTACAGTAAGTGAATGCTTGAGTGTATGCTCATTCAATTATCTATGCAATTGTTATTTAGATCAAACGAGATTTTTACACTTGATCTGTTTATAAAATGTTCTCTTCATTTGAATTTTTACATTTTAAAATAAAGAAGTATGCTTCTAAATGCTATGTAAGCAGTATTATGAGGAACATTGTTAATGTATGTCTATTCAGATCTAGGGCTTTATATAAAAATACTGAAAACAAAAAATGCTTATTTTCCAGTAAAATGTTAATTTTAGTAAAGAATATTTTAGAGCTTCAAAATAACATGCTGGATATTTGTTTTATTTATCCAATTTTGTACAAAAGTAGTTGAACATAAAAATATATTTTCCAAAAGTGACTGGGTATCATTTTATTTTGACAATTACCTAAGATTAAAACCACACATTCTTGTATAATTCAAGAGGTTAATGTCTTACGACATTTTGTAAAAATGACATTTAAACTAAGAATTGAATAAAACTAATTTTATACAAATGTGATATAAATAGTTGTTTCATATTACGAATTGGGTTGTTAGTCCTGTCCTGGAAAATTATATTAATGTTATGAGAATACAAACTAGATAAAAATTGCCATTTAAATAACCATTAGTTTTATGCAATTTTTTTCGTATCTTCAAAGAAAAACGTTAGGCTTGGGTAGCATGTGTCTACTCTTGGGTTCTAAAGAGGTTCATAGGATAGAATAAACTTATACCTTGTTCTGCACTAAATTTTTTGAGATACAAACACAAAGTGTTCTAAATAATGCTGATCGCGTGTAAACTTTACGACTTTTTTAATTCCTTGCATTAAGGTAATATTTTTTACATTTCAGTATGACTTAATTCTTTGGTTTTAAATATTTATTTAAATGTTTAAACGAATTTTATTTATAAGAAATTTAGTGCAGGAACTTAACCTGTTTTAAAGGGGGAAAGTGCACATGGAAGGGAGAATTGTTAACATGATAGTATGGAGCATTGAACACTAATGCTTTAATTTTTCGTATATTTCTCAGTTATATATATAATGGGTTATTTTTGAACAGTATATATGTCACATGTCAATCTAGTTTGTTGTCAAGTGAAATATTAACAAGTCAATCAGTATCAAACAATTTAAACAGAATTTTTATTTAACAATTTCTTTTTTAAAAGTGTGCAATATAAGAAAGGGGAATGTTAATTAACAGCATATTGATGTAAAATTTCAATCAAAATGTCTAGTTATGACTAGATGCCTTTAGATTTTACAGCTACAATTCAACAAAACCATACTACATCTATTATATTAGCATTAAAAACAAAGCATTCTGATCATTTTGCATAAACAATAGCTTTCCTGTCTTAAAAATACATCAATTACACAAAATTAGATATTTTTACCATTTTGAAGAATAATGCGAAATGTCATGGAAATAGGTAAATAAACACAGAAATTTGTCTTAGTTGCTTTAAGTTCATTAATGCAATAACATTTAGATGTATTACACGACTTGTACTTTTTATTCAAAAGCTTTCTATGTAGTGGCTAGAAAGTAAACAATTTTTAGATTTATGGTTGGTTCTAAAATCAAAATTGATAACATACTAAAATTTAAAATCTTCAAATCTGAAATTTTGATTAAAGCAAAACACATTTAAAATTACTTAATTGCAAAATATATATTTGATTTCTATACCAGAATATATCTTATGTAAAATTGTATATGCCACTTTTTTGCACTAAAAAATGCTAAAACCAAAAACTGCATGTTTATTTGCCAAGTAAAACATGCAGTTTATAGTATTCTTTGTGAGAGCTGGGTGAATCTTTAGACACAAATATTTTTTCAGTCCATGATTAATTCTGCAAAACATGAACTAAGGTATATTTTCAAGCGGAATAAGAGTTCCGTAACTACTTAGTTGCACACCGAAAATAATTTATTCAAGATTCTCTTGTTTCTATCTGTTTGAATTAACATTGATCAAACAAATAACAAACAAACTAATTGTAATATAATAAATAAATGAAACAAAATACTGTGTTAAATCACAAAAAAAAAGGACAATGATTATTAAATAGACAACATGGGAACCAAATATGCTAACTTCTCAAATAAAATGTGAATTTGTACAAACCTTTCAAAATTTAATACTTTTTTGATGATACAAAACAATACTTAAAGTACCCAATAAAGATTCTTTTTACACTTTAAAAAAAAGCACATCGGGTTTCAGATAATAAAAAAAAATTAACATAGAATTTCATATTCTAGATGTCATCGGTTTGACTGTTCAAATCTTAAAATCAAGATGCATTTAAAATAATAAAATTTTAAAAGTTCCAAATCAACCTAAAGTAATACTTAGTCTAAGCGTAAGTGCTTTATCACAGAAACTGAATGGTTCTTTGTAAATAGTTTATGTATAACACTAAGAATTGACAATAGTGTCATTTCTATCGGCTAGATGAGAAGAATTTTCATTAGGTAAATGAGGACTAGTAATAGCATTAGTTAACATGTGCACAAGTGAAGCATCATTTTTCGATAGTTGACTATTGATGCCGTAGGGGCGTAGGTGATAGATGAGATATTCAAGAACATACATCATATTTGGACTGACATAGTGGAAGGAAACGGCGCTATCGCTACAGCATTCCATGCCCTGAAAGAAAATTAAAAAGATTTGAACCTCCAGGATAAAAAATGAAAGATTTTAGAGACATAAAAATCAATGCGTAAATCAGAAATGAAAAAGGCCTAACAATAATTCTTAAAATAACAATTGGAAAAGCCATATTAGCAACAATCGCCCACGATTGGGGTTTCACAAAAGTTACGTGTTTATTTAGCTTATTTGTGGTACAAAAAAGTATATTCTGAAACAAAACAGACGTTGACAACCATTGTGAAAACAAGGTACTTTGACCGGAGAAGGGAACTGCGGTACAAATTGCACGCAAGTTGGACGTGCAGTGCCTGAGACACATGGACACTACTCCATTGAATCTAATGTATATCAGACCGCACTTGCGTCGCCGCACGTTGAAAAACCGGATGTGTGCACCGGACCTTAGTGTTTTTTAGAGTTACTATATCTGTAGATTTTGAAATTGTGAATATCTAGCAATCACTGATTATGATGTCTTCCTTCATGTTAAAACTTCAAAATTGGCGTCACTTGGAAAATTTTCTTCATAATAAAGATAATTTCACTTTCTTCGTCCAGAAAACCAAATGTGTTTCAGGACTTTCGGAGAAGTTGGCAGGTATGTTATTACAGAAAGGTCATGAAGCTATGTCAATTTGAGTGAAATGAAGGAAATACATTTCATAAAGGGGGAAATTCATTAACAGAGGTCGCCAAACTTCTTTGACCTTCAACCCCTTCGAGAATATCTTGACTTTTTATCGACCCCTCTATTTTACTATTACATAATTATAAAAGGACAAGCAAAAAATGACCCTTATGTGAGTTTTTAGATTGTTTATTGTATGTAGTATATATTATTAAACTTATCCCTTACTATGCATACGTATATTAATAAACGTTAAGCATATTGCTTAACGTCAGAGGGATACTTTATTGTTTTTAAAGTCCTGAAAGTTTTTTAGTCTTGTTCGAAAAAAAATCAGAAATGCATTATAATCAAACAATTGAAGGGTTTGCTTCAATTGTTTGTTCAAGTTTTTGGAAAGCCGTAAAAAACGTTTGAAAATTGTAAGTTGTGTAAAAATATTCTTTTCGATAAATTTCCTTAATTGTTCTTAACGATTGGAGCACATCTTTCTTGCACCAAACGAAATAGTTTTTTTGTACCACAAGTTAGTGCATGAAACTCTAAACTCCGTCAGGATGGAACTACCTCCTTTTTGCAGCAAACCCTTCAATTCATAAATGACTTAAAGCCTCACAAATATTTTCAGCAATACGAAAGCTATCTATATTTTTTTGCTCCAACTCAACAATTAAATTCAAAAATCACCAAATTTTACTCTTACACACCAAAATGGTAAAAGGAAATGTTTCACTTATGTTCTTTATCTGCTTCTAACAGAAGACAAAACAGAATGTTAGAACGTTGATATTTACCCTCCGTAACAACCATTTTATTGCTCTAGAGTTTTTTCACATATTATTCGAGCACTGTCAGATATATTGACAATGTTTTTGTCAGCTTGGAGCGAGCAGTGACACCAAGTTGAGGAAAGTATTGGGGGAGAATAGCGGCCCAGTTGCTTCATAGGACTTTCGGAACACTAGTTTGTTCCTAGAGATCATTATCAATATTATTGGTTTAGTTACAATATCTATCCCTTGTATTAGAGCTTAAGACTTTGCACCCCTATTAGTAATTGTGAACAAATAGTAAAACGTTAGAAAAATAGGAGTTGATCAAAAGCGAAAAAGAACGACGAATTTGAAACAAGTCACACAAAAGAATAAAGCATTCAGAATCATTTTGTGTTCCAATCAGTACGTTTAACAAACTACTCGTACGGCAAATAATTAAGCCAAACACAGTTGATAAGCTGGCAATGAAGTGATTGAAAATGAAAATTAAACCAATACTTAACCTTTCGACTACGGCTATAGATATAACAAGCGCGATTCAAGGTACAACTGCTGTAATGGCCCTGGTCTACATACTTTCTTGGCACGATTCTTATAACTTTTAAGGTACAATTGATGTACTGGCCGTTCTCTAAATTCTTTCTTGACGCGATCATGGTACAACTACAGTACCGGCCGTAGTCTAAGGCCCGGTGCACACATCCGGTTTTTCAACGTGCGGCACCAAAGCCCAACTATGCACACATAACCGTGAAATGGCGCACGAACTCATTTCGCGCCATTTGCGATAAATATTTTATCGAAGAAAACGTGTTTATTTCGCTTACTTGGAGGGGAAAAAAAGTATATTTTGAAACAAAATAGACGTTACTGGATACAACTATTTATTAATTAATATTTATATTCCATTTGTTTATGAAAACAAGGTACTTGAGAACGGAGACTCATGTGGGGAACTGCGGTACAAATTGCACGCAAGTTGTACGTGCGTCGCCCTAGCAGCGCTGGAGGCATGCGTGCACTGCTCCAATGGATCTCAGACCGCACTTGCGTTGCGGCAGCGGCGCCGCACGTTGTTAAAACAGGATGTGTGCACCGGACCTAAAGGTTAATTTTTAATAAAAACATGTCATACAGGGCTTTCTGTGAAGCTAAACGTTGTGGTGCTGATATTTTTATGGTACGTTCTTCATTGTACATCTTCGGGTGGTTTGTTGACATTGAATTTCCCTTCTTTCAACAGGGTGGTCAAAATCGACCGCACATAATCACACCATGAAATTCCTTGTCGAAAAGCAGCTACAAAAGTGATCGCTTTTCGATTGGATATGGCATTCCGAATATGGGTTCAACGCATATCTATCGATTGCTTTATTTTTGTATTCGTGTCTCGATTTGATCTCAAGTTTCGGCAAGCCAAGGTTTCGTCGTTTCAAGCTCTGGTGGAGTTTTTAGCTCTGAAATTTCAAGTGACATCATAAAACGTTCGATGCGAATATCTCCAGAATATCAACACGGACACTCCCAGGATGATTTCCTACAAGGGATATTGTGCGATCGATTCCGACAACACTCTATATCTGGATCAAAATATCTCAGGTATAATAAAAACAGCTTACCTCCTCAGCTGAATAATAAATATACTGCCAGTACCACGAATCCTTTGGCACATGACCTGGAATAAGGTGATGTTCGGGGACAAAAGGAAAAAACCTTCCTCTTCCCAGACTATCTCTAGCATCGCCAGCTTGAACGCCAACATTCTCCAGACATCTGCCAATCTCAACGTCTTCAGCCCCACCATCATCAGTCCTGCACTTATCCGAGTCCGGAATGCCCTGCTTAACGAACCTCTTGACAGCTTCACGACTGAGGACATAGCCGGCCCCTCCGCTCATGTAGCCCTGCTTCACGTAGGGTTTGAACCGGCATCCGAAATACACTGGATCATCGGGATTATGGGATTGAAGCATGTACCTAATAAGCAAACCAAGTAATGAACCATTAATATTGGAATCCTGAATTGAAAAGCTCTGAAAATGAAGCAGCTCGTGAAGCCCATTTAAAGTTCTGCAAGCACAAAATTAGTCAATCATAACTTATGAATTACAGGAAAACATGCACACTATTTAGAAGAAAGCCTTTTCCTCTCAGGTCTAGTTTTCACATTAATTACAGAGAGAAATTGTGTCGTTTACTCCCTTCAAAATGATGATTGGTTTGGAACGAAAATCTATTACGGGAATGAAACATTGTTCGATCACTTCTTGGCACTTTATCATTCCAAGGTTAATTAAGGCACGCAATTGATTTCTGTTTAAGAAAGCGTTAGATATGTAAGCCTTTCCTTTCTCCAATGCAATGCTTAAAAGTGTAAACACACAAACCCTAACTACTCAACTCTATTTTTGAATAATGAGTTCATCTCAAATAAACCATAGCATTAATTTAAACGTTAAAAATTCAAATTACTAACGTTCAAAAAAATCTTACATCGTTTTGCAGGAAACCTTTTTGGGCCTTCTAATTTTGAATGAGCACATGAACAAATACAGTAAATCCTCGATATACATCATCATTGTTTTTTACCGTTTCCAGGCCATTTGCGCACAACATTCATATCTTAAAAATATATCCTTTCCGCGAACTATTTTCAACGTTTTCAGAAAATCAGATCACGAAGAGGAAAAAAAAGCATTCTCTCCACCAGAAAAAATGAAAAACGAACGAAATAATTGTAACATGTACTTATTCGATAAATTGTAATCACACAATTTTGAAATTCACCATATCATTCATTAAGAAAAAATACTATTCCCGATAATCCGGTTCGCCAAATTGCCCGTTCTCCATGGCACATTTTTGTCCCTAGCTATTCGAATAAGTTTTCAGAAAAGGACCGGAGCATTAACCTTTCGTGACCTTTAATTTCCGTTAAAAGGGGGGGAAAGAAAAGCTACCTAATTGACGTCTTTATTCTGGCACTGGACGAATATACAAAGAAATTACTGCCCCGCTTTGAATATGCTTCCAAATAAATCTGAAACTAAAAAGTCCCTTTTGTGAAGCATTCATCATAAAAATATATCCAAATTAAGGGGGCTTGTATTGTCTATTCAGTTGGAAAATGAAACGTACGAATCTTTTTAAAGTGCTTTCACACAAACATCTAATAACACGTTTTCCCTGCCGTGTCATTATTTTAAGATAATACGGTAATAACAAATTCCCTACTTAAAATGTTCAGAAGGTTGCTGCTCAATTTTTAAATCAAAGGTATAAGGTTAGAAGAGGCTATTCTACAAGTCGTGACACTTTTTTTGTGTTCATGAGCTGAAATTATTGTGGGATAATATTGGCCGTCGCTTTTCAAAAATTAAGAGCTACAAATGTGCAAACTTTTCGCTTTTTTTCCCTCCCAATGTCATTTCTTTGTGCACGATTACACACTAACATGAGGGAGAGAATGTGATGTCTACAGAAAACCTAATTATCACGGTCACAAATCAGTGTTATACTCCCATCTCTGACATAGTATGCGTCCAAAAATTGCGCTACCAGCCAAAGAACGATAAAAAACACTCAGCATTCAAGAGCAGTTTTTAGACCTTTCTGGTGATTAAATTTTTATCAACTATTTTCTTTTTGGACTTGGGCCAACCTAAACTATTTTGTTCTAGGCGAATGTTATTTTAAAAGTTCTCTCCCACATCTCACACTACATATAGTAGTGAAACGTATTACTCAGCCACAAATTATATCAGCACAAAAAAAAAAGGTAGATTTCTTCACCACGTGTAATATTAAATACACAAAATTACGCCTCGAAGAATCGTCTAAAAGAGGCTGAACAGAAAACACAAGGCGTATAATTTGCCACTTTGGTTTGTGGTTTGAAAGGCCAGTCCCAAGGCATTCAGTCCTATAAAAAAAACTTTCTTATACGAAAGTTTACGCAACAACGCAAAACTGAATCAATATTGATCCAAAAATAACAACTGAGTAAACTACATTACGTCTCAGAGATACCACGACTTCGCACACTAAAAATAAGGCATAAACAGATCGCTTTGTTTAGCTGTTCTTTTTCCATCAGTTGACAAAATACAAATGTAGTAAAAAAAAAAAAAGTGATGTATGACATCCGTCCCTTCTGCTCCAGTGATTCTCAAGTCAAGGATAGTTAACTATCCATTTCTAAAGGTGCGTTAACCTGTTACAGCTGCAACAAAATGTATTATAACATCATGTAATTGAATTAAGAATTGAAACATTTAAATTCTTCTCCCCATTCTCACCTGTTGTTAAACGAGGATCGCGAGCATTTTAACCAGGATGGTTGGAGGCCAGTTGGCTGATACCGAGTTCAATGCCGCAAGGTCCGAAGATGGACAAGACGTGATATAACGACAAGATACAATTGAAAAGTTTTTAATTTCAAAAAGCAACCAGACCAACGTTAAAAGTGTTCTAAACATGCAAGGAAACCAGGTAGGTTAACCTTAAAAAAAAAATTAGGAATTTAGCACCCCCGCCTAAACGACAAGTAAAAACTTTTTTTGTGACAAAAAAAAAACAGCCACTTCTTGTGCCGCAAAAAAAGTCAAAGTGATTAATGGGGAGGGTGACAAAACAAATACGATAAAAATGGGCAATGAGTTTTTAAAAAGCGTCCGATACCTGTGCAAGATGTGAGGAATGCGACATAATAAACCGTGAAATACATTGCAACAGTGAATTGTTTGAGAACCACTGTGTCATTCTAGAAAATATGAATGATATATTATTAGAATAAGGTTATCAAAAATCAGAGAAGCACGTGGAAATTTTCCCTTGAGCATGGAATGCCAAAAAATTAACATATAGATTCTATCATAAATCCTTTCCTAACGGCGAATGTCATTTTGGCTGACGGTGGGAAAAGACTCCATCACTGTTCAACCAGATTAGTTCTTAGTTTTATTTCACTATAGCGAAAATCAATTCGACTTCACCATCCATGAATATATTATACAGTAACGTAGCAGGCAACAAATAACAGTATCAATAAAAAAATGACAAATTTGATATAGACTGTAGTATTATCGGCTTATATACAAGGAAACACAATAAAGTCAAAAACATTGTTCTGTGAAAACGAAGGGGGGTGTTCCACTACACATGCGTTTCTCAAGAAATCTAGCCTTCATGAACAGAAAAAGTAAGTGAACTTTACCAGTCTAAACATAACAATCTGGTGTAGAAAAGCAAGACTCAAATTCTAACTAAATGTTTCACTTGTATAAGCCAACGATATTTTCTATCGAGGCTTATAATTAAATTTGTTATGCTGTTTCTAAAAAGTTGGAATTTTATAAAAAAAATAAAGATTTTAAGGGTTAATGTACCGGCAAACCAGTAATGTTTCAAAAGATACTGGTAATGTTTCAAAAGGTACTGGTAATGTTCCAAAAAGTACAGGCAATGTTCCAAAAAGTACAGGCAATGTTCCAAAAGGTACCGGTAATCTTCCAAAAGGTACCGGTAATCTTCCAAAAGGCACTACGTGAGAATGAATGCTGCCTTTGAGGCAGCATGTGAGGATGAATGTTCTTGGATTCATCTTCTCACATGCTGCCTCTTGGAAAAGTGTATTAAATTTGAATACTTTTTTATCGATTCTTAAAATACATACTTTTCCAGACTTAGCATGTGATAAGATGAACTAAAAATGACACAGATCTTTAATTTGATATTGTCTCGATAGCTTAACATTTAATTGTGAGCCTGCTTTGAATTAGCAATTCATAAAATTAAATTTTAACCATTGGTGCTTAAACAGTGATGACTTTAGTAATGTAAAATGGCCACAATTTTGAAGTGTTTATGCTGTGATTCAAACTAGGGATGCGACATCGATGTCGATGTTTTCAAAACATTGGTGTTTTATAAAAAAACATCGATGTATTGGAGCCGATGTCGCATCACTAGTTGCTAAATCAGTTTTAAGAAATGGGAAAAAAAGTTTAAATACACTGAATTTTAAAAACATCGATGTTTTTGGTGCGATGTATTATCAACATCGATGTTTTAATTTTGAACATCGATGTTTTGCTGTCGATGTCGCATCCCTAATTCAAACTGCCTTTCCCCCCCCCCAGAAATAAAATAATTTATCTCTTTTATTTTTTGTCACTTTAAAATTAAGTACATGTCAGTTAACAATTCTGCAGTTTCGGAGAAAATATGAGGATTCATTTTTCATACTTTAAAGTAAACTGTTCTCAAGTGATTTTTCACTTCACTTGAAATAAAACCATTAAATGTAAAATTACCATTGTATTTGTATTTTATATAAAGGGGTCATTTGATTAAATTTTGTAAATTTTTATGAGATGGTGACCAAATTAATTATGTGACGTCATGACTGGCAGGTATCACCTCGAACTAGCTCAGGCCAAATTTCAGCAAAATGTGACGCTTTGTTTGCGTTGTACAATCGTTTGAAGCGAGCATTGTAGCAGCTGCCACAAATATGGAAATAAATTAATTCTGTGCGGTGATGATATATTTTAATTTAAAGAAGTATTCGCCCCCATGCGACTTCTTGTTTCCAAACTTGAAAATTTGGCTCGGTATGAAAAAATTCTCGTCGAATGGGTGTGCAGCAAATGATTACTTTGCAGTCTTGCAAAAGGTACTTTTCTGACGGGGTTGAAAACATTGGAAACTCGCTGGATCAAATGTGTAGCCTCTAATAGAAACTATGTTAAAAAATAAAATCGATTTTTCCGAAAAACGATGCTTAACTTCTTTTTTACAATACTTATCAAACCACCGTCGTACACCTAAAATAAATCTGTACAGCCTAAAGTAAATTACTACTGGTACAAGAATTATTCATTTTGAACTATAAGTTCTCAAGTTAGGGTTATGTATAAAAAATGCGCATATCAAAGACGACCGCCATTTTGTAAAACTAGCCAATTTTTATAAATTCCAGTATCACAGCTAATATTCCACAAAATATTCCAAATATTGAAATTTAATGGTTTTACTGCCGTGTCTGCAAACGGCTAATCTATATAAATAAGAATGGAGTGTTTGTTTGTACATTCAATATTTTCGACCCATTTCAAGTTGTCTATCCGTTTTGGACCCTTCTGATTCCGAATCCGCCTTTTTCTCGTTTGGTGTCTGTCTGTCTGTCTGTCTGTCTGTCTGTATGTTGTGCCCTATACACGTCCACGCGGTTTAAGATATTTTCATGGAAATTTGCATACAGTGAGTACTTATCTTCATTTAGAGACTGGCATTGGTTGCGAAAGTCTGTCTGTCCGTCTTTCTGTTCTATGCTCGATTTTGTGTTTGTGTAAACATCACATTAATTGTATTCCAGATATTTGATTGCAGTGTATTTTATTTTATACAATATCTATTAGTTTAGTGAATGCAATATTAAACATTTCTTTATTGTTATATTTAGTTGAGTTTCATGCAAAAACACCTGAGTAAGTATACTGAAATCAACCATAATTTGGTAGTTTTGGAAAAATTGGAATGTCTATTGAATATTACGATTACTTCGATTGCTTTACCAGTACTGCTGAAAAAGTAATTTTTCTTTAAAAAGTTATTTTTTTTATGGAATTTCATCTCTGATACTTCATTTATTTCGAGTCTTATTTTTAATCTTTGCGCAATGAAAACGATTTCAGAATCTTTGGGACAGACGATATTTTTCAACGAAACGAGAATGAACAAGATCGCGCGAGCAGTTATATTTTTTCTGGTTCTTTCGCTTTGAATTAATTTCACATTTCTAAATTTTGTACACTTTTAGTTGTAAGTTGTGGCAACTGTGCGAGATCAAGAGATAAAATTGAATCACAAATTAATATCTTTAGAACAATTTTTTGCGACATCTTTTATTTTGTTTTACTTCGCTGTTTCCTGTTTTAAATATTTATTATTTTAATAAATGTGTTTTCCTTCTCATCACACGCAACAGCACCACAAAGTATCAGACTTAAAAATGTTAGGTAAGTCAGTATAAATTTTCAGTAAATTTTAAGTGTAATACCATTATTGAAAGAATAATGCCGTTATTTAAAGAATAATGCCGTTATTGAAAGAATAATGCCGTTATTTATAGAATAATGCCGTTATTTAAAGAATAATGCCTTTATTGAAAGAATAATAATGTTTATTAATCCAAACTGGAACTTTTTCAAACATTAAAAAAATTCGTTGTAATAATGACATTAGAAGATTGCAAAATTTCACAATGTCGCATACCGGAGGCAAGAGTGCCACAAGTAAAAAAATATTGTTTTGTTGACTATGAGTGCGAGAGCACTCGCCGTAAATCTTAATTTTAATTAATTGAGTTGAACATGAAAAGAACTTAAGAAAGGGAATTCCAAATCTTCCTATAAATCGTCTTTTATAGTAGTAACCTTAGTATCACCTTTCGTCATTTTGTAGCTTTGTCATACAGCAATTGTGCGATGTATGTGAAATGTATTACATGAATGGATATGCATGTGTAGGATTTGTGTCCAAAGTAAGTTGTAGAAAATATAAAGATGGCGAAAGATGTTAAAATAAATTTTTATTCTACAAAAAACGTAAGTCATTATATATTTTGATTATCTCTTCAATCTAGAGTAAACCAATTCAAACCGAGTAAGGTCGGGTATTTTGCTAGTGTGTTATAAAAATAGATACAGAGACGAATTTCTCTCGTCAAACAGTTTGGAATATCTATATAAATAAGAATGGAGTGTTTGTTTGTACATTCAATATTTTCGACCCATTTCAAGTTTTCTATCCGTTTTGGACCCTTCTGATGCCGAATCCGCCTTTTTCTCGTTTGGTGTCTGTCTGTCTGTCTGTCCGTCTGTCTGTCTGTCTGTCTGTCTGTATGTTGTGCCCTATACACGTCCACGCGGTTTAAGATATTTTCATGGAAATTTGCATACAGTGAGTACTTATCTTCATTTAGTGACTGGCATTGGTTGCGAAAGTCTGTCTGTCCGTCTTTCTGTTCTATGCTCGATTTTGTGTTTGTGTGTTTGTGTAGACATCACATGAATTGTATTCCAGATATTTGATTACAATCTGTTTTATTTTATACATTATTTATTAGTATAATGAATGCAATATCAAACATTTTTTTATTGTTATATTTAGAAGAGTTTCATGCTAAAACACCTGAGTAAGTATACTTAAATCAGCCACAATTTGATAGTTTTCGAAAAATTGGAATGTAGTTTGAGTATTACGATTACTTTCATTTGCTTTACCAGTAATGCTGAAAACCAATTATTTTTCAAAAAAAAATTTTATGGTGAAATTTTAGCTTTGATACTTTATTTATTTCGAGTCTTATTTTTATTCTTTGCGCAATGAAAACGATTTCCGAATATTTGGGACAGACGATATTTTTCAACGAAACGAGAATGAACAAGATCGCGCGAGCAGTGATATTTACTCTGGTTCTTTCGCTCTGAATTAATTTCACATTTCTAAATTTTGTGCACTTTTAGTTGTAAGGTTGTGGCAACTGTGCGAGATCAAGAGATAAAATTGAATGACAAATTAATATCTTTAGAACAATTTTTTGCGACATCTTTTATTTTGTTTTATTTCGCTGTTTCCTGTTTTAAATATTTATTATTTTAATAAATGTGTTTTCCTTCTCATCACACGCTACAGCACCACGAAGTATTAGACTTAAAAATGTTAGGTCAGTATAAATTTTCAGTAAATTTTAAGTGTAGTTATGTCATTATTGAAAGAATAATGCCGTTATTGAAAGAATAGTAATGTTTAAAAATCCAAACTAGAACTTTTTCCAACATTAAAAAATTCGTTGTCATAATGACTGGAGAAGATTGCAAATTTTCACAACGTCGCATACCGGAGGCAAGAGTGCCACAAGTAAAAAAATATTGTTTTGTTGACTATGAGTGCGAGAGCACTCGCCGTAAATCGTAATTTTAATTAATTGAGTTGAACATGAAAAGAACTTAAGAAAGGGAATTCCAAATCTCCCTCAAAATCGTCTTTTATAGTAGTAACCTTAGTAACACCTTTCGTCATTTTGTAGCTTTGTCATACAGCAATTGTGCGATGTATGTGAAATGTATAACATAGATGGATATGCATGTGTAGGATTTGTGTCCAAAGTAAGTTGTAGAAAATATAAAGATGGCGAAAGGTGTTAAAATAAATTTTTATTCTACAAAAAACGTAAGTCATTATATATTTTGATTATCTCTTCAATCTAGAGTAAACCAATTCAAACCGAGTAAGGTCGGGTATTTTGCTAGTTTAGAATAAAATGGGATGACCCATCTATGTTAATTGTGTGTAAATCCATTCACTTGACGTGTTTTTTTTTTGTTTTTTTGGCGCAAAAGCCATATTTTACTGAGCTGCGCCAAGAACAAGACAACATCAAATATTGGACGCCAAATGCCAAATATACGCACACATTTTTAATATATCATCACAATCAATTCTATAATTAGCTATGACTTTGCATGTGGTGTCACAGAGCGAGATATTTGATTTGATGAAAAGCCATCATTTTCGAATCGCCGATTTCATGAATCAATTGCCTAATAAAAGCCCGATTTGTTTTGACTAGTTGAATTTTCATGTCAATGGCCATCTTTGGCCACGATGCATCAAACAACGTCAAGTTTATGGACACGAACACACAAGGAAAATTTTACTTATACATACTGGGAGGATTCGAATCCGCGCCGCCAACAACTCGCGGGTTGCTAGCGAGTGGGCAAAACTACCGACCTAAAAATTTGTTCTGAGCTGTGTTCACACCTGTGATTGTATCAAGCGGCGGACACTGTTTCACGAAAGGGTCAACGACAAAAAAGGGTACATAACAGCAACAGTACCTGAGGTTTTCGACAACAACGTATGTATCGTCGTCGGCTTTCATGAACCAGTCAGCTTCGTTAATATAATGCTTATGAACATGCTCAAATGCCTTCTTTGTCTTGGCCCACAGATGATCTCGGCCTTCCTGAACGTCCAGCGCTACGGCGGGCAGCTCGGGGTCTTCCTTTGAGCTCATGAAGAGGAGGATGTTGCAACGCTGACCCCAGGTCGCCTTCACGTGCTTGGCCTTGCGCTCATGGTTGTCCGGACCGGTCATTACCCAGCACAGCACCCGGACCTTTTTGGCGAGCTTCTCTGCGATTTCACCTTCCCCTGCGAAATAAATAATTTCATTCAAGCGAAACTTTCACTAGTAAAACAAAAGCTTGGAGGTAAGGCATATGTCACAACAATTGGATTGAACCCGGAAAAGACGTTGACAATAACATTTTCCACTCCAGGAGCTTGTTAAGATACTCAATTCTACTCTAAAAACTCCGTTACTTACCAAAAAGCTACTTTTGAGAAACAATAAGAGTTGACAACAGCAAAAGTTATCGCTACAATATTCAGCAGATTAAAGTGTTGCAGATCATACTGCCTAATAAATCCAAACATTCGTTTAACATTGATTTTTCGTTTTTATCGCAAAAATTAACATTTTCATCAACAAATAAGCTTATTGTATTTCATATTCTAAAGTTTAATTGTAATGGCTTAAAAAACTTTTTCTGGAGGGCAATGAGACGAGACTTTTTACCACATATTGAACTCCCCACCTGTGTCACAGAAAGTATGGTAAATATAAGGATTTGTTCTTGCATTTTCTTCTTTATCGGTCTTTTATATTTCAGTACTTTTTTTAACATTAGAACAATTATGGTATTCGATTTTCAGATTTGAACATACTTCCGAATATAATAAGGTAGTCAAACCTGTAACAAGCAGAGATCAATCACCACTTAAAAAGTAGACAAACGATTAAAATGAAGTTGTACAAAGCAGACAGAAGATATAACTTTTCAGTCACACACAAAAAAAGACGTCTAATTGAACAATACGTGTATTGAAACCTTATCAAAAGGATACACTTTTTCGCTGGGGGTGAAGGGTTTGTGGAGTACCTGTGAAGTCCTCTTCAGGGACCCATCAAGATATTGACTGATGTGTTTGGTTTCCAGAAAATTTCATAGGTCTATAGAGCTATTTTACCGAATTTCATTTTCCCGTCTCGGAACTAGTAAGGGAAAAAGTAATTCCTTTTGTGGTTACACTTCAGAAAAAGTCAAATTAGAGCGGAAACAGAAAAGAAAGTGCATCAACCAAACTATCGAAAGCAGAACACCCATTGAAAGGAAGAGGAGCACCTCCTACATGAAAAGGAGAAAGATTTCCCATTCGAACATCTTTCTATGACGTACCTCAATGTCGCTCCCTTTCTGTCACACTTTTGTAATCCCACGTATTCCAGGCGAGGATGTTGAAGTTCACTAATTGTCGTGTCCAGTAATAGATCACCCAAATATCTACACGGCTGCCAATAACCCGTCCTTGGCCAGAGTCACCGAACAGACAATCTGGCCATTTTTGTTTCCTTCCGTCCAGATGAATGGCGGACAAAATGCCTAGTTTCTATTTCCACTTCCGTTTCACGGTGCTTTTTTTTTCCCATTTATTTTGTTGTTATTTAGTCCCCACGATTGCAAACCATCCATTTTATCGTAACCATTGTTCCGCGTTATGTAAAGGCCTTTTTTACCAGGATGATATTGTTACGCTTGACAGTGATGGTACACCCTTACTTAGGATAGCATCAAGCAGAAATGTGGTCATTGTGCTAGGATGAAATTTACAACGCCCTCAGTGTGTGAGGTGTGTGCCTATTGATGTTACTGGGATGTTTCCCTTTTTTTAACCTATTCCTTCACTAGGTACGGTGATATCGAAGGTCAACAGGAAGTACATTCAAAACGTTGCTGGCAGTTGGGTATTACATCAAAGGCTGCATTTATGATCTGGAAAAAAACTCCCTACCAATCCCTGGTCAATTCAAATCTAATTAGTCTAGATGAGAAAGTTCACTTGGAAAAGTTCGTAAAATTGCGCTTTTTAGCGATCCCTCGGTTTGTCCGTGGTATAAGTTATACCTCGGACAATTCTCGGACCTTCGGCTAGTTATACCTTGGGTTATAATACTATAACTAACGTGACCATTAATTTTTTCCCTCAAAACGGGACATCTACCAATTTTTAGGTAATAATATGAGTATTCAAGAAAACACATATTTATTTACAGTTTTTATTTATTAATTAAAAGAACAGGAATGAACGTGAAAATAAATAATTTATGTGGTCTTACATTTTCTGCAGAACAAATTTGCTTAAGTATATTTGGTGTTAATTTTAAATAAAAATAAAATTCTTGGCAGGATTTCTTAAAATTTACTTGTGTTTTATAAACGAGTACTTGGTTTATAAGTTAATATTAAAAGTGTACTTACGTTTAGGCATTGTTGAAATGAAGGTTTCACGTACAAAAAATGTAAATGGACTATAATAACACACGTCGATAAAAGAAACAATAATCAATCGTCAAGAAAGATGCACGAGCTGTCTACGCGTACTCTTAATTGATGATGAGCCAGAGCTAGCAGGCTCGGGAGGGGGGGGGGGAATAACAATCTGTTCGACCCCCGAAAACGATGGTAATAAATTTTTTGTGCTTAAGATTTTCAGGAATTATCAACAATAAGTACTTACAAAAAGATGAGGTCCGTCGGATTTGTTTTAATTTCACGACTCTTTTTGAAATTGTTACCGTACGTTGATCACTTTCTGAAAACGGGACATTTCGGCGTCCCGAAGTTGTGCTTGGGGACAACGGGACAGCCTACCTAGAAACGGGACGGTCCCGTTCAAAACTGGACATATGGTCACATTAACTACAACCCAAGTCGACATCTTTTCAAAATTACAAATATCTAGCTACTATATAAGGTTTCTCATGAAAATTAAGTATAAACAGTTATCTCAAGCTCACTATACTTGGATACAGAAGTTGCTTTCACAATTTCTTCTGAAATCCTTTCTAGAGTTTGCCTTTCAGCAGTGCCCCAAAACAGGTAATCCTCGTACAGCACGGTACTTCTAAAACACGGATTCTCTATAACACGGTACCAAAAGTGCGGCATCCCTCATATAACACACGTCTAGGTTCTCCATATCACACGGTTTACAATAACAATGAAAATCTATATAAACAAGAATGGAGTGTTTGTACATTGAATATTTTCGATCCATTTCAAGTTTTCTATCCGATTTGGACCCTTCTGATGCCAAACCCCGCCTCTTGCGCGTTTGGTGTGTCTGTTCTGTCGGTCTGGTCTGGTCTGGTCTATCCGTCTGGTGTGGTCTATCAGTCTGGTGTGCTCCATCAGTCTGGTGTGCTCCATCAGTCTGGTGTGCTCCATCAGTCTGGTGTGCTCCATCAGTCTGGTGTGCTCCATCAGTCTGGTGTGCTCCATCAGTCTGGTGTGCTCCATCAGTCTGGTGTGCTCCATCAGTCTGGTGTGCTCCATCAGTCTGGTGTGCTCCATCAGTCTGGTGTGCTCCATCAGTCTGGTGTGGTCCATCAGTCTGGTGTGGTCCATCAGTCTGGTTTATCAGTCTGGTCTGGTCTATCTGGTCTGGTCTATCTGGTCTGGTCTATCTGGTCTGGTCTATCTGTCTGGTCTATCTGTCTGGTCTATCTGTCTGTCTGGTCTATCTGTCTGTCTGGTCTATCTGTCTGTCTGGTCTATCTGTCTGTCTGGTCTATCTGTCTGGTCTGTCTATCTGTCTGGTCTGGTCTATCTGTTTGGCCTGGTCTATCCGTCTGATCTGGTCAATCTGTCTGATCTGGTCAATCTGTCTGATCTATCTGTCTGATCTATCTGTCTGATCTGGTCTATCTATCTGCCTGTTTGTATGTGTATGCCCTATACACGGTTTAATATATTTTCATGAAAATTGTGGTTTCCATATAACACCTATAACAGTTCTTTGGTTTCCATATAACAGTGTACGCATTATCAAATATATATGACATCTGATTTTTGGTTAACATGTTTTCTAATAGCACGAGTTTCTTATAACCTGATTGCCAAAAAGCACAGTACGCAATATCAAAATTTGTGGGACTTGTTTCGTATAACACGGATTCTCTATAGCACGGTACCAATTAACCGTGCTATACGAGAGTTACCTGTACTACTTGTGCTTACACGGGCAACTAAGATATACATTACATATAAAAAGTGGTCGGTTGTTTTGAGGTTTTATGGTCCAAGGGCCATATTGAACCAAGTTACGCCGAATACAAGACAACATTAAATGAAAAATTTTGTTAAAAGGGGGAAAAGAGAGAGATTGGGGCAAAAAGTAGAGGGATGAAAGCAGGAAAAGAAATGTGGCCAATGATACATAAATTATTACGCTATTCTTTTTTTCAAATCTGTTATGAAAGTTACCAATGATAGTTGTAACAGTAACATAAGAAATAATCGAGTTATTACCGAAGTGACGGAAGAGTTATTACTTTATGCAAAAGTCCCAAGGTGAAAAACACATCACCTCATAGCCTGCATAAATCCGGTTTTCCATTGTAAACTTTTCCTAATCCAACCTCATATAATTTTATTTTGCAAAGTCATTACATATAACGAACGAGTCTATACGTGAAATACAATTAATATACACTGCTAAATGACGAAGCAATACTGCATAATTATACTCAGTGTGACGTCTGGAAAAAAAGACATTTTCGACAACCAGATCATCGTGGGCCAGCCACAGGAGAAAAGCAGATGACCCCTCCCCCCCTCCAAAAAAAAAACACTGTGCGTTATTGTTCTGAAATAAGACCAGGAAAGCAGTAAAAACTCCATTATATTGATGTGGTGCCCAAAACGCCACACCAGATATCATATTATCACTTATTGTAGTCTTTCAGAATATCCCATAACGAATCTGAATGCATTTTAGTGGATAATAAACGAGATTAAGAAAATTTTACATGTCAATTAATCAGTATTAGAGCAAACGTAAAATTTCACATGAGATTACTTTACTAAACCCTATATATTCTTGCTAAATCAAAGTGTTCTACCAGTGTCATAATAATTTAGCCAGAAAAAAGATCATTTTGGTGGTGAAGTTTTATCTGCATTTATATCCAGTATTTCTTCTTGTGAATTTTTAATACGTTTTTCAAATATTAAGCATTATTAGACATGAAAATACAGTATTTAATTTTGAAAGTAAAATATAATTTAATATCCCTGCTCTTTCAGAAGAAATGTATCCTTTTCGAGAAGCTAAGAAAGATCCATTATGTAAAAACAACCCATTTAAAAAAGAACTTTCTGAGCTTACAGATAAACCAAGAGAACTATTGTTATTGAGATTGGATAGGAAGTTTGAAATATTCTTCGCTTTTGAAATGGAAACATCGTAGAAGTACGAGAAACCAGTGCCAACAACTCAATTTTGCACATTTCCCACAGAATGACCCATTTGTGGTTCAGTTTCGTAGACGCCAGGTGTTGGACAAAAATTTTACTAACAGAGAACAATAAAAGTTCAGATATTGAACTAAACGACTAGTCGCTGCATTTAACACTCTTGTTTAAGTATACAATAAAACTCACATTTATTACCAAGAGGGAATATTCCATTCCTATTCAGTTTGAAGAACTTTTTCATAAGAATCATTCTTTTGAATAAATCCAAGACAGTAACAAGTACAAGTAATGATAAGATATCGATTCCTTTAAAGTGGAATCACTGCGATCCTTGTTGGATCATAAGACATAAGGAATACAAATATGACAAAATCATGTCCGCACACAAGTGAAATTTAAAATGAATTTCAAGGTACCCTAACTAATAGTGCTATTGCTTCGTGCATTAAAAAATTATGATTAGCATCACTGATCGTCACAGAATGAAGTAGATAGGGATTAATGGGGAGATGCTCAAATTTTGGGGAATGATAGTATGCAATTTAAATAAATAAAATGGCGTTTCTTACTCTCAGGGTGAAAAGTAAGAAAGATTGGGTTATACACCCCGAGTTTCTGCATCCTTGAGTGATTCGTAAGTATAATTCCAATCAGATTGTTTTTCAAGTACTTGACAGTTTTTTACAGTAGCTTTTTTAAATACCAATTTTCTTTTTGCCAACAATGGCAGAATTTTATACACTTCCATAGATTTCAGTTCATTCCTCCAAAGTAGAATAGCATGAGCAAGACAACTATAACAGTTTAAAACCGTCGCCCAATGGTGACTCGACCACCAATCCGATCATAATTCCATAACCACGAGGAATGAATCTTTTTTGGAATGGTGATCCAGAAAACTGCATTTCTCAAATCCATAAACGCTACTAAACGCGCAGATTGAGAAACAATTGAAGCCAAATAGTTTTGGACTCGGAAGAGGAGTGCGATAGCATGGAATCGTGAGTAGGAGCTAAAGAAATATTTA
This sequence comes from Metellina segmentata, assembly GCA_947359465.1. Classification (NCBI taxonomy): domain Eukaryota; kingdom Metazoa; phylum Arthropoda; class Arachnida; order Araneae; family Tetragnathidae; genus Metellina; species Metellina segmentata. Next base: position 49,429,935 of record OX375878.1, read on the forward strand.
ACCTACGTCGAAACAGAAGAAATATTGATCACGGTTTTCCAACTATTCGAAGCGTTGTGTTTAATTTATTTGACCAGTCGTACAGGAAAAGCGGAATGGCCAAGCTGACTAAACTCGGTTTAGTAGATCATATTCATTCCGGCAGCAGCTTTGAGCCACGAATCATGCATAAAACACACCGGCAAAAATTTGGTGATTTCAAAGTTTTGAGAAACTTAAGACCAGGTTTATCAAGAATGAGAATGCGCAGAACAAACACGTGAGCGCACTGAATGAAGAAAAAATTGAAATGGTCGACGTTCATATCAGTGACAAAACTGATACCAGTATCAGATAAACGGTATTTCTGTCACAACTACCGTTATAATCTTCTTACATTGTGAAAATGAGGGGTTTTTTTAGCGTTTTTCTTCAAAGTTGTCCTCAAAGAAATATAATGTGAAACCCAAAAGGAGAATTTGAATATCTTTTAGGGCCTCCTGGGAGTAAACAGTCAAGATGAGGAATAATCTAGCAATCCAAATGGAATGAAAACCTTTGCAAATCTATCACTCACCTGTTAAACGTTTGCTTAAATCTAATTTTCGACATTCATTTCAGCTTCAAAATTACAACTTTTGTGTTTTGTTCTGCCACCTGTTAGATTGCAGGATACTTAATATCTTTTGTACATTTATTTGATTGGGAAAACATTTATTCTCCCATAGGTTTAGCCACTAAATAAGACCAAATACTAATTTAAATAGGTTCTCGGAAATGTCTTTTTGTGCTGTTATAAAATAAAAATCACGAGGTTGATAAAGTACCAGCGAAAAGATCGATTTTATTTTTTAAGTATTTTTACCAAGCTCAGTTAAGGGGAAAACGACAAACACGAAACATACAATCGTTCTTCACTTACCAAGAGATACTGTCGAACCGAAGTAACAGACACGAAAGTGAATGAAAACGAGTCAACCGTTTCCTCATGCTGGACTTCCGCTCGATCAAAATCCACTCCCAGCGTTGAAATCGTCACAGTAAATTGTCTGGAATTAAATGCTACCGATGAACTAATTCATAAACGCATGGGAAGGCGAGCATTTTCTAAAATCGTTCACGACTTGGTGGTAACTCCCTCAAAGAGAACATTGCACATTCATAACTTTTAAACTCCCAATGAAACTTTTTCACGAACTTGAAATATATATAATCTGAAGAGCGTCAATATTCCAAGACAAGCACAGTACATATTTTGAAATGCAGTATTATTGAACTTTAAACAGTTGACATTGAACCCTTTCTTAAAAATTGAATCGCATTAAAACGTCATCGATAGGTAGGGAGTTTCATTTACATTGAACTGGAACGATACAACAGACTATTGTCGTCGGTCAGGGATCCATCCCAAAGGGAAAGGTCCGAATACAACACCTCGTATTTTTGAATCATGATCAGGTGAAGAGATGAACACCTGAGTTGGCAACTGACTTTCCAAACTTCCACGTCAACGTGAGGACATTTGAGGCCGGGTCAGATTTTACGTGCAACAGTCCAACGTACATATGATCTTTGGTTTGATATATATATATATATATATAAAGATATGAATTTTGCAAGCCGAACCGTTCGTTGAAATTACTTTCACAACGAACTTCCAGATATCCATGGGAAAGGAAGGAACCAACCGCGAACCACCAGGCAGTCATTCGTCCGCCTCCAGTGATGACGATGGAGCCTGGAGGTTCGCGAGCAGAAAGAAAAGCAACGAACTACTCACGACGCCGTCCCAATCTGAACCGCGAACACATTTGTGTTCGTCGAAAAACCGACATGAACCGGATCGCCACGAGCCGTTCGTTTGAAGCCCAAAACCCCGTCCAAATCATGAGAACTAGAGGCTCGCGAACAGTTTGGCTCGCATTTGTATACGCGAATCAAGAATTCGCAACTCTCCAGTTGCTAAAACGCGACTCTTTTAACTGGGCTACCACGACCTTGCACGCCACTGAAGGGTCAATGACTTAAAGCTCTCAAAAGCTCTTAACACAAATGTTATATTTTTTTTGTAAATTGGACTAAGCTATTAAAAAAGTTTCGTTTTCCATTATTTCAATATTCACGCGTTAAAACAAATCTCGGAAGATAATTGAAGGGTTTGCTGCAAAAAGGAGCTAGCTCCAAATTTTCAAGTTTTTGAAAAACGTAGAAAACGTTTGGAAATTCAAAATTCTAAGTTGTGTACGAATATTCTCTTTGAAAAATTTCCTTTAATTGTTCTCAATTAACGATTGGAGCAACATCTTTCTTGTACCAACGAAGGATTTTTTTTTTACCCCGAGAAAGTACATGCAACTCCAAACTCTCCCAGGTTGGAGCTACCTCCTTTTTGCAGCAAACCCTTCAATTGTGAATAACTCTTTAATTCTTAGTTGGAATAATACATGTTGTATAATTATCTTGAACTTAACATATCTAATACGAAATTTAATGTATATTATTTACATTAAAAACTCTAGTACGCATAGTTTGCACCCATACATTGATGTAGAATCGCTGCTTGTAGGCACATAGTACAGTCGCATGTGTCCAAACGTGAGCATTGTGGTTATTAAACACTAGCAAAATACCCGACCTTACTCGGTTTGAATTGGTTTACTCTAGATTAAAGAGATAATCAAAATATATATTGATTAACGCTTTTTATAGAATAAAAATTTATTTTAACACCTTTCGACATCTTTATATTTTCTACAACTTACTTTGGACACAAATCCTACACATACATATCCATTCATGTAATACATTTCACATACATCGCACAATTGCTGTATGACAAAGCTACAAAATGACGAAAGGTGATACTAAGGTTACTACTATAAAAGACGATTTTGAGGGAGATTTGGAATTCCCTTTCTTAAGTTCTTTTCATGTTCAACTCAATTAATTAAAATTACGATTTACGGCGAGTGCTCTCGCACTCATAGTCAACAAAACAATATTTTTTTTACCTGTAGCACTCTTGCCTCCGGTATGTGACATTGTGAAATTTTGCAATCTTCTCCTGTCATTATTACAACGAATTTTTTAATGTTGGAAAAAGTTCTAGTTTGGATTTTTAAACATTATTACTCTTTCAATAACGGCATTATTCTTTAAAAAACGGCATTATTCTTTAAATAACGGCATTATTCTTTAAATAACGGCATTATTCTTTCAATAATGGCATAACTACACTTAAAATTTATACTGACTTACCTAACATGTTTAAGTCTAATACTTTGTGGTGCTGTTGCGTGTTATGAGAAGGAAAACACATTTATTAAAATAATAAATATTTAAAACAGAAAACAGTGAAATAGAACAAAATAAAAGATGTCGGAAAAAATTGTTGTAAATATATTAATTTGTGATTCATTTTTATCTCTTGATCTCGCACAGTTGCCACAATTTACAACTAAAAGTGCACAAAATTTAGAAATGTGAAATTAATTCAGAGCGAAAGAAACAGAAAATATCACTGCTCACGCGATCTTGTTCATTCTCGTTTCGATGAAAAATATCGTCTGTCTCAAATATTCCGAAATCGTTTTCATTGCGCAAAGAACAAAAATAACACTCGAAATAAATGAAGTATCAGAGCTGAAATTCTATTAAAAAATAGAATTTTTTGAAGAATAATTACTTTTTCAGCAGTACTGGTGAAGTAATCGTAATATTCAATAGACCCCTATTCCAATTTTTCCAAAACTACCAAATTATGGTTGATTTAAGTATACTTACTCAGGTGTTTTAGCATGAAACTCATCTAAATATAACAATAAATAAATGTTTAATATTGCATTCACTAAACTAATAGATAATGTATAAAATGAAACACGCTTCAATCCAATATCTGGAATACAATTTATGTGATGCCTACACAAACACAAAATCGAGCATAGAACAGAAAGACGGACAGACTTTCGTAACCAATTCCACTCACTAAATGGAGATAAGTACTCACTGTATGCAAATTTCCATGAAAATATCTTAAACCGCGTGGACGTGTATAGGGCACAACATACAGACACCAAACGAGAAAAGGGCGGATTCGGCATCAGAAGGGTCCAAAACGGATAGAAAACTCGAAATGGGTCGAAAATATTGAATGTACAAACAAACACTCCATTCTTATTTATATAGATTCCCCTCGTGTGTACTTAATTTCATCAGTGAATAACACGTATGAAGGACAGTCAGACTACGTCAGCCAGCTGCAGGTCTATCGGAAAAAGTATAAACGGAAAGGATAACCCTTCATTTCCAATGCTGCACTCAGTTAATGGAATGGATACATTCTTACGTCATGTAAAATCATCCATGATTGTAAAACTCAGACCCAGGCAAAGTCCAACTGCTTTTGTGCATATGGTAGGAAAGTCAACTGAACGTCAGAGAGTTTCTTCCACTCCAGGAGTGCTGAAACTTTTTGTCCGGTCCACATGATGCTTTTGTTAACACTGAAAAATCCACTGTCGCAGAGTTTTCGATGCAGGCACTCGAACATTTGGCAATTTGCCAGTTGTCTGGTAAAAGTATCGTACACTGCACAACCACTGAGCAGCTCGTTCGTTTCCATTTGTAGCCCTATACATCAGATGCATGTCTGAGATGCAGTTGAAAATCATAGCGGGTAATGGCGCCTTACGCCACAGGAACGATGTTATGGACTGACCTAAACACGCCCTCCTCGTAGCATTTCCGGCCACATATTCTTTGACAAAAAAAATTTTATTTCCACCATATCAATTATTTATTTTTTAACTTTAAAATGTTTTCAAAAATCAAAGGTTAGTTAAAAATACGTGTCTTTACTTTGAAATCATTTTCTACTAAAAGTTTTGGTTGTAGCATAGCAATATGAAGCATGTTTCGAGGGCTTTAATATAAGCCCAGTTCAGCTTTTTAACACAAGTGGAACTCGAGATTTTACGAAATTCGTCACGTAATGCGACCCAAACTTTCCAGGAATTTTTATACAAATCTCCAATCAATATCTTAAAATGGTTTAGTGTTTCAACTTGAAAGGCCAATGTGTAGTCATAATTTTTTCCCACAAATTTTTAAGTCAATCTTTTTTTTATTTTTGAGAAAAATATCCGGCCAAATTGCATAAATGCTAAACTCAAGTCCCGGTTTAATAAGCTTTCAATTGACACAAAAAATAGCCTTATAACATAGATGTATCGCAAGATATTAAAAGAGGAGTATTGCAAATGTTTAACACTCAAAATTCAAATATTCTACTTTTTTCTGTTTAAAATTAATCAAAAACGTAATTTTGGTTTGCTACCAAAATAATATCTTCTCATCAATTTTGTTAAAAATGAGACATCAAAGTTGAGTGCTGCGTTGAATTGACATGGAAATGTCTTACTAACACGATGTGGTGATCCATTCAGAACAAAAAAATAAATAAAATATAATACTTTAGGGATTCAAAGGTGCGTTTCCTAATTGAATTACATGCGACACCACTGATCAGAAACAAAAATTTGAAGTCACTCCATTTCTGTACAGGTTTTACTTACTTTAGGCTACGAGAAGAGTCAAAATTTGTGTGAAAAAAATATCCAAGCTTATGAGCGCAAAACTGAATTCTACTTCAAGTAACTTTCTTCAAAAGATAAATCGGATTCCGAATAAGACTTAAAATTAATTTTATTACTTATAATTTTCAGCTGTTTATGAACATTTAATTTGTATTGTCTTTTGCAACTTTCTCATGTTCCAATTAATTATGAAATTTCTTTTTAAAAAGAAAAGTTACTTTTATGATTATTAGAGACTTAATTTTTAGTATGAGCTACGAAAAGCATACTTAAATAAACCGGTTCGGAATATAAAAAGTTCGGGAAACTGATCCAAAGGTCAAAATATTTTTTGTTTCTTCAACCCCGTGTTTCGATCTTAACATTGTAATTCCAAAGCGTGAAGCGCGACCTTCTTTTATAATAGGATAATAACTGGAAATCTCCTAAAAATTTTCAAAAGACGATACAATAAAGTGCTTCTAAGGTTGTCTGCGTGAGAAATTTTATTATTGTACGTTTATTCAATGTCGTGAAGATGCAAATTTACTTAATTACTTATTCAACCTTCCGTATTCTACACGTCCTAAAAGGAGATATTTGCAAACAATTCTTCTTGTCCTTCAATGTCAAAAGTTTCGTGGAAAAATAACTATTCGTTCGGATGTTACAATTCAAAAAGAATCAATACATCCCGCCTTGGTTACGGATGCTAAAACGTGTAACAATCAATGAAAATGAAGGAAATGCAACATGTACTCTTTTTAATCACTAGTGCAATTTCTTCGGGCAATGAGGAGCGGGCAGATCGTTACATTAAAAGAATAATTAACATTACTTCACTTTCACAATAGCATCAAATACCCTTGGTTACTTAGTATCAATTGCTTTAGATGCGGACCCAATAAATGGATATGTATAAAAGTTATTTATAAATTTGTGCAATCTATGCGTTAATATCGAAATTAAATAACTTATCACAGCAAAAGAAGATGAAAGGCTCCAGAAAACCGTTCACGAATGTTTTATTCAAACAAATACGAAAAATATTACAACGATTAGGTTTAGAATTGTAAACTTTTAAGTTCAGCTTTTGAACACTTATACAAAAAAAGCCTTCACAACGAAATGGCAAAAGTACTGTCTTATACTCAACTAAAGTATAAATTAAATAAAATCACAAACAAATTGCAGAAGTGGTACTTAAAGGAAAAACCATTGTTCTTAGTTCTCATTCACCTGGATAATACTCGGTATTTTATATTTTTATTGAGTATGAAAAGAACTAAAATTGGCAAATCATTTTTAAAATGACAGCTGCTCAATAGTTAGAGACAGCTGGAGGAAATAGACTGATATCAAACTGTCAAGAGCTGAAAAGAAGACACTTCAAACAACTAGAGCTGTTGAAGGTACCTTTCAACCTGTTGAGTTGAATATCTGATGGCGTGTTTCGTAGAGAACGTGAAAAATATTTCACTTTATGACCACATTACAAAGTGAAGTTGTTTTTTTTATCTCTTAATAGGCCTCTGTTATTTCAAGTACGGGGAACAACGGCAAGAAAGATTACAATGCATCTCCAATGTGCTCATGTAAAGTAGCATTTTAGAAACCAACAGCTGAAGGCGAAATGAAAAAAAAAGGGTGCAAAGTTATCAAAGCTAGTAAAAATTTCACATCTGAAATTTTAATTTTCAATTGCCACAGCATAATTGAAATATGCAAGGATTTGTAGTTCAATATTGCACTGTTTTAAAGTGACGGAAATTTTTACTTACGAAAGCTTTTCTAATACGAAACATAATACACTTCTCTTTAACATGCAACTGGTCTAAATAATTTAGATTCTTTATAATTCCCAATTTAACAAAAAGAGGACGAAAATTAACCATGTTACCGTAGCAGTCATCTGAGCAAAAGCTTGTTAACGGTTTAAAACTTTTATTGCTGAACATAATAAACCCTAAACTGATGTCATCTCTACTATTACAACAGAAAGTGTTTGTTTGTCTGTTTGGGGCCGCAAAATCCTGACGATTCTATGGCACTTACAGCAATGAGATTTGGCACACAGGTAGTCCGAATTATTTGCAATTTTTGGGTCGCGGCGTATTTTAAAATTCAATCTAGAAGATTTTTAAATGAATTTCATAGATTTATTCTCCATCGGTTTTTCAAACGCGGAGAACTTTTTCTACTCATGCGACCTTGTACACTATAACACTGATCTTGTCAATTAATTTTCAATTCACAAGTTTAGCGTCAATTGTACATTTCTTTTAAATTAAACCAGCTAAAAAATAAAAATTGCGTCGGTGTCGTATCTAATCTTTCAATAGTATTTACTTCACTGGGAACAGGAGATAATCTATGAAGACTTCACAACAGCCCCCGTCATGAAGCAGCACCGATTTACAGCTCACTTCTAAATTTTTAGAATAAATGGCCGCGCTGTTTTGTATGAAGGGAGAACCTATTTAGTTCCCTGTGTATCCACACGAAGTAACAGACAATTTGGAAAACGCTAATATGTTATAGAAAAAAATGTAAAAAAATCCAAGTTTGATAGGAAAAAAAAATGAATGAAACAAAATAAATCAAGTAATTAAACACGACTTTTTAAAATGTAATTAAAAACTAAATTTACTTGCTTGAATTCGAGCACCAGCGGATACCCGACATTTCTCAAAAAGTACTTTTGATGCAGAAGTAAAGAGAAATGTGCAGAATTATGCAGCATAACCTAAAACTATCTATATAAAGTATCTCCAAATTTCAAAATAGCCTTTTCATTATCTTTTGTTATACCTCGCCACAAGCTTCCAATTTGATCTTCAAAATGTATGCCAAATTCTCAACAAGTTAGGATCAGTACGACTTAGTACCACCATTTACGGTAAAATGTTTTTCCAAAAATGACACAATTAAGTTTTCCCCGCGTATTCCAGTCGATTACCTTACTGAAAATGGGAAATACAGCAGTAGCTTGGGAACACAAAGCAATTGCCTTTTTTTGTGTCAATTGCATTTTTTCTTTCAAATGAGGAAATTATTCTGATAGTAATTGCGGCAGACCTCCTTTTGGGAACTCAAAAGAAACACGTACCATGAAAAAGGCATCATTTACAAGAACGTAAAAGGAAACAATCACCGAAAATGTTTTCTACAGCAAATTAATAGCAAATATTTACATTAACCTTTTATGTATTTCCAATGCTGCTAATTCAGAGTACGTATAATTCAGGTATACATGCTAGTCTCGAAAACACGTGAATTTTAAATTAAACCATAGTTTCATGCAATAAAAATACCATAATTGGAAACTTATATAGTAACCACTTGAAAAAAATGTTCGAGATAAAACAAATTGTTTACGAAAGTAGCTATTGCTATTATTCTTTTTAATAAATAGAAATTCGGGTTATTCCACGTGAAATGAGCAAAACAAAGAAAACGTTGAGACCAAGTGGTGAGGAATTTTCATTAAATTTGGTATGCATAAATAATAGCATCCAAACTATTTGGGTTCAAAATTGAATAAGCATTTTAAGGACTTGCAACTTTGAAGAGTAGGTTGTGAAATCGCTTAACGTTAAATGTTTGAAGATATCTGTTTCTGAAAACCTACTTAACGTAGACAATAATATTTCATACTTATATTTTGTAATCAATAAAAAAATTTCCTTTTATCTATTTGGAAATAACATTTATAAGCATCATATTTCAGCTAAAAACTTGTTGCTAAAAATGTAAAATTGTTGATAACAAAATATTTATTTTGATAGAACAAAAAAAAAATTGATGGAGGCCTAAAGAAATTTAAAGGTAACGTGGAAATTCACGCTAGTGTTACAAAACTAGTTACATAAAATAGTTACTGAAGTTCGGAAATCGTATTTTATTTCCTTTAATTATAGCAAAAGAAAAACAAAATGACGATTTTCCTTTAAAAATAACATACAAAACAAAATGAAGTAAAGCAATTAACCAAAACGATATTTTAGAACAGTTTTTAGACCCTGTTCACATGGAGCTTTTCTAACACACATTGAAAGGATATTCGAAAACTGCATGTGAACACCCTTTCCATTTTTGCAATTCAGCTTCCATTATGTATTATATTAAACTATTTATTCCCCTGATTCATGTTTCTATCTTAGCGATGGAATAGGAAAAATTTCAACGGATTTCAAATCTGAATAAAATTCTACTCCTATTAATACTCTCCCTCTCTATCTGCCTAATTCTACTAAGTACTCCATTCAAGTTATCTTTTCAAAAAACGATTTTGTCTTACCATTTCAAGCCATCAGAATAATTTGAAATTTGTAGCAAATTGGTAAAATTTCTATTTTTGTCGATCTATCAAATTCAGCCATTGATGAATACTAAATAAAAATGTGATTGTTTTTTTTTATCCAAGTTATTTTAAATATTAAACTTTTTATAGAGAACTTTTTCTGAAGAATTCTACGTCATAAAAATTTAATTTGTCCAATAACTTATTGAAATATAGGGTCGCAACAGGCTACTTGGAGTGATAAAAAATCTACATTTGCGACCTTGAACTTTTAATGTAAATAAATAACAAAATACATTTTAGAAACCTAATACTTTACAGTTGCACAATGCGTTGTGGCCTATTTAAAAACTGATTTTCCTTAAAATTGGTTGATACGTTAGTCATAGTTAATTCGCTCATTTGGCATGGAATTATTCATTTTTTATTTATTATTATTATTATTTTTTTTAATGTTTCCTCGCATCCAGGTTTTTTATACGTTTTTATGAACTTAGCTATAAATAACAATTAAAACTGCTTTATTATAAATTAAACTTTCAATTTCAATTCGAAATGCAATACGGAATATATATTCTTGGCACATGTATTTTACATTTATGCACAGTATATTTATTTATGCATTTTACATTTATGCAAACGCAAAATGTTCACCAGTAAAATCTAATGGTACTCTATATATAAACACAAGCAATGGCTAAAACATTTTAGGAATAAAAGAACGGGCCTTTTTGTTTCAATTTGAGCTGAAGCTGTCTTAGTTCAGAGGATCTATAACGATGAAAGCATTGAATTCCAAAAGTTTAAAGAGGATTTTCAAATAAAGTTCAGAAATGCGCTAGACATCTGGATTATATGACAGATTTAATCATTTCTGTTCGGATATGCTAATTTGAACCCTATTTGTTTATCGGTTGTAGGTAACAGAAGAAACTCGCGGGTTTTGTGTATCATCCATCGCGAACGCGTACGATACTTTCCGGAAACAGGTTTGCGGTGGTCTTTCACACATGGAAGACACCAACACACTTTCATCCACAATTTTGTGCGGTGACGAAACCAGTAGAGGTCACCAAAGTTTATAGCTCAAAACACGAATATGTAGGGTTGCCAACTTGACACCTATGGTATGACGTTATGATAAATGCTGTGTGATATGTTGAGAAAAGGAAATGCTATGTAGTTACAAACAAAACTTTATTGAAAAGATATCTGTGAGATACTATACAGACTATGTCCATTTTGCGAGTGCTATAGATAATAAGAACAGTTGTTCTTGTATTCTAGTTGCTACTCATTCTAGTAAATGAACATCGATAGATGACAATGCATTAATTCTGATACGATTAAGAACATGAAGTATTGGGTGCGATTACAGAAAAGAACAAGAATTAAATACAATTATTTTTCAATTCGGAATGAAGCGTTAACAACTATCATTCAGGCATACTGTTCTATTTTAACTGAAGAAAGGTAGCCCACATCATACACTCCTTTTGTATTCGTTTTAATTCTTGTAGGTTTAAAAACCTTAAAAATGGTTAACGATTTGAAAATTCAGTATGTCAAGCAGTCATAACTTAAAACGAAAATATGTAATCCTTTTGAATTTCAATTGAAAACTGATTACGTCGTGTATAAAATAGCGATCTAGCAATGTTGTCAACAGGGTAGGACGTATATCTTACGATGCATAATTAGTTCCGTCTTACACTGCGACCGCCTCGAAACATTTTATCAGTAAAAAAAAAGCTACAACTTATACAAATTTTATCTTCTGAAGCAGTTTTAGAAACGTAATGAACCGGAATAAATTCAGTTTCACTTTTCTTTTAATTTTTAGACCATCTTTAACAGTATTTAAGAAAGTTGTATTTGTAATATCTCACAATAATTTAAATATTTAAAATGCTCATAACGAAACAATTGTTACTCTGGACAAGCTAAATTTCTTGGTAAGTTCTACAATTGTTGATCAAATTTATGAATCACATGCCTAAAACTGCGAAAAATGAAAAATATTACTTGCGCCTCTCAATACGGATCATTAGAATAATGCCTAAAATATTCGTGCAATGAAAATGAATAAAAATCCACCTAAATGATTATCTCTAAACACAATTCGCAATTGCTTATTGTGAATAAGGCTAACAGTAATTTGTATTTTTTACTCAATTCCTTAATTTACTTTAATGTTGCTCATTCGCATCACCCAAACAAAAACATATTCATGGATACTTTGCCAGTAAAATCTTTAATGCTTTACCTTTGCGATATTACTTCAGATAAAGTCTCCGCTACACATGCAATCATTAAAATCTATATATATAATTCTCTTACGTGGCACACAAAAAAGACGTTATTTGTTTTCGCGTTTTGGCAACATTGTACGATTCTTTGTTTATCCCAAAGCCTCGCGCTTCAATTGAATTTATAGCGTTATCGGATGAAATTTTATTGAAAAAAAAAATGAATTTTAGTCGAGCTGTTGCAGTAAATAATAGAAATCAAAGAAAACGGAGGATCTTTTCAGGGTCATTTAAAAAAAAGTCCGTTTCGGGGCAAACTATTATAGTTCAACAAGACGCTTGCATTACAACTTTCGACAACAAACTCAATGAAAAAGCGTGGGTGGCTCGAGTGCTGGGTAAATATACACACAACCAACATGCTGGGTTTTCAATTTCCAAATCAACGCTTACATTTTGAGTCAAAATTTGCTCAAAGTTTCCATTTGAATTCTGATTCCAGAGGTACTGTAAATATCTTTTCTGAAAAACAGCATAAAATTTAGATTTGAAAAATATTTTTTTATGGAATATCATATTTTGTTAACAATTCCTTCTGCTAGGACACATGTCTTCATTGATGCGAGCGAAGCGAGCATAGGTTCGAGCAGCGAACCAATGATGATTGCGAAGCAATCCTCTGGGGGTTGGCGAGCAGGGGGCGGGCCCCCTAGTAGTAATTAAAATAATATCCAGAATCTTATACAAAATGCTAGATTTTGCTGTGTTTCCGTGGCTATTAAAAGTTTTGATTGGTTGTGTGACGTCACGAGTAGGCGGAGTTTCTAATTATTTTGATTGGTTGTTATGTTACAAGCGAAACGAGATACGAAATATCAAATATCATTACATTCGAAATAGCCATGGAAATAACAATGAGTATAAAACGGTTACCCCGTACGCAGCTCATTGTTTTACCAGTGTTGATCAAAAAACAACATGCAAAAGAAAGGCAAGTTAACAGATAGTGATGGGAAAAGGTTTATACATAGCCAGTGATCAACAAAAGTTGATAGATAGTGGTGAAAAAAGGTTTATACAGCCAGTAATCACATCCGTCAGGTTTTAAAAAATATCTAAATGAAGTTTGCCAAAAAAATAAATTTGTTAAGCACCCGTCGGGGCATTTATCCAGGGCCATTTATCCAAGAAATGAAATAACGTGGGAATGAAATTTAATAAAACTATAAAACAGCAAGACAGCCGCTGAGTAACAAATGTTTTGTCAAAATTAAATAGCATCTCTCAAAAGGCAAGCTAAATTCAGTTGCTGAAAATAAAGAACTAAATTTTTAAGGTTTCGCGTTATAACAAAAGTTGCATCATATAAAATTACGAGTTCCACATGGAAACCTAATGGATTTGAGCCGATGAAAAATTGCCATGTCTTTTTTTTTATTAAATCCTCATAACAAAATACTTGCTCTTTCAACGCTCTATTTAACGGCTAAAACTGAATTATTCCACACGTCGGGGCTAAGCAAATATATCAATACAAAACCAAATTGTGCAATTCGTTGTTAGTTAGATGATTATGTAGCAGAATTTTTCAGACATCAGTAAAAAAATACAATCATATCAATTGTCTGTTTAACAAGCACAGCACTTCAAGATACAAAAATCATGTTTTCTGGCCAATTAATTACACGTGGCACAGAAATCTGCATTATTCATTTTTGAAGAGTAGCTACCAAAAGGGTATACACAATTTAAAGAACCCGTTACAGGATTCATTCGGTAATTTTTTTCTTAAGTTTAAATATGCTTGATTTGAGTTATGGGGCTGTATAATGTTGCTAAAACTACACGGAAGAACTCGCCGCTCTAATGAAACTCTTCGGTAGTCTGATTACAGAAGGCAATAGAAAATCGAAAAAATAGAAATCATCGCAAAAAAAAGAAATGCTAGAGAACGCAAAAATACGTTTAGACGTCAAAAAACATCGAATCGCCTTTGAAATAAACAGTGAATAAGATTGAATTCACTTGAATTATCACCAGCAAAATTATACAAAAATTCATTTTATTTTATTTTATTTGGAGGTACGAAATGAACATATCAATGCATGTATACATAATAAATGGATTTAAATACGTAAGAGCTGTGTGAATCATTGTTCGGTTATCGACATACAATTTAGGAACTTGAGCGCAGATGCTGTACGAGGATCTACTAGTTCTTTAAATTTCGTGTGCTTGATTTGAAGCGAATAGACATATACCTTCAATCTCAGAACAGATATTTAGAAATGTCTGCGTTCGCAAACTTCTTAGGGAACAGCGGTCTTTCAAAACTATCTTTTGCAGAATTACCCGATCGTTATGGAATTTTTACTCTGCGTACTGCAAAAAATCCATACATTTTCGTTCAAAATATGAAATAATTCGGAGGTTATAACATAAAACTTGGTCAAATGTTTTGATAAGTTAGCAAACATGCATAGGTGCCATGTGTATTAATTTTCAATGTATTGTCATAATTTTAATTCGGATATAATGTTTTGAAAACATAAAAAATCAAATTAACTTCTTTAGGTCAGTGTGTCGCTTCAGTTGCAAATCCAAAAAGATTCTTGTACTAAAATACAAAAATTTATGCCCTAAAAACAAACATGCGCTAAGCAACATTTGAAACAAAAATTTTCAAAATTTGGAAGCATGACGAATTGTTTATTTACACTAAGATATATGCAACAGATAGCAAGGATTACCAATAAAAAATTTCAAACAAATCAATTACAACCAAAAATGTTGAAATTAGAAGAATGTCAAAAAATCTTAATTGTAGAAAACCTTTTTTGTTAGTAGAGCTATACTATATCTTTGATGATGTTGATGCAACTCCATCCAAAAAGATCGCAGTTGAAAAATTCTTTTGCTGTCCGCAGGATATATAGCAGTTAATTTTTAACGGTAAAATTTAAAAATCGATATTGAGTGGTTTTGAGTCACTTGTACGCTTAAGGCATACAAAATCGGACTGATAAAAATGACAGCAGTTTTCAATCAATCCAAAACCGCGGCTGAGGTCTCTATTTTCAAGGTCCTTTTATAAGAGACCTGTGTTGAACTGTTCGGCAGGCAGATAACCTTTATAAAAGGTTCCGTGTATCTACTAAACTTTGACAAACTGTACTTTATTTATCAATTTCCTCCCGAAGGTCTCAAGAACTTGAGATAATCGCATCTTCCGGTCGACTAAGCAGAGTATGGAATATGCCGTGCCATTGTTCACCAGCCTCGGAACAATAGCACACGACAATGGCAATGAACTCTGACAAGTCGAATTGTGACTAGACGATGGGAAAACGTGGAGCACGAAATGACACAACATACTAGTGGGAAATGTCACCGCATTTATGTACAGTCATCCAACGCTTCTTTAAAGCAACTGTTATTGGCAAAGTTATCGCAAAAAAAACTATAGCATCAAAATTCTCAAACTTTTTCAACACAATTTGATATGTCTGCTATCTGTCATACGTAAATCCAACGGTTTTGAGCCTGTGTGCTGCAGGAATAGCACTGGTGTGCATAATGAATGGTGAAACGGTTTGAATTGTGTAAAATTTGCTATATATCAAGGGTTAAAGTTCTGAATTTTTTACAAGTGTGTTCAAAGATAATTTTAAGTACCCAAATATTTAATATCAGTGCAAATAATTTTTGAGTATTTTTAATCAAAGTATAAATTAATCCAAAAATAAGTAACGATAGTTTTACTAATAAATCTGAATGCCAAGTAATTAGAAGAAGGTACATGCAAAAGAATGGTTGGATTTATATAGCGCAAGGGCCAGATCTGGCCAAACTGCGCCTGTAAAACAATGAAAGAAATCCCCAGAAGTCAGGTAGGTGTCAAAGATAAATAATTCAAACAAATATTATGACGAATTTGGATTAATTCGGCAATTATATTTAAATCAGAAAAATAAACTCAGATATACACACATGTAATACAAATTTTGAGGCAAACATACAAATTTCATCACAATAATCACATATTTTCATGTTTTGAAAACTCAAAATATTCAATTCGGAAAAAATAAAAAAGGAGAGATACAAGAAATTTTCCTGCAGTTGATCTGACAAAAAGTCAATTGAATTTTATCTATGCCAAAGATGAATGTGTGAATACTTGACATGCGTTGCGTCGCAATTTTTAAGCAAATAACGAATGCGGCGAGAACGAAACAAATAAGAAAGGCAAATCATGAAATGCAAACAAAAAAAAAATTATCTAATGCTGATTCCAAAGCGAAATTCTTAAAATAAAAGAAAAGTAATTCAAGATCGAACATAAAACAGAAAAAGAGTCCGGTCATAATGGGGATCACTGATAAAGTGCGTAGGTATTTGCAAGACGAACCGTTTGCGAGTCGCTCGTAAAACGTTCATTGAAATTATTTTCACAACGAACTTCCAGCAATCCACGGGAAAGCAAGGAACCGGCTGCGAACAACCATGCATTCATTTATCAGCCACCGGTAATGGCGATGTAGCCTGGAGGTTCGCGAGCAGAAAGAAAAGTAACGAACTGCTCACGACATCCCAATCTGACCGAACCGAGAACACCTTTGTGTTCGTCGAGAACCGACAGGAAGCGGATCGCCACGAACCGTTCGTTTGGCGTTAAAACACCGTCGCAATCATGAGAACTAGAGGCTCGTGAACGGTTCGGCTCGAAAATGTTTTCGCGCCATGGCACCAGAACCGAAGAATAAGAAAGGCTCGGGGAATGTGGTTTTTGAACTCTAAAGTTAGTCGGTTGGGTTTTATGGCATTAGGGTCATAATTGTCAAGCTGCGCCGAGCACAAGAAGACGTCAATAGACATACACACAAGGAAAGTTTAATTCGGAAGAGAGAAATACATCCATTGTATAATCATTACAGGAATCGAACTTCCGACGCCTACAACTCGCAGGTTGCTAACGCTGTAGTAATTGAAACACGGCGACCACTTTATAGTACAAGCAGTCTGTTTTAAAAAGTTATAAATATTTTCATAGTGTTAAACATGGTGTAAAAAACTAGTCACATGTGTCCAAAGGATAGGAAAAAAAAAACATTTGGGAGAAGTTCGTTTGGAGTAAACCAGAAACACGTATTTATGTTCCACGATGGACATGCCGTCTAAGCTGGTATAGTCCGGTTCCAGCGAGAAGGCAGTTGAGTCACGTGGTTTTGAACGAGTCTGTTGATTAAATTTCTGTGCTCAGATGGCAAAATGTTATGTCTCTTTTCCCAAAAAAATTGACTGTCACATCCTGGAGTCTTTTGTTCATCTTTAGAAGGTGGCAAAATGTCGTAAGTCTTTTTCTTTCAGTTTATAAGGAAACAAAGATGGGAAAATTGCAATAAATCAAAAACCACAGAAAGACATGTTAAATCTTGAATCTTAAAATTGCTGTCACGAAAAATTAAAAAAAAAGTGACTTATAACATTTTGCCATCTGAGCACAGAATTAAAGGACTTGTGGCCACGTAAACAAATTCCTTCAACAATTTGCGTCATTAACACGGATTCTGGTTCTACGTTTCTCGTTCGGTGACGAAAGCGATATCATTGACAACGAATTGGCAGGGAATCCTCCGCGACAAACGCCATTTCTGATTTAAATTTGTCAACCTTCTCCAAACACGTTTTCATACCTATTCAAAAATCAACTAACCCAAGGTTGACTGCCCTTTCGTCCGAACTACTGCATTATACTCGCTGGGACCCGTCATCTATTCTAGTACAGTGCGCCTCGCCAGACAGTCGAGTCACGTGGTTTGAACGAGTATATTTGTTAAATTAGGGAACTGGTGGTGACACAAACAAATCTCTTCATAATTGATGCGTTGAGTGTGTATTGTGGTCTTAAGTTTGGTGTCAACGAGTCGAGAGGGGAACGACATTCATGCGTTTGCGCATGACAGTCTTCTCCTAATCGGCTTTCACACCTAGAAATCGCCTGAACCAAGGTCGACTGCCTTCTAGTCGGAACTGCACTATAAGGTCCGGGTTGCACATGTGGTGGACTTGAAACATGATATTTAAATCAAATCCATTCAATTCCTAGAAATGGTGACGGACACTTCCATTCGAAATTGAAGAGTGATGCCCAAATGTTCTAAAGTCGTAAACAATCCTTTTTGGAGCATTAACGTGAAAACATCAGCAGAGCTTACCAGTGTTTTCGCTTCTTTCGTTATCGGAGCAATTCACGCATGTGCGATTCTCAACGACCGTTTGATTTCCGAGAAATCATCGATAGCACACGCGAGTGACTTTCTGGCTCTCGATTATGAGAAAGCATCTTCAAACAGCCGTGCTCTTTCCTTTCAGCACTGAAAGGGCAATTTGTCAACTTCCAGTAACTTTTGACGCGTTTCTTTTCCTTCATCCATTTTTCGCGGATCAGTGCTCCGAATAATAGCTTCAACCGCAGAAGCGCCGCATCCTCAAGCTACGGCGAGGAACATGAAAATAGAATAGTGGCCGCCTGACACACCATCTTGTAAAGCGTCACGTATTGGCACAAATAACGTTATGTATTCAAAATGATGCAAATCTTAATTCAAATAGAGCTTGCTGAAGAAAATTGACTGAAAAACCTTCAGAAAGACATGTTAAAGACAGAAACTTTGTTTTTCAAGAAGTACTTCATGGTGGAGTTGGGTTAAGCTGAATATACGTTACTGTTTTGCAAGTTAATTTTTATAGTGGTGGCTATGTTCACCAGAATGCGTGGTTTTGTAATGGATGATTGCGACAGTATTGTCCTCAGCTGCCTTTAGCAGCCGAATGTGAAGTGACAATGAAGAGAAAAGCCGTTTCGGTATCGAAGCAATGTCTGTTATATCACAGGGCTTCATACAAATGGAAATTATTGGCTTCGCATTGCCAAATGAACTATTCAAAGTGGACCATTCATCGAAGAAAGTACCGGTTGTTGCAAGACAGCAAGACAGGTTAATGTGACCTTCAGCAAGACATGTTAGAGACAGAAACTTTGTTTTTCAAGAAGTACTTCATGGTGGAGTTGGATTAAGCTGAATATACATTACTGTTTTGCAAGTTAATTTTTATAGTGGTGGCTATTGTTCACCAGAATATAGCAGTGGCTAAATTCGATAAATGGTACTTTTCGTTGACGGTTGCCAATTGTATGAGACCGTAAGAGATGTAATACGATCACAGCAGCACTTCCGTATGCGTGGATTTGTAATGGATGATTGCGACAGTACTGTCCTCAGCTGCCTTTAGCAGCCGAGAGTGAAGTGACAATGAAGAGAAAAGTCGTTTTGGAATAGAAACAATGTCTGTCATACCACAGGGCTTCATTAATTATTGGCATCGCATTGCCAAATTGAAATATTCAACGTGGACCATTCATCGAAGAACGTGCCGGTTGTTGCGAGTGCCATATGGTATTTGTCAGAAGCGCTATCAGACTTGCTTTTTAATGCACGCGTCCATAGTCATATCCGGCTCACCAATTTAGAAAGACAGCGCAATTTTGTCTTCCAAAAATTACTTCATGGTGGAGATAGGTTACACGGGTATCTTTTTTTTCAGTTCTGCAAGGAAATGTTTGTGGAGGCTAAATTCACCACTCATAAATAAACTAGTGGTAAGTAAAGCTGAACTGAAAGCATAGAACTTGAGAAATAGAACGGAATGGACTCCATGAGCTTGAGGAAACATTTAAACAAAGCATTAAAACACCATACTTCCTAATGTGTTCTAATGTGAAGGACTTCTATGTTCCATAGCAGATTGTATGGCAAATGTGTTCGACAACGTTAAGATCTGGTGATTTTGGCGGGAAGGGCAAACCCCAAAGCTAGATAAATGTTCCTTCGACCATAATTTGGTGTGTCCAGACGTGTGATGGCGCCATTGTCCTGTTAGAAGAGTACAAACCCATCGGAATATACGCAAGATATGAACAAGTGTAACTTGTCAAAGGATGTACATAGCGTTCAACTGCCCCAGAGACTAGTATTGATTCTAACTTAATTATTTTTCAGTGAAACGACGTACAATTGTCACTTGACAATGCGTGTGTAATAAAGCCATTAAAAACAATAAATTACTTTCTTTAGTTTTTCAATACTGAAGAAACATTTATTCCAAATCAAGACTGAAAAGTATCTTGATACCACAAACGACAGATACCATCTAAAGCCCACTGATCTTAAAATTGAAATACTTGGCAACGAGTTCTCGGAAAAACTCATGCTTGACGAGATTTACTTCCAACACCGATCAGAATCTTTGTCATAAATGAACTCGTTTCAACAACTGCGTCTTAACATAAAATGACAGCTATTATCCACTGATCAGAAAAGATGAGTTTCCTTGATGGAAAAAAAGATATTACCTTTTTATCCAAAACATTACTTATGATAACTCAGGTGATTTGGGATGCAAGCACTTAATTATGCAATTACTCACACCCCTCTTATGTGTTTTCAAACTTCTGTAGGACTCGTGAGACTTAACTGCTCAAAAAAAAGATGTATAATAACAAAACAGTTTAAAGACATTGTCATTTTTACATTGCTTATCGTCTCTTGCGTGAATTAATTTTTCAGATTATTATCTCGAAACACCATTTTTTATTTTCAAAAGATAGCATATTTTTAAAGCACGTACAAAATGGTTGGTTGTTGGGTTTTTATGGCGCAAAGGTCATGTTTGGTCATATTGCGCCAGACACAAGACATGCAATATCAAGTGGTGGACATACACGCACACAAAGAAAATTCCACTGACACAGAAGAGAGAAATGCACCCAGGTAGGAAAAACCTGCGCAGTTTACAATTTGCAGGTTATAACGCAATGTGAATATTCAATGAACCACGACATCACAAAAACAAAATGAAAATTTAAATTTGTTCATTCTTTTTTTTTTTAAGTATTTTAAGGAATATGATCAAAATATTGAGTGATAATTCTAAATTGTTGTTCTATCAAATTTTCTAAATTGTTGTTCTATCAAATATTCTAAATTGTTGTTCTATCTCAATAAATTAAGATAACTCGGAACAAAGAAAACTTTTCAGTGTAAGAAATGAGCGTCTTTGTTTTTTACATTCACGAAAGCAAGGAAGAAAAATTTATGTACATTGCTTATTTACATATTGACTAATATAAAATTACTGCAAAAACGATAAATCTCATTCATATATGT
Source organism: Metellina segmentata (assembly GCA_947359465.1). Lineage (NCBI taxonomy): Eukaryota > Metazoa > Arthropoda > Arachnida > Araneae > Tetragnathidae > Metellina > Metellina segmentata. Next base: position 49,451,266 of record OX375878.1, read on the forward strand.
GACAAGTTAAAAGGCTATATATTAACTGCCGTGAACAATTCAAAGCATTGGGAATTCTCATTCCAAGCAATTTTTTAGGCTGAAAGCCATTTACCTACCGATGGAGCTTTGTTGCAATTCTTTTCATTAGTTATCAACCAAAGGATTCCGGAAGAATAAAAGAAATTTATTTCCAAAAACCAGAGACAAATGGTCGAGTAGTGGCTGCTAACATATAATAAATCTCATTCAGTACAATTGAAAACTGCATTCTACCATTCGCGGAAGCACTGCAAAGTCATCTTCAGATTGGATGGCGGCAGCAAAACTATTTTCAACACGTTTCACCTACAAGCTTTCAACAGAACTCGACAATTCGCGTCCTTTATTTTAAATGAAGAATGGACACTTCTTCACGGTTCGTGATCAGATAAAACTTCCGAAACCATTTTCAGAAAATGAAAAGGATAGCGAAAAATTTCGAACGGCGCTTTTTTTGTTAGTGGTGTGGTCACGGATAAAGAAAGAAACTTGTACCATTGTTTAATTTCTTTGGAAACGCGCCATTAATTGAAATAAACAAGAAACTAGACTTGCAAGAAGCGCATTTCAAAACAAAGGAAAAACTTCCAAAAGTAAAAACAATTGGATAAATTGCGACACAAACTGTTTGTGTTCAACCGTGGTAATTTTTATTTCCTTAACGAGCTCGTCAGAAAATATTTCAGGCAGTGCAAACACGCCGCTGAATACAAAAAACGTAAACAGATAGCTACTTTTTTTTCCCTTTCAAAAGGTTTTTAAATGAATATTTTTCACACCTGAAAAACAAATTTTACAACTTAATGTGGAAATTGGAATACGAACTAAAGTGGAAATTGGAATACAAACTAAAGTGGAAATTAGACGGTTGTTTTAATCACTATCAAGAGTCCTTTTTGCAATAAATGACAAATTTTATCGGTCTATACATCAAAGTAAAATTGGATGTGTGACATCACACTTTATTCTCAAATATTATACTCATTTTAGCAAATATTATTTATTTCAATACCGGTTAGTCGTCATAGGCATAATTTCAGTTTCTGGTAGGTTGGTATTTTAATTAACATCGCACCGGAGACACACGACATGCCATTGGCGACGTCCGGGATGAAACCAGAAGGAATTCAGTTTTGGGAAAATAATAATTAGGTATTTCATGTACTTTTTTTAAGTTTTACAAGCAAATTATAAAAAAAATAATAATAATAACTATTTTTGTGTGCTGTGCATATGCTACAGTTCACTGAAATATATTTTATAAAAATCTAACACGCGGATCCTATTTAGCCTTGCTGAGTCAAACGCAAGACAACGTCAAGTGAATGGACATGCACGAAAAAGGAAATTTTTACTCATACAGAACAGAAAAATACATGCAGGATAAGTTCAAGGAATCGAACCAGCGCGCCTACAACTAATTACATTTTTGACATAGTAGTGGGCTATCACTGAGTTTCAAATCATGTTTTTTTACTAAACAAACCGTCTTCTTTCAATGTATTGGTCCAACACGACCAAAGTAATACTCAAACATTAAAAAGAATTTTTTTAATTTAGAGACATTCGTTTCAGAAATTTAATTTCTATTTAACCTATTTGTAGTCGAATTCAACTATATTTAACCATCTTTTGCTGAAGGAATTTCCGAAAATACTTTAAACAACTGTCCTGTCGAAGGAAATCTGTTGTCCTATCATATGGAATCCTGTTCAATTTCACACACAAGGCGTGCGCAACAGAAGAAAGCTAGGTACGAATATGATTTTCTAAAATATAAAACTAGTATGCAAGAAATAAGAAACGAGTGCATTCTGTAAATCAATACTGCATATGTATAACTTCATACGGGCAAGACTCAAAAGAAGGAAAGATCTATTCGTACATGCAAACGTAAAAACGAGAAGTGTCAAAATTAGACGTTGACATTTTCGAAATCTTGCATCCTGAATGTAGGCTAAGGCTAGAGGGAACCCCGCCAACACAATGCTGCAATGGAACACTGGAAAGCCGAATAATTCCAGTGCGAGAAAATCAGCAAACAGGACAACCGTTCACCTTCCTGAATTTGCCTCATTTGAAAATTCTAAAGCAAGTAGCACTTTAAGAAGTTGAATGCAGTCAAGTTCATGAGAAAATAATGGCATTGTAACGTCTACATTTATTTGCTCCAGTGAGTCTCAAACAAACTGTGCTTTGTCTCTCAATTGATTACTAGACAGTCATTCCCGGAACAAATATTCCTAACCAATACAGTTATCTTGAATGAAAATATGCTAACGGATGTTTCTTCGCAATTATGCCTCAGATGGCTCAGAAATGCAAAAAAGGGGAAATGGGTAAAGCGAAATTCGTTGCAATTACTACTCGTTTCAGATGACAGGCGCATCAACAAGATAATGTTGACGAGACAATTTAAGAACAATGAAATCGCTGAAACATGATGCAGCCTGACTACCATAGTTCCCACACCTTATTTTTAAAAAATTCAAGGACTTTTAAGGACTTTTCAAAACCTACAAAATATTTTTCAAGGACCTAAACTTTCTTATAACGACCTAAAACAAAAAATACGCAAAAGTTGTTAGTTTAAAAAAAAAATTATTTGCTTTTTTTTTTTAAACTACTGATAGTTAAAAAAAGAAAGGTTATTCGTCAATTTTGGTTATAATTTATATTTTCTTTCTCACAGAACCTGTAATTTTTGTTGTTGTTGTAGAGTAGGCTTCTCGTCTCAATAGTAACTATCAGGCTACTTGCACAAATATCGATTTTGATCGAGCGATAAAATGCTGTACGATAAATTCCTTTGGTGGCACGAAGAGTATGGGAGCTTGCATCCCATGTCCTTGCACAATCTCCATTTTGCTGACGTTCACTGCCACTACAACAGACGGCTGTCTTGGTTCAGTTTGTTTGAGAAATAAAACAAATCAAAAGTTTTTACTGGTGATAAGGCTTTTTTTTTATTCTCTAGTCTAAGTTTCTATCTTTGCGATCATTAAAGACGGAGTGAAAATTTCAACAAAATTGAAATATGCAGAACATTTTACACCTAAAAACTATCTTAAATGTGATTTTTTTTTTTAAATGTTTCTTTTTTTAATGTAACTTTTATATTTTTGCAATAAGAATTTGGTTTCATTTCTTTGGACGCGTGCCAGGTTTCCAATGACGCCCTGACTGCTAAAGCTACAGTTTCCAAAGAAAGCAGTGCTCTTATCTAGCAGCCGTGATCCGTCATGATTGGCGGGCATAACAAGGCGGCCGTCTTACCGGAGACCAGAGGTGTCAACTTAGACGGACAGAATATGGTGGAGAATAGAATGGACAATCGAGACGTAACATTATTAGTATATCATGTGGTGTCAAAGCGCAAAACACCAGTTTCATTCAGAATGACACTAAAATGGCGCACCCGCACCATTTGAGCTAGTAAAAGTCTGGACAAAGGAGGAAACTAGTCTAGACAATTCAAACGCAAGATTAAATTACGTTTAAAAAAAATCAAGTACTTTCAAGGACTTTTCACAAAGTTCCGTAATTTTCAAGGACATTTCAAGGGCCCCTAGTTCGGAAAATAAAATTCAAGGACTTTTCAAGGACCGTGGGAACCCTGGATTACTGAACTTAATCCACACACAAAAAAAATTGTCATACTAGTATATCCTATTGATATAAAGTGTTCGCTTGAAACGTTCAACTTAAAAAACACAAAGTGAAAATATAATCACAATTTCTTACGGCACGAACAAAGTACTCTTCGCGGTTTTTAAGTAATTGTGACACAAGGATTCATCCAACTTTATGAGAATTGTTTAAAATTAAAATTTTAACTGCTTGTTATTTCAAGGATCATTTGGAATTTTCTGCGTACTTATTTTCATTTTATAATACAATTGGTTTATTTAATAAGGCAAAATATTTTAGTACAGTCTGCACTCGTTTCAACAAATCCCTATCCTACGAAAATAAATCATTTCACTCAGATATCCGTCTTATTTGATAACTTTTTACCCGGTCTCGTAGGGTGCGTAAAAACGAACGCCGACTGATATTGCGTACAAAGGAATTTTTTAAACACTCAACAACCATGCAAAATTAGATAAATACAATTGATAAGTACGTTCTCTCTTTGATATAATCGGGATAGGCTCTTCGACAGAAAGTTATTTTTTCACGCTGTCGTTTTGTAATTAATTTTACAAAACATGAACAGATAAATTTTTTGAATAAAAAATATTTATGCTCTTTAAGTATTAGCTGGTTTTAATAATTAAACCTTAATTGAAATAGAGTACAACTGCTAAATTTTAATCTCAAAAGCAGGTTTTAAGGCAAAAAGGAAACTAGTGGTAAAATTTAAATCACAATTTCAATCTTCAGACAAAGTATCGGCTGAAAAAATTCAGCTGACAGAAAATCCAAACACACACATTTGACTATCGAACCATTACTAGTTAGCATATTGAATTACATCACCACTAGAAGCCAACACTGAGTTACAACTCAGAATTTAAAATCGCAGAAGTGAAAATATTTATTTCGTGAATACATTTAATTAAAGTGCTACAAAATTCCATTTTTCTTTTCGTAAAATTATTTTTAATCAAAACAGTGACTGATTTAATAATTAAAGCTGATCACACACGTGCAAATAAATTTTTATATTAGAAGGCAAAACAGTATTAATTTACTTAAATTACGTATGATTAGAGGAACCCATTATCTTTACCGAATTTTGCTGTATTAACTCTGAGCGTCATGAGATTTCGAGTAGTATAGTGAGTGTAGCATAGCTTTTACCTCAGAACACAACTTAATATCCATATGTATTGGTTGAAATAATCCATGCATTTTTTCAATATTGGTTTAAAGAATATTGAAAGAAACTATGTATTCTTTCAATATTTAGAACGATTCTATTGGTCCTTTTTGATAGAATAGAATCCTTTGGAACGATTCAAGTAGTTATTTCCTTAAAATAGAATCCCTTGAAATAATGAAGAATGAAGGTTGCAAGGTGGTATTGTACGTGTGAACCCCTCAGAGGGTTAAGTTGATAGTAAAAACATGCAATTCCACACACTTTTTTTTACGTACAGTCGTCATATTTGACGCTTAAATGTTTTCATGTTCGCGTTTGTATTTAACGTCGCGATCTATGCCAAGATAAACACTGATGCTTCGAAAAACTCTTTGAATATTGTTTATCATCATTGAGAGTTGTTATTAAAGCCACCCGAACTTAAAAATTCCCTAAAAATGATTCTTAAAAACTGCCAACAAAAAATGGATTAGATTGTGTGCGGGGGACACAATCGCGATAGCTTAAAGTCAGTACTTTCAAAATCCGCAAAATCGAATTTTTAGTTAAAAAATTAACTGTTGCCAAACTCAAGGATCACAAAAAAATAATAATAATAATTTTTAATTCGATTCATTTGGGTAATTGGTAATTTTAGTTAACGTCCTACTAGAGCAACACAACGGGCTATTGACGACGGTCCGGGATCGGTCCCTTAAGGGAAAGATCCGAGGACTACACCTCGTAATTTTGAACCACGGTCAGATGACGAAGCAACACTTGAGATGGCACCCCACTCTCCAAACTTCCACGCCAACCCAACCCGATTCATTTGGGAAAATTCTTTTAACAAAACGAAATGTTTCAATGTAACTGGTTAGAAATCACAGCCTTGCTATTAGTCTGGGCGCCCGCGTACCATTTTGGAAAGTCATTTCAACAAGGCTCATTTTTGTGTCAGTTATCTTTACATCCCTCAACTGGAAACCGGACGTCAACTGGCACGCCTGCGGTGGGGGTGGTTGTGGGAGGGTTCAAATGTTGATGAAAAAAATTTAAAAAAAGTGATTTCAACAAGGATGAAACTTTTTCTATGGTTAGTTAACATGATAAAATGACAAAAAAGAAACAGTCAGCTGCATTGCAGAGGGTGGAAATATAGCCCGTGATGCGATAAGTATACCGCGCGCTGAAATGAGTGCGAGCACTGCGTGGCCACTTTATTGTTCCAGCTGACGTGTCTTCCTCGATACTCAAACAGCTGATTTTTATTTTCGCCAAGACATTTTTATACTTTTACAATATATCAAAATTTCTATTTTGTTGAAATCAATTTAATATTTTTTTCAAGTGTAAATGGTGTGAACGTGAATTCTTATATTTCTTTATATTTTTATAAGTAGGTTACTAAATAAACAAAATTAAAAATTCATAATTTTTTTATATTAATGTGAAAATCAGACAACATTAAAATCTACTGTGCTTTAGGTATATATTATAGTAGTATTCTTCTCCTTACCACTCGTCAGAATATTTGCTCAATATTATTTTCTCTGATAAGATCACTATCGTCACATTCTTCTGCGGTTTCTTCATTTTCAATGCTATCTAAAAATGTAAATGAATAAGTTATTGATTAATTTGTGGAAGAAACGGAGCCATCAAATCATTTGAAGAGATATCGACTATTATCTTCTTTCTATTCATATTGAGTGGATGAAAATTCAATCATATTTGGAGAATGTGCGTGACTCCAGAGAGTAGTTATGTATGATGAACATAATAAATGCTGGCGTAGTTCGGATTTACAAGGAGGCAGAATCGTTCCATCAACAGTTGTTTTCAATTGTAATATTATCTTTCTCTAGATCAATTTTTGTATGTCTCTCATCATAAATGTGGCTACTTGGGCGTTATTGATATCGTTTGATTCTTTTAAAACTGTCCATCCTACAAACAACGTCTTCTTTTCCAAATAGCTCGTCTATATTACAATCTGGTAACTTTGCGATATCGCTGAAAGTATGCGTATATGACTCTGAATTTATCATTACGGAATATGGTGTGTTTTACCTTTCTAAAAGAAGGAAGGAAGTATTAAAATCGCAACCTGTAAGAGCATGGAAGCCTGGTAAAGCACTGCATATATATTTTCATGAAGTTTGATATAATTTACTCATATTTAGGCCAAAAAAACGGTTTGTTTCCTGTAACCCGACAGGCCTTGAAATTACAATACAAAAATTTCAACCCTAAAGTTTTTTTAGACTTTTTTAATTTAATTTTAAAAAACACGTTCATTTAAACGATTAACATAATATGTCATAAATAAACTCTTTTGGGGTTAATAAGCAGTTAAATCTGAAGGAAAATTATAAATACTCACTAAAATACCCAATTTGAGTAAAAACCTGACTATTTACACAGGATATTGATCCGCAAAAATAAATATAAAATGATATTTTACATCACTGATCACACCTCTGATTAATTTTAAATCTAACAATAATACTCAGAAAATATTTCCTTTTGCTTATTTGCTAAAAATATTTAACTTTGTCCTACCTACACTAATATTTTTTCTCATGTTTCAAACAAACTTTTTTTTTTACCTTATGTTTCAAACAAACTTTTTTTTTACCTTATGTTTCTCACATTATTACCGGTACCAAACAGCATCGATATTTTCAATACGCTGTGTACACAATTCATATTTCCAAGCATAATTATTACAATTGGTTATTATAATATCAGTATCAGAACATCTTATCTTTACATAGGCCTAGCATTGTAATTTACAAGCATGAAATACGATTTTTGTATCGGCTTCTTCGTGATTTGGACAATTTAAATCGTATTCCACACACCTTACAACGACATAATGAATAACTTCATATTTCTAACAATAATCATTATTAATATATAATGTTTTCCCTTCTAAATATTGAGTCATGTCATTATTTGTCCAATCTTTAATAATGAATTTGACAAGCCCTTTTTTTAAATTAATGTTTTTAAACTTATGTGAAAAATTTGATGCACGAAGTTTATCACGTCCATGTATTCTGTATGACTGACCTCTCTCCCCCATTTTCTCAATGAATGCTCATAATTCTTGATTGAGGGCGAAAAATAGCGATCAAATGCTGTTATGATTGTATGCGCATTTTTTGAAATGAACATGTGAATACGTTTCTTTTAAATATTTCCAAAAGTTAGTGGAACCTCTCTCATTGAACGAATCGTGAAAAGGCGAATATATTCTGATCGGTTATTATTTCGCGCCAGCTGCTGCTCTTTTATCATGCGCTTTACTTGATTGACTTGAGAAGTGCAGGTGCTGTTCGTCCAGATAATCCCCCATTGTTTTTCGACTTTTAAAGTTGGATTACGTGTGGACTGTGGTGTGACGACGGTTTTTCAATTAATTTACGCATATAAAGACTAATAAATAAAAGTCAGTTGTCTGAGTATCGGGGAAGGTATGTCAGCTGAAACAATAACGTTGCAGTGCCATTCATGTTCGTCGTCAGTAGTTGGGAGGGTGACCTCCCTTCTCGTTTTGCGGCCTGTGAGCTTACGGTTAATTCAGCATCTTAGTTTTAGTTTTTCATCCTATATCGAGAGTTTTCATTTAAATTCACCCATCCTTATGCTATTAGTCTTTATTTTAAGTTTTTAATTCTTTTTATGATATGGAAATGAGCTACACTGTAGCGGGTGCTCCGAAAGTGATATTCCAGTACAGTCCAATGTTGCCGCGCGCGCAGTGCTCGGAACTCATTTCAGTGCGCGGTATACTTATCGCATCAGCGGTCTATATTTCCACACTCTACCATGCAGCTGACTGTTTCTTTTTGTCATTTTATCATGTAAACTAACTATAGCAAAAGTTTCAACCTTGTTGAAATGACTTTCCAAAATGGTACGCGGGCGCCCGGACTATAAGTCTGTCTACGGCAGTGAGAAAGGCAGTTGCGTCACGTGGTTTTGAACGAGACTATTAGTCAAATTAGAGGACTGGTGGTAACGTAAACAAAACACTTCCACAAGTGACGTCTTTAATGCGGATTCTGGTTTCATCGTTCAGCGCAGAAAGTGACAGCAGTGATAACGAGTTGACAAGGGGAAAAACATCAACCGCAATCATCATTCATGCGCCAGCCTTCTAACACGCTTTCACACCTATTCAAAAATTGACTGACCCAAGGTCGACTACCTTCTCGTTGTAGTCGCACTTTTTTTTATACAACAACTAGCTGAACCCGGCGATGCTCAGATTACAAATATGACCGCGACATTTACCTGTGTTAACTCAAGTACACAAACCCTGTGGAACGTGTTTCCTTGTCCAGGTCCATTTACTGCAGGAAAACAAACTTTAGATTTTAAAATTGGGGTTCCGAGGGGCACTTTTAGAACTACCTGTGGATTTAAGCATACACACGCATCCTTTTATAATATAGAAATAACTAGGGGAGGTTTAGGGCCATAGAAATCTGATTTTTTACTCCTAATTTTTATTCAGTAATTAAATTACGTTGGGCCTTTCAACATGATGAATCTTTCCAGTTCGGCATATTTCGCGACAACTCCATCATCATTAATCAAGTAAAATGGATCTACAAAATGAACAATGCTATTCCATTTAATAGGACAATTTTTCCGTGCCATTAAATACCCATTCAATTTTTTTATTAAATCATAAATAAAATCGGAGTATATCACTATTTTAGGAAAGATCCGACAAGAAACGTGCCAAGCCATGTGATGTAATGATGATGTTTTTGCTTACGGAAACTGTCATCAATTTTCGATAACAGTAATAAAAGCTTTATGGCTCTTTTTAGAGCTAGATTTGCAAAAAACGCTACCAAGTATGGACTTCAGTTTACGAGCATGAACCAGAATAAACAACTTCAAATGATCAAAAGATATAACTTCAACCTTTGATTGGTGTAATGCATAAGAAAAAAGCTTAGAACAATCTATTGCAAACTCAAAATAGAAACGGTAGAGAATTGTAGAAAACATCGTAATTCCATACCAGATTTCAATAACATATTAATTTCAAAAGAGAACAATTCTAGGTCCTTAAATTTTCATACAAAATTTAAGATAAATAAAAAATTATCAATAATTCCAACTAATTTTCCGAAAAAGTTGTAATTAGTCATTGTTTATTAAGGGGAAAAATGTCTTTCTTCACGAAAACTTAAAAGCTCTTTTTTCAGTTTTTGTTTGTCCAAGTTTTTAATTACATCTTAATTTACCCAGATATCCAATGCAAAATAAATGTTTTGAGCCTATGTTGTTACATAATTTACATATTACACTGTGATTTATCTAGGATTTATCTGTGTTATCTATTCAGTGCTGTGTTCTTTCCGTAATTTATATTTTTGATGTTAAAGAGAAATGAGTTACAAAAAGTCATTAAAATAACAACTTGAATACTGATAAAGTTAGCCGCATAAAATTTCGAGGATGATACAATTCAATAACAGAGCAATTGTGTTAATTTTACAAGTTAATATCTCTCTAAAATTGCACAAATAAATGCCCAAAATATGCCTTTTAATATGCTAAAAAAATATTTTCGCATACAAATAAAGTATTACATAATTTAAGTGTACAATATCCTGCCCTGAAATGAGCAGAATTAGTTACAAGTCTGAAGTTAAATGAAACGGTTTGTTGGGTTTTTATGACGCAAAGGAAGGCCATATTGGCCAAGCAGCGTCAAACACAAGACAGACAACGTCGAATAATGTGAAATGAAACGGAGCTCAAATAACGGGAGGGGGGGGGTAATAACAGTAAAACAAATAAAGTCAATCATCTCAAAAAATACCCCGAATAAAATATTTTTAAGGGTGGCCCTAAACCTATTATTTTATATTTACATCGGTATTTAATTTTGAAATAGTCTTAATAGTTTAATTGAAACCACCAAAAACATACAATCCCTAAAAGCGTTACCTAAATTTCAGTGATTAAAAATTCAGAGTATATTCAAATGCTTAAATATTTCAATACCGATATTTTGTCTGGAGGTATTTAGATTTCCTCAGTAATGTTTAAAGATTGATACAAGGAGAAAACAAAGTTTAACGTAAAACTATTTGAACCAACTGACTGAATGCTTTACCGCAATACCTCTGACGTATGTTTGTCATTGATAGCGGTATAGGTTACCGATTGCAAAGAGCACGACAATTATAAGTCAGAAAGTGCACCTGGAATTTGCAATCTCACCTAACACATAAGCAGGTGCGGAATGTAATGAAATACAAGATATAAAAGTTAGGGTTTGTAGGAAATGAATTAGTACCTAACCGTATAAGATAGAACCGAAGACAAACATTTAGTACTCCAAATGATGGTGTTGCTATTTTTGAAATCATCTCAAAAGGTACATAAACTTAATAACCCTCTTAATATTGATTAAGAAAAGAACAAATCAATAAATGCCTACGAAATATTAAGGTTCATTCTTTTAAGGCTCAGTTAGGTGTATAACTTACTACTTTGTCTAAGTATGAGTGAAGACAAGATTTCTACACCAGCCTTTTCCAAACTTTTTTAGTCTGCGGCTCCCATTATTCAATCGTAAATCATAGTATCCCCTTTGTATAAAATATTGCACTTGAGCAACAAAAAAAAACTTTTAGTTAAACTAAATATTTATTAAAATTAATGTCATCTGATGAATGGTATTAATTTAATTTTTAACAAGGAAATTCTTTCGGGGATTAAAATTACGAATGAGCTAGAAGAAAAAACACAAGATACCCAAAATTTCTTATTTTTTAACGACAAAATATTACTAAAAACTAGCAAAATACCCGATCTTACTCGGTTTGAATTGGTTAACTCTAGATTGAAGATATGATCAAAATACATAATCACTTTTGTCTTTCGTAGAATAAAATAATATTTCAACACCTTTCTCCATGTCTTCATAATTTCTACAACTTAGTTTGGACACAAATCCTACACATGCATATCCATTCATGCAATACATTTCATATACATCGCGTCCTTGCTATATGACAAAGCGACAAAATGACGAAAGGTGACACTAAGGATACTACTGCTACAAAATATGAATTTAAGGGAGATTTGGAATCCTTTCTAAGTTCTTCTCATGTTCAACTCAATTAATAAAAATAACGATTTACGGTGAGTGCTCTAAAACTCATAGTCAACAAAACAATATTTTTTTTTTACTTGTGGCACTCTTGCATCAGACATGCGACATTGTCGAATTTCGGCATCTTCTCCTGTTATTATGACAAAGAATTTTTTAATGTTGGAAACGTTCTAGTTCGCATTTTTTTAACATTACTATTGTTTCAAAAACGGCATTATTCTTTCAATAATTGCATAATTACACTTAAAATGTGCTTTATTCAGACTTACCTGCCACTTTAAGTCGAATAATTTGTGATAATGTTGCGTGTGATGAAAGGGAAATACAATTTATCAAAATAATTAATACTTAAAACAAGAAAACAGCAAAATAAAAGCTGTCGGAAAAAATTTCTTTCAACGATATTAGTTCGTGATTCTTTTTTTTTTTTTTTTTTTAATCTCTTGATCTTGCACAAAATTTAGAAATGCGAAATTAATTCAGAGTGAAAGAAACAGAAAATATCACTGCACGCGATCAACCAACACGAGTTTCCGTTTCCTGTTCATTAAAAAATATCGTTCGTCCAAAATATTCGGAAATCGTTTACAATGCGCAAAGAACAAAAATAAGACTCGAAATAAATGAAGCATCAGAGCTGAAATTTCATTAAAAAAATTAATTTTTGGAAAAATAATAGCTCTTTTAGCAGTACCGGTAAAACAATCCGAGTAATCGTAATACTCAATATGCATTCCAGTTTTTCCAAAACTACCAAATTATGGTTGATTTAAGGAATCTGAGTACGTTCGAAGTACTTTATAGTCTCAAGTGATTCAATTGCACTTTTTTCCTTTTTTAAAAGTTGAATGACCATAAAAAAAACACATTCTAACCCAGCAAAACTCTGGAAAAAATATTTTTTTAAATAAATGCCAAAAATTCTTGTTTTGGTCAAAAAATGATGTTTACGAAAAACAATCCAATTTTCTCACTCATCACAATGTTAACATAAAACTGAGACTCTTAAATATATAAGCTAGTGGATGAAGCTGGCTATAAGCTAAATTTTATTATAATCTGGAAATATAAAGGATGGCGTAAAAATTATATGAATTTCTGAAATTTTTCTCCACAACATAAAAAAAACGAAGTGACTGACAATTTTTTCTATTGAAGATACACATAAAATCCAGCTTCAGGTACTAAAATATACATATAAGAACCATAATACCAATTTCAAAAATATGTATATTAATTACTTTTTTAGTTATTGTTACCGTGTAAAGATTTGGTTGAAAACAGCATTCAGAGAAAAAAGCATTTGAAGATTGAAAAGCAATTTTTTTAATACTAATCTTTATCTATTTGCTCTAAAAAATAAATGTTGGCTGGAACATAGCGCAACTAACTATCATAAACTGCAAGTAACATTTTTAAAATCCAGCGGGAAACCGAAACCTGAACCAACTTCTGGCGCGCAAACACCACTTCGGGTTTGAAAAGTTTGCATCAAAGTTTTTCAAATTGAAATATCTCAACTTCTGTTTTCGTTGGAGACAAAACAAAAACAGTTTTGGAAAAAAAAGAGTTCATATTTTAAGAATATTAAATTTCAAAAAATTCGAAATTTTAGTCAAAAATTGACTTTTTATCGTAGTTAGATACCTTAAGTATAATTACTCGGGTGTTTTAGCATGAAACTCGTCTAAATATGAAAATATAGATAAGTTTAAGAGTATATTCACTAAACTAGTATATTATGTATAAAATATAGCACATTGTAATGAAATATCTGGAATAAAATTCATGTGGTGCCTGTACAAACACACAAACGCAAAATCGAACATAGACGGACGACGGACAGATTTACACAACCAAGTTCGATCACTAAATGAATATAAGTTCTGACAGTATGCACATTTTCATGAAAACTTTGCGCGTAAAAGGCGGATTTTGCATCAGTAGGGTCCAAAACGGATAGAAACGGAAGAAGTTTCTCAAACACGTAGGCACTTGTATAGACTAAATTAAATTAGAAATCCCCTGTTTGGGGTTATAAAACTTTCCGAACATGCGCTTTTTCATCTCTTTTTCTTCTATTAAATGAAAGGAGAAACCGAAATTTTATACGTTATTTATGATTTGGACGTTTGAATGACGATATATATTTTAGATCTTATTTTCCTCAAAAATGTATTCACCAAAACCATAATAGTGTTCCTTATTTCATATCTGAATTGTTATTCCAAATGCGAGAATTTTCTTGGTTAAGGTTCTAAAGTAGTCAACCTTATGAACCACCACGCAAGTTGTTGAAAAATGTATAAAAATCGCTTTAATTTCATGAAAATATTGCATATTTACGGAACACATTTTCTATTTCGATGCAGGTAACAATAGAATTAGTGCTTGAAATATTAAACAAAATTTTCTTTAAATAAATAATTTTTCTTTCTATTATAAAAGAAAAAGTTTGTCTTTTTCAGATTTATTCGCTTTGTGATTGGCAGATAGCGAGTCTTGTGGTTCAACGAGCTAATGAATTTGGAGCACGCGCAGACGATAAACAGTTATAAGTACATTAGTAACTTTGCTTGAGCGTGCCGACGCGACTGACATTTTTGTCCTTTTCCTTTACAGAGGTGTGTACTTATTATCTTGCACAGAAAATTATATGAAATGGTTTTAGAGTTCACAATGTTGTAAAAACACGTAAAATATTCAACTGGTCAAGTGAAAAGTCGCGGTAAAAATAGGATGCAGGAAGAAGTTCAGAAGAGTTTTAAAAAGTAAAGTTTTTTTTAGGAAAAGTCCTTAGCTCAATTCAGAGAAAGCTATGCAACTTAAAAAGTAATTTTTTAAAGTCGAAATTTTAAAACAGGTCATTTTAATACGCAGTAAAATTGGTTTTAAAAACACAGAAATTTCTTTTCCTTATTTTTTTGCCCTCGGTCACATAAACATTAGAATGGATAGATGTATGTTGAAACTAAATCAAGGCAATATTAAAAATTTACACTTTTTTCGTACATAAATTTAAATACAGACATGATAGATTGCAAAGCGTTTTTGATAATAAAAATATAAGAATGCACGAATCATTCTAAAGAGTGAAATATTCGTAAACAAAAGGAAAAACACGAACAGCTAAATACAGAAGATAAGAAGACGTGTAAAGAAATCATTCAAAACGGAGGGTAAGAATAAGGTAAACGGTTACACAACACATTATCACGTGACATAATTTTCCGCGTTCGATTGAGTCAAATCAAGGAAGATGCTGACCTACATTCCAAACCTACGTAGAATGTCGAAGATAATAATCTTCGGATATTTCAACATTGGACGTAACCTGCTGTCTAAATACAAATGCATCACGATGACCGAAAAAACGTATAAGATTAATATGGTTTTTCATTATCAAGTTCCATGCCAAGTCATTTCTTAGAAATATCATCAGAAAAACGGAAAACGAAAAGATACGTAAAAATTCTTCTTTCGCTTTTGTGAGCTGGAAACGGAATTGTAGCGAAGAAATGAAACTAATGAACAATGTAACAAACATAATTAATTCATTTCATATTTAAATAATATCACCTGGCCTGAAAATAATTTTTAGTGTACTGATCACGCGGCTGGAACGTGTTAATTTCCACATCTGGGAATTCAGACAATCAAATTTCACTTAAATGCACTTGGCTAAGTATTATAAAGTATTAGGGATTAACAAAAGAAATTTCAGAAGAAAAAAACTGAAAATCTGGATTTTTACTTAATTTTAGTGCTTTCAGACAGGCATTGAGACAGAAAATATTCGTGGTTCTCATTAGAGTAAAGGGATCACTTTTTTAAAAAACTAGGGGGCTCCTTTGCTCGCTTACGCTCGCCACCAACCCCCGGGGATTGCTACGCAATCCCATTTGGTTTGCTTCGCAAACCAACATTCCTTTCGCATAGTGAAACTATCTGAAAAATTCGTATTATCCTGACTTCACTTTCGGGTCCATGACGTCACAGCGAGGGCTTCTCCCTTTGCTCGTTTACGCTCGTCGACCTCCAGGGATTGCTATTCAATCCCGTTTTGTTTGCTTCGCAAACCAATACTTCTTTTGCAAGTAATTTCACTTTTTTTTACTTTAACCCCTAATGCACCCTAAACTAATAGCCGCATGAGTAAAAAATCTTCTGCATCTTGTTCCCTGTAAAATTTAAAGTAAACCGTGTTAATCTCCGAACTTTACGATCTGTACTTTGTACTTTCTCGGTAAACCGTCTGAGAACAGAGGGAAAAGGCGAGCCTTTTTCCTCGCCAAATAAAAACAAATCGTTTTTATGGCAGTTGTTGCGACGATAAATTTGATATCTGGCAAACCCGATAGTCAAAAATACAACCCTTATATGCTCCGCGAAATAAAAAATATGAAATTTGTGTCACCAACTTTTGATTGCATTGAATTTATTTATGAACCAATTTAAAAAATAATTGTACCGTAAGAAAGAGTACATTCTGAGGTATACTGCGATATTTTCAAAATTAAAAACTAATAGTAATACGATATAGATATGACAGTTTTAGTTTTGTATCGGAAATTACGATCTGAAAGTTCCGAAAATTGTATGACCAAATTTTAATTGCATCGATTTTATTTATTAACCAATTTGAAAAATAATTGTACCATAAGAAAGAGTGTAATGTAATGTATTTAGTAATGTTCTCAAATTTAAAAAATAGTGGTTTTTGCTGTAGATATAACGGTTTTAACAAAAAGTAGCGAAAATATCCAGATTCCGAATTTTGTATGACCAACTTTTGATCGCATCCAATTTAATTATTAACCGATTTCAAAAATAATAGTACCGTAAGAAAGAGTACATTCTGAGGTATACTACGATATTTTTAAAATTAAAAATTAATAGTAATAAGATATAGATACGGCAGTTTTAAAAAAATAACAAAAATGTCCCGATTTTTCCCGAATTTCAAAAAAATATTATCAAGAACCAAATTGAAATTTAAAAAAAACTCGACGAGCTGCAAAAATTTACGTTGAGAGGTACTCTTAAAAAAAACTCACAGCTGAAGACAATAATTGTCCAGGGAATACGATGAAGGACAAACCATGTTAAATTTGTTCTTTTCCGATTAGTACTTTCTCGGGAAACCGTCTAAGAATCGAGCTAAACAACATAGTTTTCAATCCTGCGGCGGCGTCGGCGGTAACTTTTTTTTAGTATAGAGAGAAAGAAACAGTACTATAGTTTTGATTTAGCACATTTCCTAACCCAGACAATCAGTGTCCCACAAAGCTCTCTTCCTTCAAAGAATAACATTCTACATACAAACAGTAATGATGAAATAGTATTTCGGACGTAGAAAAATTCGTATTGATCAACGAGATCCTTTCTGCTCACATAATAACTATATTTTCCTTGCAACGATATATTTTTTGCAGCTTTCAGCCGCAACTTATTTTGAGTATCTTTTCCTCCAAAGTCACGACAAAAATCTGAGCTGATGGCAATGATTTCCAAAAGGATGGTTTTTGCTATGACTGCCATCGATTACGAGTAAGTAAAGCTCGAAAACTACATGGTGTGTGAAATGATATTTACGTGGAGGTTGGTTGGGCTTTTATGGCGCAAGGGCCACACATGGCCAAGCTGCGCCAGACACAAGACAAAAAAGTCTAGACGAATTTATTATTGATATTCAAATTTTATCTATTTTCAATTTTGAATTGAGACTAACCGAATGTATAAAATCTAAATAAAATTCGCGAAGCCAATGTCAGAGATAAATAAAAACACATTTTTATTGTAAGGACTCCCTAAAAGGTCTTTTAGGTTTGGTTTTGAAACTCCAAATCGGACTAGTCTATGGTTATTAAAAACCCTACATTCAGTCAAAATGTGTCGAACAGTGAAATTACAATGGCAGGTGGAACATAATGGGGCATGTTCTCTGATCAGTAAGTGTCTGCGGTTTATGCGGAGGAACAGCGTCACCAAGTCTGTCCTAAAACCCAAACAATTCAAATTTCATTAAACTACTCCAGTCAGTGGAGAATTTAGGGGAGGGGGTCTATAGCCCAGGACGGCAAAATGTATAGGGAAAATACCAAAGGTACAAGTCACAACAATAAAAACAAAAAATACATAAACAAATAAGCCAAGCCAAACCAAACAGTTAGCCAATTTAAAAAATAAAAATTACGTGTTTGAATTTTAATGACATTGTATTATGCTTTGTGGGCGGCAACTTGCCGATAGCCCATAGTCGACCAGAAGTATATAAATCCGCCACTGTTCACAGTCCAGCCCGATGTTAACGGTTGGTTGAGTTTTAGTGGGCAAGAGCCATTTTCGATCACGCCGATTGGAATTTGATTTTTCTCTCCGAAAAATTTGTCTTTTGAGATGCAAATATTTTTTATTGGAGTATGAGATAAACAGAACATATATTCGGCGTTGATTTCATTCTTGAACATTTAGCAATTACTTGAACTATCTCATTCTGAACAACTTTTGCTTGGCGGTCGCAATCGCGACTCAACTTACTTTCTCTCTGGTTCTCTACGTTTTTCCGATTTCTTAATTTGAGTTGAGAGAGTAAACACTAACTGCTTACATACAAGTGATTGGTATCGCAAAGATCAAAACATAAAAGCTGTAGAGGTAACTTAAATGCTGCAATGTGGATTCGAAAGATAAAATTGGAACACCACAAAAAATTGTATTGTAGTAATTGGATATCAAAGAAATAATTGATAAACCACAAAAATGTTTTGTAGTAATTGGATATCAAAGAAATAATTGGTAAACCACAAAATTGTATTTGAGCAAATGGATATTAAAGAATTGGTAAACCACGAAATTTCTTTCATACACACATGACTACAACAGCAAAAATATGAAGTCCAACACAGAAAAAACACTTTCTACATCCACGGCATCATCGGCAAGACAGCATTATTGGAATTGACACAATGTATGTTTTCTTTATAAAAAAAGGTACATTTATTTTGAGTAGTTTTCACTTGAGTTTCAACTTAAATTTCCCATCAAACTTTCTATTCCGATTTGTCAAAACAAACAATCGACTTCAATGAAGCGTTTCCCAGAATTCCTTATTGTATTCGAAATGCTGAAAGGTTTAGTTCAATTCAGGAAAATGAGCATGCACATAATTTCCGCGCTCGTGTATACTCTGCAGCGTCTTCATAAATAAGACCCATGCATAAATCAAAATGACTTAGTCGGAAGAATTTATCTTTGCTAATCAACATAAATGGATGTACAAGGATATAACAAAAATAACTGCAGCGCAAAAATATATATATATATATATAAATTCACAACGATCTTAAGTAATGCAATGTCCATTTCAACAGGGTTTTATAAATGAAATCTCATCAAAACCATTACTCACTAAAAGGTGAGCTATTCAAGACGCGAGACAGATGTGGTTATGAAACTAAACCTACAAATTTGGGAAAGAAAGAATTGTTTCAAAGACAGAATATTTAACTCTTCTTGACGATAATGCATTTGTTATGGATCAGAGCCAAACCATTGATCCAACCCAGGCAGAATAGATGTAATAAAAGCCACTTAAGATTCACCACCTTCCGTAACACTGTCTTCGCGGTCAGGGACACGTGCCCGTTTCGCTTTTCAAGCACAGATAAAAAAGAATGCAAGTGAAAAAAAAAAAACATTGGTAGATGATACCCAAGTCAAAAGATTACCTTAAAAACAGCGAAACTTTAGAAACAATGCTTCTACTTTTCCACACAAAGCTCATCCGAAAGACATCGTGTTGAAGAGGAAAGGGGCTGGGTTACGCCAAAGAACATTTCATTTCATTTGAATCACAGAATGATCTGCCATTGTTTGAGGGAATCGGAAAAGCAATGTAACAAAAATGATTTCGCCACCTGTGCGTTTCCTAACCGACTCTTGAATTTCTTTTGAATATGTCATTGAAAAACACATACAAATGAAGCAATTTTGATCGATCAACACAGAATATCCGATACACTTTGGAGACATTCTTTATTCTTCTATTTCCTCTCGGGCTGGTTGGGTTTCTTATAGCACAAGGAGTCTGTTCTATTTTCTTTTAACTCTCAGGCTGGTTGGATTTCTTATGTCAAGTCAAGTAAATGGACATTCACGCACAACGGAAGTTATACTACAGAAGTGAAATCTCAGGCGGAAATAGGATCTGCGCCGTCTGCTGATTGGTTGCTATGGCGCAAGGGCCATATTTGGCCATGCTTCTTCAGACACAAGACATACAATGTCAAATAATGGACAAACAGATTGAAAATTTTACTAATAAAGACGAGAGAATTACACCCAGGGAGGAATTGAACCTGTGCCACCAACAACTCGCAGGTTGCTAGCGCAATGGATACTCATTTAACTCTTAGGTAATGGTAATCTTTAGTTAACGTCGTACTAGAGCAACACAACGGGCTATTGACGACGGTCCGGGATCTGTCCCTTCAGGGAAAGATCCGAGGACAACACCTCGTAATTTTGAGCCACGGTCAGATGACGAAGCAACACCTGAGTTGGCACCCCACTCTCCAAACTTCCACGCCAACCCAACGTGAGGACTTTCGGCCACGACTGATTTAATGTGCACCAGCCGCCTCTACACCATACGCTTACAAACATCCATGCCCGGACCCGGATTCGAACCAGGAACCTTCCTATCAAGAGGCTAACACCTTAAATTTAACTCTTAGGATATCAGTTTCTGACGCCGCTTGTTTATGAGATTTTGTAAAGCAGGGGTGGACAGCTACATTACCTTTGGTAAAAGGTGGTGATTCGGGTTTTTTTCTTCTCTAAGCTGTACATCCAGTCACTAGGGAAACTCGCAATATTATAACAGAAATGCAAATGTGATTTTCGACTTTGAAAGTTAGCGTGATGGGTACAATCTTGATTTTTAACAAACGTTATTGCTCTGAGAATGATTGGCCTTCATATATAGTCATAAAAATATAAGCAAGTTTCTTCCGGTATCGAAATATCGCTCATAAAATTATATTGCTAACAAAACATTCGGCAGAAAGAACACGAGCAACAAAAGAAAATTGTTTGCGACACAACGAAATATTTAGCAAACAAGCGTGGAATTATCAAGGATGGTAGTTGAGTTAACGTCGCGCTGAAGCAACCAACACACAAGGGCTGAGCCAGCTAACAGAAAACAGCACACTGTTCTGAAGCTAGAAGTGATTTTTGCTGAAGTTCGTAGGTTTTCTCAAGGACCAACTGCACATGTACAATATGGGCATAGTTGGCATTTGAGGCACGTGGTTTTGAACGAGTCTATTCCTTGAATCAGGTCAGCTGGTTGTTTCTGTGGGTTTTATGACTCAATGACTTCTGAGCTGACACTCCACTCTCCAGACGTTCACACCACGCCAACGTGAGGACATTTGAGGCAACGACAGATTTAACCTGCACCACCCTTGTAAACACGAAGGTCTTTTAGTTGGACCTAGTTTCGAACTCCCAACCCTGCGATTGGTAATCCGTTACTCTTACAGCCGAGCTACCGCGGCCCTAGAGTAGTGGGATGAAAGTAGAAAAGATCAGTTGGGTATTCCGGGAGGGCGCCCGTGTTTGAAAGATAACAAATCCCATGATAAAAGAAAAGATCTATCAGTTTCTAACTCAGTTTCTCCCCCTGTAGCCACATGATACCATTCAATAGCTTAAAAATTATTTGTGACAATCCGACTGTGTCATAAAGAGCACCAAGGAATGTAAATTCTCCATGAATGTGTCAATAGGAAATTTTTCATTAAAGGAGACAGTAAAAAACTTCCTACATGCCTTACTCCATTTTCGTTTTAAAAAAATTGCTCATTACTCATCGTTTGGTCATTACATACGGTAACTCTTGAAAGTACTTTGTTGAAAGTATTGCCAAGATAAATTCTGCATGAAAGATTTTAAAAAGTTGTCCTAGTTTTAACGAACTTTCACATTGTTGAGGAATCAGGTCAACTATACTATTTCTGTTGTATAGTTTAATCTCAAATGATCAAACAAAATATATTTTTTTTTATGAAGTTAGCTGAAAAAGCAAATAGTTAAAATCATATCCTTTTCATAAAAATTAATTTTAGGATCTTGTGCTCAGTATTTTTATTGGTACTTTCAAATAATTTATTAACAGTAACTTTCTGCTTTGAACAGTTTTGGGGTTATCCGATTTCATAAAAGGAAAATAAACTCATTGATGATATAAACTCATTACTTTTATTTGTATTCCATTAAATTGAGTTGTGTTTTATTGTGAGTCAACACTAATGAAATTAACAAATAACTACTTTTTACAAATATGGACACCTAAAATTTCGGCAAATCTTGGGAGATTAGTCAAGAAAGCTAAGCAGTCAGTCATATGAACAGATTTTCACCAATTGGGGAAGCTATAATATACCAGATTCCAAAAAGAATTTGAAACATAAAAATGTATTGCATAAAATCATCTGCTGAACACAAACTACATAATAAACCGAACTGTGGATGAATTGCACTTATTTTAGGAAATGACAGTAAAGAGGGAAGATTGATCATAATCCTGATGTCGAAGATACAGTGAAACCCATTTATAGTAAGCCCTGGTTTAATAAGAACTTGAATTTAGCCAAATAAAAATTAAATGGCAAGACTATTAACTTGTTCTTAATTTACATTAAGTGTTTCGACCATTCTCTCGTTTCAAGCACTATGATGACCAACAATTCTTGTTTGAAAATAATGCAGCTGTCTATAGCAACCTCACATAACAAAAATAATTAATAGAGCCTCAAACAAAACCAACGTCAATGATGTAATGATACCAGCATATCGACTCTAGATGATATAGTGGTTAAAATATAAACCCAACCATCTGAAGAAAATTATGAAGTGGACAAAGATTGCAAGAAAATACAATGCCTTGGAAAATATGCAGAAAGCAACTTTAAAAAAAAAACAGATGCAAGTGATATTTCTATTCTATGAGTTACATCAGATGAAAAATAAGATTTTAAAAACCTGGTTTTAATGGGCATAATGGTTTAATGGATATGAAATATGTTACTCTCGATTTTAATGAGTTGGACAGTACAAAGAAATTCAACATAATAGAAAACATCAAATGTCTTAAACAAAGAAAATATTTAATAAGCGATACATATAGAGGGAGCGGAAAAAAGATAGTTACTTAGAAAAACAACATAAAAACCAAAAGTACCTAGCAAAAAAAATACTAATCATTCGAATAAGTTAATTACATATCTAAGTGCTTCATATTCAAATTCTAAGGGTGCATCAGCAAGTATTATCTTGTATACAAATTGCAGATATTTATGTATTTATTCTTTAGTTGCATAAGAAATTTATTATTGTCAAAATTTTAGATTTGAAGTACTTTCAATTAATTTCTTCTATTTTCTTCCACTTCCCCATGGTAAAAGCGATTTCCAACCGGTGTGGCACAAGAATGGCACAGGTTTGACGGAAGGATGGTGAAATTATTTAAAATGTGTAAGATTTATTTCAACAGGTAATTTTGAACTTCAGACAAACGAGTCCACAAATAATTTCAAGGAATGCCCATATAGATAGTTTTGAGTTTAATCAAAGTATCATGAATAAATAGTTTCAAAGATTTTTTTTAAAAGTCACTTTGGAGCAAAAAAAATAGATATAATTACCTTAATAACTGTAAACAGGAAAAAAAATAATTCCGGTGTGCAGTAGAATTTTAATAATTTGTTAGCGTATGCCGCGAGGTAAAGAAAGTAAAAAATTGCTGTCATTCCATAGCATAGAAGTTAAAAAAATTTGTAATACCTTTGTGGAATTCCTCATCAGCTCTATGAAACGAAACTGGTGACTGTGGGCCTGCCGCGTCTTTTAAATCTTCATGTGAATGGGGATCATGTGGACCACCATGCTGGTCTACAGGGGAAACACTCCATAATGCACTAGAAAACATGTCTGTTTTCTCCCAAGCTACAACACTTAGCAACACATATGCAAAACTGAATCCAAAAGTTATTCCAACAGCCAGTGTCAAGATGCATTTTCGAGAAAATGCAGCATTGCTTCCAAGGTGAGAAGATGAAGTCAGCATTTCCCACTTTTTACTCGTATGCAGGAACAGGATTAAGGATGTAATCACTTTCCTGAAAAAAATATTCATGTACTACACACAAATAACTGTTAACACAACTTAATTCTGATACAAAAAAAGAAGTTAATGAAGGACAATCAACAAAAAGTAGAGAAGCATGTCTAAAACTAGTCTTAGAGGTATGTGCAAAGTTTATACCAAAGCACAATTTTTAAAAAACCTATAAATTTACGTCACAGCAAATACAACATTGAATTATGCGAAAATTATAAGCTGTCATGACCATTAAAAATATTAGTTGTTAAATTTGGGGTATTGGATTGTTATCTGGAAATGTAAATAATACCGCCCATAATCAAACATAATCTAAGCAATTCGTTGAATATTTATGAATAATAATACACAATTTACTATTTTAACAAGCAATATATCAACAAATTAACATAGCAATATAACAAATTATTTTAATTAAATAAAAATTGTATGGTTTATTGATATTTTACTTAGGATTGAGTTTAAAACTATCCCTATGAAATTTGAAAGGTAAAGAAAAACATTTCTTCCTAAACTCTTGTATCGCATTATTTATGATCTCACGACTAGTTTTGAAAGCTAAACTTATCCATTTCCAACAGAGACATAATATTGCATTTCTCACAATCTGGTAATTTTCTGAGAAATTTTGATAAGTTGAGATATTTAACATATTTTGGGGGAAAAAACTATAAAATCAAATTTTAGAATGCTTTTGTTAGCATTTTGAAAACATACCAAGTTAACTTCCGAGTGCTTGCCATTCTTCACACAACACAATTCAAAGTATAAGGAGACAGAAAGGAATTGAAATATAATCAGAAATCTAACCTAAACTATATCAACACAGCTGTTCAGAAACTTTATACATCTTCATTATCCTACTTAATCCTTGAGTCACATATTATATTATTCTGGACATCAATAGCTATAAATCTATGAAGAGAAGTCTTTTGGGCATCTAAGATCATGTAAGATAGCAAAAACAAATAGTTAAATAATGGCAGGCAATTGCCAATGGACATGTTTTTAGTAAAATTGTATTTAAAATAACCCATTTAATTTGCGAAAAATTTATTTCAAGCATACATTTTATTAATTTCATTAAAAAAGCAATTTTATGAAGGGGAAAGTATTACACCGTCTTAAAAAATATAGAATTTTATGGAATAAAAATAAAAATAAAACAATGTGTCACTCAAACTATATAATTTCTTAGATTTCCTTAAAACTAATTTTTCCGAAAAATTCTCAAGTTCACTATTTATACTTCAAAATCCAAACACCATTAGTTAGAAGATAGATTTCTCTGTGTATTGTTGAAATTGCTAAATGAAGAAACAGAATTGGAGACAAAGCAGTTGGGGATCTAGTCACTATTTACTTCATAGTTACAAAAAATAATTGCCTGTAGTGCATCAGTTTGTATCATAGGAAATATCATCAATTCACACACACATTCAAATTTCAATTTAGTAAGTTTAATTTATGTGTTACGTGAGAGGAATATTGATATATTTGTACCATTATCAATTAAAACAATAGAAAGAAACAGCAGTAAAAAATATGAAGCGTAATTGTTTATAAAAATTAATTCCACTATAATATTCCGGTTATGAAAAAATGCTTACCGAAACAATCATGATCGATTTTTCTTGTAAAACGTTAATGTCATTTCAAAACAACAAACCAAGAGACAAGTTGGACAGCAGCTGGGATTTTTTGAAGGTATCATTTTCTGTTAACTAAGAAAAAATGAACGATTCATTTTGCATTACGGGTTGTTTTTTGACAGAACGCACATATTTACAACTGAATAAAAACATGAGTACTACTCTCTGAGCGAAAGTCGCATCCTTTTTGATTATGTTTTGATTTCTACATTTTATCACATCCTATTGCGCCATCTTTCGGTAATATTATAATTAGAACGTTTTCCTCACGATTTCACGACTGTGCTGACATCTACTGCGTAAAGGAGGAAGCATTAATCAACATAGAAAATGTTTGGTACATGAAAATGTACCACTAACATTCCCAGCTATGCCACGCTATGCTCGATTTTAATTGTTTAAATGTAAATTTAAAAGTGATCGGGACTAATTACTTCTCTTTCATAGAACATACTAGAATTTTTTTTCCAAAGTTACTTCATCAGAAGTCGATTTAGAAATATATTTGAACTACAACGTATGGCTACCCATTTCAATTTAATGTAATTTATCTCCTTTCAAAATAATTTGTTTCACTTTGCTGGTCATTTTTTTTTTTTAATTACACATACATTACTAAAAAATTTTGATCTTGTATATTTTATTTATTTTTATGAAACAAAATTCTACAAACCATTACGTATTTAACCAATTCAGGAAAGTTTGTCAAAATATACATATACCACCAGGAAATTACTCATGTCTAGTGATATTTTGTAGACGATCAAAAAATAATTCATTATAATTTAACTTCTGACTAACATATCTGCAATATGCTTAAAATAAGAGGTACACACATTACTTAAAAGGTTTCGTTTTGTATATTTTATTTATTTTTATGAAACAGAATACTACAAACCATCATGTATTCAACCAAAGACTTCAGGAAAGTTTGTCAAAATATACATATACCACCAGGAATTTACTCCTGTCTAGTGATATTTTGTAGAACATTAAAAAATAATTCATTACAATTTAACTTCTATCTGCAATATGTAAAATACTGGAACACATACATAAATGCGAACATAAACAAAATTGTGATCATTTAAAAAAATGCAGAATTTTGAAAAACGAAAGATTTTAAAGTTTGTCGAATTTTAACTTCCTGAATATATTATGAAATAGAGCAATTTGAAGAAAGACATTAGGTAAATATTGATAAAGACGATAATTATTTATGAAATTCAGAAATGCTCAAATATGATGGCAACATTTCGATGTCTTAACTCAAATACAGTGTTCAAAATCTATATAAAAATAAGAATTGAGCAATTGTTCATTGAATATTTTCGACCCATTTCAAGTTTTCTATCCGTTTTAGGCTCTTCTGATGCGAAATTCGTCCAGAGTCGTTTGGGAGGGGCGATCGCGTCGATCGCCCAAACGCCAGACGAACGCCGACGTTTTTTCAAATAAATTTTAAAATGAAAAAAATCTTTTAGGGGGATAGTTTGGCCTTGATCTCACTCACTCAGTTTATCCACTGTAACGTTTCTGACCTTTATTTAGAGATTAGACTGGTTACAGCACAGTAAACTTTATTTAAAAGATAAATTGGAAAACTATTTACAGGTTAAGATTCATTAAAGAATACGAGGGCACAGAATTATTACGGGTCGAATCTGCCCCGGAACCATAAGGCTCGTCAAATCGGAACATCTTAAAGAGCGACGTCCGATGTTCGTCTCCTCTTACTTAAAGAAGGTGAGCCCCACTATCATAAGCAAGCATTCGAGGCAGCCTCAAACTTTATTAAAACGTACGAAAATCCTTCTCGAGATGTTGCTAATCGAGTATGTACTTATCACCAAGAATTAATCGATTGGTATTAAAAAATTATGCCATCAATTATTGAAACGGTTCAGCTGTGTGGCAGGCAAAACCTAGCTTTGCATGGTCACCGAGATGATGGTAACATTGGCATCAACGGCAAATGAAGGAAATTTTTGTGCTTTGTTGCGGTTCAGAATGTCTGCTGAAGACGAAGTTCTTTGTAAACATTTCGAGTCTTCTAAAACTCAGTTCATAAGCAAAACCATTCAAGATGACATAATTCAATGTTTTGCCATGGAAATATCCAGTCTCATATCGTTGCACAAGTTCGTGAAACAGGTGTCTATAGAAACAGTGTTTGATGAAACTACAGATGTTTCCCATATTTCTCAATTGTCATTTGTACTAAGATACATGACTGGTGAAGCAAGAAGAATGGAAGTTCATGAAAATTTCTTGGCGTTTTTAGATAGGTTTGCTGTTTTACCAAAATCAAATACAATGCTGGCCACCGTAAATGCAACACCCTGAAGGAAGCATGCAAATAATATCAAATTTACAACATACATTAGCAGAGGTGAGGTATGCAAATGATTAGAATTTCAGCGCAGCCGCACATCACGCGCGCTTGTGGCGCCACTTCAAAGCGCTATTTAAGGCTTGGAGATTTCGACGATTTCAAGGAAGGCAATTGTGTTTTTCTTGTGGTTTTTTCAAAAAAACGATCAATTATGCCTCGTAGAAAACAGCTATCATCTGTTGATCAAGTATCCGAGTTCGACAGAGGAAGGATAGTGACCTACCGAGATTGTGGATTATCTTTCAAGGAAATCGGTAGTCGTGTTGGACGAAACCAAACAACAGTAATGCGGATATGTGATCGTTGGATGCAGGAGGGTACGACAAACCGACGTGTTCGATCGCATCCACCTCAGTGCACCACTTCACGTGATCACAGACATATTGTGCGTATGGCAGTGAGGATCGCTCAGCCACATCACGAACCATAGCACAGCACATTCAGTCTGTAACGCATCATCCAGTGTCTGCGCGTACCATTCGACGCCGTTTACAGCAGAGTGTTCTGTCCGTACGACGTCCATTGCTTCGTCTACCCTTGACACAGAACCACAGACGTCTCCGCCGCCAATGGTGCGATGAAAGAAGGATGTGGACGGCAGAATGGAATGAAGTTGTCTTTACTGACGAGTCGCGCTTCTGTCTGCAACACCACGATGGTCGGATTCGAGTCTGGAGACACCGTAGAGAGAGGATGCTGAACAGCTGCGTTATGCACCGCCACACTGGTCCTGCATCGGGTATTATAGTATGAGGCGGTATTTGATATCACTCTCGCGCGATCAATGCGCGACCACACGTGGCACGCATTGTCCAAGGGTTCTTCGTCAATCGTCAGATTGAATTGCTTCCCTGGCCAGCTCGCTCTCCGGATCGTTCGCCGATAGAAAACATGTGGTCCATGGTTGCTCAACGATTGACCCAGATTACATCCCCAGCTGCCACACCAGATCAACTTTGGCAACGTGTGGAAGCTGCTTGGTCTGCTGTACCCCAAGAACACATCCAAAGTCTCTTTGAATCAATGCCGAGGCGTGTGGCAGCGGTGATCTCCAACAATGGCGGCTCCTCTGGCTACTGATTTTGGCAGGAACCACACTTCACAGAAGTCTATAAATTTAATCATTTGATACTTGGTCAACATGTTATCTACAAAATAAATTTTTTTATGATATGTCTTGTCTTTCTTGGTGTTGCGATTTGGGTGGCCAGCAATGTAGTAGCACTCACAAACCCAGGTGCAGAATTATATTCAGTGTTCTTCAACACAACTCCAAACAATTGCAATTGTTCTGCAGGCATTTTGTCCGAATTTTGATAACTGCAATAAAATCAAAAACACATAAAACACAACTATTGGCTAAATATGTATTACATATTTATAAAAGAACATCAAAATTAACAAACAAACTTTATTCAAAACCAATGCATACTTTCAAAATTTGCAATTCTGTCGATAACTTTTGAAGTTAAATATTTTGTCATTGACATAGAAGATGTGTTATTTAAAAAGTGTTTGTGGTAATTTGGGTGGTGTAGGGAGGATGTTCCGTATCTAGAAAAAAAAGGTGCGTCAAGGAGCACCTTTGCACTGCAGAATATCGTAACTTATGATTGAAAAAAATATCGGTCAACATTTTTTTTTTAAATTGAGGAAAAATTGTTTTGCAAAGACTTTGTTCTGCGACGTACGTCGCAGTTTTAAGCACTTTCTGCTGCCGGAGTCCCAAAGAAGCCCACTACTGTGTCAACTTTGGCTGAATTAAAAGCGAACTGGAGTTGCAATTGGTCATAAAGATAGTTGATAATTTTGGACTGGATTCTTCCAGAATGGTTAGTATTGGTACAGACACGTGTAGTGTGATGATATCTAATCGTTGTGATGCAGTAAAGGAAGTTAAAAAAAAATGTTGTAAATGGCAATGCACTGTCCATGTTTTAGCCACCGACTGAATTTGACTCTATCCAAATCTTCGTCCGTTTCAAGCGTGCGTAATTCTGTTGGCATCATCAAACAAGTTGTGAGTTTTTTCACGGGTTCAGCGGAAAGAAATAGCGTTTTGAAAAGCCAATGGGGAACAACTTTCTGGACTTTTCGAAACTCGATGGGTCGAAAGACACTTCGGTGTTATAAAATTCAAAGCAGATCTCATTAAGATCGTGGATGCGTTAGAGGAGATGTCTACTTGTGGCACGACCCGAATTCAGCACCCAAAGCAAAAACTAATTTATTCATTGTGCAGTTCAGAATTTATTTTTGCCCTAGTCTCTCAAAAGTCTTAAACATAACATGTTCAAAGTCATCAACATATGTTTTTACAAACCGAATGTTTGGACCTCAATAAAGCTCGAGATGCTGTCTCTGATGCAATCAGGATAATAAGTGAATTTAGAAAAATGTGGAATCCGATTTCAGGAATATATGCAGAAAGGTTGAGAGAATGCGTAATGGTCTTGGGAAGTGAAAGAAAACTCCCACATACTGTTGAACGCAAGGTTCATTGATGAAATGCTCCTGCCATAACGCATGAAAATTATAAAAGAATAAATGTTTACTTACCTTTGTCAAACTCAGTAAAAGAAGACTTAAGAGACCGACTCACACAGGAATATATGGATATTTTACATTTACAAGAATTAGTGCCATCGACTCTTGGCGAAAATTAAAACAGGCGAAGAGTCACTCCTCGCATCTTGGACAGAGCTAAGCAAGAAGTATCACAGAATAGCCGAATTAGGAGAGGAAAAAATGAGCAGTACACATTTCAAGTTGCGGTGTTTAACTGGAGAACCAAAAGATACGAGAAAATACCAATACCGACAAAGTACCCAAGTCTGCTTTTGAAGCACTACAAAACTGTGATCCTGCAGTGTATCATGAGATCTACGTATTATTGAAAGTTCTTGTGACATTACCAATTACTGTAGCAACCGCCAAGCGTAGCTTATCTGCAGTAAAACAATTGAAGACATGGATTTGAAACACAATTAGGGAAGATCGGCTAGTGGGGTTTGGCTTTGTTGCATGTGCATTTTTATATTGCAATTTCACTAGTAACAATTTTAGATCGATTTGCTAAGGAAAAAGCATGAAGACTTGAGTTGATATTATAATGATAACCATATAAAGTGGTCTTAGATAATCTTAATATAAATGTGTTTCTTTAGTTCATATTCAGTATCCAATTTTGCATAAACAACGAAATTTCCAAAGAAAATATCATGTTTTAATGCCATAATCAGATTCTACATCGTCAAATTATTCTAAATCTAAAATTTCATGACTTTACTACCTTTATATCCTGAGATATTCAATCTTAAAGTTGATATCAATTTCAGGAATCGCCATAGAAAGTCTATCTGTAGATCGAGATTAATTGTATAGTTATAGCTATCGAAATTTCAAATTTTAACACTATTTCAAACGTATTCTTCAGCGACCATTGAATAATAATAATTTATTACACAAGTGCAAACGATTTTTGAAAATTGCATTTTTATATTTACTATGCGATCCGAGAATTTTTATCTGAAGTTTGTCAAGCGTTTTTTAAACTTTTGGTTGCTCCCTAAAATCACAATAATGAGGAAAATTTAATGTTGTTCAAAAGCTAACATCGGTATAAGCTAAAATTTCGCATGGCCATACTAGAAGTCCTTCTGAATTGATTCCCATAAAAATATACTGAGGTTCCAATTCATAATTTTTTCAAACATTACTTTAATAATTATTATTGCATACTAAAAACTTTTTTTAGATGAAATATCAGGTACATTTTGTTTGGGTCGTTTAACGGTAACATAGTACAAAATATCAGCGCTAAAGAAATATTATATTGGAAGATATCTATAATGTCTGAGAAACCGATTTAACTTAGGAGCTCCAATCTCTTTCTGCAATCATAACTTCCAAACGGTAATGGCAAATAACCATTGGTACCTGAAGTTATATTTTGATATGATTCGAAATTGTGTGTCGATATAGGGGTTTCTATTGGAAATTGTGAAGATGGGTGCTCAATTTAATATGAAGAGGACCTTATGCAAATTTTATGAATTTGAATTTTTAGAAGACGTTAGTTCCTGTCAAACACCATCTTTGAATTTTCTCAAATGTTAAATATGTTCCAATGAAGAGGGTTCGTTCAGTTTTTTTCAGTGACTGTACAAATTCACGTAAAACTTATTAAACATATTTTAATACAATGCTTTATATTTTATACACTATATTCTCAGTATAGTGTATACATTATTTGAAATTTCTTTGCTTTACATATTTAGGTAAGTTTCATATTGAAACATCTGAGTAACTATACTTATATCAATCATAATTTGGTAGATTTTGAGAAACTGCAAGATATAGTGATTATGCAATTACTTAGACTGTTTTAAATGGTTTAACAGTGCCGTTGAAAAATCAATTATTTTCCAAAAAACTATATTTACGTAATTTAAATTGTTTTTCTTTCTTTCTTTTATGCCTTATTTTTGCTTCACGAAACAAAAATTCCGAATATTTGAGACAGACGATAAATATACAATGAAATATAAATACCATATATAGAGCAATAACTTTTATAAAAAAAGGTCTGATATTTAATATGGCAACCTTGGTATTATTTCAATCGTTTGCTTTTTTAAATTTGTGCCCGTTATATTCTAAGAATTTATTTTGTAGTGAAAAACAGATACACATTCATTACTTTTCGTTCGAAGCTTTTTTAAATCTGTTTTAATATGTATTACTGGATTTTCAATATGATGTTTTTCGTTTAATAACTATAATCAAGGTAAGTAATGGTTTAATTAGTTTAAAAAAAAAAAAACATTTTTAATCTTTTTCTCATAGTTGGATAACAGCCATCATGGCGTTGCGCTTGGTGTTGGTTTGCTTCGCAAACCAAATGGAAGCCTATTGGAACGAATTCCCTACGTTCCATACGTTTGCTTCGCAAACCAAATCATTAATATTATGAACTGTGGTTTGCACCGCAAACCAAATGGAAATTCGAAGCTTATTGAAATGAATTCCCTGCGAATTCCAATTTGGTTTGCTTTGTAAACCAAACTATGTATATTATGAACTATGGTTTGCTTTGCAAATTGGATAACAGCCAAATTGGATAATAATGGAATTGCCCGTGGTGTTGGTTTACTTCGCAAACCAAGTGGGAATTCGGCGTGACGTCACAATCTCTTGCGAAAATATAAATATTTAATTGAAAAATTATTTATTAAAAGAAAATCAAACGTATTAGGAAGCTATCTATCTGGTGTCAAATTTTCCGCAGATTTCAAATCCGTTGACATTTTTAATCTATCTTCAAAGATCCCGATTTTACAAAAAAGAACTAAACAATGCCAACCAAAATTTATGATTGTTTTGTTTGAATGTCTAGATTGAATTTTAAAATTCGGCGCGACAGAAAAATTGAAGAAAAATTCGGACTACCTGCCAAATCTCATAACTGTAAGTGCCATAGATTCGTCAGGAAACAGACAGACAGACAAACACTTCCTTTTATAATATTAGAGATTTCGTATTCATCGCACTCTGCTGTAAAATAAACATTTTTTTTTTTCGAAAGGGACTACTGCAAAAGTTGATTTTTTGTTTTGGAATAATTGCGAATATCCCCGTCCTTTTCGTCTTCAGTTACAAATTTTCGGCGGATTGTCTTGTACTTAGTTTTCTGATGAATATATTTTACTTGTGGCATTCTTGCACCTGATATATGATTCCAAATTTTATTATTACGAGAGAATGTTAAATTAAATTGTTAGGGCAATCGTGACTAATTTAGTTAGAAGCTAACAGCGTTTTTAAAAACGAAAATCACTGCTTTTAACGAATGATTCAAATGTATCCAAGTTGCATAAAAAGAGCTCCAATTTGTAGAGTAAGCAACCTCAAACTTTCTGTCACTTAAAACAAAGGATTTCAATTTTTTTAATTCTTGATATTATTTAAAGATCAACAAAGCATTATTTAAAATTATTTTCACTCCAACATATATTTAGTTTTAAATCGAATTCTTATGGATACTTTTTTGAATCCAGAAATTCCGTTTCTAAATGGAAACCACGTGCCTATTTAGAATGATAGATGTAGTTACTTGACTATGTAGTACAGTTTTCAATACCACCAATAAAACATTAAAATAATAACTTATTTTAATCGTCTAAACAAAATTTAATGAAAATCTAAATCAAATTTTGGAAATATATTTGAACTATAACGTATGACTACCCGTTTTAATTAAACGTCACCTATCTTGTTTTAAAGGAGTTTTTTTTTTAATTTACTAGTCATTTTAAAATAAGAAATTACACATTTTACTTAAAAATTTTTTGTTTTATACATTTTTTTGGTTTTGATGAAACAGCAATCTACAAATCGTTACGCATTCAATCAAAGATTTGAAGAAAGTTGGGCGAAATATATTTATACCACCAGGAACTTATCCATGTCTAGTGATATGCGAATTTATTTATTAACCAATTTCAAAAATAATTGTACCATAAGAAAGAATGAAATTCATAAAATGAAACATTTATTCTGGCGGTGCCAGATACCAAGTAACAAAACTAGGCTTTTATGATCAATGAGTTTTTCGTTTTGGCTTTTTGTGTTCCATTACAAAATGTAAGTAATGTAAATTTAAATACTTTAAATATCCTTTTTTTTTTCATCCATCAAATAGTTATAAAATATTTATGCTATGGGAAGAAATAAAAAATCAGTTCAAAATAAATATTAGAATTTAGTATATTTTGGAAAT
Organism: Metellina segmentata; assembly: GCA_947359465.1. Taxonomy (NCBI): domain Eukaryota; kingdom Metazoa; phylum Arthropoda; class Arachnida; order Araneae; family Tetragnathidae; genus Metellina; species Metellina segmentata. Next base: position 49,486,268 of record OX375878.1, read on the forward strand.
AATTGTTTTTTAAACAATGCTGGTGAAACAATTTTATTGAAAAGTTCTTTACCATCGATACTGGTGAAACAAAATGAGTTGCGTATCGCTATCGTTCCATACTCATCGCTATTCCTGTGGGGATTTCGAAATGTTTTTAACCCCATAGGACAAATAGAACGGGGTAAAATAAAAGCCAATGTTGTACTCGCAGGGTTCTAAAGTATAATGTACCAAATTTGGTGTGGATTGGTCAAACGGTGTATATTTGTATAGAGAACAGTCAGAAAACAGACAGAAATAAACTCTACTTTTTATGCATAGATCTGTTATCAATGGTAAAGTAAATTTTACTCGCAGGAGTGAGCTGGCTTCTGTTGAAAAATCTGAATAATCTGTATCTTCAAATCTACAAAAATGTATTATTTGTTGTGATTGTTGTGTTATGGGACCTCAGGTTTCAAATCCCTAGTTCCCCCGATCACACACTTTAAAAGAAAATGATAGTTTTAATCAGTAAACTAAAAAAAAATTATTTGCATAAAGTCTTAAAAACTTAAACTATGACCAGCCTAAAATTTATAATTGCATGAATATCTTTGTGGTCATAAAAAGTGCCTGTAAGTAGATTCTGACAGCTAGTTTATGTTTCTGATTTCTATAGATTAAACAATTTCAATTATTCGATGATACAAAGCATTTAGTTTTAAAAGGTTGGTTGATTGTGTTTGATAGCGCAGGGGCCATATTTAACCAATCTGTGAACAACCCGTTTTTGTTAGTAGACTTAACTATACTTTTATGTCATATTTTGTTGTTGTGTATGTGTAACTTCGTCAAAAATTATCTTATATGAAAAACTATTTTTGCTATGTACAGAGTTTTATATCAATTCATTTTTTAAGCTAAAATTAAAAATTTTATACGATTGATTTTGGTGGTTTTTGAAAGTTTACTATTCTCTCATGAAAGCGAATGTGTGAAGGACGCATTAGTTTGAGAATCCTATATGTTTTAAAATTCGGTTGTCTTGTTCAATCTCTGTAACGCTGATTTAGAATAATTAAAGAAAATGATCGGAATAAGAGCATTAGAAATGCGAAAATTTTTAACTTAACATCACATTTAGTATACATATTTCGTGTCGTGAAAACAATTTCAAGCTCATAAATCACTCGAAATTAGCTTCCTAGACAAACCTTTCTGGCGAAGGACAAAGTTAACATCATTTTTATATACCCATCCACCATTCTCATTCGACGTTCGCAATGCATTCCCAAAAGTTGTCTTCTCATTGATCATTCTTTGAGGATTTGAATTTCTTCGACTCGTCGTCCAAGTCATCTGTAAACGTCTTCCCACCCCAATAAATGGCTTCTGAAAATATCCCCCACAGTTCTTCAATAAAATGGCATCGGACTGAAGCGATCTTCGCTGCGGATAACAGCGATTCAATTTACAGGCAGGATTTTCAACATTTCTCGACGTCTTCCCGTTGCATTTAAATACATTTTCATTGCCGTCACTTTCAAAATTGTGTTTTTTCTGTTGGATAATGGGGTGAAGTTTTATTAAAAGATCTTTGTCTAAAGCATGGATATCAGGATCTGCAAATATGACATGTAATTAGGTGTGTTGTCTTTTCCAGTAATTATCTCATTTATGTAATTATAATACTCGTTGATTTGTCATATTTTTAAGTGTCAACTTGAAACATTACGGAAAGTTGTAATTGTTATATTTTTGAATGTTCGGGATATGACGCGTTTATAAGAACTAGTCCTTAGCAGCAGTTTAATTGCGCTTTCTTTAAAGTGAAAATAGAACAGTTTATCTGAATCAACAATCTAAATGCCAATATAATAATATTTATCTTGGTTCTGTTGTTGTCTGAACATGTGATTTCAAACAATTTAGATATTTAGTATCCTGCACTTTTGTTTTCAAAACTCAATTTAGTTTGTTCCGAACACACACACACACCACCATATTAGAGGTAAGTAGTTGAATTTACGTCGGTGGCACTGGAGCAATAGAGCGTGTTTTTGGCAATAATCCGGGATCAATCCCGAAGGGAAAAATCCGAGATCACCGCGTAATTTTTAACCACACTCAGATGACCATGTCAGAAGCTGAGCTGGCGCATTACTCTCCAAACTTCCACATCACACCAACATGAGGACATTTGAGGCCATGACAGATTTAACGTGCATCAGCCCCCACGTATACAACGATTGTTGGTTGGACTGTCTTGAACACGCTACCCTCCGGATGCTAGTCAACGATTCTACCACCCAGGCTACCGTGGCTTTCGAAAAAGGAAAAAAAAAATTGTCTGTTCTATAAAAAAAAAATTAATGATAGTGTAATTTGGTATATTTCCCAAAGCAATGTATAGACGATAGTATGTAAACGGGTTGAGGATATGAAAAATGTTTTTTCTTCCATGGTGTGAGAAATAAACCATTAAACTATACCAAGGGAAATATTTATCCAATTTTTTTTAAATAAAAATTTCAAAAGGCATAAAATTTAAAAGATTAAAGATATGTTTTAAGTTTTTCAGTGATAAATGACAGAAAATACAAATTATTGAACAAAACAAATTTATGCTCAGAACAATAATGTAGCTAGGATTTTATTTCGGAGTGTACCCACGTTTAGGTCTGTCTTGTGTTTGACGCAACTTGATCAGATATTAGTTGTGTAAAATACTCAGTGGTATAAAAGAAATCAGTGGAAATACATAGGTGTGTGTATATGAGAGAATATGATTGTGCCTGGAAAGGAAAATCAAATTCCATATAATCGTTTATTCCTTCATATTTATAATGAATACAATTCAAAACAAATATAAAAGCATAGATTGCCACCCCCAATTATTGGGAGGTATAAAAAATGCCCTTAAAAAGAAAAGAAGAGCCCCCAAATGCCTAACGTTATCCAAGTCCAGACGTACTATACAAAAATTTATTTTGTTCCTAAATAACTAAATTTGACAAACCTTTGGTTTTGTTAGAGGTAGCTTTGTCGTGAATAGGACGTCTGGTAGCAAGGTTTTCACATAATTTGGGAGATTCGTTCAGGGGTGAAACATTTCTCTGGCAAATTTCATTAGCAGTAGAAGACCGAGTAGACATCTCATCACATTTCGCATTTTCAGTCTTCCAACCTTCTGTACGACTCGTACTGATATCCGTTTCCGGATTTTCTTCCTTTGGCAGCATTTTAACGAGCATCTGTTTGCGCCTGAAACAAGATACGCGGATGTACATCAATTGTTCAGAGGCGTATTTTACTGGAAATGCTCAATTGAGTTATCGTACTTTGAATTATTGAAAAGATAACATACACATAATTATTACGAAATTAAACTTTTTTTGCTGATACAGACACGGCAATCAGGTCGAATAGATTTCGACTAAGAATAAATTGTTTTAATTTGGATTGCCAGTTCCTCAGAGGAAAACACTAAAAGATTACTAGTTTTGGAGTCTTAAGCTTTTCTCAATTACGCATTGTACCATTAGCGCAAGAAAAACTAACCGTCTCTCTTATTACTGGTACATTTCAAACTAAAGGAAATTCAAAGGTATCATTCAATAGGGAATAACTTCCTCTACAAATTCAAATCCAAAATTTTTGCATAAGGGAACGGCTTTATGTCAAATTTTGCACAAACAACAAACGAACTTTTGGTTGCCCCCTAAAATCGCAACAATGAGGTAAATTTAATGTGTAACTCAAAAATTGAATTAACTGAAATTTTGCATGATCATATTAGAAGTTCTTTTGAATTGATTCATCAAATTAATAGTAAGGTTCCAATTCATAATTTTTCAAACATTAATTTCCATAATTATATCATTCAAAACTATTCATAAAATAAAATATTAGATGGATTTTGTTTGGATTGTTTAACAGTAACATGGTACAGTCGCGGGGAAAAAACGAACCACTTCTCTTGATTCGAGTAAATTTAACAGTAAAGAAAATTCAAGGATGGCGTTTGACAGGAATTAACGTCTTCTATAAATTCAAGATAATAAAATTTGCATAAGGAGCCGTCTTCATATTAAATTGAGCACCAACTTCATAATTTCCAATAAGAGCCACCAATTTCGACACACAATTTCAAATCTATATCAAAATTTAACTTCAGATACCAAATTTCATGTCATTAAGTCGTACCGTTTCGAAGTGATGAGTGCCGAAAGATTGGATATCTTAATGTTAAATCGGTCTCTTAGACTTTTATGCTTATCTACCTAAGTAATATTTTTATAGTGCTAATATTTTGTACTACGTTACCATTAAACAACCCAAACACAATACACCAAGTATTATATTTTTTAAATAGTTTTTAGTTTGCAATAATAATAATTAAATTAATGTTTGAAAAAATTATGAATTGGAACTCTTTATTATATTTTTGATAGTAAATTTATGAGTTTTATATTTAGATTAATTTAACTATGCAGAATCTGATTATGGCATCAAAACACGGGGTTTCCATTAGAAATTATGTTGTTTGCGAAACATTTGATAGGTATACGTCCCCTTATGCAACTGTTTTGGACTTGAATTTGTATAGGACGTTATTCACCATTGAATGTTACTTTTGAATTTTCTCTCGTATGAATAGTGCTCGAAATAAAAGAGGTGGTTCGCAACTTTACAAAATACCAGTGCTATAGAATAACTTAATTGCTACTTATATAATAGATACTATAGATAATTTACAAAATATCAGTGCTATATTACTTCGGAAGATACCCATGATAGTCTCAGAAACCGATTTAACATTAGGAGCCTATTGGAAATTACGAAGTTTGTGCTCATTTTAATATGAAGACGGCCATTTATGCAAATTTTATGCATTTGAATTTGTAAAAGACGTTAGTTCCTGTCAAACGCCATCTTTGATTTTTGTCTACTGTTAAAATTGCTCGAATGAAGAGAGGTGGTTATTTGTTGTTTATTCCGCGATTGTTCATTATCTCTACTCCTACTGCACTTAACTCAAAACTTGTAATATCGTTTTATTGTCAAGAACTTCGATTCATCGAAATTTTCAAATTTTACCGGTTACGCTCTTGTACTATGTCTCGCCCACAAGAATTGCTCCCCAGACCAAGTCTAGTTTGTGGCGTTCGGTACAGAAGATGCCGCTAAAGTAAACGTTTCTTTTGATATGGGTAGCTCTCGGGTATGTTTTGCTTCAATTTTTCATCAGGTGGGCCAATGTGACAAACTTTAATTCTTCAGGTTGGGTCTTCAGATTTATGAATCAATTAAAGCAGTTATAAGATACATAATATTTTCTTTAACCCTCAGAATCGAGTTACAACAAACGGAACTTGTAACATTGCAAATCTTATTTCTCTTGGTATGTATCTTCATAATTGGCGATTTTATATATATATATAATGGTTTCATTGCATTTTGCGTAGTTAATTTTTTACGTTTGTTAATTTTCAGCACTGGAAATTTTACGTTTGGTGTGTTTTTGTTAATCTATTCGCCACGAACCCTAGGATTCCAATAAGATAAACCCTTGTTAAACATTGTCTCTGCTTAGCGTTCATGGCGGATTTTTTGTTCGAATTCATTTTGCCATTTCCCACGTGGCTTTATTTTTTTTTTTCGGTTCCACAATCATTCATGACCTCAAGTCCAGATTATACTCACCGTTGTTCTTCAATGTTTGCGAAATAATCAATCCGGACTACAGTTTTCTGATCAATTGGACAAGTAGCTTTGACCCACTTCAACCAGTTTTCAATGCAGTATTCATGAAACTGCAATTCAATATAACATGATTTCAGAATCAAGCAGGGCTACAAGTAAGCAAATTGTTGAGGATGAGGCAAGTGAGCACAGTTACTTTACATGCTAGGTGCGCTTTCGGAGCACTTTATTTTGTGAAAACAGATAATTTTCAATACTATAAGTGTATGTACCGAATTTATTCTTTTCTTGTGTTCCAAACCATAAAAATACCTGGGGCTCAATAAAGTTGTGTGAATCCCTTGGACAGGATACTCTATACTTCCTGACATATCGAGCATTGCACCAAAGGGAATGTTTATGCACACTTTTTAATTATTTGAGTGTTTTGTTTAAAATTTTGGATGTTGATTATGTTTTGAACCTGTTTATTAAAATTTTACTTAGTCAGGTGAAAGATAATTTTTGTATAAACTCCCAAATGCCAAAATGTAATAAATATTTCGAACAGAATAATCTAAGTGCTCGATTGTCATCTGAAGTGAGATTCCGTACAAGTGATAAGCACTTTTCTGGAAACAAGAGGGAATACAGTTGTCTGAATGGGCACTTTACAATCATATCACAATATTGCACATAAAACAAACGTCACTCCTTTGAATGTATTTGGAAATAAGTCGCTGGTCTAGACTGTTTAAAATGGTAGGTGAGATTACAGGATACTTTCAAGTGAAACAGAGAATGTCCAAAAATACTAGAAAATTATACTTGAACAATGCCACAATTTTATAAATCATAAATAATGAACTCTTCAAGATTGAAAATCATTCTATCGTAGACAGTATCAAATGTTGGAAAACAAAAGGTGAAACAAGAGATGATTCTCCGTTTGAGAAAGTTCTGTTGACTTGAAGGAAAATACCGGTTGTTTGAGTAAATATCCCCTGTTTTATTACATAAAGTTGTGATGCAGTTTGGAAAGTCAAATTTATGTAATTTATTTCTTATTTCACATATTTGTGCTAAAGTACATGTGAATTAGAAACTACCGTGATACACTCCAAATAATAGTATAGCATTTATCTATACTATTATACTACATTCGGTATACAAATTTATCTACATCCGGTACTAATGCAAGTGCTTCACCACCCTTTCCAATTATTATTATTATTATTTTTTTTTCAATTTTTGGGGATGTTGATCATTTACCGTAATTCAAAGGCTTTCAACAAACATTTTATTTTGAGAAAAAGGTTACCATTATTGCATAAACGTATTTTAAGAAAATGGCGTTGTCTGTGAGGATGTATTTCAATTCTTACCCAACGAACTGTCCAAAATTATTTTTTATATAAATGTCCGACATTCGTTCAAAATTTTAAAAAAGAAATTCATCCTTGTCTTCTATCATCATCAAGCACTTGCAAGCCTTAACTGCTTTTGAATTTCCTATAGTGTCCTAAATATACTACTGTTACCGAATTGTTGAAAGGGGCATTGAGTAGAGGAGATAGATTTGCTTAATTAAAGCAAACATTTCTTTGGATTAGTGATAAAAAAGAGAGTCGAAGCGTTTTGGAAACACTAGATGGCCAATACAATTACACTTGACCTACAGTGCCAGTTATGGAGTTAACTAGTATAACCGGATGCCGGTTTGGTACAAGACTAATGGAAATTTATACTCTATTTTATAAACCTTGGGTTTGGCACTCTAGCCTTCGATAAGACAGGAAGGCTTCGAAACTTGACCGAGGCATGGATATTCATAGTGGTTTGGAATCCACATTAAGCCTTTGGTCTCGGTAAAATTAGTCCCCGTACTACATAAAATGACCGCATAGCGAGAAACTATAAAAACAGATATACCTGATGTGTCTTTCTACATAGTCTCACAAGTGATTTGTAGGATATCAGGATCTTTTAAGTTAATATATACAGCGTGCTAGTAAAGAAAGCAGTATCTCTAAGCTTGACCATTAGCATCAAAAAGTGTTTATATGCTATACATATAAGATATTTGATTTGATAAAAGTACGATCTTTCAAGCAACTGTTGATTGAGGGTGCTCAAACTGTTTTCTAACGTTCTAAGGCATCAGATGCTTTAATAAGAAGTAATTTAACAACTTTTAACGTTAAAGACCACATTTAAAGGTATTACTTTCTAGACTAGACCGACAGAATTGCATGTATAGTGTCATCTGTTAACCCACAATCTTACTATGCATGTGTTTTCTTCTGAAGCAAATGCATAACATTTGGCGAGGAAAAAATTAGCTCTGTAAAATTGTTACCTAATGTTAATCATATACGAGTGTCCATCTTAGATGCAAAATAAAATAGTTTATTTTAGAATAAAATTAATTTATAAGATAACTCCAACCCATTATCTATTCTTATGATGCGAGTGGGAAACACTCGATACTCGATATGATTTGAAGACTAATTCTAAAGGAGAGATGAAGGCTCATAAGAGCTCATAAATTCTGCTTTTTATTGGCAATATTTTTTTCGTCGAGATCACTTTTAGTATGAGGAATATTATGATTTTTAAATTTATATAAAATTAGAGAAGTTTACGCGTTACATTATGCTGGCAAGGTAAACAAACTACTCGATCCTCAATTCTGAATCTCCTGTAGCAAAGACCGCATTCGCAATCCGATTTCGAATAGGCTCCATTTTTCCTTACTGTATATCTTCGCAAAGAATCTACAACTCTTTGTGGCGTAACTTGATTACTAAAAATATAAAACACATGGCACAGTTATTGTTTGAGAAACACGATTTATTTGACAAAGGAAATGTTCACATTAAAATATAGTTTTATCCTCTACATTAAAAGTCTTACTCAAAAATGTAAATGATTAAATTACGCAAGTTACGGAAATTATTGCAGTTTTGAATCGATCGTGTCAATATTATAATAAAATGTAAGCTGTGAAAATAGAGTGATATGTGATTTTTGAGAAATCATTTTAATCTAACAGGAACGTTTACCAGGTTTCCTTTTTTCACCGTTATGTTTAGCCTATAGCGCTGCACATCAGCGATAGGTTGAATTCTTATACAATTTGTTAAAGAAATATGAATAATCGAATAGGAGTCTTTCATTGATAATTTAGATACGAGTTCTTGCCAAAGTCGATAAACTCATTTGGAATAGTTTTGCTAAAGCTTTTCCAACTTATCGCACCAGAAAATTTTTCAAGTGTTCGAAAAAATTAACAGGTTTTTGTTTCCGATAACTTAAATTTGCTGAACATTTTTTGGTTCTTAAATACACCTTCAAAATCAAGCACAGAAAACGATGCACTAGCAAAAAGCATAACACTTAAAACTTTATCCTTAAGCTATTTTTTGTAATATGGAAGAGTGGAATTGAGAAACAACTCGATGCACTGGAATTTCTACTAAAAGGTGAACATTAGAACATTCTGAAAGGAATTTACAGTGTAAACAAGCAAACCCGACGATCTGCGAAGATTTTACATCTATGCTATCCAAATGTTTTAGCATGATACACATCGCAGATACATTGAAATGTAGTTATCACCATTTTGTAGGCGTTGGCTGTTTAATCAAATGTGTATATACTAATTAACCCTCCTTTGTCAATTCAGAATTCATTACTTGGAATTTTTACTGTTGAAGTTCTGAAATCGTATTCGAAAATCGAGTGCCATATCGTAGCAGAATCACTAGTCACCTGAGTTTAGCTCTTTTCGGAAAATGCCTTTCTCATACGCCGGCGATTGTACTTTTGAACTTTAACTAAATCCGTTTGGTTCTTTAGCATGGAACCTAAAGCCCTATGTTTTCTGAAAAATTATAATTGTTTCTTTTGCATTGATAATGATAAAAGTGGACGACTTGTGTGCAATGGTAAAGAGAAAATTTTAAATAATGATTGTACAAGTTAAAGTAGGGTAAATTGGGGCACACACAAAGAAAGTGCATACCTAAATTTACCATGTTTTATTTAAAAGGTCTCTACAAATTTTAATTATATCACTGAACTAATATTTTTTGCAACAGAAGAGAAATCAGATTCTCCTTATTCAAAATATATGTTCAAAAGAAACTATTTAATGAAGTACAAATTTTCAAAATGTCATCGAAGGTCCAACGGCTTTGGTACACTTGTAATGGTCAGTTATGGCAAGTTAAATCAACCCATCTGCTAAATGTTATTTCAGTTTTTATGGAAACCTCGGCTTTTTTTTCATTTTGAATAAAAAAAAATTTTATTTTGAATATTCTAGAAAGTTATTTTAATATCCGTTAAACTGTTCTTTGATTTCATTGTTTCTTTTAAAATTTTTTCTTTGATTCCATTGGTTAATATTAATTTACACTATCCTTTGATTTAGTTGGTTCTTTTTAATATTTTTTCTTTGATTTAATTGGTTCTTTTTATGGTTTTTCGGTAGTTGAGAAATTTTTTTATATTTCATTTAAGTCAAGTTACAGTGCTGTCGTCTCTGGTAGTATTTTATATATTTTATTATTTTTTTTTACAACCTGAAACGACAGCACCGTATATTTATATTACTAGGGGGCCTAGCTCTCTGCTCGCTAACGCTAAACAACCACCCAATAGTTGACCATGTGCAAATATGGGAAGTTCAATGTAAATACCTACACGTTCAAAAGTTTGACCTTGTGACTTGTTGATATAAATGATAAAAATTAATTCAAATAGTCTTAAAGCTGACGAAATAAAACAAGAAACAGTAAAATTACAGAAACGTTACAAGATCAAAAGTAAGCCTCACTGATTCCGACAAACGTAAATCAAAACCAAAATGTTAAAAATAAACTATACCAAATTAAACAGTAACATACAAAAAATTGCATAAATGATAAAAATTAATTAAAAAAGTTTTAAAGCTAACAAAAATAATAAAAAAACAATAAAATTGAAAAACGATAGAATTTCAAAAGTAAACCTCGCTGATTCCGACAAAGTCGCAAAAATTTACTCGACTGAAGACTGAAAATTTGTATTTGTTCACTCGCGGTAGAAATTCCGCTTTTTCTGTTACTTTAATGCTTAATGTACCAATGTACCCTAAACTAATAGCCGCATCGGAAAAAAAAAACTTTCTCCATCTCGTTCCCTATGCAATTTTGAACAAACCATATTAGTTTCGTAACTTTCTGATGTGTACTTTTTCGGGAAACCGTCTAAGAATTGAGCGATAAAAGCGAGTTTTCAATCCTGCGACGGCGGCAGTATCTAGCACATAATAAATAGTTCGTTACTCCTGATTGGACTTTCCGGGACATGACGTCACAGTGAATTTCACCGGCCAAGTAAAAAAGTAATCGTTGCTCTGCCTACCGCGGTCTAACCTTTCATCTCCGAGATGAAAAACTTGTACGCTACCCCGAAACTTTTAAATTATACTTTTCTTTGCATCGAATTTATTTATGAACCCATTTTAAAAATACTTATACCTTAAGAAAGAGTACATTCTAAGGTTCCCGTGATGTTTTCAAATTTAAAAACTAATAGTATTAAGCTATAGATATGATAGTTTTAACAAAACATTAACGAAAATTTCCCGAATTTCAAAAAAATATTACCAGGAACCAAACTAAAAGACTAGGCCAGGTGCAAAAAGTCACGTTTTAAGGAACTCTCTTTCTCTCTTTGACTTTGGCTCTTAATGTACCCTAAACTAGTTGCCGCATTGTGAAAAAAACCTTCTCCATTTTATTCCCTGCACAATTTTGAATCAACTTTGTTAATTTCGTAATTTTCTGATGCGTATTTTCTCGGGAAACCGTCTGAGAATCGAGTGAAAAAAAAAGAGTTTTCAACCTTGCGGCGGTAGTAACTTTTTTTTTAATATAGAGAGATTCATGCTTACAATATGTTTTTTTAAACGTTTACAAATGTGTTTTTGAAGTTAAACTTTTCGTCGCAGAAGGAAAAAGATTTTTGAAATAATTCTCTCCTTGACAATAGAAGTGCGACAAAAAAAAAGCGTCAAGGCCGTTGCCACTGGGCTAAACGTTAGACTAGCTGTAACAAATTTAAAATGATTTGGATGTTATAAATTTGTTTGTTATTCATAATTAAGCATATAATTGTACGGTGACAAACTGCTAGAGAAATCATGTGTGAAAGGAACTTCAGTACTTACTTTTCTTCCTGTTCCAGATCAGCTTGATTAACTTTTTCAGTCCATGTGTCCTGTGTTTCTAATTTGCTCGAAATTACTCGAATTACGGATGTCAAATTATCATTCATGATTATCCAAACCTTGTTGAAATGAGTAAATTGGACCGATTTTATGAATTAATTTCTCTTAAATACAATGAAGAATAAAATTTACTTGAAAAAAGTTTTGATTATAACAGAAATTAAATTATATGTTTTGAATGAATTATGTGCTTTGAAACAAAATATTGAAAGCTTGACGGTTTTGAGAAATAAATTAATGCTCACTGGTATCCAGATTGGTAAATTCCTTCCGGATCTATTAATTTTTAACTTTTGTGAGCCTTTTTAAGGTAATCTGAATTTTTTTGTTTCCCGTTAATGTATGTATTATACTTACAGTAAATATTATTCTTGCAGTATTGGCTTATATCGGACTTGTTCTACTTTTAATAAATAGCCCGTTGTCTTGCTCTAGTGGTAGGTATTTCAACAATGGCGGATCAAGTCACTACCTTCTAGATTTAGAAAGCTGTTTGACTGGTACGCAAACCTTACATGACGCACCATCAGTAGGCCTACGATTCTTGTCTTGTTTGAATTGAATGCTAAAGCCATCCGCGCACGTTTCATCAGTGAGTTATCATTCGTCATGATTTACTTTTACACTCGCAGGTGCTAAGAAAGGGAGAAAACGATATGTTGATTTCATCTATATATATATTTCTCTTACGTGGCACGCAAAAAAGACGTTATTTGTTACCGCGTTTTGGCAACATTGTGCGATTGTTTGTTTACTAGGAGCCTCGCGAGTCATTTGAATCTATAGCGTTATCGGATGAAATTTTATTGAAAAAAAAATGAATTTTAGACGAGCTGTTGCGGTTTGTAATAGTAATCTAAGAAAGCGGAGGATCTTTTCAGGGCTATTTAAAAAACGGTCCTTTTCAAGGCTAACAATTATAGTACAACAAGACGCGTGCACTACAACTTTCGACAACAAACTCAGTCAAAAAGTGTATGGGTGGCTCGAGTACTGGGGAAATGTACACACAAACAACATGCTGGATATTCAATTTCCAAAGCAGCGCTCACATTGCGAGTAAAATTTGCTCAAAGTTTTCATCTAAATTCTGATTCCAGAGGTACTGTATATATCTTTTATGCAATACAACAAATTTAGATTTGAAAAATATTTTTTTGGAATATATTTTGTAATCAATCCCTTCTGCTAGGACACGTGTCTTCATTGATGCGAGCGAAGCGAGCATAGGTTCGCGCAGCGAACAATGAGAATTGCGAAGCAATCCTCCGGGGGTTGGCGAGCAGGGGGCGGGCCCCCTAGTCTCTATATATATTTCTCTTACGTGGCACGCAAAAAAGACTGTATTTGTTACCGCGTTTTGGCAACATTGTGCGATTGTTTATTTACTAGGAGCCTCGCGCCTCATTTGAATCTATACCGTTATCGGATGAAATTTTATTGAAAAAAATGAATTTTAGACGAGCTGTGTTGTGGTTTGTAATAGAAATCTAAGAAAGCGGAGGATCTTTTCAGGGCTTTTTAAAAAACGGTCCTTTTCAAGGCTAACAATTATAGTACAACAAGACGCGTGCAATACAACTTTCGACAACAAACTCAGTCAAAAAGTGTATGAGTGGCTCGAGTACTGGGGAAATGTACACACGAACAACATGCTGGGTATTCAATTTCCAAAACAGCGTTCACATTGCGAATAAAAATTTGCTCAAAGTTTTCATTTAAATTCTGATTCTAGAGGTACTGTATATATCTTTTATGTAATACAACAAATTTAGATTTGAAAAATATTTTTTTGGAATATCTTATTTTGTAATCAATCCCTTCTGCTAGGACACGTGTCTTCATTGATGCGAGCGAAGCGAGCATAGGTTCGCGCAGCGAACCAATGAGAATTGAGAAGCAATCCTCCGGGGGTTGGCGAGCGTTAGCGAGCAGGGGGCGGGCCCCCTAGTTTTTAATATTCTTTAAGTAATTAAAATCAATGAAATATTTGTTAGGGTCCGAAATTGTTTTCCAATCAACAAAAGCCCAGCATGTGTGAACATCCTGTTTCATTCTCCTTTGGTTATGTCAATTATTCAGCAAGTTTCATAATCATTATTATAATGATAGCCGGCAATCCACAAACATAACTTTATTGAACCAAGCCTAACGTGCTCTCTTGGTTAAATCAAAAACTCTACGCTACAAATATCTATAGAACAGCACTTTTCATATTTTTTGGTTAATATTATTACTCGGTTATTGTTATCAAACTCTGGGAGTCGAAGAAATTACAATAAGCGGATTCTACTGTAAAATATGTTGATGTATAAAGTGTTTATATGCGGAATCATAATCTCTCAATCAATGAAATACTTTTTATTGCTGGCCAGATGCCTTTTAAATCTTGTGTGACAGTCTGTCATGGAAACTACAAAGAAGAAAAGGTTTCTATATTTTCATTTCCAAAAGATGAATACCATAAAGAAAATAGGTAAAATGCATCCCAATAAATGATTTTTTATGGACAAAAATTATCGAGTAAGTTGATAGCAGCGGTCCTTAAACCATGAACGCCCTGTCCTTAATTTTTCGATGTTACGAACCCCCCAAATTTTGAAATCTAAAGTACATTAAATATTTATTCAAAGTTTCTCATAAATGTGGGGGGAGGGTCCAATATGTTAAGAACATGCACAATTATTCATTATAAATAATTATGTTTTTTTTTTTTAATTTCAAAACCAGGTACAGCTACACTCTACGTTTATGAGTGGTGGCAACGACTTTGGCAATTTTTTTTTTTTTTGATGCACTTCTAGTAGCGAGTTACGGTAGATTAAGGCAACCCATCTGGCTTTACGGTTATTGTGGTTTTCATGGCAACCTCGGCAAACGGTAACTTTCAATTTGAATATTCTAAAAAGTTCTTCCAACATCTGTTAAAGTCGTTTGATTTCTTTGGTTCGTTTGAAATTTTTTATTTGCTTTCGTTGGTTATTTTTATTTTAAAATACCTTTTGATTGCATTGGTCCTTTAAAAAAAAATTTTTTTTTTTGATACCATTGGTTCATTTATTTGCATTTATACAGTTATGGAATTTTTATTTTACTATAATTTATTTTTCACGTCAGAGTTTTGTTGTGTATTGTTTTTTGCCATTTGTGGAATATTCTTGTTTAATAATTTTTTTTCTCGGAACAGTTATGTTGTATCAGGTTGTATTATTTCTTGCTTTTTTTTTCTTTTAAAAATGTTTTTCTTTTTCATTATGCCTACTGTATCTAGTGTAATTCATGTTTCAGGGTTTTCTTACCCAACAAATGCAGTTTCGTTTTTCTGCTGGTTCACAATTGTGTTTTAAAATGTGTTTAAGCTTATTACTTTTTGTGAAAGTTTTAAAAAATATATGTACTTCTTAAAACGTTCTTAAATTTGTGTTCAAGCTTTCATTTTCAGTTGAAAAAAGAAAAATATTTTTGAAAAAATTCTTTCCTTGACGACATTGGAACTGCATCAAAAATAATCGCCAAGTCCGTTGCCACAGCTTATAAACGTAGACTGTAGCTGTACCATTTATTAAACTGATAATATTCAATTTTTAGAAGCACGATAATTACAATACAATACTAAACTGTATCCTATTCACCTAGCAGTAAAATCCTGGAGCTACACGAAAAAATTTCCGACGTCATAGAAAATTCAGCTTGTTTTTAAATCATGAGCCAGAAATAAGGTTAAAATTTAATGAAGGCTTCACGGACCCCATTTTAAGAAACATTGGTACATAGTATTTCCTTCAGGTTTGGAAAGTAGTCCCATAAAATATGTGCTTCATTCCACATAATTAAGTTTTTAAAACTTTGGTTTAGAGGTAAAGGTGACCAATTTTTTTTAGAATAGTGATATTGTGGCAAACTATTGAAAATGCATAATATTTTTTATGTAAAACTGTTTATCATAACAGCCTCTTTTTTTTGCATTGAAAACTTTTTTGATCACCTAATTTATTATTGCCAGTCAAATTTTAAAATTGCGTTTCCCAACACTTCGAAAAATGGACTTGGTCACCTTTAACTCTAAGCCAACGATATTTATTGTATCACTGGTTACATTGAATGTACAAATGAAAAATTATACATTTTTTAAAAAGGTTTAAACCTTAAATCAGATTACTTAATGTGGGAGACAACTGCTTTTGATGAAAAGACTTGTCAATATTTAACTGCCCCATTGCAACGGCCACACCTAAAATCTGGAGTGCTACCCAGCATTTTATCAAATTGTACATCATATCTTTCTTCAGAAGCAGGACCATGTATACTGAGTCCACGTGAAAGGAAGCAAAGAGCAGAAAGTAACAACGTAGCTAAGGCAATTCCCAACAGCATTTCTTCTAAAAATGTATGAGAAAAGTAGAAGTATTTCATATTTCAATGAACTTATTCTTTGCAATTTGAAACACAAGTGTTCTGAACATTGGGATATCGTACAAAATGATGATGTTTTAAAATCTAGAAAATAATTTAGGATGCATTAATTTGTTGTATGCTGTAAAAGCGAACTTTCCAAATTGGTAATTATTAGTTAACGTCGTAATTGAACAACACAGCGGGCTACTGACGACGGTCCGGGATCAGTCACTTAAGGGGAAGATCCGAGGACATCACTTCGTAATGACGAAGCAACACCTGAACTGGCACCCCACTCTCCAAACTTCCACACCAACCCAACGTGAGGACTTTCGGCCACGACAGATTTAAGGTGCACCAGCCGCCTCTACACCATACGCATACAAACATCCATGCCCGAACCCGGAACCTTCCGATTAAGAGGCTAACACCTTAACCACTATACCGGTTGGTCGGCACCAACTTTCCACTCCATGCCAAATCGTCAATAGCCCGCTGTATTGCACCAGTAGAACGTTAATTCAAATACCTACCTACCCACTCCACGAGATTTAACGTGGTAATGCGGTTGGTAATTTTTTGTTAACGTCGTACTAGAGCAACACAACGGGCTATTGACGACGGTCCGGGATCAGTCCCTTAAGGGAAAGATCCGAGGACAACACCTCGTATTTTTGAACCACGGTCAGATGACGAAGCAACACCTGAGCTGGCACCCCACTCTCCAAACTTCCACGCCAACCCAACGTGAGGACTTTCGGCCACGACAGATTTAAGGTGCACCAGCCGCCTCTACACCATACGTTTACAAACATCCATGCCCGGACCCGGATTCGAACCAGGAACCTTCCGATCTAGAGTCTAACACCTTAACCACTATACCGGTTGGTCGGCTGGTAATGCGGTTGGAGCTCTAGCCTTCCGTTCAACATCGATTCGATTCCCGGTACGAGCATAAAATGATTGCTTAAAAGCGATAAACCTAACCAATTGGAGACATTAATTTTCGATTTTAGGAAAAATAATTTAGAATTAACCAATATTAAAGTATATTTGGCGTTTATTAAATACGGGACAAAATCGACAAGAAAATATGAGGAAAGGGCTGCACCGTTCAAAACGGCATGGTCAGCCTATTCCAGTCGCCGACCAACCGGTATAGTGGTTAAGGTGTTAGCCTCTAGATCGGAAGGTTCCTGGTTCGAATCCGGGCATGGATGTTTGTAAACGTATGGTGTAGAGGTGAGTGGTGCACCTTAAATCTGTCGTGGCCGAAAGTCCTCACGTTGGGTTTGGTGTTTCGTTATCTGACCATGGTTCAAAATTACAAGATGTTGTCCTCGAATCTTTCCCTTAAGGGACTGATCCCGGACCGTGTTGCTCTAGTACGACGTTAACTAAAATTACCATTACCTATTCCAGTCATATAAATATGGTATTCGAGAAACAAAAATAATTTTATGATTTGGCGGTATAACTCAAATACCCGGAACCAATACATCGTCAAATTGAAGATTTTTGTGACAACTATATGTATAAACCTACGAAGGGTTACTATATTCCAAATACAGCACCAATTGACGATGGTGCCGTGTTCTCGAGTCTGGCAACTGTATCAACATGTGTATTCGAGTTTTTACGTTTTAAAACTTCTGCCTCTCCCCAAAGTATGAACCTTGCATCGTATAAATTTTCACTCTTCAAAGTTTGTGAAAGGACCAAAGCTACTAGAGCACACAAACATTTAGTTTTGAAAATGCATGTGAATATTCAATTTCGGACCTAAATAGCAGATTGTAGACATTTTGTATGTTTTCTCATATAAGTTGATATCAAGACAGGCAAGTAGAAAATACGTCATGCTCGACATGAAGCTTTGATTAAAGACAAATTTAAATTTAGTTACTTGCGCCCTTCAACACTTTTTAATCTATCATACTACACTATTATGAGACTTAATTCAACTATAGTACAATTTTTATGCAAGACAAAAAAAGAACAAAATAAACATGTTCTAATTTAATTTAAAAATCGAGAATTTTTTAGCCAAAGAAAATCTATGCACCTTTTGCATTATAGATGGAATTGAATGTTACCCAAGCTAGCACACCTCTACTAACTTCCACACCACGAGTATATTAAGGGCCACGACAGATTTTACAGCCTCCATGACAAAGAGTCTGGATTAAGTTTGAACTAGAACCCTACTAGTTGCTAATCAGCTAC
The DNA here is from genome assembly GCA_947359465.1 of Metellina segmentata. Lineage (NCBI taxonomy): Eukaryota > Metazoa > Arthropoda > Arachnida > Araneae > Tetragnathidae > Metellina > Metellina segmentata. Next base: position 49,504,818 of record OX375878.1, read on the forward strand.
TCTACCAACTAGGCAACCACGACCCCCCCTCGATTTCTAGATAACAAAGCAATTTGAAATCGGTAGCAAATCGGCAAAATTTCTCTATTTTTGACAATATTTCAGATTCAATAATGACTTTAAATATTATTGATTTTCCCCAAGAATTCAACAAAATAGAAATTTGTGTCAACTTATTTAAATATACGGTGGTTGCAAACAGGCTATTGTTCACAATAAAAATATCTACTGGCATGACTTCCAATAATAAAAGTATTCATTTTGAAACTTAATATTTTGCAATTAGCTCATTACTATGCAACTTATTTAAAAAGTAATCTGCATAAAACTAAAATTGGCGATGCCAGACAGTTGATTATTTACATTATTTTGCATGGAAGGCTATTCAGCATACATGACCTAAACCTCACTATATGACCCAAAGGCTATTCGAATATATTTATTCGTTGATACCAGTTTGAATGATCATTTTAAGAAATTAGTTAAAAGTTCAATGTAGAAAGGGACAGGTTAAAAAAGTTCAACCACATCAGTTTAAATTCTTTTATTGTAAAACCTATATTAATACAGAAGCTGAGAAACAGGTTGTAATATTGCAGAATATCTGGAATGAAATGCAATTAGTTTTTAGAAATTATGTAGATTGATATGCAATAACAGGCAAACTAAAAATTGCTATACCAATACAACTTACTTGAATAAGAGCTAGATATTGAATAAAAGAATCAGGATTCATTTTTTTTTAAATCTCTATTATATCCATGTCAAATTGTAAGCAAATAATTGAATGTATTTTGATTTGCTAAACAAATTGTCCACTTTTCACTTTAATTTGAATATTAAATGGGATTTCAGAGAAATCAAGTTTATTCAAAAGCTATCAAGCTATTATATTGATAATTTCCTTTAGTATATTAATAGGAACATAAGGGTGTTTACTTTTCAATAATACATGGAGATAGCCTTTGAAAAAGTTAAAATTTAATTTTCGTAGCACGACTGATTTTTAACCAAACAGAATTACTAGCAAGTGGAATTTATGCAAATGCCTCCAGATAAAATATACAGCTCTTCAAATTTTGAAAAGACAAAAAATTACATTCATATAAGAATAAGTATTTAGTAAAGCTAAATTTTTCAGTCAGTTGAATTTTATTTGAAAGAAATTGGAATATTCGGTTTTTTATAAACATCAGGCGACTGCAAGAAATAATGCCACTTTTTAGATACACATCCCAAGGTTCACATTCTTCAAATGGCCAGTTTACTGCCTATGCTTTTAAGACTAGAAGACAAAAGAAAATGATAAGATATAAATTATACATACTCTTTATAAAATGTCTAAATATTTTCATTCAAGAATTCATGGCATAAACAATAAATTGTTCATTTTATGAAAAACACATAAAAACACCATGTGATTTAAAAAGCTTGAAGCTGCCTAGAATCTTACCATTATTGTGGTCAAGAATACCCCGAAATTCTGGACTTTGCATTTAAAAGCTGATTAGATACAAACATGCCTTAAGATAATGATTAAAATGTTACAATGCAATTACGCAATATTTACTCTCATTAAAACTATCTCCGAAATACTTAATAAATTATTCTCTAAATTTGGAAAATATATTACTGTAAAAACAAATCATTTTTACACAAGCCATCATTTGAATGTGGTTCAAAATTATCTTGAATAGTTCCCTTTGGTATTAATCTCAAACCATTGCCAAAAGTGTTGCTCCAATGCAGTATAAATTGAACTACCTACCTGAATCCTAACTTAAGTAAAAGTATGGGAAATTAATATGCTTAAATATAAATTACATGTGAGATTATGAGTATTTGTAAATATAGAATAAATAGAAAAGCCTTTAATATTTAGAGTGAAAAAGCAATCTATTTATTATAGGTTTAAGTAAATAGGGCATGTAAAAACAAGGATGAAGGAAGACTAATTTCTAGATAAGACAATTTTATAAATTTTACCAGTATCTAATAATCAATGGTTTCCAAAGAAACAGCAGTTGGCAGGAATAGTATTGCTTTTTTTTTTAGAAACAATTTCGAAGTCACACAATGAAAACTGGAAGCAAGCATGCGAGTCAAATTCTAATTAGGAAAACCTGTAAGGGAAGCACAATGGAATGTCGCTACTTTCACCAATATTTTATATGAAATTCTTTGTTTTCCAAGTTTGTTGAGATTATTTTTCAGAATATCTAAATATTGCAATACAATATAGCTTTGGCCTTTGCATAACCTAAATTTGTATTTTTATTCTGTATTTAGTTAAGAAACATTGAAGTCAAATCAGAGGAATCTAGTGTTAAATTTTGTATCTGAATTTCAATTAATTCCTGTATTATGCAAAATTAGCATTTTTGATACTTGAAAACACTACATAACTAATGTGAATAGAAAAACGCAGAAAAAGTTACAGTAACATACCCATTCTTTTCTGAGTATAAGAAATAAAGCAAAACACCATATTACAATCTGGAAGAACATTGTGAATAACAATGTAATCGATACAATGGCATTTCAAAAAATGTCATTTTTAAAAATAATCGCAAGTACAAGATTTAATTATTTTTGTAGCATCCTTCACTTTAAGGTACATTCTCACTAACTTTTTAACTGTTAGTGACATTAAGTTATCAAATGATAGCTCTTATTTTTTGTAAGATAATCAAAACCATGTTTCTTAAGATACAAAATAAAATTGATTAAACAAATTAACTTACCATTTATCAAGTATTGATTTAACTATATATTTGTTTAGTAATATATTTTGGACAAATAGGGATACTTGATGGGGAAAAAATAAAAAATTGAAACATTAGAAGGTGGGTTTGAATTGGACCATGTTTCCAGTACCAAATAATGCATGCCACTGAGATAAAAATTAATAAAAACCCTTAAAGTAAAACTTAATACATAGAATTGCAAGACTTGCGCTAAGCATTTAAAAGGATCAGTGGCAGTTAAAAGCAAAAAATTATAAGCAGAAATTGAATAAATAAAAACACAATTGCAATGAAGAGCCTGGTTGATAAAATATCCATAAAATGCTACTCACTGCAACTTTTGGAATAAATTCATAACTTAATGATTTAGGAAAAACTATTGTACATAAAACTAATTTAAGGCAAGCAATGAAGGGACACTGGGGATATGATTGGCTTTAGATGAAAAAAGGTACAGAAATTGGCCCAACCATTATATAATTACCGGACACATAAGAACTGTGTTTATATCAGCCCTAGTTGTTTGGTTTGTATGCATCATTCATTACCCCAAGTCTAAATCACAAAAATAATTATAAATTAAGTTGAAATTAATTTTGCCAAAAGTTTTCAGTTGAGTAGTTATTGAAATTTTGGGGAAATTAGCAAGGTATAATTTTTTTGTGGATGTTTCATTTGTAGAAACTTTCCACTTATAATAGTTTGTTTTGTTCAAACATTTGAGGATGTCTTCATTTGTTAATTGAAATATATTTAGGTCAACATATTAACAAATCTGACATTTCAGAACAATAAAGCTGCTTTAATTAGTAAATTTCACTAAAAAACAGTGCTCCCTCAGTACCCCGTTAAAATTATTTACATTTAATATGAAAATTATTTTGGAGGAAAGCAGTTAAGAGTGAATTACAATATTGAATTTAATTTTTACTTTTTTCAAGCAAAGCTTAAAGGCCAAATTTCACACAAATCAATGCATCTCAAAACTTAAGTATTTTAGAAAACGAGGAAAAGAATTGGGGAAAATATCAACTCATGCAAAAGCCCAACAGTTGAAAGGAATTATTAAGGAAAGTTAAATAAAAAACAGCAGTAAAATTAAGAAGTTCAGAAAAGCGCCGATTCCCCTTGAATACAATTTTTTAGATATTAATTCCATAGTTTAGAAGTAAAATTTCTTTGAACGAAAAAAAACATTTTGGTAAGATGTAGTAAATGCTCACTTGATGTTTGATTACAGTGAAGCAAACATCAAAGAGATCTTGATTTAACTTCAGTCTTCCAACTTCAAAAAAACTTCGCTTCTTTTTGTTCTCAAGTCTTCGTTTCCGGCTTCAAAATTTCCCCCATAACTTTCTCAGCCCATTTTTCAATTTTCCTTTACATTAAGCTTCAATATCTAAAACTTCAGGTTTTCAGATTTGTCCCGACGCTATAGCTTCAAATCAAATAGATTTTTCTGCTCCTCAAAGCATTTTTCGAATTCATTTTCATAATGAAGATATATACTCTTCAAATTTCTTCTTCATTCCAGAGCCCTTAGAAATTCAAACAAAAACAAAGATCAATATCACTCAGTTTTATTTTATCAGAGTTAAAGACAAAGAGTTTCTCAGAACATACAATAATACAACACAGAGGCCATATTACATACCATTAACAGTATTGAAATAAAACAAGTCACACAAACTATTAAATTATCCTTTTGTAGTAATAACAAATGGACAAATGAAAAATTATGAATGAAGCATATTTACAAGCTGACTGTCAAAAAGTGAACATTCATGTTAGAACAAATATTTATCAGGCAGCAGTGTTCACTAAATGGAAAACTGTCTATGAATACATCAGCAGCCAGTTAAATCATCTGCAAACTAAAGGTACATTATAACAAATAGCATATCAGTGACAGATGTGTGATCTCCCTTATTCCATCAGTAGTACCCGTACTTACGGGGTGAATAGGAGCGAGACCGGGATCGGGAGTAGCGGTGTTTGCTGTAGTAGGGTGAAGGGGAATGATTTCTGTAGCCGCCGCCTCCTCCACCTCCCTCTCTATGACCTCCGAATTTTGGGCTAAAAGCAAACAATTGTTTATAGTTTATCAATGATATCAGGATTAAATGTAAAATTTAAGTGTCTTTTGATACAAATAAACATTTTAATTCAAGTACTAGAAATATAAAAACCATGGCTGTGATTGCAATGAGGCTAGTAATTTGCCTTATCAACTAGGAAGGAATAGGGTTCACGAGTATTTTAAACAAGATTTGTGACCTGCATTATTACCAGATACAAACACTGAATTTTTACCCATAGCATTTACCTTACAATTTCATACATATAATTATCAGGGCAACTTTTTTTCCACACATTCTACGCTTCATGTTAAGTACTAAAACCAAAATTCCTCCAACATGGGGTATTGTGAGTTATAACTGCAACTAAATACAACCACCTGCAACTTTATAAAATTAATTAATATGAAATTAATATTTCCTTTCCCCTCTGAATTAACCCCTTGATCATGTGTGTCTGATCTTGCAACTGCCAAAGTATTGCAGATCAAACAAGAAGCTCATGGAAACAAGGTGTTCGCACTAACAGACGAAAGTGAAATAAATGGCAAGTACTTTAACACATTGGTTGGCACTCTTCACAATCCAGAGGAAATTTGTGTAATCGACTGTAGAGTTTGCGAGGTGAGTGTCAATCATCAAAATATGTTGTTCGCCTTGTAGATGACGTTTTAAAATCTCTGAATGTTGAGCAAAAGGATTTTGTGCTTCTGCTATCAGATACAGCATATTATGACTAGGGCTGCATACACACTCAAGGTGCTTTATCTGTGATTGCTCTAAGTTACTTGCTCAATGCTTTTGTTAAGGCAGACACAGTACAAAACAAGCTCAGAAAAGCCACTTTTCAGACCATCGGCCAGTATTCACGTGCTGGGCTATGTGGCTTAGGGCAACATTGTACTACACCGACCACCTTCCCACCGTAAAGGACATTGTGAGCGGTTTCAGTGGCGAGGGTATTTTCGTGCGGTATATGCATCAAACGCAACTACAAATGTTTGATTCGTTTTGTAGAAAAATCGGAATGTTCCTAGACTGAATTATAAACCTCCGCGACCCAAAAATTGCAAAAAAATTGGGCTACCTGTGTGGCAAATCCCATTACAGTAAGTGCCATAGATTCAATCAGTACTTAGCAAGCAGGAAACAAACCCTTCCTTTTATAATATTAGAGATTCAGCATACGAAGTAACAAATAACATAAAGTAACTTACTATGTTGGCTTTCCCATATATATTCCTGGAGTTGGTGTATGGGCTCTTTTTGTAATAGAGAAATCAACACGAATCTTGCGGCCATCAATTTCTTGACCATTAGACCTTTCCTTTGCCTGATTTCAAACACAAAAAAAAATGAACAAATTTTGAAAAAATCGTGACTTTTTAAAAATAAAACATCAGATGTATAAAAATTTAAATTGGATTTTTGGACATTTAATGTATTAGAAAATATAGCTGGGTAATTTTTTTAAAGGCATTAGCAATGACATAGCAATTAGCAAAGTAAATCACAATAGAGTAAACAGAACTGTGCCTTAGATGTTAAGCATGAGCAAAGTTTTCCCATGTAGTTTACAAATGGTTTAGATTATTTTAAGTTTTACCCATAACCAGAGATGCCAAACTGTTATGGAAGTCTTTATCAGTTCCAAAGGAAAAAAAATCTGTACTTTTAATTTTTCAGTAGTCAAGTAAAATTTTAAGAAATCGTCTTTTAATAACACACATATATCATTAATTCAAAAATTTCATTACAAATTTGAAACATATATGCAACACATTATATTATTTATAATTAATAAGGTATATCCATACATGAAAACACTTTTAGGTAAATTTTAAATCCAGCTGTTCTAGTGTTAATAAGTATTCAATTCTTGACTTAAAAATTAAAATTACGTTTTATATTCCTTTTATGCTGCATGCATTTTTATCATATACATGTATTTAAACATTTTCAATTTTTATTAAAGTGTTAATTTACTACAGGATATTATAGAATGCACACGTCAAACTATTTTCATCCAAAAGAACCAGTCAAAAAGGAGTGTATGTTTTACCCATAACCCGAGATGCCAAATCAATTGATCAATGCTGGCACTTCAATTGTTCCCTAACTGTGTTTAAATACTTTGGACATAAAAATAACTAATGACTTAGACAACAAAACTTACCATCTTTGCATCATCAGTATCTTCAAAATAAACGAAAGCAAATCCTCTTGACCGTCCACTCTAAAAATTATAAGTATTAAACTTAATCAGTCAAACAGTTAACACCAAATCATAGATAAAATTTCTAAGTAGATCAAAGTTAAAATATTCTAAAAAAGGTATACAGATCTACAGAATTCAATTTGTATGCATATCAATTATAATTCCAAGCAATATTCCTAAAATTTAGTTCTAACATTATTTATATAAAATACAAAAAACATTAAGCATGGACTTATAAGACAAATGAACAAATTTAGAGGACAAAAATGTAAATACCTGAGCATCATACACAACTTGAACATCTTCAATAGGACCATACTTTCCAAACACTTCTCTTAGTTCTCGCTCTTGAGTATACAAACTTAACCCAAACACACCCAAGCATCGGCTAGGCTCAGGATTGTCCTATCAAAGTAAATGCTTATAAATAAAACTTTTCTATACTTTATAAACACTTAATTCTATATGCTTGATAAATATACATACTCTATTTCCAACATGTCTTCTACGACTTGACATGGGAGAACGATTATATCTGGAAGAGTATCGACCTTTACCACCACTTCCTCCACCACCTCCATATCTATAATAGTTATCATCATAATATGAACGTCGCGGACTATACTGTGGGGAATATGATCTCCTTGGAGTGTATGAACGGCTGAAAAATAAGTTTTGACTTTAAAAAATGGATAAAACTCGTGAGATCTAAAATTTTTATTTTAAGACATTTGTGGTTCATTCACAAGTTTCTAGAGCAAGTAAATAATTACTTACCTCCTACTTCTGCTTCGTGAACTGGAAAAGACAAAAAAATTTTACTAAATAAACATAAACTTTATCTTAGAGCTACAATTACATCAAATACAATTTACTGACTTGAAGAAGCAATTAAGACAACTGACAAATTATTCTAATTGCAATAGATCTGAAGTCCTTTGCTGTGTTTTTTAAATTTCCAAAAAAGTCAATTTAATTAAATGGAATGTTATTAATGCAGATGCCAACCTTTGGCTGACCCCGACAGTAATAAAATGATTGATTATCAGTTTTCACTCACAATTCCCTTTCATTTAATTATTCTTAGCAATCAACTAATCTAATCCTCCAAAACATCTAATAAAATTTTAAAACTCTTCTACCTTTTTCCAACAAATGCTTTTATGGAACAGCTATTTGAAAAAAATTAGACAAGTGTACAAAGGGAGACATTAGGTTGATTGGTACATTGGCTAGTTGCAATAAAATATTTTCCATAATCCATTTTTTGAATTTTTTTTTTACAATCACCTGCTGCTAAATGAAAATGGGTCGAGAGGAATTGTTCATAACAAGGATTAGAATATATGTTCATATTAAAAGGTATTAAATTGACAATAGCATTATTTTATCACGCAGGATTTTTCATAAATACATTGCAATTAAAAAGAAAATAGTTTGGCATATCCTTTTAATTTATGAAATATTTTACATTAAGTTCAGATTTCCAATACAAGTCTAATTTTAATGTCTTCCACTAAAAATCTGAAAACGTGCTTACTATCTACGATGTCTGGGACTGCGAGATCTTGATCTGCTGTAATGCCGGTATCTATGGCCCCTGGAATGACTCCTGTTTTGAAAAACAAAATAAAGATCAGCCAAATTTAAAATATTAGCACCATGAAAAGCAGCTTCATGTAAAAGTAATCAGACATATAAGGGCCAAGACTATTATTGATAATAGAATCAAAATTTATTGGAACAATTAAATAATTTCCTGAATGAAAGTGGCAATGCTTTGAAAAACTATAATAGAGAACTTAGTTAAAAATAGGCTTGCAACATTTAAACTTGATAAGAAATAACTAGAAATTTTGTAATTAATTTTGAAAATGTATATTTCATAACATAAAAAATTGATTACATCCATTGTTGAGCGCAAACACAAGGAGCATATATAAAATACACCTTGAGTAAAAAATTTCGTCAGCATATTACAGCTGCATATACAGCACTCATCTATTATGGATGCTATCACAATGCAACTAAAATTTTAAAGTCTTTAATTTGGCGATCATTGAAAATTTCTCAGACAGAATGAACCTTTTCTTATGTGAAAACAGGAAACTGCTGGCTAAAACTGAAACTTGTCACTGATCTTTTATATAGGCTAGCTTTGCTATTTTAATAACATTGCTCATCTTATTTCAAGTTTGGATTCAAGATTAATTTATTTACATATAAAAATAATCCTCGTTACATTGTTAGAACAGGACTGAATAAATTGATAAAAAATATTGCATAAGTTAACTGCTATCTCTATATTTAAAAAAAAGTTACCCCAGACGCTGCAGGATTGAATACTTGCTTTTTTTCACTCGATTCTTAGATGGTTTCACGAGAAAAGTACAGATCAGAAAGTTACAAAATTGTACTGGGAACAAGACGAAGACTTTTTTCCGACGCGGATATAAGTGTCGAAGTCAGAAAAAGTTAAATTTCTAACGCAAATGAGCAAAAGACATACAAATTTTCAATCTTCAGCCGTGATTTTTTAGATTTTGCCACGTTTGATGATGAACATATTTTAAAATAGTGTGGTGAAAAGAAAACATTCATAAGATAATCTTCAACTGTAAATTATATTCTTAAGTGCAATATTTTATTGTTTTTATAATCATGGATAGTTCATGATTTATGCTCATTTTGAAAATTTTACTGCAAGAATCATGGCTACCAATGTTCGACTTTTTTCCTGTGGATGTATGTGGTTCAACAAAATCATCTAAAATGCATCCATTTTTAGGCATGAAGTTAAAATAAAAGTATTTTTAAATCCCTGAAGTTTTGAAATTTAAAAGATTTGAAGTGAGAATGCTAAAAATATGAAACCTAAGAACTGAAGACCTGTATGCTTAAAAATTAAACTATAGTATATTCTAGAATTTCTCTAGTGCTATGCTTCCACACATATTTAAGAAGCAAAAGAATTATCAGGCTTAGCTTCTTTGAAATAACAGCCACTTCCTTTAAATAGTTATTAATCTTTTCCCCACAGTCCTGCTCTCAATATATATGAAATCCTCAGGGATACCCACAAGAAATTGTCATGTTAAGGGTTGCGGTTCATTAATTATCATACTGAAAAGACATCCAAGAAATTGTGCAAGACATTCAAAGAGGTTCTTAAGATTGTTCCTATCCGCTATTGTTACCAAGAATACAGACAAGTGTAAGGTTGCAGATCTTGGGAGTTACCTTCACTGAATAGAACAGTTTTAGCAGGAAATGGTTCAACTGATTTTCATTATAAAAATTCAAGTGTAAAGAACATCCCTTGAAAATATACCTCAACAACTGTTATGCCAGGAACAATTCTGTTTAATTAATTTTTTCTTCAACATTAAAATAATTTTCAGAACTAAAACTGAAGAATAGCGTTTCAGAACAATAAACAAAACTTAAAATTTTCATGCTTATGAAACGCATGATGTGGCTGTACAGCCTTAGAATGAAGGTAACAATTATTAACACTAACCTTTGACCTTCAGATTCAACTTCATCAGGATTTTCATTTGTTTTACTACACATAAGAAAAATTTAAATGTATTCAATTTACTAGTAATGTTTGAACATAAATAAAAGCAGCTATGAAATAACTTAAATCCAAAGCTGAAATAATTCAGCTAACAAATAAAAGACGTGAAAAACATTAAAATAATATTTTAGTACAAGACTTAGAAACAAACTAGAAATCATTTAATGAGATTTTAACTCTTGTAAATAAGAAATGGATTTCTATTACTGTATTCTGAAAAATGTATCAGCCACGGAAATTTATGAACAAAAAAAAAGTTAGATCATGATTTCTATCTATAAATGAATACTGTTTGAAAACTTATGTATTTTCCCAACATTCACAACGTTTATTTAGAGTAAACTAGTATTTACATTTCCTATTGGGATATGCCAACCTTTCAAGCCTAAATAACGACTTATGACAGTTTTATAAATAGTATGAACATTCCCCTATCATTTGTTTCACTTTTCAACAAAACCCACAAAAAATTAGCAAATCAATATTAATTATCTAATTTCTCAGTGTATAAATCAAAATATAAATTAAACAGTGTTAAACAGCTCTGCAGCTCCATGCATATACTGGTAAATTGTTAATGTGTCAGAGGATTATATTATGAATTAGTAAGAATTCAAAGGTTTTATAGCTATTACCACTAATAATTTATTAGCAACAATTTTTCACAAATGCTGCAAAATTACTGGGAGTGGATAAAGGCCCCGTTTGTAGTACATACCTCATACAGATAAGAAAATTTCAGATTACAAAAATATGAAATACTGTCTACGTTAAGTGATTTTTAAGATCTTCAAAGATATAACACTAAGAGATTTCACAACTGCTATTCTAAATTGCAAATCCTTAAAATCCCTGCAACTCCCAAAACACACTCATTGCCATAAAAATTTGAGCACTAAGAAAAAGTCGTCAAAATGAAACGGTATTTTACACATGTAAGTACTACTTTGATATAAGTAAGTGATTAGAAAATCAAAGAAAAAGGATAATTTATTGCAGAAAAAAGTACAAACAAAAGGAAGTTTTAGTACTCGGACCCCTTCTAGTGCAAATGCACGAGCGGGCATTGAGGCATACAAGTTCCGTATGATATCCTGAGACATCTCATTCCACAGTTGCTGTAAACGCGCCTCTAGTTAGACCAAATTCGTAGGGTGTCCAACTTGCCGTCCCAAATGATCTTAGATGAGCTCGATTGGTGACACACCTGGGGATTGAGCAGGCCAGGGAAGGGTGGTAATGTGACGGAGGCAGTCTTGTGACATCCTTGCTATGTGTGGTCGAGCATTGTCTTGCTGAAAAATGGCTCCTGAGATCCCTGCCATAAGTGGCATCACATGTGGCTGAAGTATGTCATGGACGTACTGCTGGGCTGTCATTGTGTCACGGATCGATATTAGGGGTGACCGTGTGTCGTAAGCAATGGCATCACATACCATCACACCAGATGTGGGAGCGGTGTGTAAAGCGAAGGCAGGATTGAGGTGTTCATGATTGTCATCACTGCTCAAATTGAATCTAGATTCGTCGCTAAAGACGACCTGGTCCCATTCCGTTGCAGTCCAATCCCGTCGTGCGCGACACCACTCCAAATGGAGGCGTCGGTGGGTGGATGTCATTGGCAGCACACGTAATGGGCGCTGTGATACCAGATGTCCTCCAGCCAGGCGCCTTGCGATGGTTCGGGAAGACACAGGGGCCCGTAGTGAAGGTGCTGCCTGTGTCTGGATAGCGGCCAATGAGGCAGTAGGCTCTAAGCGTGCGTTTCATATGATGCGAGTCTTCTCGACGACTGGTCATACGAGGGCGTCCTGAGCCTGGTCACCGTGTAAATGACGTCTCTTCTGTCCACTGGCCCCAACACCTCCTCACAGTAAAATCAGAACGGCCTACTTGACGAGCTACTCGCCGAGCTGACCACCCAGATTCCATCAACCTGATGATTCTTCCCCTCTTGAACTCGACAGCTGCTCATATTGTCTTCGATGGCGGCGTAACGGCATGTCTACCTCAGCGTTTCCTTTGCAAAAGATTAAGTACACTCAAACAAGCTCTGCTTACCTGTTTTATACTTCAAGGAGAGCGAAGTTCAACGCCCTATAGTGTCATTACGCAATCATGATGCATTTCTAATCATTTGCATATCTGGCCGACATGTACCTTCATGCCAAGTTTCGTTACGATCCCACAATTATTTCTTGGTGCACAAATTTTTATGGCAATGAGTGTATTTTGGATATTGTTAGTTATGCAAATAAAACCAATGTACCAAATCTCATCATTGCAGAGAAATTAAAGTTGAAACATTTTAGCAATCCAAAACCTTAAAATATTTTACATGATATTCGTAATAAAACTAAAAGATATTGAATATTAAACAAGTAAACTTAACACACACACACACATATATATATATATATATATATTAACAAACTAATATTAAACAAATAAATCCTGCAATATAAAAGAATTATTTGGCATTAGTTATAACAAACTTAAGTCAGAAACTGCAAATTCCAACAGTTAATACTAACTGGGCTTCTAACAGGTTTTAAGGTCTAAAAAGTGACTAATTGAATAAAAAAGTGACAAAAAATGACTAATCAAGCAGAACTAGAAAAGGAAAATGACTAATCGAGCAAAAAAGTGACAAATAACAATATAATGCCACATATATTCAAGTATAAAGATAGAAAAGAAAAAGGTCCGCCCCAGCCCTTTTTCTTTCTTAGGAAGTATATTATTATTTTCTTCATTTAAAATGACATCTCATTTTAAAATATTAACAAATTTATTTTTAATCGTAACTATGATTTTTTAATTTTTTTTTAAAAACAACTTGAAGAATTTGAAGCTTTTTTTTTGAAAAATAACGTCTCATTATTTTTTGTTGAAAAAGTCTGAAATTAAGTTAGTCTTTTTCTTCTCGATAGAAGAATGTGCATTTTTGAAAGTCTGTCTTTGCTGACCAGTATCATGAGACTTTTGCCAGCTCCTTCAATCATTGCCTGAGCAAGTGCTGCTTCCTTAAAATCTTTATTTTTTAACACCTTCTTCAGCCTATCATTGGCTTCCTTTAATAATTTTGAAGCACTGTCCAATGCCTAATCCTCTTCCTTATGCATAATTTTAAGTTTTCGTTCTTTAATTTTTCTTGTGCCTTATATTTTATATATTCTAAATAGGCGTAGGCTTGGTGGAGTGGTAGCAAACGGGACAGTCCTTTTTTCTCGCCAAAGTGGTAACCTTCCCTTTTGGATGTTTTTATGGCAACCCTATTAAGAAGATTAGGATTAAAGACGCTATCTGATTGGAATTAAACATGCTCTGATTGGATTTTTTTCTCGTTTAACGATAAGAGATAACGACGCTTAATCCGCCACTTTGTTTTTTATCGTTTCAATGTGGTCTGTGTTTTATCTCGTTCCTTGTGCACTTGTTTAACTACTCCGTCTTTTTTTTTGAAGCCCGTTGTGTTACTCTAGTACGACATTAACTAAAAATTACCAGTTAATTTCCGTATTTTTTGTGTGTAAAGGTTGGTGTTTACTTCTTTTCAAGTTGAGAATGAGCCATTCGCGAACTCGGATTGCCATGAATATATTTGCTTCGGTAGGGAGATCTGTCCGAAGACTAAACGCGTCCATTGTCAGGGCTATATTTATTTTAAACAACGGCGTAGAATATCAGAGATTTAGAAGCTTGACAATGATTCGCATTTTGAGGCTGTTCGTGGATCACCAGCGGAATGTGCAGCATATTGCCGAAAGGATGGTATATTCAAGGAGTTTGGTACTCTTCCCGCAACTAATATAGGCAGTAGCAAATTTGCAGATGTACTTGCTGCCGCTAAAACAAGGTGACATTGAGACCGTTGAGAGATTATCCGGGCATCTTCCTCCGTAAAAAGACAATTTTCTTTCGTGCATTTACTAGCGATTTATAATGTGGCGACAAAATGAGGGTAAGTTTCATTTTTCTATACCATTTCGCAAAAAATTACTACCAAATCCATAGAAATTGCTATCAAATCCATTTATGCAAAGGTTCAGTGTGAATTTTGCTACATGGACACAGCACCATCTTGTTATGGTGATCTCCGCCATCTTGGTTTGCAAACAAACGCCTTGGCACTACAGTCCTGTTTGCGACCACTCCACCGTAGGCTTCATATGCAACCCTTCCCATATCCATTAGCTTTAATGTGATTGGCACCAAATAAGATTATCAAAATTTGCCAAGCTACTTTTAACTGTCATGAATGCATTCAGTGTGCGTTGACATTGATGCTCTGTCTCCTGTCAAAGGCTGTCCTGAGGCTGAGAAGCCACTTTCAATGTCTGCACTATCTTGAGAAAGTGACAGAGCAGCTTTCACTAGCTTTGACACAACTGGGTATATAGGATCCATACCACTAATGTCTCGTAGTCTGAAGACCTGGTTCCAGTAAACATCAATAGGCTTCATTCTGAATCCTTCTACCTCAAATTCTCCTTAAGATAACGATTTTTTCGGTTAAGCCATGAACATCTATTAAAATGTACTTGGTATCTAATTCTGAGATGTTTTGAAGGTCACACGAATTAAAGGCCAACACCTTATGTTAAAGTTAAAATTACATTTTTGGCCAATACGCTCTCGCCCTTATGATTATTCCTGTGTAGTACAGTATGTGTACTTGTACAACTAAGTGGATAGTTCTGCCACAGCAAATATAATTCAATAAAATATTTAGAAAAATACATAGGAACGTGGAAATTTTATTTTAACTCTACTGCTTAATTTTCATGTTATATTCTGATAACAATACACATCAACTATCAACGAATATTTTTGTCTCGTGTAACATTCATTATGTGATTATCTTCTGGCATAAGTTGTCTTGAAAGAGGAAAAGTCATTTTACCCATCTTGAGTATTCTGTCCAATAAAGCCAACTTGACCTTGAGTAGTTAACAGGTACTCGCATGATAAAAATCATGAGCCTAACATTTATACTAAGGAAATAAGTTTGTATTTGTGCTTTAGAAAAATGCATATGAATTTTAAAGCAAAGGAGTGTTCAGAATTGTCAGTCACTCAGGTTTGAAAACACGAAAAGGGCATTTACTGACTGGAAATAAATCAGCAGTAACACAATTAATCACAGAAAGAATTATAATATTCAAACGTTAATTGCATAGAAATAATTTTTGCTTCAATTGTCTGGAATTTATTTGACTTACCTGGATCGGGAATATGATCTACGTCTGCGGAAAGAATGGGATCTCGAACGGCTACGACTTCGACTGCGAGTCCTTCTTTCTTCATCAACTTGATTTGAAGGTGATCCTTCAACAGATGGAGTTTTTTCTTCTAACGATTGTCTATCCGAATTATTCCCAACAGCATCAGGACTATTCTACAATTACATAAGAAATTATTGTAACTTGTATCCTCTCAGAAACATCGAAATCTACACATAAACTACTTGACATTACTACTACTGGTAAACTACAGGACATTATTACTATTGGTAAACTACTGAAATGATTTTAGAAGAAACAAACTCAAAATACATTGATTCAAAAACGACCTTCGAAAACGTTCCTCTCGATATGTATATACATATTTAAAAAAAACAGAGGAATATATATGGCATGTATATATATATATATAATTTGAAACACCAACAAATATTTTTCTGATAATTCATATAAACTAATTCACAAAATCCAATGATGCATTAGTAAATTACTATAAGAAACAAAAATGGCAAAAAATTACGAAACAACTATAATTCGAAACATCATTCTTTACAACACAATAAACAACCAATTTTAGCATCAGAGTTTACAAAAATGAATCACTTCTTCAGAATAAACATTTCATATCCTAAGAAAACACTGATAACGAGCCAAAGGATGAACTTTTCTTCATTTTTAGTTCTAACACATCCGACAGAAACAAAGATAAAATAATCCATAAACAAGAAACAAATATTTACATACCTCCCGATCACTCATGGCTACTAAATTTGCAGCTTGTCAATTTATAATAAAACTTAAAGAAATGATAGAATACGAGATAAAACAAGACCGGCTATGTTTGGAATAACTATCTCACGAGAGAAATGCCTGAACAAAATGGCGGTCTTTGTTTGATAAAGAGTCCCGCATACAGTAGAGCGGGAACCTCTGATAAATACGCAACACTTTTTGGATATTTTGATCAATACGAACAATATTGAAAATTCATAAAATATTTTATGACACAAAATTTTGAAAAAGTACACAAGTATTATCAAGAAATATAAAATAGAATATTTCTTAAATTATTTCTCTTTCAGGTTGCCTATTCGTCAAGGAGAAGTTGCCAACTTATTTTATAACCAATAAACTCCTTAGTTCTTGCAATAAATACATACGAGCGTCTCAACGGTAGAGTTGTAAAGGCTGGAAAAAACCGGGTTTATTCCCGGGAATAAACCCGGTTTTTGGGGATGGGAATTTTGAATATTCCCGGAAGTTTTCAGAAAAGAACAACTCAACTCCTGATTTACATTCCACTGTTTTCAAATATTAAAGCACGATTTTAGAGTTTTTCTTCCACAAAAATTTTGATTACTCTGTTGGTTGTTGCAAAAAGGTAAGTGATTTGAAGTATTTTTCATATATCCTCGTACTTTTTTTGTATAATTTTAATTCTATGACTTGGATTTCGGTTTAAGCCAGAAACAGAAGTAGGCGATATATTATAAAGCTCCTGAAATAATCTAAATAATTTAAAGAAATAACTTTAAATTACTAGTGTTTGATCATGTTTAAAATATCAATTCTTGAGGTTATCGTTTACTGTACGGTCCATATTGGCGACTTTTTCCAAAACATCGCTAAATGTAAGATTGCGTCAATGACGTCCATATCCAAGATGGCGTCATCAACACAACATACATAGGAACAAGTAAACAAAACTTTTGCATCCAATTTTCTGATTCTGTATAAGCAAAATCCACACTGTGAACCTTTTCAAATATGGAAATGAAAATGAGGAATGCACATATAAACAATAAAATGTAAAGAAAACTAACTTGCCCATCACTTCCGCTAGCTCCATAC
Organism: Metellina segmentata; assembly: GCA_947359465.1. Taxonomy (NCBI): domain Eukaryota; kingdom Metazoa; phylum Arthropoda; class Arachnida; order Araneae; family Tetragnathidae; genus Metellina; species Metellina segmentata. The sequence goes on from OX375878.1 coordinate 49,522,538, forward strand.
GATTTCTCCGCTGTTTCGGTTGTCATGATTATTTGCTCCCTTCGCCTCATCGCATGTTAAGGGCGGGTAAACAAGCATTTTTGCATCCACAAAAGCCATAAGTTTTTTTTTTCACCACTCATATACGACGAGATATATATACAATTAGTGCAGATGCAGACATACTTATTTAACGATGGTGTAATTCCCACAGTAATTAAAATCGAAAGGAACGGAGCGTCGAAAAGCGATGGTAACGGAAATCAAAGAGCGATCCAAAAAACGCACGTGCTAACGAAGGGAGCAGTCGATACTTATTTAACGATGGTGTAATTCCCACAGCAATAAAATCGAAAGAAATGGAGCGTCGAAAAGCGATGTTGCAGGAACCAGGGTGGCTACAAAAATTGAAGTAAAAAGTTCCCTGAGTTTTCCCTGATTTCCAGAGTATTTTTCATGAACTTCCCTGAGTTTCTCCATCCGTTCGCAGAACAATTCTTCTGTAATTATGATAAACTTGACACTTGATGAACTAAAAAACTATAGACTGATAGATGAATAAAAATAAGATAAGTAAAAAATATTTTTAATTGTATTCCATAATAGGCGAAATAATATAAAGTTATAGATAGAAAATTTAATTTTACATTTTTAACTATTTTGATGTGTTTGCAAAAGCAGCCATCAGCCCCTGAATCCGTCAATGGCGCCAGCGCTCGGTACATCTCTACTATTATAAAAGGAAGTGTTTGTCTGTCTGTCCTGTACGCAGTGTCCTGACGAATAGATGGCACTTACAATAGTGAAATTTAGCACACACGTGGTCCGAATTTTTTGCAATTTTTCTATTGCCCCCGAATTTTAAAATTTAATCTAAAACATTTAAAAATTAATTAATTGGAATTTAATTATTATTATTTTCCTTAGAATGGCATACGGTATAAAGACAACGATTTTAGTATCAGCAACGATTTTAGCGGACGAACAAAACAAATAAAGTTTTAACTGGAGTTATGTAGTTCTTTTTTCTATCTCCTAGATCGTTAAAGATAGAATAAAAGTTTCAACGGATTTGAAATCTGCGGAAAATTTCACAATAGATCGATACCTAAAAATATGATTTTCTTTAAATAAATAATTTTTAAATTGTAACTTTAATATTTTTTCCAATACGAATTTCGCCGCCGAGAAGAATGACCTTCGTTTGATTCGAGATTCATTCATTTTGAAAAGTAACGAATTCGGGTGAAGCAAAAGAAATAATTAAAGTTATGACTGGCGTTCTTCAGTGCTTTATTCTAAATCAGCGATTGTTTAAAATAAAATGAAAACATCAACGGATTTCGAAGCTGCGGAAAATTTTACACCAGATAGGTACCTTATACGTTTGATTTTCTTTTAATAAATAATTTTTCAATTAAATATTTATATTTTCATAGGAGATTGTGACGTCACGCCGATTGGATCTCTTCGCAAACGATTTTGGCCGCATTTGACAATGACGAATCCATCACGAAATAAACTGTAACGGGAACGCAAACTTTTCAACAACAAAAAAAACCTCAGAGTTCTAAAATTTTCGAAACAAATTAATAACTTCTAACACATATGTAATAAAAAACATATGCATAATCTAAATGACTACTTTTTCGTTAGCCGGGCGCAATTTTGGAAAATCGCCAATCTAGGTATTTTAGAAAAAAATATATATTTTTTTTTAATGTTGATTAAATTGGAACCATAATTCAAATTGGTTATTATTATGAAATATATGCTAAAATTAATTAAAGTAAAATAAATTAGCTGATTGTCAATGTCAACTGGTTGATATTCTAATGTAATTAAGCCTTTTTATTTTATGAAAAGATTATGATTAATTGATATTAATTACCACTTGTTATTTGGTTTAAACCAATTGGTTTCATGGAAAGTGTATGATATAACCCTGATGGAAAGTGTGAAAATAAAATTTTTTTTTTCTATGTGTGTTGTTTAAATGCTTACTGAGATGAAATCAAACATAATATAGAATTTCTTTCAGCTTGGGTTTCAGCACCTGTCCTTTTTAGTAAATGAACAAGTTGATTTTTCAGGATGATGCATAGTTTTTAAAATACAATTATTTTTTGTTTGATATAACTTTAAAAGCAACCTTTGAAATGTTTTATATTATTGTCTTTAATGATAGTTTGAAACAAGGTTTAATTATTTTATTACTTTGTAAGTAAATAAATGTATCATGCTTAATTAGAAAAAACTCATTGCATTGCTATTCTTACAAAATTTGTTTAAATTTGTACTGGGCAAGTTGAGATGAATTTCGAGGTTATTTAGTTATTATTTAACGGTATGAAAAATGTTAATAATAAATGTAGTTTGATACATATTTTTGAGAAAGGTCTACTCCAATGATATCATACATAAAAAAATTAACGTTTGTTAAAATTATACATATAATATTTAAAATGGCACAACTAGTCTGTCTTTCACCATGAATGAAATTGTAAAGGTGAGTAATGACATTTTTCAGATAGTATAATTTTAAGGTTTTATTGTAGGTGTTATAATTTTACATCAAATTAAAAGAATTGTAAATAAGTTTCATCTTTTTATAGAAACTCATTTTAATTATGCTTTAAATATTTTGTTGCAATTTATATCTGTTTACTACTTTAGTTTAAGAATTAATTTTAATTAGAGATCTGATAGATACTGTTCTGGCCAAGTTTTTTCCTAGACAATGACTCTTAGTTAGCAGTTTTATTGTATGATTAATGCTATTTGCAAACAATCTTAAAGATGAAACAACTGCTGATCTGCTATCTTTTCAAATAAAATAGATACAAGAATAAGAAATATAAAATCCACAGAATAAAGAAGTATTGGACTAAATAGCTGATTTGCTTAAGAGTAAAAAGGTTATAAGTAATGAGTTAATAAAAGTTTCTCTTATATTTCAAAAAGAGTGAAAGGCAAATTGTACGACATCACTTTTTAGAATGCAACACACTTTGTTATCTGAATTAGCCAATTGAAACAGAAAATGGGCAGATTAAAACTATTTAAATTACTTCAATATTAATAAGAATTTCAATTGCAGAATAGTTTTTCAGTGAATTTATATCAAAAATTGTCTTAAACTCCTCAAAAGAGTACCTAGAAAATGAAAACTGATGGTAAAATATGGTTGTGTTTGTTTACGTTCAAAATTCCCAATGTTCCCCCAAAATTCCCGGTTAATTCCCAAAAATCCCGCGTTTTTTCCCTCCTCCCAAAAAGTGTGGGAATTTTACATCTCTACTCAACGGCGGAAAAACTCCATTCTATACACGTATCTGACTCTTGTTACTGCGCATGGCTGAAGCTTGACGTGGGTAAAGATAATTTTAGTGACTATTTCATATTTTGAACCAATTTGTCTTTGCCACGCCAACACAGGTAATCCTTTTTTCCGAAAGAAGCATTTCACTTTCCGTTTCCCAACTTTTTAAGATTTTGTTTTTGAAACTGGGATGTGGAAATGACACACGCAGATGGACGGAGAAATTATCCTATACGCTTGTGTTGGCACTTAAGGACACTAGTCCACTGTTCGGTGCTATGGCACTTGATCGCTGCCTTAAATGGGCGTTGAAGGTTTTCTACAAGACCGTTACTGGACGGATGAAAATCAGTGGTTGGAAATCGCTCAGCTCCCAGAAAGGTTTCAAAGGATAAAAATAGTTTGGATTTCGTCGTCTTTGATCTGTAGTGATCCGACTAGGCACATTGAATCTGCTGATCCATCTATCGCACAATGCTGGGCAACAGTGGGGGTTGTTATATCATTTAATGGGGTGGCTTCTGGCCACCGGGAAAATCTATCAAAGATTGTGAGACAGTACGTATAACCTTCAGATTGAGGTAAAGGACCTGTAATATCAATGTGAATATGTTGCTCAGTAGAGTGTGGAGCTGATGTTCCGATGAGTGATGCGTTACCAAAGTCTGTAAAATCGCTCTAGATGGCCTTGTAGTTCGAAGAAGCATCAACTAAAGAATAGATGATTGAGTAGTGGGTCGAACTGCTCCCAGAGCACACAGGGATGTGCTCTGGGAGCACATCTCTGAGCTTTTCCACCCACTTGTGTTAGCTCAATGAATGGCTTCTTGAAACGTTGCTGGCGCATCATTTTCAGCAAGCTGACAAAATCATCAAATCTTGATGGTTTCTGCATTCTATCTCTGTCTCGTAGATTCATTTGGTTTTCATCATCCTCAATGAAATCTACATTCTGAATTTCAGCAGCTTCCCCACTTCTGGTACTATCTGTTTCACACAAGTTTTTTGTAAAATGCATAGGAATCTAATTCACTAACATTTTCTGTGAAATAACCTCACTTTTAAAAACAATGTCCCGCGATAAAATAATTTCATTTTTATCTGTAATCCACACTCTATATCCTTCATTTCCACAGTATCCCACAAGATGTCCCTTCAAAGCCTTTTTGTCTAATTTTTTCCTTTTCTGTTTAGGGATATGCACAAAGAACTCTGTACCAAAGATTTTAAAATGATCAATTGCTGGGGCTTTACCAAACCACAGTTCATATGGTGATTTACCCTCTTCTGGAGAAGGACCTGTGCGATTAATCACATATGCAACTGAATTAAGAGCTCCCCCCCCACAGTCTTTCTGGTAAATCCCTAGCATGCAGCATGGATCTTGCAGCTTCAACTAAAATTCTATTCTCCCTTTCAATCATTCCATTTTGCTCAGGAGTATAAGGCATGGGTGCTCGTTGATTGAGCCCAGCTTTCTGTACAATATCTCTCATGCACTTCACAGTTGTTGAACTCTACCTCCATCTGTAAATAATTATTTCAATGTATAACCAGCAATCGTAACTTCTCTCAAAAACCTAGACAACATGATTTTAACCTCAGACTTTTCTTTTATCGTATAAACAGTCCTGTGTTTGGAATAATCATCTTTAAATGCCACAAAGTATCTATTTCCACCTAGTGACTTTTCTGGCATTGGTCCACACACATCAGCATGAACAAGCTGACCAGGTTTTGTAGGACGTTCTTGGAGTGAACCAAAGTTAAGCCTATGCATTTTGCCATACATACAGGCTTCACAAAATTCACTGTCGGGCTTTACATCAATACCTTTAAGTTTTAGAAACTTTTGAACATGGCGCTTATTTTGATGTCCCATTCGCTCATGCCATAACTGAAGACTATCATTGTCGACAGCCACACAAGTAGATTCTGGAACTAAAACACGTAAAAGAAGTCTGTAAATACTATCGTGTCTTATGCCAACAGCTACAGTTTCACCACTTTTGTTTTTGAACTGTCGTACTTTGTTATGAAGATTATGTGTGATATGAAGATTATGGATATTATTTTGTCTTATTTTTTTAGATTATAGAGGCAGGTAGTTATAGTATAGTATGGTTAGACAATTGGGATTGTGATAACTTAGGATGAGTTGAAGTGGTTCCTTACTTACTAAAGTATTAGCAAGAGGACTTCAATAGCAATAACCCTAGGTTTCCCATTAAAAATTAAGGTGACTTCTTCAATAAAAGATCAAGAGATAAAATAAGATTTCGATACGACCTGTGATTCTTAAGATGACATTATCTGAAATTCTTCCAGTATTGAGGAGAGTCTTTTTCTGATGAGGAGACTGGATCCGAATTTGGAACCAGGTGAGTGTTGAACTTTCGTAACTAATCGGTAATGCAGTGGGGACAGTGGAAACGACGGCCACTTCCACTCACAGAATTCAGACAGGATGAGTGAGAGCAAATTCTTTTTATTTATCTTGAACAGAAGACGGATAATCCATTACTCTAACTCAGTATCAGAGAGGGTCCATACGTCCATCCTTTGATGTGGTTTGAAGGGGTAGGTGCGTTGTTCAAACAAGGCAATCTCTTACATGGAGATCCCTGTCGGAGTAGGGCCTCAGCGAAAAATACACGGAAAAACAAAGAAGAAACCGCACGGGGACGGTATTCCCAAAGGCCTCTACTCCTCGAAGAAATTGAAATGGTTGGAGGTAACTGCGGGATCAATGTAAAGAATTGTTGAAGCAAAAGAAATGTTGAATAACAGGAGCGACCATTTCCGTCAGGAAGATTAGATGGTTGAAAGGGATGTTACACGGGAGTTGATCCAGTTCCTTCGGTCAAACACTTCCTTTCCACTCCACGATCCACGTAGTTACCCCGAACAATCCAGGCAGCCGTAACAAATTTTTTTACGTCCTTTGACGTTGGTAAAAGTGAGAGTCTCAGGAAAATCACGCCAACACCTGTTTTTTATGGGATGAATGGAAACTGCGATTTTGTCGCCAATTATGTTTCCAAAATTCCATTTTTGATGATTTATCTCCATCCGAAATCCAGTCAGAAACCGCCAAGTGGCAACCCCACTTTGCGTCCTCCCTGGGTCTGAATGAATGAAATTGAATTAAGTGGATTATAAAATCAATCCTTCATCATATCGACTAGAAACAACTATCAAATGACCAAAAGGTCTTAAAGCACATTTTGACAGATGTTCAGAAGCCGTACGATCAAAATTGATGAAGTTAATTACCCTTTTGATAATTGGATCTATGAATGAAAGTTGGCAAGGGGTTGACCCCTAAATTTGCCCACTTTTTCTCGGAATCGGCCGTCTCTTCGACCGTTGTGGGTAGAAGGAATGCAAGGGGATTCCAGCTTGTAGCGTTGTACTTTTCCGTTGGGAGAACGAGTGAGTTTCAGAAAGCGTTCGTTTCGGTGAGTTTAGGGGGTGAATCCATGAAAATTGGTGTTGTCTGTGTAATTTCTAGGTTCGGTGTAGGTGCTGTGATGATTATGAATGTAACGTTTTCAATTAACGTTACACAGATGAGAAGATATTTTGATCACAGTTGGGAACATACCAAACTTTAGTGAGTTTACCAGGTTTCCATTCACCACTAACAAGCATTTCAATTTGTATCGCACCAATACCTTTGGCAAACATGGATCTTCCATCGCCTAAACGTAATGGCTTTGGGATATCAAATTGTTCATAACAGCAAAACCAATTTAACTTGGCTGATATGTGATGTGATGCACCTGAGTTTGTAAGCCAGTAATCTTGACTTTCCAGCTCAGCAATTGTTATAAAGGCTTGACCAGACTTTGATTCATCTTTATCAGCATTATTTCCACCTTTTAGTGAATAGCAGTTCTTTTTCAAATGTCCAGGACGGCCACAGGCATAACACTTAATTTTCTTCTTCCAATCTCTTTGACTAGTTGATACTTTTTCAAGGAACTTTCTACCATAACTGCTATTTGGCTTCACTACAAAAGCCAAATTTTTGCTTTCAGCAGGAGGTTTCACTTCTTCCAAACGTTGCTCATGTAGGCGTAACCTTTCAGTAAGACTTGAAAGAGTTCTTTCACTGTTTGGAACAGATTCCCAGGCATTTTTGAACTCAAGGTATTTATTGGGTAATGTATTTAAAACTCTGTTCAGCAACATAGATATTGGTAGCTGCACATTTTCATTCCTGACTTCTTCCTGCAGTTCCTGCCAAATTCTTTGCAATTTGGACACATGGGTAGCAATATTGTCCAAGGGATCTTTCGTGTAGTTAAAAAGTTGGGAGTACAGCAAATCCAACCTTCGCTCGTTTTTCTGCTCGTACACAGAATGAAGAGAATCCCACATTTCTTTACCAGTTTTACATGTTAAAATATGCTGTTTAGGCTCAGGCCTAACACTCGAACCAATTACAAATCGAGCAACGGCATCTGCTTCTTAATAAGCTTTCAAGCTTGCAGCATGGGCTTTTCTTTCATCTTCTGTAGCAAATACTGTGGTCGATTCAGGCCTAGTCATTTCACCCAGTACAATGGGCATGGCTTTCTGAACAGTGAGCTGCAGTTCAATATCAAATTTCCAGCTCACCCAGTTCCTTTCATCTTCTAATTTCGCAATGAAATTAAATTTCTCCATGTTAGAGTTCATCGACAAACAACTGTACAGAATGCACGTACCTTTGACCATCAGGCACTAAGCCTATCGACTTGCCGGTCACGATATTTACCTCTTTCAAAGACTATTATTCAACGATGCGCAAATCAGCATATCTGGGCCCATAACCACTTAAACATATTACCAAAATATAATAAGTAAAGCAGTTAAATAATAGTTTATTGAAGATATCGTAAGGACACGAACAGCAATCAAAAGAGAACAGCATAATAAAAAGACTTGACTAACTGTAGTAAAAGTTGTAGTTACATTGTTACAGTTACCGAGGTATATTTAACAGGTATTGATTTATAATTTAACAATTTCGGGGTTGATTAGACGCCTTTTCCGAAGGTCAATGACGATGTTGAAGTGTAGTAGGAAGTCTGCACCGATGATGGGGCAGGTCACATCAGCGACAACAAATGTTCAGGGAAAAGGTTTCCTTAGCCGGAGGTCGAGCTGCCGGAGAAGCATTCCATAGGCAGGAATTTTGGAATTATTTGCTGCGTACAAGGAAAATTTGGATGTGGGACTCTTTATTGTTGCAAAAGAAGGCGGTACGACAGAAATCTCCGAGCTGGAATCAATTAAGAATTTTTGGCCGGTCTTTCAGCCTACCACAAAGTCTACTGGTGCTGAAGTTTGACAGTAAATCCGTCATCCCAACCATGGCGGACTTTATCCGTTTTTTTGTGATGCGATGTTGCAAGGGGCAGTATATTTGCGTGCATTATGTACAAATCGACGATGGTAAAAGCAAACATCATCGGATTAAGATGCACGTAGTCGGCTGCAGGAACCTGATCGTCCTCGAAAATGAAAATTTTTCCAGAATGCTAGACGTGAGCGGAGTTCCACGGACAATTGTTCAACTTTTCGTGTAAGTTCTGCAATCTGTGTCTCTAACCTTGTTGTAGAGCAGGGGTGGCCAATCTTTTACATACAATGCGTCAATTTTTTTTCACATACGAGTTCAAATGCGCCATACAACACAAGCACCTTTTCTACCTTCTTACTTTCATGGTCCTGGCATATTCATAATAACCTTTTTAATAAAAGTATGTTTATTGACATAATTAACATTTTAAATTATTTAATTATTGTATATAAAATTATTTTTCCAAAACATAAACATTACTTACCATTAATGGGACTTTTGAGCCTGTTTGGATTTCGCTAGTTTTTCAATGTTCGGTGTTAAATTAGTTACAGAGAGTACCAGAGAATTCTTCAAATTTGAATCAGTCATTCGCGACCTCGTTTTGCTTTTAATAATTTTCATTGATGAAAATGCTTGTTCACATCTATATGTCGTTCCGAAACGACTTATGTAATTTTTTGCAAATTTTCTTAGTTCTGGAAAATGATGTTAGAATCATTTTGATCTGAAAAAAAATCATCAAATTTCATTTTTAATAATGAATTTGTTTTTAAATCAATAAGTTCCAACTGTATGTTGCTAGGCATCTTCATTACGTTTTGTTCACTGAGTGAAAATGGGTTAATAAATGCGAGCATGCAGTTTTCTTCTTTAGCCAGTTATCATGAAAACGACTTTCAAATGACTCCTGCAGTAACTTGACTTTTTCGATATATTTGGTCAAATTGTTATTATCCGCAGCACATTCACTTTGCTCTTTCAAATGTGGAAATTGACTTAAATCCTGATTTTCTAACTGAGATGAAGAGTTTTAATTTCATTTTAAATGAATTTATGCTATTTACTAAGCTAGAAAATAATTTATTCTTACCTTGTAGTTTCGAATTTAGATCATTGAGATGGCTAGTAACATCAACTAAAAATGCCAAATCCAATAGCCAGGTGTTATCGAATAATAGAGTTCTTTCACCAGGAAGTTCATTTTCCTGTTCTAAAAAATTATGAACAGCGTTTTTCAATTTCCAAAATCTACTCAGAACCTGTCCTCTAGAAAGCCAGCGCACCTCACAATAAAGGATAAGTTTACCATATTCCAAATCTAACAATTCACAATATTCTCTGAATTCTCGTCTGTTTAATGCTCTTGCTCTAATTTTGTTCACACATTTCACAACCGGTAACATAACATGCTGCATTTTTAAAGTTTTCCCACACAGTGCCTCTTGGTGTATAATGCAGTGATATTTTAGTACAGGACGATTTAAAAAATTTTCAAGCAAAGTTGTAGTGCCATTGCTTTTACCTATCATTGACGGCGCTCCGTCAGTACACACACTGATGAGTTTACTATAATCTAATTTCAGATTTTCTAAGCATGATTTTACTTTTTCAAAGATGTCTAATCCTCTTGTTTTACCCTGCAATGATTCCAGACTGGCAAGTTCTTCAAAGACATTAAAATTATCATCAATTCCTCTTATAAAAATGCTTAACTGGACTACATCACATATGTCCGTTGATTCATCCAAAGCTAATGAAAAGAAAGTACAAGAATGGACAAGGTCTTTCAGTTGCTGAGATACATCCTGAAAGAGTTCTTCCGATACGTCTCGTAACTGTCTGCCTTGATATAGCAATTTCGTCTGCTTTCCTTTCAATACCTTTGTTACCAAGATGGCGTGCAAATATTTGGAGACAAGGCTTAACAATTTCTTCACCGTCAGAAAAAGGTTTCTTTTTTTTTTCGCCAATGCTATATAAAGCTATTTCATAGGACGCTTCTGTTATTGCCAAGTCTTCACAACTTACTTTAGTAAAAATATTTTGTCTTCTGATTTCTTCCTTTTTCTTAATCACGTATTCTTTTCGTAACTCAGACCCAAGAGTGAGCTTCGTTATTCCTTCTATATTAGCCTGATGCTGTGTTTTATAGTGTCTATTAAGATCATGTCTTCTGTTATGTGAAAGAGTACTATCACAAACAATGCAAAACGGTTTTCCTGATGGACGCTATAAATAACAGTTCATTTTCCCACTGTTCATTGAATTCACGCCTACTATTACTTTCGGCAATTGTTTTGCTCATTTTCTTTCGCACTAAGACGGCTGTATAGATTGAAATGTGAGCACTCGGGTGTTGAAAAAGAAGTGGTTGCATACTTCCTGTAAGTGTTTATAATACTATTTCCCGTGAGTGTTTATATTACTATTTTCTGTGTTTACATTACTGCTGAATTAATTTTGTCTGATGCACGTACAATCCTTGTCTGACGCAATGCATTGAGCTAATTTTCTGTGTCTCTACGCTGATCATATCGTTCTTATGCTTATCTGTTGCGATGTCTATTTATACTTATTAATGTCTTGTTGAACTTGAGAGTGCACTTTTATTTCTACATTACAGGGCATAACAGAAGATGGATTCATTTATGGCGTTTACTTAAAAAAAATAGTAGGCTCAAGAATGCAATGCGCCACTTGAAATCATCCAATGCGCAACGTTTAGCGCATGCGCCACGGGTTGGCCACCCCTGTTGTAGAGGAATCACGGTAAGAGATCGGGGATGGATGCAGCGGCAAACACAGGGGTTGGCATCGATACTACCACTACTTTATCGACAATTTTTGCTAAATTGGCCAGTGGTTCAGAGCTGGCAAACAGAATTTTTTGGATGTGACTACGCATTCTTTGTATCCAGAGGCTCTGTAAAATTTTTTTCACTTAAACGGTTGCCAGAGAGTGCCGTCATTCTGCGAAGTAGATGGCTGGGGCACTCGTCTCAGAGTTGGAGGTCCGTCAGCAAGTTTTGACTGAGTCCATAGTAGCAACAAGAGCAACAGCACTCCTTTAATCATCGCAAGTGATTCCGCTGTAAAAACAAAAACAAAAAAAAAAGTATTCTCACATTGCGTAATCCACATACGAACGTTATATTTCCAGATGGGTGGGACTCGTAAAGCAACGCGCGATACTTGCGCAGGGGTGCAGTCGCATCGTCCGTCAGCATTCTGACCGAAAGAAAACGTTCGGAGAGCAAATAAAAAAAACAAGCAAATGTTTCCGTGGAGTTCCTGCCGAACGGGGATCCGATTTCCATCGGCAAATCGCAGAGGAGCACTGGAATCGAAAGCAGAAAGCGAATGTATATGTTAGTGTAAGAATTGCTTGCAAGCGCTGGAGTGCGTTTGTTTTAATGTCCGATCCGGGGTCACCAGTGAAACTGACCTTATCAAAAGGTTTTTATTTAACGAACGTAACATCACATACACGTTACAACGACAGACAAAAGCACACTACTAGCATAAAAAGAAGAAAGCGTTATATACAAATGCGAACTGAAACTAAAAGTAACCAATAGGAACGGTTTAAGAACTGAGAAGTGACACTAAGGGGAGTGAGAACTGAAAATGCAGTTCGCAATTCTCACCTGTAAGCCCGTTTAAAATGACGGCGCTGTTCAAGGCACCTCATGCACGTTCTTCTGTATTTAGGAATGTATTATAATACTGTTGTACACGACTAAAATTGTCACTTTATTTTGAATTTTTTCATTTTTTAAGAATAATTTATTTTAGATTTTAGTGTATTAAAATTCAATGCAACTTTATTTCAATAAATGCAACTTTAAGGAATGATAAATACAACTTTTCCCATTTTTACCGCAACAAGAAAGTTGCCCTACTTATAACTCCAACTGTCCAGACATTTTTTTTTAACAAGTATTGTTTTAGAAAATGGAAATCCATATTCAATAATTTCACAAATAAATGGGATCGCAAAATAAGCAAATGTAGATTTCGAACTTTAAAAAAATCTTCAAACTTATGTTTCTAGCATCGACGACTCCTAGAAGGACCTATATAGACACAACCGGAGATCTACTTTCGAAGCGATTACGTACAACTTGTACACTTCATTGACCGATTCAACCAATCAATTATCGAAACGACTATATACGACTTAACGCATCACTTTGTCAATGTAACAAGATTTGTAAAAAAAAGTTTTGAAATAAAAAGTACGGATTAAATTTTCAATGGGCGCCGCACTTAACTCAATGAAGAGCAACATTTGTCAACTCCTGTTACATATACTAGTGCATGATAAGTCAATTTGGTGGAGACGTAGTATCCGATATGTTTGTGGCCAAATTAAATTTTGGCGACAAATCAAGATGGCGGCCAATCAAAGCAAATCCAAGATGGATTCGAAGATGGCAGCTATATAACAAAATCCACATCATGAAACTTTGCATACATTACATAAATGAGAATAATTTAAAAAAAAAGGAGAAAGAAACATATTTAAAACAGAGCAACAAATTACACTTGCAAATATTTTAAGTTTTCTGTGTGGTATTGACTCCAATCATGTTCGTTATTTTGCGTTATTTCATCAATTAAGTCCAGGTTCAATATTTTCCCCCAAATTCTCGGACTGATGTAAAAAACTAAAAAAAAAAAAAAAAAAAAAACACACACACTGGTAAGCAAACCGCCTGGATTTGGGACATTGTACTGTATATAAAATTGAAAATAAAGATTTTTTTTAGATAAATTGGTGCTTTTTTTACGATCCTGATTAGATATTTTTCGATGAGAGAAAAAAAAGTTATGTAGTTTTTTCTCCTATCCATAAGCGAGTCGGAATGACAATGCTAAGAATTCAATAGTTTTACTCTCACCTGATTCTTCAAACGCGGAGTACTTTTCTACCCACTTGACCTTGCAGTCAGGGTTTGAAACCAAGTTTTTTTCATCCAACAGAACGCGTAGAAGATTATTTTTTTCATTTCCGCTTTGATTTTGCGCAAGGACTGGACTGGACTGGACAATCACTTCCGGAGTGCCTACTGCAAAGCAGCTTAACTCTCCGTCATCAGGTGTGTGTGACATAAATCTGAATTGCTTAATTTACGAGAGAAAATTTGAAAAGAAAAAATGATTTAAATAGGCTGATAAAAATAAACATAACTTTCAGCTGCACGAAGTTTCGAAAGATGGCGCCACCTCCTTAAGCGAGATCAGCAAACCAGTCGGTTTCCCTTCCAGAGTGTGACCGCATTCAGAGGTGGCAAACTTCGATGATCCTTTACAAGTTGGAAAAAGATTAAAATTTTAAATAAATAAATGAAAAACAAGGTCGAAAAAAGAAATAAAACTTGTGTTTTAGTGATTCAATTAGGGTCCAGTCGAGTCCAAAAAAAAATATGCTCAGCGTCTACGAGTGACAACAGGGGTCATGATCCAATGTGGGATTTGCAAAATAAAATTTTGCATGGGGAGATAAGGTTAGGAATTGAAGTCAAAGACATCAGGATCCAAACGAAACACGCCGCATTGACGTTTAGGTCGCCGCGGGTAGGTTTGAAGGTGCTGTTGCAAGAAAAGCACGTGGTCTTTTTGCAGAGCTTTTGACCGTAGGGTCATAAAGTGGTAATGCTCTAAGTGCCTCGTTTGGAACCTGAGGTATTTTTTCGAAGAACTTGGCCGAGATGTGCTGCAGGAATTCAGCAATGGGTTTAATTTTGAGGTCCGAATGTATGACTTCATTCCGGAGATAGTAAGGAGCTCCCGTGATAGTCCGCAATGTGCGGCTCTGGAAACTCTGCATTTTTTTCCAATTCAATTTATTTGTGAGCCGTACGTCAAAGTTGGCCGAATGATGGCTTTGTAGAGGAGGAGTTTATTGTGAAGGGAGAGCCTGCTCCTTCGGGCTATGAGCGAGTAAATTTTCCCTTTGGCAATTGCCGCGTTACGTAGGGCACGTTTAATGTGATCGTTCCAAAGCAACTTTGGATCTAACACAAGTCCCAGGTATCGGTACTTACGTACCCAGTAAACAGGCGTGCCAAAGAGAGCAACTGGGGGGATATTCAAATAATCGGGATTATTCAAATCAAAATTGAACCCGTATTTGAAATTGGCGTATTTCCGGGAGAACAGCATGAGAGCGCACTTCGAAGCATTGATTTTGATTCTCCAATCAGAGAGCCAGACCTCAAGTCCCCGGATGTACGTTCGCATTCTCGATAGAATATGATGAATGTTGTTGGACTGTATCAAGATAGCGGTGTCGTCGGCGTAAATAGCCAACTCAGTGTGCAGCGTTTTAGGAATGTCATTAACGAATAAGTTGAAGAGCCGGGGACCCAGAAGGGACCCCCGGGGGACTCCGGCACGAATGGGGCGGTGAGATGAGAAGTTGTTCAGGTCAACTCTAACACTAAATTTTGCGCAAGGAAAGATTTTCCAGCCAGACGATAAATCTTAATTGGAATCACAGTTCTTTTTTCTATTTCCTAGACCGTTAAAGTTAGAGTAAAAATTTCAACGGATTTGAAATCTGTGGAAAATTTCAGTTTAGATTGATACCTAAAGATATGATTTTCTTTAAATAAATAATTTTTTAATTAAATCTATCTTCAACGGATTTGAAATCTGCCCAAAGTGTTACACCAGATTAATACTTTAAATCACGGCGTTGCCCGTGTCGCAAACCAACACCACTGGCACGGGCAACGCCGGGCTAGCCACGCAGTGGCTAGTATAGAGAGATAAGACAGCGTATAATGCAAAACCCGCGCCTGCCGGCGAATCACAATCACCGTTGGCTTCCATGCGTACAAACCACTGTACTAACTGTCCACCCGGGCATGGTCCATTGTCACTCTCATTTTGATTCCTATCACACTTCACCCTTTCTCTACCTCTATATCTCTAGTGAGTGTGACTGTGGTTCGTTTCATCTACTGGAGAGGGCAACACTTCAAAGATATTTTCATCTATTTTTATTTGAACATTCTAGGTTATATAAGAATACATTTCAATATAGTGGAAAACAGCAGCAGAGAGCTCCTCATGTCCGTTCTCTCTCGTCTCCGTGGGTCGAATTCTCTCTTCTTTTCCGCTCTCCCCTTTTTCTCCTCCTGACCCTGGGTGACCTTTTAGACACCCCAACCAACGTCCATAGAATATGTCTCGTCCCCACCTGCCAGACATTCCTCCCTGTGTTGGCCGGAGAACCTCCGAACCTCACAATTCCTAAGTGTTGTACCTTTTCATCATTTCCTAGACAAAGACCATCCAGTGTTTTGTTATACATTACTGAAATATATCTTTAGTTTTTAAATGTATGCTCTCAACAAACATTTAAAAAATAATAATTAATACGATTAGTTAAACAGGACGAAGTCCCAAAACTGGACGTTTTTCTAAATGGAGTTTTTTCCCCTCGATTTTTTACATCTTTCCAACGTTTTTTAAAAATCAATTATTTAAACCTGGACTGAATTGATCAAACAACGCAAAATAACGGACATGTTTAGAGTGAAGTTTCTGAAAAGGGTTGCCTTAAAAATGGATAAAAAGCGCGAAATTCTCAAAAACTGAAAGGTTACCACATTTGGTGATAAATTGCCCATAAGTAGTGACGTATCTTATTCTACAAACCATCCGTCAATTTTTGTAGTGGTGGCTAAGCTTTCAACAGTTGGTAGTTAATTTAGGTAAGTTCGATATACGTAGTCCAGGTAGGTAGGTACGAAAAAAATTACCGTCCCATAGAGCAAAACAACGGGCTATTGGTGACGGTTCTAGGAACAACGGTCAGATGACCCGGCGCCATCCAAGTTGACATCGCACTCTCCAAACATCCATACCAACAAGAGATGACACTTGAAGCCCCGACTAATTTAGCATGCAGCAGCCGTACACGGCTGTCTGTGGTTGGTTTCGAACTCGTAATCCACCGATTACTAATCCGCTACTCTACTACCGCGGCACCAATTTGAAAAAGAGGGCCATGGTGGACCGTTTGGAAAAGTAAGGGATTAGTAACCGGATGGTTGAGAGTTCGAATCCGACAAACAACGGCGTGTACAAAGGTAATGGTAATTTGGTACTTTGTAATTAACGCCATACTAGAGCAACACAACGGGCTATTGACGACGGTCCGGGTTGCTATTTTCCAAACCCTCATAGATACTACAACTGGGGGCGGGCTAACCATAACGGCCAATGAAACCGAAATAAACCAAATATAAAATGATGTCTTCTTTTAAAGAGCTTCTTTTCGTGAAGCAACGTGGCCTAATGGCTAAAGTCACCTACATTCATTTTGGCGTCTGCAGCGGAGGGTAACTTCCCGAGTTCGACCCAGCTGGCAAAAAATTTTTAGATCCTCCAAATTATTTAAAAAAAGTTATAATTTAATTTCTTTTGATTCTAAATTACTTTTCCTAATTTTTAATACCCTTTTTATATTTTTCCAAGCTTTCGTTGTATCATGATTTTACATGAATAATCTAAGAACCACTCCTGAACTCACTGCCAGCTGATATTTTCCCGCCCCTCTGCCGTCCCCTTTGCTTTAGGATGATGGTGTCGTATCCACCCCTGGTTTAGGACCATTCTGATGTAACAAAAAGCATACATAAAACGCTAACTTATATAATTATTAATTTATATAATAAAAGGATACAATTTTCGGCTCCCACCTCTACTCACCCATAGCCATGGATCTGAAAAGAAAAGAAGAAAACAGAAAAATTATTTAACATGTCTCATTTATTACACTGCAAACAGGATCAGACAGGATTTCAGTTGTCTTTAGCGTAGTGAAAGAGATTCCTATCCAGCGCTCGCGATCATTGGCCGTTACGGTTAGCCGCGCCCCCAGTTGTAGTACCTATGAGGGTTTGGAAAATCGCGTCCGGGATCAATCCCTTAAGGGAAAAATCCGAGGACAACGCCTCGTAATTTTGAACCACGGTCAGATGACGAGGCAACACCTGGGCTGGCATCCCACTCTCCAAATTTTTTACTCGGCGCCAACGTGAGGACACTTAAGGCCATGACGGATTTAACATGCACCAGCTCCCATTGTAATCGACGGCCTTTGGCAGGGGTGTAGTGGAGCCGGAACGCCGTTCCTTTACTGCTTATTATTTTTTTACGAGAAATAAATATGAAATAGCTGTAAAATATCACTCCATTCAGTCCCTCAAACCCCCCCCCCAGTACCACCTTGGTCAGCGTACATGTACTGCTAAATTTACGACTTCACCACTGGTCTTTGGTTGTATTCGAACTTGCAACCCTCCGGTTGCTAATCCGATGTTCTTCGAACCAAACGAGTCGTGTTGCTCTAGGACAGTTTTAATTAAAATTACCATTACGCACAAGTCTCCATTACCAACCGGGCGACCGCGGTTCTTATTTGCTCAGTAATATTGATCTAGAGAAGTGTAAATTTAACTACCCACCATGCCGAGCGTGTCAACGTGGAAAAACTCCATTCAACGGTAATTTTTTAAAATTAACGTCATACTAGAGCAGCATAACGGGCTATTGACAACGGTCCGGGATCAATCATAGAGGAGATATAATTGTATTAGATGTCTATGGGATCAATCAACACATCCTATAGGAGGTGTTAGATCAACCACATCCTATAGGAGTGTTGATTGATCAATCCCCTAAGTTAAAGATCAAGGACAACAACATGTAATTTTGTCCATTCAACGGAGAGGACTTATAAAGGAGTCAAAAATACGATATGCGTGTGTATATTTTCCTTGTTGATTTCAACATTCTAGTTGCCAAATCTAATGTAGGATTCTAGCAGTCGCCGATCAAATGCTATATGCTAAGCTAACCCCAACATTTCGGTGCAGATCGTGATTGGCAAAGTAGCCGTTGGCGAGAAATTATCGCTCAGGTGCTTCCTCAGTCGTTACGATGAGGAAATTTCTCAGACCATCACGATCTGCACCGAAATGTCACGCAGCAGCAAGTAAAGTTCTTCCCACGATCCCCCTTGGCTTCTGTGCTTCACTCCGAGAGAACCTGAAAGCAACCCCTTCAGCACTCTTCTATGGTTTCACCATCCTCATCCCTGGAGAATTTTTCGATCCCTCACGGGTGCTGGATGATCCCACGACGTTCGTCTTTCAACTCCGCAGACATTGTAACATCGTGAGAGCATCCAGAATCATTATCCAGATTCGTGGGAGCTTACAACGGGAATCGTTCACCAAGTCCACCCCCTGGTACGATTGCGGATGTGACGACTGGAGGAGGCGGACTGGGAAGAGAAACTTCGGGAAGAAGGCTTTTTCTAGTCAGAGATTGGAAATACTTTTTATTTTTAGGCGGCTGTATTATATCGGTGATGGATATCGTCTTTAATAATAACACTGTAGCTGTACAAATTCTATAAAGTTTAATTCTTAATATAACTATTTTAACCAGAAAGTGGTTTTACTTTTTTGTCGATACCGTACAGACTTGCCTGAGTGGTGGCAGCTTATGGGATGCGAAATCCGCGTTATATTTTTTTAGCTACAGTTGAAGGTGATAAGACCGCCAGCGTCTTCTGGAATGATGTGTGGAACCTGCATATTGACGACCGCCAGAGCGTCTGATGAGTGGTTATTTTAAAAGGGTAAGTGCCAACTTACCAGAATTTCATTGCAATTGTAAGAATCGGTGCACACCGAAAATGCATTTGTTACAGATTTGTCTGTGTTTTGAAACATCCTGTTTCAAGTTTTAGTTTGAAGTCAACCTGACTTGTTTAGTTTTGAAACGATCCATTTCCATTTTCATTGTAGAAGTCGCCAGACTTGAGTGTGTTTTGAAGCATCTTGTTTCAAATGTTGGTTTGTGTTAAGTCAATCCTGACTAGCATTTAAGTCATTCTGACGTAGATATAAGTTCAGTTCTGATTTTTTGTGTGTGATTGTTTTATACCATATTGTTATTTTAGAAAAATTGATAGATCATTATGTAATGATGATATTGGAAGGATATTTTTATAACAAGTTGTGTGTATTATACTTAAAAGGTTTATGTTTCTAGTACAAGAATCATTTATAAAAAAAATTTATTATTGGTGAAATCAATTTTGATTTATTCAGTGTGAAATTTTTGTCGATTATTTTGGAAAAATTCTAGTTTTGCTTTAGTATAGAGGTATGTCACTGAACAGTTGTCGTTACATATGAATACGAAAGTGCTTTTATAATACGATATTATCGAGTTTTATATTTAATTATCATTTGAATGTTTTATCATCATTTGGTTATTTATTTGAGCAAGTATGGAATTTAATTATTTCCTTTAAAAGAATGTGTAACAAATTACTGTGAATATTTAATGAAATACATTTGGTTCCTTCTTCTGATTTAAATCGAAAATAGAATTGATTTGTTTTATCTGAGTTAATCGATAGTATTTGATAACATAATAGTAATGGAAGACGGGGTACAATGAAACATTACTTCTAAAATCAGTAAAATTTGTCACAGAAAGTTGCAATTTTTATATATGTTATGCAACTATGTGTTCCAATTACTGATGTGATTTGGATACTTTTGCACTTCTACAACATTAGCAATAGAAGATTATTGGTTTTTCACCATTGAAAGTAAGTTTTTTTACTAAAAGTAATTTTGTTTCTTTTCCCTCGTTGTTATATGTATAATTATTTTTTCTATACATTGTTATCTTTGTGTTGTTGTCTTCATACCTCCAAAACCAAAATTAAAAAATAAATAAATATTAGATGTTTGAAATGTTTTCTATTTACTAACCTCAGTACGGGGTACAATGAAACACTTGCAGACGGAGTACAATGAAACATGTTTCATTGTGCCCCTGATGAATGCATTTACTTGAAGTAATATATCACTGGTAAATATAATATCACTGATATAAAATAACATATTTCTGGTTGTCACTAATATAAATAAAGTCTAAATTTTACGAAAGACAACAGAATTGTTGTAACCCTGTCCCGACATACCAGTAACAAATTGCAGACTTTAGACAAAACTGTGTTCAAGTCACTTAAAAATTTCTTCAATCTAGCTGCAAGTGATTGGATGATGTGTATTCCAGGTCATACAATCTATATATGAGATATCTTCTTTGCTTGGCATTGCTTATTTTAAGTCTTTCACTCCACAAAATATTACAAAAGGTTTTTCAGACACTGGAATATGGCCTTTCAATAGAGAAATTTTTTGTTAAGAATATTATTTGTGTTCGTACATGTCAGATAGGCATAGTCCTACTGAAAATTATTTCTATGTTCAGATCAATGAAACTGAAGAGCTGACTAATGAAACTGAAGACCAGACAGACAAAACCCAAGAATCCAGAAGTGGTGGATCTTGCCATTAGTAGATCAGAATCACAGACTGCAGATTGTTCAGCAACTGTTTATACACAATGCACTAGCTCTCAACCTGTGAGGAAATACATTTCTCCTAAAGAGATAAAACCTTACCCCAAGGATGGTCCAAGAAAAGTAGTAAGAGTAGGAAAACAGAAAATAAAAAGAGTTTTGTTCTAACCACGCCAGTAAAAAATGCTCTTGTTAAGCAATTAGATAGTAAACAGAGGAAAAAAACTAAGAAAGTATTGTTTTCAAAACAAACTACCTCCTACAGACTCTGACGATGATCCAGATTATTTTCCAGCTCCAGCTGATCACCGAAGTACTAAGAATGAAATATCCACACATAACATGTGTGACACAAGCAGTATCTGTATAAATGATTAGGTATGTTTTAATCAAGGAGGGTGAACTGAAACATAAGGAAATGTATTCTGTTGGAGAAATCATAAATTTAAATGAAGTCGAATGTGACTAAAATAAACTATATAGGGTGAAAATTGCTTGCGTCATTTGGAGTGTTTCATTGTACCCCAGTTTGTGTTTCATTGTACCCCGGCATATGGGGTACAATGAAACACTATGAGACACTTACTTTTTGTTATTTTTCAAGCATAAAGATATTGTTTAAAACCAAATAAAAATTTATTTAGATGGGGAAAATACAAAATTAAAAGTATGAATTAATTATATTTTAGTGCATGCTAAATTGTGGTTAGGGAAAAATAATTAGTAAATTTTGTTTCATTGTACCCCGTCTTCTATTTATTTTATTAACTGATTTTCAGCGTTTTGTGTATACTATTTGGTGTGCTTTAAGAGTGGGGATTCTAGGTTATGTTAGAATTGTGTACATTAAAGAGTTGTTAAATAATTGCATGACGTTGGAATTATTTGATTGTGGTTACACTGTGATCACTATGGCATTTCTTGGGAGAGTTAGAAAGGAAGAGATGAAATTTTTGGCAATTGAATTAGGAGAAGAGGTTCCTCCGGATGCTAAAATGATTCACTTGAAAAAAATAATAGAGGGCTCTAAATTATACGATGCAAAACTAGTGGAAGATTTAATGATATCTCTTATTAATGAAAGAAAGGAATGAGAGAAAGCTGGACGAAGGTTGAAAGAAGCTGTTTGGAGGCAGGAAAGTGCTGAATGGGTGTGAGAGTTTAGACGACTGAGATGGGCTCATATAGAAGCCGAAGGGAAGTTTGGAGGAATGAAAGGATCTTGGTAAGAAGTGAAGTGGGAACCAGCTGGAGTGAGACTGAAAACTGCTCGGGAAGAGGCAGAAAAGAGAAAATGTGAGTATGAAACCAAATTACGGGAATTTGAAACGCAGAAGGAAAGAGGTTAGAAAGAAAAAAACAAGAGGAAGAAAAAAAAGAAATAAGTAATTTCAGTTCCAGAGTTTGAAGCTGAGATAGATATCGACGAAGACGATTTGTTTTCTTTACCGCCAAATGATATGGAGTCTTGGGAAGGACTTAAACTTCTGAAAATTGATTCCCAAACGTTCTTTGAAAAGCAAAAATAATGCGAAAATTTAAAACATCTGATGGAGAAAGTACTGAGTCAAGGTACTGACAAGACCACGGGTGAATACAAAACACTCTCAAATGGTCTTCTGCTAAAAAGGAAAAGTGATAAATTGGGAAAGGAAAACATTTTGCTAATGATTCCAACTCAATATCGTGGAAAACTGATGTCGTTGTGCCATGAAGGTACTTCAGGACATTTAGAAATGATCAAAACAAAGGACATTCTTGCAAGGCATTTTTTTTTGGCCTAATTGCTTTAAGGAAGTAGAAAACTTTGAACGAAGTTGTGACAAATGCCAGATAATTGGAGAACCGAATGACAAAAAGAAGGCTCCGATGAAGCTGGTTCCTGTTATTCAAGAGATTTTTTCAAAGATCTATGTTGATGCATGCGGACCACTTCCTGTTATTCCAAGTGGGAAAAGGTATCGGATAACTGCTATGTGTCTATCTTCCGAATATCCTGATGCTGTTCCCGTTGAGAATATCACTTCAACTTCTGTTGTGGAAGCACTCCTGCAGATTTTTAGTAGGATGGGAATTATGAAGGAATTGCAACTTGATCAGGGAACTTCATACATAAGCAAACAAACTCACAGGACCGTCAGAAAAAATTTTACGAGTACTATGTCTTGAAGCTGGATCAGAATGTAAGCAAACACTCTATCCTCTTATTCGACTTGAGAACAGAGACCCACGAAAGTACTGAGCTCTTTTGAAGCTGTTGTTCGAACAGTCGTTGGACGAAGGAGATGACGGAGGAAATCCAGTGACCGAGTACTTTTTTTCGTTGATGAACAGGATGAAACATTGTCAAGAACTAGCTGTGACTGAGGTAGAGGAATCACAGAAGAAGAAGACATGGTACGATAAAAAGACTATACTTAAAGGTTATGGGAGAAATGGTTGCATGGAACTGCCATGGGAAATGGAATTGACCGAAAAGTGCGTTGAGGCTTTTTCAGAAATTGAAGATGTAGATGAAACTGATCCCTCAACTATTCAAAAAGGCAGCACCGGTCTAGGGATTGTGACTGGTCATGTCTTACATTTTGTTGTGCACAAACTAACTTGTGTCGCTCCACCTTCACCAAAGGGAGTTCTGACACTTGATACACTACCCACAACTGTAGGTTCTTACAGAAATGCCTCGCACATTGTCTCTCGAGGTGTACCTTATTTACCTTCCGATCTCCACATGCGTGTACCGCTTTTCGCTTGTCCTCAACCTAGAACTAGCGAAGCAAGCTACGGGCAATTTGTGTCAATGGTATCGACAGGACACAGGAAATTCGTTGGACGGATTAAAAATGAATCGAATCAGAAAAACAAGGCGACTGCCAAAAAGCAATTCCCCCCCCACAGACGCAAGAAAAAAACTCTCAAACTCGGAGTATGCAGGTGTTTAAAAATTGAAAGCGTTGATTCTTACCATAGGGAAACTGTCATGAGTGAAGCCTTTCCCCTTCATGGTTACACACCTAGCACACACACTCTTAAGTGAATGTAATTAAGTAATAATCTCTTATGTAAGTAAGGTATCTTTTAATTTTTGTTTTATACTATTTGTATAGTTTCTGTCATTCGATTTTGTTACGTAAAAGTTGTGTCACTACCTCGAATTTGGTGATGCACTGATTCAGTCTGGTAGGATGGTACTGGCCCCCTTGTGCGAGCATGTGCTCATTACTTTCATTCATTTTTCGGGACTTTTCTTCGGTCGAGATCTGCAGAAAAGTTTTCCTGGGGGGCGGGGGGAGTAGTCTGTAACATCGTGAGAGCATCCAGAATCATTATCCAGATTCGTGGGACACTTCGGAACGGAGGCTTTTTCTAGCCAAAGATTTGAGAGAACTTTTGATCTTCAGGCGGCTGTATTGTATCGGTGATGGATATCGTCTTTAATTATAAAACTGTAGCTGCAGAAATTCTGTAAAGTTTAATTCTTGATATAACTATTTTAACCAGGAAGTGGTTTTACTTTTTCGTCGATACGGTACGCATATGCAGTCTCTTCAACCCAAACCAACATCGTCTCATGGGAAGCGAGCTGTTTTGTGCCTAAGGAGCTACATTCTTCGTCTTACTTATCGTCCGAAGGGATATGGTTCGGAAGCCTCTGCAACGCATATATGATGGACCCTTTGAAGTAATTTCTCGTCACCAGAAATTCTTTAAAGTCAACGTTCATGGCAACCATGGTCGACCGTCTTAAACTTGCGCTCCAAGCTGCTGATGCACCAACTCATACGCCTCTGACAGTGCAAACATCGGAAGTGCCATACTCTCTGCCAAACTACACCACCAGATCTGGACGAACAGTACACTTTCCAATCGCTTCTGTGTAAATCATTAACACTGGGGAGGGAGTATGCGGTACTTTGAACAGCGCCGCCATTTTCAACGGGCTTACCTGTGAGAATTGCGAACTACAGTTTCAGTTCTTACTCCCCTTAGTTTCACTTCTCACTTCTTAAACCGTTCCGATTGGTTATTTTTAGTTTCAGTTCGCATTTGTATATAACGCTTACTCCTCTGTAAGCTAATAGTGTGTTTTTGTCGCTCTGTTGTTGTAACGTGTATGTGCTATGATGTTCGTAAAATAAAAACCTTTTGACTATGTCAGGTTCAATTAAAAGACGTGAATTTTCAATCTTCAGCCGTGATTATTTTAGATTACCTCTAACTGTGAATTTTTGCACGATGCCGAGTTTTTTTAGAAATTTCAATTTGGTTCCTGAAAATATATATACTTTTAATTCTGGA
The DNA here is from genome assembly GCA_947359465.1 of Metellina segmentata. Classification (NCBI taxonomy): domain Eukaryota; kingdom Metazoa; phylum Arthropoda; class Arachnida; order Araneae; family Tetragnathidae; genus Metellina; species Metellina segmentata. The sequence goes on from OX375878.1 coordinate 49,547,906, forward strand.
AAAATCAGTACATTTTCGTTATTAAAAAAAAACGTGCCATATTTATATCTTATTACTTTTAGTTTTTAAATTTGAAAACTTCACAGGAAACCCTAGAATGTACTCTTTCTTACGGTACAATTATTTGTGAAATTGGTTAATAAATAAAGCCTCTGTGATGGAAAGTTTCTCATACAAATTTCGGAATATTGAGAAGTTTTCGTTATTTTTTGTTAAAACTATCATATCTATAGCTTAATACTATTATTTTTTAAATTTGAAAACACCATTAAAAATCTTAGAATGTACTCTTTCTTATGGAATAATTATTTTTTCAATTAGTCAATAAATAAATTCGATGCGATTTTTTGGAACTTTTCGATCGTAATTTCCGATACAAAACTAAAACTATCATATCTCTAGCTTAATACTGTTTGTTTAAATCGGGATTTGCGAGCTTCAGCGATCATGGGGCGATGCCCTCACTGTAGCGTCATGGACCGGAATGTAAAATCAAGATTATACGAATTATTAAGATAGTTTCCCCGTCGCAGGAGATTGACTCCGTGAAAGGAGTGTTGGTTTGCCAAGCAAACCAAACGGGGTTCGAGCGGAGGCGAGCAGAGAACGGAGCCCCCTAGTCTTTTATCATTTCGCAAGAGATTGTGACGTCAGGACAACTTTCGCGTTCCAAAAATAAACAGATTACATTTCCTGCACTCTTACGATTTCAGCGAAGGAAAGCGTAACAAAAAAACATTTTGACTGGCATTGTTTAGTTTTTTTTTTGTAAAATCGGGATCGTTAAAGATAGATTAAAATTTCAAGGGATTTGAAATCAACAGGAAATTTTACATCAGCTTTACATCACCTTATACAGTTGATTTTCTTGTAATAAATAATTTTTTGATTATTTTCGCAAGAGATTGTGACGTCACGCCGATTGGATTTCTTCTTAATTCGAAATTGGCTGCATTTTACAATGAACGTTGACCGTGGTGTGGTTTGCGAAGCAAACCAACACCACGGGTATTTCCGTTATGGCTGTTATCCAATAGGCTTCTAATTCCCATTTGGTTTGCGATGCAAACCAACAACATAGTGTATATTGCAATGTTACCCAATCCTACCTGGATGTACTTTTTGGTAGACAAAGTTGCACTGTTTCATTCCAGCTTGCGAAGCTACCATTGTATTAGTGTTGCAAAATTACGGGTCGTTGTTCTCGAATCTTTCTAGTGAGTGGGGTGACATCTCAGGTGTTGCCTCGTCATCTGACCGCAGTTCAAAATTACGAAGTGTTGTCCCCGGTTCTCTCACTTAAGGGACTGCTCCTGGACCGTCGTCAATAGCCTTGTTGTGTTGCTCTAGTACGACGTTAACTAAAACTACCATTACCATTTCCCGGACCGTCGTCAATTGCCCAAAGTGTTGCACTTGTACGTCCAAATATATAATTTATAATAATTGGTAATAATAATAATAATTGGTTTAATATATAATTGGTAATTTTTTGGTAACGTCCTACTAGAGCAACACAACGGGGTATTGACGACGTACGTCTTTAACAAAAAAATTACCAAAAGTACTAAATTACCTCGGATATTTCTCTTCAGGATTGATCCCGAACCGTCACTAATAACTCTTTTGTTTCTCCAGTGTGGCTTTAGTAAAATACCTACCCAAAGTGTGTTTATTTTAAATATTATATCGGATCTTTTCTTTGGGGATTGATCCTTTAACATCTACATTAGCCGTTGTATTATTCCAGAAAATCGTTAATTAAAATATCTACCTCCCTTTAAATTAAATTTTTTTTGTGATGGGATCAGTCTTTTACAAGTTACTTTTATTTTGCTCTAGGTCTTTTATATTTATCGACAGCTGTTTACGTTTTCGATAACAGATGGTATCTGTTAATATTTTTACAGTTAACTGCTATCTATATAACCGCCGATTTCTGCAAAATATCTTATCCAGTATTCCACCAACCACAGTTTCATTTGGATTTGTGTTATTGTTATCCATGTGCGTTTTGTTTATTGTTTGACTTGTTGTCAATTGCGTTTTAGGTGTGATCAATTAATGATCTATAAAATAAAACAAGATGGTATGGCAAGCTTTTAGCATGGACGTAATGTTTAAAAGGATAATAGGATATCTTCTGAAAAGATTTTTAGGACAGTATCTTCAGGAGTTTTCTCAAGACGAACTGAATTATTCCCTGAGAAGTGGGAAAGGTTCCATTGAAAATGTTCTACTCGATTGCGAGGTAAATTTTGTCTTAACATTAAAATATTTTCCCTTGGTTACAAAAGAATGGACAAAATGTATATTTACCATGGTTCAAAAGAATGGAAAGAAAATATACTTATTGCGGAATACGTCTTTTGTTTAGCTCAACATCCTCTTTTGTTTAAAAATTGATAAGACTTTACCAAATTTTAAGCACCACCTTTGCGAATTTAAAAATTTATATAATATTAAAACAGCAGGCCTTTGTAGTATAATTGTCAAGTGTTCACGCCTAATTTCTTTATTCACTTTCTAGCGTAGTAATTCTTTACTCGCGTTCCAAAAATATGCAAGCGTATTGAACTGTCCATCGAAATAAACCTTAAAATTTCAAACATCACCTTCCCGGAAATATAGGTAAATGATTAGTTAGGCTTATAGTTGTATCTGTTTTATAAACCAAGGGAATACTTAAATCCAGATATTCATAAAGCTGTTTTCTTAATTTTACTGCTTAGCTATAGTGATTTTTCACAACTACTTTTTTTTAATTGAGACATAAATACAAAATAACACAATTAATGTGATTAATAATTTATAAAATTTATAATTTTTTAAATAATTATTACTATTTGAAAGGATGATAGTTTAAACACTATGAACGTCTTTCATTTTGCAAAATGCGCCCTGAAACAGTCACCTGCCTCTTTAAGACTAGCCACCCATAACAAATATTTATTTAAATCTATATGGCTTTAACTTAGTCCCAAGATGAAACTATGTCTTTGTTTTTGTAGCCAATCAAAACAGATCACTCACAACAATCCAATCAAAAACAACCAGGCAATGCTAAGTTAAACTGCCATGGGCTACCAGTACTGTTTCTATTTTAATCAGACCATAATTTAGGTCTGTCACTTACACTTACTGATAAATTTGTTTACATTATGATGTTAATTTACTCTGGGAAAACTATGTAGGACAGGGATGGCGAACCTATGACCCACGTGTTGATTTTTATAAACTTATCATCATCATTTCATCATATACATAAAGAATTTTAATTATTTTTCAAACCCTTCTTTTAAAAAATATGAAAAAATACAAGTGTTTATAAAAAATTTAAAAATGCAAAAAAAAAATGCAAAAATTATTTCTGTAAAATATTTTAGATTTATTGATTGTACATAATGCTGTTTTAAGATTTATACGAGAATATTAGGATATTTATGACGAAAGTTGACATCTTTACTACAAATTTAAAAATGAAAATCATGAAATATTTTCCTCAATTATAAAAACATTTTAAAAACACAATAACAATAGAAAATACGCTTGACGTTCAAGAAAATGCAATCAAAAATATTTAATGATTACACAGGAAATAAAACAAGCCTTTGAGGAGGGATTTAAAAATATGGAAAATACATTTCACATTATTTTATATTGACACAAAACAAAATTTGAAACAATGATATTAGGTAAAATAGGTATCCATGATGTAGAAATGGAATTAGTTGAATTTCTAAGCAGCTTAGTTTGGAAAAGTAAATTTGATTACTTGATTTCCGAAGTATAAGGGAAAATGTTTGATATTACTGCAAATTATTGTAATCCCACACTAAAAATTGAAACTATTATATTAAACGTATGATTATTTACCAAATAATTTTATATCAACAAAGAAATTTGCTAATGCTCTTTTAACGATGTTTGAATCCACAAATTCATGTGAAAAATTGCTTTCTTCGATGAATTTTGTAAAGTTTACCAATATAAATAAACTCAGAAATTAATTGAATGCAAAATGCGTTAAACTAATGAATACTGAATATGAACCTAATATTAAGAAATTATGTGACAAAAACAACGGATTTCTCATTAAATATGCCTACTTGAACTTTATTGTACATACACATACCTGCAACTATATAATCTATTAAAATATAATATTATATGTATATATGTACAGGAATGTTGTTTTCTTTTCCTTGTTCATTAAAAACTCGGTACAGGGGGGCTGGACATAACTTCTCCCCTTTCATATCGATTTTTGCTCTTCACTTGCAAAAGTAAAAGTTGAAAAAAAAAAAAAGGATCCGGAAAGTTTTTAAAGGATTAAAAATTTGAGAATTAAAAAAAAGTATTTTTTTACCCTGCTTCTTTTTCACTTTCCAAGTGACCCATGAGCTAGTACTAAAATTTTGAGTTTTAAAGTTAAACAAATGTTTTACCTTTTGCTTTTATTTTAAAAGTTCATTCTTTAAATGTATGTAAAACTATAAACTTTAAACCATGCAACAATTTATGATTTTTAGTAAAATAAATATTGATTTACTCTGTCACAAATTATGATTTACTTAAAATAAATTATTCGTTTCAATGTTGTGTCAAAAACTTAATTTTCTATTCAACAAATTAAAACATAATTATTATAAAAACAGTGTATTGGGCGTGCAGAAATTTAGATAAAAAAATTTCTGATTTGAATAAAAAAAAATATTTAAATAAAAATTCTGTTTACTTGATTAAAAAAAAATTATGATTTTTTAAACACCCGGATTGTTGTGGTCCACTGTTCTTTCGTCCTAACAGAGAGAAGGGGTGAGCATCTTTTTTTTTAACCTAGTCTAGTCCATCAAGGACTAGACTAGGTTAAGGCATCAGTGAGATTCATAAAAAATTAACTATTATAGTAATTAAATAAATAAAAACAGTTTCGCTTTTAAAAGGCTGATCTGCCTTAAAATCAGTTAAATGCTTTTCTCAATAGTTTCATTTTAGTATGTCATGAAAATGATACCTCACCTAACTTGTGTGATAACCTCAGCTTGAGCTTTAAGGATGGATGCATTCACAGGATTATGGGTGAGACTTCACTGGCCTTAAGCCAACTCTACTCATGATTACCCCAAAGTTACTCGTGTATTCAAATAATGAAGCAACCTTGATACTCTTATAAAGGTTGTAATACTCTCATTGCCATAAAAAATTTTGCGTACCAAGAAATAATTGTGGGATGGTAATGAAAATTGGCATGAACGTACATGTCGGCCAGATATGCAAATGATTAAAAAAGCAGCGTGATTGCGTAATGCCACAAGAGGGTGTTGAATTTCGTTCTCCTTGGAGTATAAAACAGGTAAGCAGAGCTTGTTTGAGTGTACTTAATCTTTTGCAAAGGAAACGCTGAGGTAGACATGCCGTTCTCTGCCATCGAAGACAATATGAGCAGCTGTCAGAGTTCGAGAGGGGAAGAATCATCGGGATGATGGAAGCTGGGTGGTCAGCTCGGCGAGTAGCTCGTTAAGTAGACTGTTCGGATTTTACTATGAGGAGGTGTTGAGACCAGTGGACAGAAAAGACGTCATTTACACGGCGACCAGGCTAAGGACGCCCTCGACAGACCAGTCGTCGAGAAGAGAGAGTCACATCATTCGAAACGCACGCATAGAGTCAACTGCCTCATTGGACACTATGCAGACACAGGCATCACCTTCACTACGGGCCACAGTGTCTTCCCGAACCATCACAAGGCGCCTGGCTGAAGGACATCTGGTTTCGCGGCGCCCATTACGTGTGCTGCCAATCACATCCACACACCAACGCCTCCGTTTGGAGTGATGTCGCGCACGACGGATTGGACTGCAGCAGAATGAAACCAGGTTGTCTTCAGCGACAAATCTAGATTCAATTTGAACAGTGATGACAATCTTGTTCGTGTGTGGAGGCCCCGTGGTGAACGCCTCAATCCTGCCTTCGCTTTACAGCGATACACCGCTCCCACAGCTTGTGTGTAGGTATGGGGTGCCATTGTTTACGATACACGATCACCCCTAATATTGATACATGACACAATGACAGCTCAGTGGTACGTCCATGACATCGTTCAGCCACATGTGATGCCACTCATGGCAAGGCTCCCAGGAGCCATTTTGCAACAAGACAATGCTCTGCCACACACAACAAGGATGTCACAAGACTGCCTTCGCCACATTACCACCCTTCCCTGGCCTGCTCGATCCCCAGATTTGTCACCAATCGACCATATCTGGGATTATTTGGGACGGCAAGTTTGATCAAACTAGAGGTGCGTTTACAGCAACTGTGCACGATATGTCTCAGGACATCATACAGAATTTGTATGCCTCATTGCCCGCTTGTATCGCATCATGCATTCGCGCTAGAGGGGGTCCAACAGAGTACTAAAACTTCAGTTCATTTGTACTTTTTCTGCAATAAATGATCCTTTTTCTTTGATTTTCTAATCACTTACTTATATCAAAGTAGTACTTACATGTGTAAAATTTCGTTTCATTTTGACGACTTTTACTTGGTATCAAATTTTTATGGCAATGAGTGTACATGCTTGTCTACATTTGAATTCCACTCAAGTGATTTAGTAATAGTCCATGGCTGATGGTTATATAAATATACAAATCCCAAAAGCAAAACTGTCACTACATAAATTTAAATTGAATATTTAATAAGTACATTATAATTAGAAATTTCTAGTTAACAGTCAATTAAAACAGGTTTTGACAAAGTTTTTTGATTCAGGTGACATTTTTGAAACCTAACTTTCTGGAATTTTTTCACTGATTTTCCTTGAATTCCAATAATCTATATTCAAACACATCAAAGCCTTAGTTATAACCTCATCCATGAAAACAATAAATTTGAAATTGCACTGTAAAACAGTTTGGACAATGGAAGGAAAATGTAAAATTGCCATCGTTGCCTGACTTTTTCTGCTCATATTTTGTAACCCTAGTTTTAAACAAATTTTTTTAATACAGATTTTCATTTAAGGTAATAAATGAGTTTTCTATGAGTAAAAAAAGTTTTCTTCAAAATTGTAGCTTTCTAATCTGATATTGAATTTAAAGTGACTTCATCAATATGCAACAACAAATTGTGAATTTGTCATTTTGATAATGTATTTATTTTTCTCTCACTTTTTTGCATTCCGATTACAAATTTACTCAGCCATTAAATGTTATAAAGGAATCACTGATTTCTTGCAATTTATTTTCAGGCTTTAAATGAATTGTGTGAAGAATACAATCTTCCCATTGAGTTGCAGCAAGGATCTATAGAAGTTGTGTCACTTTCAATTCCATGGACTAGTGTATTTACGGATAATACTCTTGTAGATTTGAAAGGAATACGGATCGTTGCCCAGCCCAAAGAAAGACCAGAAGATGGTAATTGTATTTTGTATATGCATTTATGTGTAAAATGCTCAAATTTATTGTTTTAGGGCCATTTATTTAGGGTTAAGCACTTGCATGTTTTGTATCTAGCAATGTTTTGGTTAGGTCTGTTTTTCTGTCAGTATGCTATTCTGAAGCTAGTGTTGTTACTTATTCCATCCAATCTAGAATATACTTGACCAGGTCCACTAAATCATTCACCCTCAGTAAGTCCATCACCAAGGCAGGAGCCTTCTCAAGATCATGACTCAGCCCCAAGCAAATCAGAATAGCAGGTTCTTGTTCACATTTAGAGCACAAAGCAAATGTCTTACATCCCCTGTCATATGAGAGTGACCTAATATGCCCACTGTTGAATCTTGTTAAGACAGTCTGTTCATTTCTTTCTCTCTTAAATTCCAATGCTGCCCCCGAATGGATACCTCTACCAATCGTGAAGGGAAGCAATATGTCAGGTCTTGTTAATCAATATTTTTTGCTTCTTGATCGTCTATTCAGAAATCTCCCTTCCTGTATTCCATTTTTTGGGTTACAAATGCCAAACGCTCTGAGTACTTCACCCCTTAAGGACATGAACATTTATGGGAATCCCTAATTTTCCTTTGCCCCATTGGAAATCTACAGATGTTCCTACTTGGACCTATTCTCAAGTTTTGGAAAATTGATAACAGTCTGATCATTTTTACTGTCAAGTTATCAGTGTCACCTTTACAGAGTTTACACTGCAATTTTTACAAATGGATCGAAATCATATGGAACATGTTAGTTGTGCTGTCTGTAGATTGACCATTGTCAATTGTGTTTTGCCCTGTGTCATCTACTTTCGACTGTATTTATTAATTTGAAGGAAGCATTAAAATCAGGATATCAAAAATTGTGATTAAGAAAACCCACTGGATTTATTTGATTTGAATCAATTTTTAAGAATTTAAATAAGTTTTTAGGATTTTAATTAATTTTTTCCCCATACAAGTTTAAATTTGTTGGACATGATACCTACAAGTAACAGTAGTTTCTAGATAATTTAAATTTATTTAAATGTTAATTTTTTTTATTTGAAACATTATTGTATTAGGATGTTTAGCTGGGTAAATTTGTAAATGATTAAAAGCAACAAAAAGCATTATTAGTAAAATTTTTAAATATTTTTTAAAAAGTTAACTGTTAAAAAATGATGCATGAAAATACATACATTTAAAACTGCCTATTTTTCAATGAAATAAAAACTGATGGTTCTTGTATTGACGGCCTTATCAATCAATCATGTGGGCAAAGACAACCTCATAGCATAACTTGAAAACTGACTTCAACCCTTTGAGTGTCACAAAATTTCTGAGTAGTCTAGTACTGCTTTTACTGATGACAAAAACACACAGTGACTAAATAACATATGGGCCGTTCAAAACTAGAGTCGATCAAGTCCACTTTCCAGTCAAACTCTGATAATCACACTCCCAAACTCCTTTAAGTTGAATCTTTTTAGTGCATCTTTGAATCAAGTCTCTAGATGTATCACAAAATGTTATAAAATGGATTTGATCCACTCTAGTTTTGAAGATCTCAATTAAAAAATCACTTGATTTAAATTTGCATTACCCTGGTTGAAATATAGCTCTTTATGAATAGGCAATTTTATCGGTTAAAAGGTAAGTACATACTAGTCTGAATCACATGGATTGGAGGTAAATATGTTAATGGTTACATTGTTACGACGTTTTATACCTTTTCATTTAAACACCCCTTGTAACCTTCTTATGTGAATATCGGTTGTGACAATAAATTTTATTTAGCTCGAACACTTTATGGACAGTGAGGTATATGATTGGTTTGAGTTTAATGGCATAAGGTCCAGTAATGGACAAGCTGGGCCTAATACCAAGTCCAAATCAAAATAAAGCAGATTTTTAAATATGAATTTGTAGATTGGTAACATTTAATTATTTAACATTTAATTTTAAAATATAATAAGGTAGACAGTGAAGAAGTACTGTAGAACTCCAATTATCCATGTCGTTTTGAGAGAAAAAGATGTCAGCAAAATCCGCATTTTAAAAGTTTCTTGTTGGTAAATAATGAAAACGAAGTGTCAATTGAGGACATAAGAAACATTCCTGGATGTTCCGAGTACAATGCAGAGAATGTAGGCGAGTGGCTGGTGTATGATTCTTTGAACCCTGGATTCCAAATTGTCAGTGACGAACTCATTCAAAAGATAAAAGAAAAACTCATTGATGACCCGAAAGAAAGACGATGACATTGTTATTCAACCAGACGCTGGATCATCAACTAGTAAGGTGTTTGAGTGCTTTGACACAGCGGCTAAAATGGATGCAGCTACAGCCTGAATGCCTATTCTCCACCGTATTCTGTCTGTCTAAGTTGACACCTCTGGTCTCTGTTAATACGGCCGCCTAGTTATGCCCGTAGCATCTTGACGGCTCCGCTTTCTTAGGAAACCGTAGCGTAAGGGGCTTGAGTGCCTTGACACAATGCTAAAATGGATGGAGCTGCAGCCTCAGTGCGACCATCTACGGCTACTCACCCCAAGTTCATGCGAGACTTGGCTGCATGAAAACGAGTAAAGACAGTGAAACAACTAACTTTGAACGATATGTTCCAACATTGATACATTTTAATACAGTATGCAAGTACAAAATGCAAACAAAATTGTTTTCATAGTCATTAAATTATATTATATACTAAAGTGAAATTAGTTTTTTTTTTTACTAAGAAATAACCTTTTTTCGTGAATTATCTGGATAGGTTCTTGTCCTAATTGATCCGCATAGTTGGAATTCTTCTGTAGTTGATAGTAGAAGTGGCACAAAAACTGACCTTGTAGGTACACTATACCATGAAACTTTGATTAACAGTCACTCTTTTAACTGTTAGTCTGTTATTAAAAGTTAATTCAATATTAAAAGTTAGCATATATGTATGCATGCATACATACATGCTGTACTCTACAATAACTAGATTGCTGCGAAAAATCCTCCTTGCTTTACTGCTGAGCAGTGGAGGCGTCAGTGCGTTCATGTCATATGTTAATAATTAACATAAGTTCATGTAACAATATGTACTATACTGTACTTGATGTAAATTGTATATTGTAAAATACATGTATGTACAGTGATTTCCAGTTCGTAAACATGCATTTTTTATCATTCATACATATGCAATGGATGGGGGTGGGTTGTTTAAAGTTTTTCTATTATCTGTATTCAATTAACCATCACGGTCCCGATCCTGACGTTTTTACGAAGTTTCACTGCATAAGATGTTAGAGTATGGAGAGTATCATGTTATTCTCGGGTTTAATTGACAATGACGTCAAGTTTTTTAACACTTCCTTGTGACCCATGTTAAGTTTACATCACTTCTAGACATCCAGACACCATTTTAAATAAAGAGAAACATATCAGTCTGTTAGTCAATCGGACCTCAAGAAAGACTTGTACTGTGTATAAGGTATGGATTGAGTCATCTACATTGTATGGAAAGAACAGATTGCGTTCTCCCTCTGGAATCTTGCTGACAGCTGTTGCATACAATGCAGACATGTAAGCTATTAGAACGAAGAACAGCTCAGAGAATGAAGAACAGTTGGAGAACAAGAATCAATTACTGAACAGTAAGTAGTCTTATAGTAGTTTATGCACAGAACGGGTGAATAATTCAACAGGAAACAGCGATTCAAGAACTGTAGGATGAACAGCTGTGTTTCGGACTTAGCAAAAGAAAAGGCGAAATTTTTTAGAGAACTTAGAGAAAATTTGACAAAAAAAAAAATAATAATAATAATAATAAAACCTATTTTCTTTGCAAAATTTCCATTTAACCTGTTATTTTAAAATCGAAGTTGAAAAATATTGCAGTATTTCCTTCTACAAACAAAATTGAGGACAGGATTTTCTGAAAAGTGGGAACAGGCTGTTCCCATTCTTTTTGAAGAACAGGTGGAAAATAACAGGTTCTTTTTTTCCTCATCCCTAAAAATTATATTGGAATGCTTGTCAGCAGATTGCCTACAACATTTTTTAGCTACTGCCGTGCTGAAATTCCATCATCAGCTTACTTGCCCTGGTAATGGTTGGATGCAACGTTGGGATTACCGGCAATGAACTTGCTGCCTGCCACAAAGAATGCTGTAAAGTCGATTCTATGTTTCAAATAAAGGTCTTGGACAAAATGTCAGACATCATTTGAAATGATTGGAGTGTAGAGTTGAAGCAAAATCCACAGGATTCAATTTGTGATATCTTTTTTGCCCTTTTCATCTCTTTGCCATCCAGATGTAATTTTATTTAGGCTACGTATCAGGCATTCAAGGATTGCCCATCAATAGTACCTGACTGGATAAAGTTCTTTATGGCACTGCTGCAATGTCGATTTTACAATCTCGCATTTCTTAACTTCAGGCCAAAAAAAAAGGTTTGTTTCCTGTCACATAAGCAAAAATATTAGGGTAGGTAGGAAAAATGTTTTTTGCTAAATATTTTTAACATGTTATAGTATTAATATTAGATTTAAAATTGATCAGAGGTGTAAAATACCAGAGTATATTTACGATTAATTGATTATGATCGGTGTAACATCATAATCAATTACCCGATCGCTTGAAAGAGTGTGCTTAAAAAAATTTAATTAAATTTCAAAAAGTCTAAAAAACCCTTTAGGTAGGAATTTTCGTGTTGTAATTTCAGGGTCGACCGGGTTACAGGAAACGATTTAAATAAACAATTTTAATTAAATTCTTGTGGTTGAATTTAAGTTGGATGTAAATTTGAGATGTCTTCCATCAAAATAGCATAAACATAATTCTGAATTGTTTTGAGTTTGGTTGAAGCATCACTTTGAGAATATTAAAAACTTATTTTTTCTCAGGTTTCAAAAACATTGCTTCTTTTTTTTATAATGAATCATTAATTGAAAATTCACAACATGTGTTCTAATAGACCGTTTAAACCCTTCACAATCCTTCAAGATTCTGGGCAATGTCATGTATATTTTAATCATGGCATGCGAGGCTTACTTGGCTGACTAGATGTAGAGCTGGAGGAAAAAATTGAACTATCCCCTTTTATTTATGCATAGTTTATAATAGACTAAGTTTGATCTCTGCGCTCTAGGTTGTAAATATTGTGCTGTTGCCAATCATTGAAAAATTGACCTTGGTGACGAACAATGTTTAATTTGAAGATAGAATGTGACTGAATTAATGAAAAGAAAGGGTTTATATGTTGCTTTACAATAAACTAATCAATTGCTTAGTAAATCTTGATAGAAAGCTACATGTTTCTGTCATTTTGTATTGATTTAAACTCTGGTTTTTAATGAAATGTATTTTTGAGTAGTTGCATAAGATATGTGTTATAGGTGAAGAAGGAATATTTAAAATATTTTCATCAAGCGTCCTGGTTTGAACTAAAAATAGTATAGTAACCCTAATTATAGCTAGTGACCAGCAAATTCAATTTGCCATCACCCATATTCTAGAGATGCCATCCATTATAGATTCTCTTCCTTAATTAAGTAGAATAATGAAATTAGTATGGAAATCCCAAATGAGATAAAATGATGTGGTCTATAACCTGCTTACTTGTTGATCTTTTTTTTTTTATAAAAAAAACCTGCCAAGTTAGCAAATTATAATAATTTGAAAATTCCAATTAATATTTCATCCACATTACAATGTGTGGTTCCTTTCGACCCATTTTGGCATTGGCTTGGCAAATGAAAATTGAAATTGCCATGGCCGAAACGGTAATTCTAAGTGGTGATCAAAACTTGAATGAAAAGTAATTCCATTTATTAACTTCATTTCAATTGCTCAAGAATTCTTTAAGTATTGCCTTGCCCAAATAATAAAGTAATATATATATATATATTTTTTTTCATTTCAGTTTCTATGTTTGAATCAGTATGGGGCAGCATGGCCTCTAGTCTGAAGTTAGCTGAAGATTGCTTGAAGAATTCAAAGGCTGAAGATGATGAAGAAATTGTGGATGGCCAGAAAACAACTGGTGTGCAGAAGATGGCACAGTTCATTGATACTTGTAAGATTTTATTATGCTGTTGCAGGATTTTTGAGGTCTAGAGTCAAAGTAATCAAATATTGTAGCAAAGATTTTAAGGAAATCTAGATCAGCTAGCCTCATTGATTTATTTTATGGATTTTTTATTTCATGAATAAGTAGTTCTTAGGGAAAATTCAAAAGTAAGTTTCACTTGACTGCTGTAAACTGAAATTTTTACTCTGTAGAATAAATACTTTACAGGTAGTTGAATATATTCTTGCATTATTTTGTTTATAGAACAAGGTTTGAAAAACCTCTTCCTAGGAAATTTGTATTGTATTGTATTGATAGATAACCAGTGTTTATAATTTTCCGATTTAACTTTTGTTAATTTGACTGTTGGAAGTTTCGTTAATTGTTCATATATAGGAAATGTCTTAGAGAATATCTGTTTTAGCTTAGAATATGTTATTGAGTTTTTAAAATTTTCAGTTATGGCCAATATGAAAGTGAGATTGCATGACACATCTATAAAGATTGAACATGTGCCAGGAATTGGAACACATGGAGTTGCTTTGGAAATTAAAATTGCCTCGTAAGTTTTTGTACTATTTTTACTGACTATAAGCAGTACTGCCAAAGCATGAATATGTTCCATAAAGGATTTTCTTACAGTGTGGTAGTATTTATTTTGTTTAAGGTGATAAATGTGATACAAATTATTTAAAAAACATTGAAACATATTTTTCCTGTTTAAATTGTGTATGTTATGTTAGAACTGCATTATCATATATTAATACGTTAAAAAAATCAGTCAGCCTTTAAAGAAACTGTATGCGCATTATACTGACTGAACTTTATAAAACTAAGGAAATCAACATTCACTTTGTTAAAGTTATCCCAAATGTTATTTTAATGATAACATTTCAACATCTAATTTTTTTATGTTTTAATCCCCAAAAGTGATTTGTAGAAAAACATTTTTGTTTTGTGGTATCTGTTTTACTTATTCTTCAGTCACTAATTTTATGAGATTAAAAGTAGAAATTGTCAATAAAAGTTAAAAACATGTTTTAATATTGCTTACATTTTTTAAATATACAGTGGTGTCTTGATTAACTCTGGTAATCCATTCCAAGTTTACTGTCACATTAACCGTCGTTATCCAAGGTGTGATTCCCTATAAGATTTAACAGAAAAGTGGTTCATTTGTTCCTGTTTCTCCCAGAGCCATAGTACATATTAAAAATGTAGATTAAACTAATTTAAAATGTTCTAAAAATATGTTAAATATGGTTTATTTATTATACTAGGGGCTTCACCATCTGCTTGCCAACCCCCTGGGATTGCTACACAATCTAATTTGGTTTGCTTCACAAACCAACACTTCTTTTGCAGAGTAAATCTCCTGTGACTGCGAAACTATCTTAATAATTCGTATAATCAGGATTTTCTGATCTGTACTTAATTGGCAAATCATCTGAGAATCGAGCAAAAAAACGAGCATGATGTCACAGCGAGTTTTAAGGACATCTGGCAAACCCGTTAGTCAGTAAATGTAACCTTTATTTCCGTGAAGATAAAAGCACGCTTTCGCTGTCCCATCTAAAAAATACAAAATTTGTATGACCAATTTTTGATTGCATTAAATTTATTTATTAACCATTTTCAAAAATAATAGTACAGTAAGAAAGAACACATTCTAAGGTTCCCTGCGATGTTTTCAAATTTATAAACTAATAGTAATCAGATATAAATATGACAATTAAAAGAAAAAAGTAACGAAAATGTCCCGATTTTTCCCAAATTAGAAAAATTATTATCAAGAACCAAATTGAAATTTCCAAAAAAAACTCAAGTGTCGTGCAAAAATTCACATTTAGAGGTACTCTAAAAAAATCACGACTGCAAATTGTACTTCTTTTGCTCAATCACGTTAAAAATTTTGCTCTTTCAACTTTAGTAGTAACTTTGGTAGCCGCATCGGAAAAAAATTCTTCGTCTTCAATAATCTAGTTTATTTTTGTCTCCATACAATGTACTTTTTTTTTCTTTAGGAGCAGAGGTTACCCTATTTCTTTATAACTACACATACTGAATATTTATTTTTCTAGTAGATGTGTGTGTGTGTGTATGTGCTATATATTTTGTATTGATAGTATCCTTTTTTGAAAAAAATTAAGTTTTATAGTGTCCATCTTTGCTATTGACTAAATTTTCATTTTCATTTTAGTGCTGAGTATTTTGATGAAGCTGGCATCAGTGTTGGTGCAACGACTAAAGAAGCTACTGATAAAACTTATGAACCTCAAGCCTTTTCCTTCAAAAAGTTAATTTTTGAAGGCGTCAGTTTATTTACATCTCAGTTTTCTGCTCGTGCAAGAGCTGCAACAAAAACAAACTTCTTGCCAGATAGAACAGTGAGATATATTTTTGTGTCTATTACCTAATTATGTACATGAAAGTGCAGTTACCCCTTGTTATATTGCACCTTGGTATAATGCATTCTGATAACACTCTTTTTTACTTGGCCTCTTATGAATTTTAAGTATGCAAAGAACAAGAATCTTCTAGAACTGATTTTTTCCTCTCCAAAAATATATTACCGCATTTGCTATTAGTTTAAAAGTTTGAACCGCAGTTCTTGCTTTTAACTTGTAATTTTACATAATTAAAATAAATATTTCACTTTTTTATTTCTTATGCTTATTTACTTCTGGTAAACAGGTTTTACTTGCCCCTTTCTATATTGCCACCCTTGGTGTATCATGCTTTCTCCTTGTCCCCCAATCAGGCAAGCCACGACTCAATAGTTTGCCCACTGCACAAGTGATCTACACTTTGTAGGCAGCATAGGTTCGATTCTTCACAAGCATATTTCTGTGTCAGTAGAACTTTCCTTGTGTGTTTGTTTGTCCATTGTTTGATGTTTGTCTTGTGCGTGGCACAGCTCGACCAAATATGGCCATTGCCCTATTTAAAACCAATCATCTTGTCCAAATAAGTGCAATATATTGAGGGGTTACTGTATCTTGGCATTGGGAGTATGAATTATGAATTTTCACTAGGAAAGAATTTCCTTGAAGGAAAATAACAGGTATTTATACTGTACACATGTAAGGAAATAAATGGTAGTATGTTTAAAAAAATGCTTATAACAATCAAGACACTATTACTGTGATCAGTGATTGTATTATTTTTTGCCAGTTTTGAGATTTATAATATTTCTGGCTCTCATTTAATCAAAATAATCTATTTTCAACTGAAATAATCATTTTTTATTACAAAAAGTGTTTTAAAACAGTTAAAAGTATCAACTGAATTTTGGCCGAAACTGACATACTGGTTATAAACTTCATATTCAACTGTGTAGACGAAGCATATTTTTAGAGGATTAAATTAGTTTAGAATTTGGTATTTTGAACTTAAGGAATTATTGTAGAACTGGAATACTGTTTGCGACTTATTTTTAGGGCACCTATTTTAGCAGCTATTTCAGATATTAAAAATTTGCATAAATATTATGGAAAATTGTTAGGTCTGACTCTGGGTTAGATGTTTTAATCGTGGTAGGGATATTTGTAGAAGTTTCTTACATAGCCTTTTATTAGGTATGATAAAGTAAGTTATTACAAGATAAATACGTATAAATGTTTTATTTAACAAATATCATCTCAAGATGACCGATCTTGGAAGTTGGAGTATTGCTTGCTTGAGCAGCACAGGATTAGTCAGCTTCCATTGCAAAATAATTATTGCAATGCTGTCAAGGTATTCTGGCATTACACATTGTTTTCATGTTTGAGAATCTTTTAATTATTTTGTTTTTATTATGCTTGTTAATTTCTAGTTTTTAAATTCTTCTAGAAGTTTTATATTTGGATTGTCCTCGGGAATTAAGACAGTTTGGCATTTGTGATGCTTTTTTTATTTGTGTGATTATAAGATACATTTTGCCAATTTCCATATAGTTATATTTACTTTTTGTTTCTTTCAGTAAAGTATAGTTTTCAATTATAATGTCAACGTGTGGGTTTATATTGGAGCAAAGGATATTTAGCTTTTAGAATGTTAAAAAATACCATACAATTTTTTACATGAAAAATACTGTGGTGTGAATAATTTAAGTTACAGCTTCCAGTGATTAATGTCAATATTTTATTTTCAGGAAGCATCAGGATTTGTCCCTGGTTCACCTGAAATGCCACCTACACATTCCTCTTTACCCGTGAAAAAAATTGAAACAGACCTCCAAGATGAAGAACCTATTTTAATATCAAAATTAAATGGACGTCAAATATTGAGACTTAAGCTGAAGCAGAAAGAAGAGATAATTGGACCCAAGGTATTCAAAACTGACCTAGGAATTCTTAAGTATATCATCAGTTTAAAAAAAAAATGTTGCATTTTGTATTAGAACAAGTCAATATTTTTAATAGCAAGGTTTCGGAATTAATATTTTCTGTTCTATTCCCAGGTTGATGTAGAATTCAATCTTGGAGCTTTTAATCTGTTCCTGATTCCACAACAAGTTCACATGTTATACGAGTTAATGTGTGGCCTAATGAAACCATGTATGCTGTTTTTATTCAATCATTTTATACAGAGTATATTATACTCCATGCACTTTAAAATTTTGTGTTATTGTTATAGCCAAATTATTCAATGTATAATGAAAATAGTTGCTCAATTAAAATTAGTACTATTATGTTAGGAAATTTGATTTTTGCTTAGGAAATTGTCAAACTTGATTACAGTTGAACTAGATTTGGTCAACGAAAGACAAGTGCTTTTAGTTAAATTTTGATGATTAGGTTTATAAACTAACCCATGCAAGTCCAAAAAATTCGATTTGGGATAATTCTGTCAGCCTGCACACAAAACTCATCTGCATCTGCCTAGTCAGTTGTTAGTTTTTTCATCTAGATAGTATATTTAATATACTATCCAGTTGAAAAACTAAAAATTGACTGGACAGATGCAGATGATTTTTCCGCACATGTTGACAAAGTAACCAGAAATCAAATTTTTTAGATTTGCAGAGGTTTCACACCAAAAATATATATTATGTATATTATAAAACATAATCTTCCTTATTCTGTATCTTTCAATTGTTGTCTCGTGGAGCATTTTACTGATGAGTTCCCCTTGTAACAGGACAAAAATTGATATCAAAGACAAAATTTTTTAATGTTGAACATTTCACATAAATGGATTGTCACTTTGATATAAACTCTGCACTGTTTCATACCTAACTAACATTGAGAAATTTCCGATCATTTGAAATCTTTTAACACTAGAACGTCCGCCATTGTGGTTGCCCTTAAACGTCTCTGCCGGTGTCATTTCAACGCCAGTAAATAAATCACATAAAGGAATTGCAATAACTAAATATTATCAAAACTAATATTAGTTGAGTTAACTTTTAACATTATTTCATGAAATTTATATAGAATATGACCCTATATATCAGAAAAATGCAGCAAAACAAAATACTAATGTTATGACATAGAAATAAAACAATAACATTATTAAAGATACAAGACTAAATCTTAATTTTTATCTTAATAATTGCTGATCGATTGTTATGTTCTCACCAGGCTTGTAAATCTTTATACAATTGTCGATAAATCTATCCCAAACTTCCGAAATCAAAACAAAATTGTTGGTTCAAATTCTTTGATAACGTGTAGATTTTAAATCAAATCTTAAAAATCTAAGGATTTCTCTAAATCTATTTCGACCCCCGAAATCTGTTGTTCTTTTACAGAAGTTTGGCCAAGGAGGGCTGCAGTTGAGCAGTCCCTACCTCTTCTTGCCTAACTTACTCAGAACTCCATGAAAACATCTCAAATTATGCACATATGGCGGGCTCCTCTTGTCCATAATTGGTACATTGGTTGAGTACCGAGCTCTACTTTTGACTTGGAGTGTGATAGAGTTTTTCAGACTGCTTTATCTAGACTTGCCAGAGGGCACACTAGGTGCCTCTCATTTTGTGAAGGCAGAAAGGTCTTTCCTGGCTGTACCATGTGTCTAACCCATCAAGCCTCTGCTCAACATATCCTGGATTGTTTAGGCCTCTCTAGGGAGGACATTTACTCCAGTCCCCTTCTGGTTCTCGACTTTCTTGGTGTCAACGGAATGTTGGATCTCGCCTGACTCCATCAGACTCTGGAGATAAGCAACAACAACAGACCCCAAGAGTCAGACCATAGGGACTGCAGTTCAATGTTCTTGGCCCCACTTACTTCTCGCAAGAAAAGCACATAGTTCATCAGTGGATACATTCCAGCTGATATCGTTCAAATCTCTTCTAGCATCAACATTTGTGCATTTTGTTATGTTTTCTACTGTATACCTGTCATTGAAAAGTAACCATGAACTCGTGTTTCGTAAAATTAGTTGGGCTACTACTTTGATGTAAAACATTTCTAGCCGCAAATCTGCCTGTGACATTGGCATTATGTGGTATTTATTCGGTGCCATCCCTAGCGGACATATATCAAGAATTGTTGGGTTATTATCAGTTTCATCTGCACTTTCTTTAGATTTTTCGCACTCACTTTCATGTAAATTGGTGCCTGCATCGGAATCTAAATCCGAACAAGAGAGCTCCCCAACATCCGATTCATTTTCAGCAAGTTCTTGCTAGAAATTAGCAATTTCTTCTGGACTTTGACCTTTGATACAAGCCATCATTTTTGTGTGTGCACTACACAAGGTTCGAAAATCAAATCTGTTTATTTATGAGCAGGTAAACAAATGTAAAAGACCCAATCACACAAATATAATTCATTTCTGCTATGAACATAACATTGTGTTCCAAGGTCAAACAGATGTGTGATAGAATTTATTTGGTTTGTTACTAATGTTAGCTACTCAATGATCCCTATTTAGAATGATGAATTTGATTGTTGTCAAACTGACACCAGCGGATGTACAATGTAAATTTAGCTGTAAAAGTTTTATGAATTAATCTAGACCAACAAAATTTCTACAACATATTCATCTAGGAAAATGTTTAAAAGTCACCAAATTAAAAAAAAAAAAAATACACAAATGCGGAAAGGAGAACAAAATAAACAGGCTCCTGTGTCAAATCGACATCAATGGAGGTTCTAGTGCTAATCTAAATAAATAATAGGTCATAGCTGCCAATGAACTTATTTTTCATTTACACTGCAGTTTAAGTTTTCTTTTACTATGTTGCAGTATATTTCGTTTAATAAATTTTTGCTGAAAATATGTATTACAAGCAATGAGCGATTCTAATAAAATAGTAATCAAAATATTACTGTTTAAATTCGTAAAATTTTCTATTTTTGGTTTTGAAAATGAGGATGCTGCAAAGTTTTTATTTAAAAATTTCTTTAAAATAAAAAAATCAAAATTAAACTGACTCATTGTTTTCTTAATAAACTACTTGCAAACCTGCCAATGTTTTCGATACTTTGATTTCAATAACAAAATTTCTTCTCAGTTTTGTATTAACATAACTACATACTTTCCTTTAGGTTCTAGTAATGAGAATAGTTGTAAGCTGCCTTTATCTGTTCCTAACAAACCCATGAAGCAATCTGACTTCGATCTCCTTGGACAACAGATCCTGCGCCAACAACAAAAGTCAGATATACCTTCCAAGTCATTGAAAACGCAACAGGGCTGGTCATCTCACTCTCTAGGTACCCATCTGTCTAACTTAAATTCTGTATCGTTATAGTGACTATTGGGTTGTGTAATAGAAGTCCAAATTTGACTTTTTTAATATGCAAACTACTTTGCATTTTGATAACCAAGATGTGTGTCTATCACCTATGGCTTAACTGGATTGACAAAACAACTTTGTAGGAACTGTGTATTTTCTATGTTTATGGGAGTTGTGTTTGGGATGGTTGTAGCTAAAATGGTTGCTTAGGGTGCTATATGCCAACACTCATTGAAAGCTCTTACGAAAAATCTTGCCTTTCTTTTCGTAATTTCATTGAGCCAACATATTTGATAATTCGTACTCTGCAACTTTTGAACTGCCCACCAAAGCATGAAAGTAATTCACTTCAGTTCTTTCCCGGTATTGGTGTAAGAACTTCAATTAACATTCATTATAATATTTCTTTTGACATCTGATTATTACTATGTAAATCTTGTCACTGCTATGCAAATTTTATGCAATACTTGTCACATGATCTTTTATACTATTATAAAAGTAGCTGCAATCTGTTGTACCAGTATTCCCACTCTCACTTGCTTGAGTCCAGATCTAGTCTGCAAACTGATTCTTGTACTACGATCTGGTAAGAAAGTGGAACGTTATCGTTCACCTGTTTCGAGGTGCTGTCGTTCCTGGTTCCGTATTTGTGGATGATGACGCGCCTCTTCACTATGCAGCCCTGGTCAATGCCTTCCTTCAAAGTGAAGGTATCCAGCACATGCAGTGGCCTGCATTCGCCTGATCTGAATTCTATAGGGCATGTGTGGAATTTGCTCTGGAGACATATTGCTAGCCCTGCTCCACCCAACAAGCTCGCCTGTAATTGAAAACTGCTCTCCATTGAGGTATGAAACTCTGAGCACACAACTCATTCATACCCTTATCGGAAGTATGGGAAATTGTTTGGCGGCATGAGTGGCTTACCAGAGGTTCCCACACACAATATTGAATTTCAGAATCACATTGTTTCAATCATTCTGTTTCACTAAAGTTGA
This sequence comes from Metellina segmentata, assembly GCA_947359465.1. NCBI lineage: Eukaryota > Metazoa > Arthropoda > Arachnida > Araneae > Tetragnathidae > Metellina > Metellina segmentata. The sequence continues at coordinate 49,570,059 of OX375878.1, forward strand.
GACTTGTATTGAGAACCTCTTTTTCTTCCAACACTTTTCTTTGGATAATAAAAATCATTGTTATCCTTGTTTTGCACTGTTTTCTTCAATAACCCTGTTACACTCGAAAACCGCATTTTCATCCATTTCGATGTAGATTAACTGAATCATTCACATAAACGACAATTATGCTTAACTTTTGGCCATGAGTGTAGATTGATCATATTGATTATTGTAGATTCATTTATTTAGTAGGAAAGGGGAGCTTATAAATGGTAGGAAAATGGTGTTCTAATTTTTATTCTGTGATAAAATATTTATTTTTCTTTGTTAGTTCAGTTGAAGGTAATCCATTTGTATCTTATTAATCCCAATGTACAATTTCTTTCAATCTTCATGCAAAAAATTGCATTTTTGGTTTTGCTAATTTATTATTTTGTTTCAGATGAATCTGATGATGAATTCCAGCTCATGGCATCTGGAAATAAATTTATTTCTAATTTACCTACCCCTGTTAATGATAATGACTCTATGTGTAGCAGCGTCAGTAGTGACACAAGATCCGATTGGTCAAGTCAGTTTTATTCCATATCTTGTTGTGTCGCATTTAGTTTTCACTGATAAATTAGTTCTTAATTTTGTTTGATTTAATATTTTAGGCAATTGTTTGGGAGGCAATCCAAGACCATCAAAGCATAGAGGTAGATATTTTTCTCAGTAAAATTCATAAAACAGAGCTTGTTTATAAAAAAATAGAATACAGTCTGTTTACAATGTATCTAGCCATGTAATGTGAGATGAGATATTTTTTATCAAGGACTCGCCAATTTGGTGACTTGTCTCCTTAACGGCCATATTCACAAGTCTCGAGTTAACTCGAGGATCAGTTGATCCGCGAGTAAGAGTTAACTCGAGGATTATCAAAAACGGTATTCTCAAACGGCGTGTTAAGTGATCCGGGGATTAAAATGAGACGCTCGCTATGATTGGCTCCTCACGATCACATGATATTTGTTTACATTGGTTAGGACGCCCGAATCTGCATTCATACTGATCAAGCCCGTACTTCGCCGTAGAATTGATTCCAAATTGTGAATAAATAGGACTCGCACAGCATTTTAATATGGGTTTGGGAAAAGAAATGCAAAGGTATTTGATCTCAAATTGGAATTTTATGGAAACCTAAATTTGGCAAGAAAGAATTGTACACAATGTCTTGACAGATGTATGTAATCTGATTATCTTTGTACTTGTCAGTATGGGTGTGTGTTGGTGTCGTGACAAGTAACTTATATTATCAATTTTCTTTCATTCGTAGTAACTCAACAGAATAATTTTAATTCTACGACGAATTTGTATCTGCCATGGTCGTTTTCTACCGTTCGCTCTCTCCGGCTTAGAGGACAGAGGTGGCGCCATCTATCTTTTCGCTAAGCTGCTTGGTTAAGATTACGCAGCTATTTTTATTTTCATTTTTCTTTTGAATTTCAATAAAAATATGTTTAAATTTTTCCATTTAAGCAATTTTATTATGAGGAGATTAGCTGCTATTTAGTAGGTGCTCCGTAATGACAGATCCAGTTCAGTCGTCGCAAGAATTCTGTAATTGAGCATAGAATGAAATGTGTCCTCCATTTTCTTTTTCCAAAAAGATGGTACTGCGCATGCGTTAAATGTAACTCGCGAGTTAACTCGCCGATTTCGGAGGATCAAAATGTAACACCGAAACGGCAGTTTAAACCACGGATCAGGACTTGTGAATACGGTTTTTTCGATAACTCGCGGATTATCGTTGATCCTCGAGTTAACTCGGACTTGTGAATACGGCCGTTAAAGTTGTTTGGGAGCTCACACTTTTTCAAACATATCTTCCACTTTTCAAAACATCGCAAGCGCCATCTGGTGCCTCATTGCGTTCTGAATCACATCAATTATCTCAAATCTCTTCAGAGGCGATATGCATCGACTTCCTCTTAATCTTGATGCTCTATCCATTCTAATTACATTACCAATGATCGAATTCTTTCTAGACAGACCTTATATAAGAAGCGTAACTATTATTTTGATAAACTTGCTTAATGTAGAAAGTCAAATCTTAGTGTCGTTAATGACATTTGACTTATTAGTTTGACTTATTATTGTCTTGGAAAAGTTTTATATTTCTCGAAATTATCTTCTACAAATGAAGGATGGCTTCATTTACATACTTTTATGCTGGAAATATACACTTATATCAGCCAGACTTGTTTGTTAAGGTAACCTTTATATCCATTTTCATTGACTAACTATTGTCTAGAATTTGTTGTATTTAATTGATCTGGGATGGATGTTCTGAATGATTCAATATCCAGTTAAGGCATGACTCTTGCGTTACAATATAACTGGAGCAATGTATCACATTATTTTGTCAGTTAAGAATGCATTCGAGTTGTAAAAAAAATAATTTGTAGAACATATATTTTGCAGGAATTTATTATTTAAAAGTAACATTTCATTTCATTGCTTTAATGGACAATGTGTTATATCCACCTATCTGCTTTTGAGATGATTTACATTTAGAGTATCCCCTCAATGTTTCTTAAGGAACAAGAAAAAGGAATGAAAATGGGGAGTGTTTTAAATTTAAAATGCAGATTTTACATAATTGATAAAAATTTAGAAAAAAAATTGCTACTTATGATTTACAAACAGATTAATGCCTAGGCAAAAGTAGAATAATTGCAATAGCTTAGTGCCAGGATTCAACAGTTTGCAGTATTTTATATCTTCAGTCTAATGTTGCATCTATTACGATAAAATTATCAACTACAGTGAATAAGTAGGATCAATAGCAAAGGCCAAGATGCTTTTAGAAATTTAAAAGACACACAGCATACATTAAAAAAAAAATCAAAATTATAAGTAAGCCAAGCTACATATTGGACTAACCACCAGTCCAATGCTAGACTGAAATATGCTTGTGTGCAAATATGTTTCTGTACGCATACAGTGTATTACATGTCCACTGTTTTAGCCCTCTTGGTCTAGGGATGGATATTTGTAGGTACATGAAGAATAAGCCTTGTATAGCAAAAAATGAATAGAGTAAACCAAAAATTCTAACAAAAAATAAAGCGATATTTTGGTTACATGTTCAGTTAATGTGTGGCTTGCACTAGACACAAAATCAATTGTAAAACATTTTTGTATAAAATGAAGTAGGATACATATACAGTATAAAACCTTGATAAGTCGTCTCTCAAGAGTCCAAGAAATTTTAACAATGCAAGTGGAATAATTTTTTTTTATGGCAGACACTTGATTACTGATTATTTGTCACTACAAGGCCAGAATCGATGAGCCAATTGTAAAGGGGCCCCCAGTGGGTGGACATCATTACCCCTAACTAAGGACATCACATTTCTGTCCATGCCCTGACCCCGGATTTGAACCAAGAACCTTCCTATCCATAGGCTAGCTAACACCTTAACCACTAGACCGGTTGGTTGGCATATAAGTAGAAGGATGACTTATCCAGCAGAGTAACCACAGAATATATTCAATATGTATTACTATAAATTCCATGTTCATTTTAAATTTATCTCTCAAAGCCTTGTACCTTGAAAATCAGTGCCTTGAACTGAATCAACAAAGCATAATTGTCTCTAAAGCTTCAAGAATTTATGTTTTATTAGATGTTGAAAGAATTTTCTCATTTTAACTTTCATTGATAAAAAATGTGCTTTTGTAAAAATTCTGTAGTCAAATTTTTTTATGGTCATTTGAAACTGATAACTTACTGCAATATTGAAATCTGTCATTATTTATGTCAGGAATAATACATCCACCTTATTTATGATTTCAAGTAAATTGAATAAAGTATCAAAGTCGGTCCTCACTTGACTCAATTTTGATTGCCAATTGACACAAATCCTGCATGTTTTAAGACCTTTTCACAGTGAGTAGCATTTCAATTCGCAATGAGTAAACAAAGACATTAAATTACATTGACCATGAGAGTTGAGACTCTAATATTGATGCCTTATCAAGAATGATGAGTTAATCAGGTAATGATTTATGGAGTTTTACTGTGTTCAAATATAAAAATTCCTTCTAATTTATGTTTCCATGGTACCCAAAAATTTACCAATTCAGCTTGGGGTAATGCTTTTTAAACCTTTGGACTCAAAAATCTAAAGAAACGGGTTTCTTTTTTTTACTTCTGCTGTTCGCAAAGCTAAAATTCATAAAGGACAGCTAAAAAAGCAATTCAGCTGAATGTGCAATTCATTGTGTTGCACTGTAACAAGTGGTCACCATATTTTTAACTATGAAACATTGGTTTACTTTTTTTTATTTTCAGGCTCAACAGTACAAGCCATGCTTCAAGATCAGCTATCTGAACTCACTCATTTTCAAGGCAGCTGTAGTAGCATCTGTATCATCATTCTGCATGAAGATAGTGTACAAGAGTCTCTGAATAAGGGCTCAAATAACGTTTCAAATTCAACACTCTCTTTGAAGGAAAGGGCCGAATGCTTTTTCGATGATTTGTTGGTCCTTCAAATGTCTGGAATCAATTTCACAAATTTCGCTGGTGTGCGAGAATCTCTATCCTCAATATGTGCAGCTAATCACTTAAGGCGAGTTCTTAAAAAATTTGCTTTGTTACTGGATGATGTGAACTATCCTGTTTGAAATGGTTTAAAGACTTATCTTGCAAAAAGGTCTGCTTAAAATCTGCTCAGATGGCAAAATGTCATAAGTCACTTTTTTATTTTAATTTTTCGTGACAGTAATTTTAAGATTTAAGATTCAACATGTGCTATGGTTTTTGACTTATTATAATTTTCCACCTTTGTTTTCTTAAAAACTGAGAGAAAGACTTACGGCATTTTGCCACCTATTAAACATTCACAATCCAGACTCCAGGTTGGAACTTATTCAATTTTTTGGGAAAAGTGACTTGTAACATTTTGCCACCTGAGCCCAGAAATATTTTAAGCTAATTTGGGTGTATATCCTTTAAAATTTTGATACTGAATTGTATGAACTCAGTCATGTTTAAAATGTTTGAAAACTGCATTCATCTTCTTATGATAGTTGGAATTTAAAATATTGCCAACATTACCAAATTGACATTGAATGTTGCTAGTATTTTCAACTCCTTGTGCTGTCTCTTAACAAATTATGCCCATTTGTTGCTGTAGAAACAAATTTTATCCTAATTTCCATAGGGATACTAGAACTGTATTCAATGTTGTCAATTTATTTGAGGGTTTAGTGACTAATTGGGAATATATTTTTAGATTTTTACTTGTTGCTGATAAAATTTATACTAGTAAACTATCTCTGTCGATGGCTAACATTTACTTAAGACAAAATAAAATTAAGACCCACCTTCTGCAGCTACCGGAGCAGCCCTGTTCTTTTGTGACTACCACAAACCACTGTCAAGTGCAGCTTAACACATGAAGTTCTATTGCAAAAATGCTCAACCTGAACTATGTTCCTCAATTCTACTTGCATTTACGTAATTCATTTTACTTTGGACTATTTAAAAAAGAAGTTGTATGATTTTTTTAGAAATTTCATAAATCTACTTTGTTGAATTTTTCTGAGTTGCAATGTATGATTTCAGGATTCTTTATGTAATAAGTTTTTGTTTTCAATATCGACAGAGTTTTCTTATGCTATGCAATTACATTCAGTTGACATCTCTGGGATAAAAACTTTATAAATTAGCCACCAGTATGTTCAAATGAGCTCTGTTGCATCAGTGTCAGATTAGTATTACATTTGATTTGGATTACATGAAATAAAGATATTTTTGTTCCCTTGTTCAGAATAGGTTTTCAAAAGATAAATACAAGTGTTTGGCAACTGCTGTAGGTGATTTATTTCACCAACACTTAATTATTGTTGTAACTCCTTGCTGATTAACTAAAAACCAGAAAGGGGTCTTAAGTTGCCATTTGTCCAAATGCATTGCTTACATTTAACTTGTCCCCTGATTAAACAAATACACTTGTTCAAAACCATTCGAATCAAATGCCAACTTGACAGAGTCAGACTATACTAGCTGATATGAAGGATATTTATATCACATTTTGCTAGAGCAGTTGGTTGAATAAAAGCTTTTTGTTAACTTGACTGCTGTTTTTCATTGCATCAAATTAAAATTAATGTTTTGTTTATGACAGAATATTATTTAGTACAAAAGAATCTATAAATTTATGTAGTAATATTTAGATAAATGTGAGATTTCTCTATGTAGATATATACTTCTGAAGTATTGCAAAATGCTATGCATTTCTGTTTGAAATGAGTTATTTATAACTTTGAGATTCAGTGGTATCAAAATGGCTTACCAGCAATGGTTGACTTTCCAGACTATATATCATAATCACCAGGGTTCTCACATGTCAGGGAAAACCGGAAATTGTCAGAATTTAATTTCATCGAAAAAAATCGAGGAAAATTACACATATTCGTCCAAAACCTTGAAATTCATCTGAATGACATGGAAAATGATTGATCCTGGCATCTCAGATTCTTTGAAAAAAAGAAGCCAGTAAGATTCGTACAGTTTCGTATCACTTCATTTTATGAATATAATTTTTCAACAAATTTTAAAAGAAACTGCTAATATTTATCAGGTAAAGAATTTTGTTTTGTCTACTGGCTTAAATAGAAGAATTTCATGCTTATGAAACATTAAATCACAAATTGATTTAAGTCACATATGTTAAATTATTTGAACAAGTTATTTTAATGCAAAATTGCCTTTGCTTTGTTTATTAATTTTAACAATGTATAATTCTTTAAATTGTTTTTTTATTATTGGCTATTGAATACTTATTATTTCTTGGTTTTTCACCTTAAAAATGTTGTGAATAGTTTAATGTATGATCTGGAATATTGAAAAAACTGCCTGGGAAACCTGGAAAGTCGGAATTTTATTTCTGAAATAGACTGGGAACCCTGAATCACTTTCCTGTTCAGAACACGTTTTGTGTTATTGTAGCAAACCCATTCCTTTTTGACAAACCACAGTGTAGAACAAATATTCAGAGTGGACAGTGTTCTTAGTCTGTAAATGGTACTTTGTACCATGTTTATATAACAAATCTGGCAGGATTAAATTCCTCTTGGTTCACAACAGTAACATCTAGTATACCTCTTGACCAGATCTGTTTCTAAAAACTATTTACTTATAACATCTTTTACATTTTTAGGTTGATGGCTTCTTCGCTTTCCATAAGTGGAAATGAACTCTCCTCTTCTGCACAATATATTGTAAATTTTACCCTGTCACTGTATCAGTTTGAAGTTTTAGAATGCCTCTTCAACTCTGCAGATAAACCTCAAATGCCTACATATGTACCGGTATGCCTTCTAAATATTTTGTCATAATTTTTGTTTCCAACATAAGCGTTACCTTCCATCAGTGAATTTTGACTTAAATGAGAGACTGTAATGCTGAATACAGAGGGTGTTGCTGTTTTTTTTTTGGGATTAACATAAGTTTAGTATCATAACTTGTTAATCAAATACAATTTCAGTATGTTGCCTTTAGAACAACTTATAAAAAAATTAATCAAAATGGTGATAAATCAAATAAGTTCCTAACTGGAAGTATGTTTTCTTCTGTTAAAATGGACTATCAAATGTGTCGGATGGTACCTTGACAAATATTACTTGGAAAATTTGTATATACGCTTAAAATGTATTCAATGGTTTTTTTAAGAAAACCATTCCTTTTTTTCATTCAAAAAATTATGAGCGAAGTTTAAATTAAAATAAATTTATCTTATATTATATTAGTACCTGTTTAGTTATCTATGATTACTTAGACTCATACTAATAAGAGATATTCAGCATCCAGATAAAATAATTTCAGTTCATATAAATAGTTAAATCAGCAGCTGATTTAACTTAACTGCTGATATGAAATTTTGACTTGGACTATATTCTAAGCACCATTTTCATAAAATAAAAAATGATTAGCAATGAACACTTAAAGGGGAGGGGATTAAAGTCATATAATTTCTTAATGTAAGCATTCATTTAATGTGAAAGTAATTTCATTATAGAGTGATTATATATAAAGAATTGTTCCTTTTAACTTTATACTTTGTTCTTCAAAGATTAACTACTTGTTTTTATTTATCTCAATTTTTAATAAAAAAACTTTTTGGGTATTAAACTGCATCATTTAATTGACATCTTGTCAATTTATTTTAAGTACACATTTTACTCTTTAATTATCTGAAAACATACCATCATCATAAAGTCTTAAGTTTAAAAAAGTTAATAAAAAGTTTCATTTTTTGTGTTATTACCCTTTTAATGTTGGTTTTGGTGGATATTTTATTTGGATTTCTGTTTGTCTGTCGTTGGACCTTGTGCAATTGTACCTAAATCAATTGACTTAAAGTATTGTTTGCTCTAATAATAAAATTGACTATTTTTTGTCACTTGAGTTTAAGTTTCCTGAGAATACAAATCTTTCCCCTTTCTTCCAAAAACATATTTATAGCTAAATAATTAGAATTCCAAAATATAAGCAATATGCAGTTCCACTTAGACTTAAGGTCTGATTTAAGGGCCTTTGTAAAACCTTAATAGTTCTTGGAAGTTAGTTCTAAAAGTTAATATACTGTACATTTTATATCACCTGCATTCAAAAAATAAGGGCTATGATACTCATCCATGGCCAAGTGTCATCACAAATCGATGCATATTGTTTTGAGTTTGCTAAAAAATTGATGTTTCCATACTGAGTCAATGAGGTCCAAGCATTACATACGAGTTTCTTTACCTGAGTACTCTGTGATCTTTGTAAAATGTAGCTTAAAAAATGAAAATAGTCTAAAAAAGGAAAAATAGCCCAATCCTCATTTTTTATTGATGAGTGAAAACCACGATTCTCTATTGGCCATGACCCTCTACTCAGTTGCTAGGTTACTGAACATTGCTTCTGAAAATGTTTTGTATAATTTTATTAGCAGGCAATATTTCTGTATTACTTTTTGAAGTCCTTTAAAATTTGGTTGTATTTGACGACTGATTTATTTCATTAACAGGACACTTGTAAAATTTTTATGCAGCCAGCTACTATGGATTGTAATTTCTACATCTGCTTATAATTGATTGTAGAATGACTTAAACTGCAGTTAGCAAACATTAGATTCTTTATCCCAAATCAGAAAATGTCTAGAATACTTGTATTTTGAAAATTTCCGATTTGGGATAGTGAATTTATCTATTGTTTTAATTCTTCTGTTTAGGAACCTTGAAAAAACAAGTTCTACCTTTTATAGAGTAGTTGAAATTAATTAGAGATGAGCATCATCATGTTTTACATCATCATATTTTATTATTTTAGGTTTTAACTTCCATTAAAAACGATATTGAAGATGATACTTCTATTGAAGGAACAGCAGAAAGTTTCAAATTAAACTACCAACAAACACAACACACTACTCAGGTGGGTTTCAATATAGTTTATTTGTTTTTCTGTGATAAATTCAGGAATAATTAGATAATAATGATTTATTTTTACCTTTTCCAGAGCTGTCTTGTAAAACCTCCAGCCAATAGACTAGACATTCGTTTTGGCGATACAGTTTGCGAGTTTGACATTTCTCTCACGGACCGCATACAAACTCTACTGAATTTTCAAAATACTTTTGGCATGATGGATGCAAAGAATGACTGGGTACTTTTTCTGATGTTTTCGTTTAGTAAAAAAAATATTATTGCTATTTATGAATTAATTAAGGTATTTTTCATTGTTGTAGCTCAGTTATATTGCAAAATTAATTGCCATGTGCCTATTTGATGTGGCAAAGTCAATTCATGAAATTTAGTACATGCAAGTTTTTAATAGCTCAATTTTATCAAATACTTAGGACACACAAGGGTCCCTTTCTATTGGCTTTAGTTTTTTGGCGCTATTTTACGTTTATCCAAATTTTGTAATTAAAACGTCCTTTGCACGTTATAGTGTCTTGCTTTGCTATGGTATTAAAATTATTTTCTTCCAACAATGTTGGTTATAAGGCTTACATGGTCTTTAAAGTAATTATTTTTACAATTATACTTTGATTTTCTAAATATTTCTTGTTGAAAGGTAGAATCTGAATTTTCTCCCCAAAAACTTTGTTTCAAAAGTAGGGGAAGACGGGGTACAATGAAACAAGGGGTACAATGAAACATTACTTCTAAAATCAGTAAAATTTGTCACAGAAAGTTGAAATTTATATATATGTTATGCAACTATATGTTCCAATTACTGATGTGATTTGGATACATTCGCACTTCTACAACATTAGCAATAGAAGATTATTGGTTTTTCACCATTGGAAGTAAGTTTCTTTACTAAAAGTAATTTTGTTTCTTTTCCCTCGTTGCTATATGTAATAAATATTTTTTCTATACATTGTTATCTTTGTATTGTTGTCTTCATACCTCCAAAGCCAAATTAAAAAAAAAAAATATTAGAAGTTCTAAAAGGTTTTTTTATTTAGTAACCTCAGTATGGGGTACAATGAAACACTTGCAGACGGGGTACAATGAAACATGTTTCATAGTGCCTCCGGGTGAATGCATTTACTTGAAGTAATATATCACTGGTAAATATAATATCACTGATATAAAATAACATATTAATGGTTGTCACTAATATAAATAAAACACTTTTACTTAGGAAATGGCAACACTTAACATTAATAGGAAAAGGCAACACCAAATCAAAACAGTAATTTTGAAAGCATGCCAAATTAATTTTTTTTCCTTCAAAAAAAAATACAGATTTCAATAGTAGGTTTATATTTAAAAACATTTCAGAATAGTTTATTTATTTCATTGGCCTAAACTGCACTTACTACAGTTCACAATCCTCCTAAAGTTCTCAGTCAAAGGGGCCAAAAACAAATAGGTCAATTAACTTCTGGTGAAAGGGGTGTTCTTGTTACTATGTGTAGATTTATTAATGCTTCTGGAAATTCTATACCCCATTATTTAGTATTTCCTAGAGTAAATTTCAAGTTTAGAATGTTGAATGGAGCTCCGCCTGGGACTGCAGGCGATACAACAAAATCAGGATAGATGAATGTGGATATTTTTGTTAATGTTCTAACACATTTCCAAGCACATACACGATGTTCGAAAGAAAATCCAGCTGTACTAATAATGGACAATCATGAATCACATATTACGATTTCCAGTCTAAATTTTACGAAAGATAACGGAATTGTTGTTTAACCGTACATTCACATACCAGTAACAATTTGCAGCCTTTAGACAAAACTGTGTTCAAGTCACTTAAAAATTTCTTCAATCTAGCTACAAATAATTGGATGCTGTGTAATCCAGGTCGTTCAATCTCTATCTACGAGATGTCTTTTTTGCTTGGCACTGCTTATTGTAAGTCTTTCACTCCACAAAATATTACAAAAGGTTTTTCAGCGAATGGAATATGGCCTTTCAATACAGAAATGTTTTGTGAAGAAGATTATTTGTGTTCGTACGTGTTAGATAGGCCTTGTCCTACTGAAAATTATTTCCATGGTCAGTTTAATGAAACTGAAGACCAGACATACAAAACCTAAGAATCAGAAGTGGTAGACCTTGCCATTAGTAGATCAGAATCACCGACTGCAGGTTGTTCAGCAACAGTTCATACACCATGCACTAGCTCTAAACCTGTGAGGAAATACATTTCTCCTCAAGAGATAAAACCTTACCCCAAGGCTGGTCCAAGAAAAGAAATAAGAGTAGGAAAACAGAACAGAAAAGAAAAGACTTTTGTTCTAACCACGGCAGTAAAAAATGCTATATAAAAAATTCCATAAATATATTCTGTTGTAGAAATCATAAATTTAAATGAAGTCGAATGTGACTAAAATAAACTTTATAGGGTGAAAATTGCTTGCATCATTTGGAGTGTTTCATTGTACCCCAGTATGTGTTTCATTGTACCCCAGCATACGGGGTACAATGAAACACTGTGAGACATTTACTTTTTGTTATTTTTCAAACATAAAGATATTGTTTAGAACTTCATAAAAATTTATTTAGATGGGGAAAATACAAGATTAAAAGTATGCATTAACTATACTTTTGTGCATGCAAAATTGTGGATAGGAAAAAATAATTAGTAAATTTTGTTTCATTGTACCCCGTCTTCCCCTACTGTTTTATTCTTAAGTTGATATGAATGTTCTTACAAAACTTTTAGATTCATTATATTTGGCATACATTTCTATAACTGTGTATATTGTGTTTGAATTTTAAAATTTTATGTATTGTACTTAACAAAATTTCAATATAATATTTTTCAAGAAATTTCATAGGTTCCTTTACTGGAATTTTATTTTTAAAAAGGAGGGAAAAAGCATTTTTAATGTAATAAATATAATGGGTACAAATTATCAGCTTATGGTTAAATATTTTCATTTCTTGACTATAGATAAAAAGTGCTGTGCTATAAGAACGTATTTTCACTGTTTAAAAATGGTTTATTATACATTTTAAAATGTATTTTAGTTACAATGAAGTGTCAAACTACTTTGCTAAAAATTATGAATGACTAATATCAGTACACAAAAAGCAATTACATACTCAGCATTCAATTTTGCTAATTTGAATATACTTGAAATAAATATTAATTTCTTTTTATGCAAGATTTTTGAAAATGTTTTTAGAAAGCCTTTATTTTCTTAGTTATAATTTTTTTACTAAAATGTAACTGCTGTGTAATTAAAATTTTCTTTTCAGCATAATGCTGATGTTGGGTGTGTCACAAGAAGCTCAACTAAAACCGAGTTAACTATTTCAAGTCCAAATTTCATTGTTAATGTCAGGTAATATTTGTCTATCTTTACCTTAATATTTGCCGAAAATCCTTAATTTTAAAAAGAATTACTGGAATGTTTTATTTTTATCCTGAAGCCAAGCTCAATGATACTCGTCCCAGGTCAAGTATTGTCAAAAGTCGGTACCTAATTTTTTGAGGTTGTTAAAAAAATGATGATTTTGAACCGAGTCCATGAGATCCAAGCATTGCATTCATGAAAGTTTCTTAACCTGTGCACTTGCAGGTTAATCTATTGTGATCCTTGTAAAACATCAGCAATATCTGACGATATATTGTCATCATCAAAATTGGTCAGTTGTCGGTCATATCGTCAAAACTAGTTGGAGTAAAAAATTGTGTCAGAAAATGTGCTAAATAAACTTTTTAGTATTGAGTATTTGCATAATACCAGCAAGAGGTTACAAGGCTTGAAATTCATCAATAACGATTGCAGGAAATGACCTCATCTGACTGTTGTTGAGTTTCATTAGAATGACAAGCTACTTGATGTATTTTAGCCATTAGACCCCTTAAGTGGTAAAATTAGTAAATGAATCCGGTAGTAACTGATTCTGTATTTCAATCCATTTATTGCCATTTCTCAGTATGAAGATAAAGCCGATTTCTGTGCACATTGTTCTATCAGAGATCAAATACAGGGTGCCATTGCTAATCTCCATATAGATGTATATCACTAGAACTGCCCTTGTACTTATCCTATAAAATAGTAGAGATCAGTTCGATAGACACTCGTGTGATTTTAGAAAAAAGAAAAAGCATAGAGCCAATAAAGTGGACACTATGGGGTGCCCTGAAGTATAACATACTCTCTTGTTCAGGGCTCTCTATTTTTAAGTTAATGTATAACTTTCCTCTGTCAGCCATGACTAGCAAGTTTTGTAGCCATCTTATAAAATTTTTGTTATTGGAAGACTTTCTATATTATGACATGAAGAATGTATGGCATGGAGAGATTTTACATATGGTTGATATGCCTCAAGTCCTAATATACCCATATGCTCTTTCTGATGTTCTCGGAGGCCAAATGGTTCCTTTTGACTAGCATTTCTTACAGCATTACCTAATTTTAATTAATGCTCTGATGAATAAAAAGAAAAGAGTTCTAATTTTATGCTCAAGTTCATTGAAAAATTAAGGTACCAAGTTATTTTTAGAACTATCATGAAAACTTCAGACACAAAGTCTACATCTGTCTGGTACTGTTGAATTGGACTTTATCCCATTTTCTTTCACCGGGGGTACTTGGAAGAAATGTATTAAAGTTTGTCATATTGGCACACTTAATGACCAATTGGAAACATTTGTTCCATGATTTTTATTTCTAGCTTAGTATATCTGTACTTAATGATATGAGCAGCTCTCATAGTATGCAGTAACCATGTCACCTACGTATTATTTAGTTAACATGTGACTTACTTTTTTTCTGAACTCGACCATTTGTAACTGATTTATTTTTTGTTTGTGTTCAGATTCCCCATACCTGACTTGCGATCTGTTCACGACATCAATCGAGTTCCATGGTGGCAGCAGAACTTGCACAAAGAAGTGTTGATTTTGGATGCGAAAGATGTTACATTCAACACAATATTAGATGGCAATGACAGTCAGGGAAAATATGAAGTTCAGTGCCGTGATCTGCATGGTAAATAAGTTTGCATATAACTTTCTGAAAATTACACACCTTCCAAAATTGTCATCTCTATTCTAGACCCAAAATTGCGTTAATTCGTTGACCAATTAAAGTTCATAGGCATAGTATGTAAAATTCTGAAAGCTAACAAAACACTAAATGTCTTCTCTTTTTCAGCTGAAAGATTTAGTGTAATTAGATGTATTTCAAACATTAGCAGCCTTGTTTAAGCAAATTATTTTCTTGGGCCTTTGCATTGTAGTGAAAAGCTTTTTTTATGAAGCATTCTTCATCCACTAACTACATAACTAATTGATACAGGAACTTAAAATTTTACACTTAAAAATATTCAAAAGTTTTTCACAAAAATGATTCTCTGAATTAGCTCATGCCTCATCTTCTGTAATAGGTTCCACATTCTGAAGTAAAAATAACTATCTACGTAAATGGATGTTTTAAATATGACTCATTTAGACAATGTCTAATTTTGTTCGTTTGTGTATCAAATCAATGTATTTTATCTGATATGTGTTTGTGAAGGAATTGTGGATCAAATCTAGGTTTTATACTTTTCACAATCACTTTTAACAATTAAATTTTTTTTTCTAGGTCTCTTAAAGTTATCTGATGAGGATGAGCCAATTTCTTTCCTCAGAGTCTCGGTTGATCCAGATGTTGATGAAGTTTCTCAAGACAAAGGATTTGACTGGCCAAGGTATGTTGTGAGTCTATTGAGAAAACAGATGACCTTAGAGGAGTTCATTTGTTTGAAGGTGGTTAAGTTCTGGAGAAAGAACTACCATACACAAAACCATGTATTGCAACCACATTCTGTAGTTATTTCTTTCCCAAACCAGTAATCACCGATATTGCTTCTGGTACCAACAGATAAAATCTAAAGTTATAAACCATGCTAAAGCCACAATTGTGGCAATTCTTTATTGACATTTAACCTGCCCCTAATTTATCTAGTTGTCTCGTTCAAAACCACATGATTTAAATGCCAACTCTGGACAATTGTCATAAGTTTATGCACTTTTATTATAAGACCCTTGAGAAAATATTTTCATTATTGAATATGCAGCATGATAAAACTTAGCTTAAATATTTAGGATGTTATAGAGGTATTAAAAGACTTTTATTTAGAAAATCTAGTCCTTGAATATCTAACATTTCATGCTTTGTGTGTGTGAAATATGTTGTAGATTGAAGATTTCTTGTTAAAGTTGAAAAAGGATTCTTATTGCTTTCATCACATGCCAACCGTTCCATATTTTTCAGAATG
Organism: Metellina segmentata; assembly: GCA_947359465.1. Classification (NCBI taxonomy): domain Eukaryota; kingdom Metazoa; phylum Arthropoda; class Arachnida; order Araneae; family Tetragnathidae; genus Metellina; species Metellina segmentata. Next base: position 49,585,818 of record OX375878.1, read on the forward strand.
ATTATGGATATTCACACTTTTACTATGGCAAATAGTGAAATGATAATGAAAAATATCACTAAATATATTTGTAATCTTTTTGCAAATGAATATATTTTTAGTTGCTATATTTTATTACATTTACCAATCTATCAATGAAAAAATTTGTGCTCTAATTACTTTTCTCGGAAAGTTTGAAATTTTATGATTTTTTCGTAACTTATTAATCCTATGAATGTATTGTATTTTTGAAGCCAATTCAAAGGAATGATGAAAAGTTCTTTCTTTACATTTCATTAAAAATATTTCTATTCAATGTTATATCCAATTGTGTAGTTATTTTCAGACTAAAATTTAAATATTTATACTTAACATTGTTTTGAAATGGATATTCTTGTTTTGTAAACCTTTTCTACTGTCAGGGAAAAAGCTTTTGATTGTGAAAAAGTATTTAAAATTTCATTTAAAACATCAAATGTCCTGAGAATATTTTTAAAGCAGTATCAATGCAGCCAAAATAATAAAATATAGCTACAAGAAGTTTTTTTTTTGTGTAAGACCACAATTTTGTTTCAAAATAACTTATAAACTAAACATTTATTATTTTTTGCACATTGTTTTCTCTATGAATGATAATTTATAAAACATGACATCAGTCAAATTGCAGCGTCTATTTGAGCTACAAATACGACTCTTTCGAGCACATATTTTGCTATGTTTAAGTATATTTCTAGATTTATTTGTTCAATTTCTTCCCAAATGTTTTGTATGCTGAATTGTTAGCATACACTCCTTCACTAAACATTTTTTAAAACCTACCCTGTCTAATCAAGGGAACGAGGTCTGTCAATATCCCTTGATTTTAACATAAGGCCACGAAATGCAGCCTTTAGAATTTGTTTGTATGCACAAACTGGGTATGTAAGCTCTTCCTTGATCCTAAAACTATACAAGCTGTAGAGCTTTTGTCAATTAATTTCAGACCGAAGGGGATTTTGCAAAATTGCATATTGTTCACAATTGATACTAACCGCATTTTCATTAGCATCCTTGTAAAAAAGTCCAATAATGACTCCACTCGAAACTGTACACCAAACAGTTGATCAATGGGGATGTAGACATTGTTCATGAATAGACTGAATTTCTTGATCTCCAGTAATGGCGGTTATGTTTAATTATGTATCCACTGTCGAAATAAGGTGTGAAGAAATCGAACGAATCACATGTTCAAAGACACCTTATTTTTCATCACGACCAGAAGTAGTTACATGCCGGATATCATATTCGTTAAATTGTCATTCATTAAATCAAGAATTTGAACGAAAAATTTAAAAAAAATGTTTGTTTAAAAGTTATTTTAAATCAAAATTGTGCCCTTGTATTAAAAACGCCCTATGTATTTTTAAATAGTTACTTGGATCTCTTTAGTTAAAATTGAAATGACTCAATAATGTAACATAATTGAATGAATGTTAAAGAATAAGCCATTCTCACCAGAAAATTGTATTTTCAGTTCCTGTAGCTTTATTAAAGATCGGCAATATACTTTCATGTGTCCTCATGACTGCAGCATTCTTAGATTAAGGGATTAGTTTTTTTATCGAATTGCATTGCTTAAAAGTTACTTTTTAATCCTTAGACTTGTGATACGTTCAACAACCAGAGGCTCTGGTGTAGCCCTTGAAAGAGATTATGAAGAAGAAGCAGAATTAAACTTGTACAGTTTGAGTGATGTGCTATTGTCTAATATGGACACAGAGCCTTCTCCATTTTGCTCAACATCTGTTGCATATGGTTCGAAGTTACAGAAAAACACCCCAGAGAAGACTGAAAAAAGCAGTATGTCTTTGGATCATGATGAGGTATTTATTTCTTCAACATTTGGTACACACACAAATTATCAAAATCTAATTGCAAATCTAATCAAATGAGCATTCACTGCTTACTATTTCATGTAAGCAATTAAGGTATGCATTATTTTGTGTATATATATATGACAAAAATTAATTTATAAAACATTGTACTCTTTAATGAAAAAGTACGGGGACAGAAATCTAGTTCTTGTTGCCCTACGTTTCTTGCATAACTTGCCTAATTTGTTTAAAATTGTTATTGAAAATAAAATATTTAAATTAGTTTTTTTTTTAAAATTCAGCTGTTTAAAATGTTTAAGAGTGCACATACTTAATTAGGGGGAGCAGGCATCTTGGGGATATTGACATTAGGGTCTATTCTCACATTAGGGTCAATTCACTCTTGAATTTCTATTATTGTATTCTCAGGATGCGATTGAAGGTTCCCACTATGGTTGGAAATCTTTTTACTTTCAACAATAAATCAATGATAAAGCAAAAACATTAGAAAGTGCAATTGCTCTTTTCCAGGATTAGTTTCAAATAATACCTATGTTATGTAGGAAAATTTAAAAAAATATAGTTGATATATACTAACAACCAAAGTTTAATTATTATTGACTTACACAAATTCGATAAGTATGTGTTATAACAACAGTAGATTGTGTAATGTATTATTTTTCACTGTTGATTTGATTCACTGAGAAAAATCGCAAAGGGGTTTTAGAATTTAAATCTATATATATTTATATTTCACTAATGTACATGGCACATTCATGGGCGTTATTCATACATTGGTGAATTTGTGGCAACATATGAACACAAAATGAAGCAATATAAAGTCAGCCACTACAAGATTAATTCAACAATTTTAGTACATATTTTAAGTATTCTTTATTTGAGCTAGTAGCTGCAATGTATTGCTAAAATGCACACAAAAAGCTTTCACTGCACTAATGAAATTGTTAGTAATCTGATTACAGAATGCAAAGGAGGAATTAGGAAGATATAACTTACTACTGAAAATGAAATATGATCCCCCCCGGAAATAGGTTAATGTATAAAAAAAGTATTGAAACAGCTTTGAACACTTGAACGAGATGCAATGAAAATTGATGTCTTGAAGTGAATTTTGGTTACAAGACAGGTGTGAACTTTTTACCATACACTTTAATGAAAACAAGAAAAAACATCAGTAAATTTGTTTAACAAGTGTAAATAAGATGCTGTTTAATATTTTTGATCAACTTTATTTAATTTTAACATACGAAATGTGCATATGATTGCTTATATCCATTACAAATGGATGAAATATGAGTGATGGACAACTGCTATTGAAGGGTATGAGCAATGTACAAACTTATATACAAATGCTATGTATGAGTTATATTAAATATGTTTTACTTGATAGTAATGTAGTGATAATAAACTCATTTAATTGAAGATTTTAGTAATTGAATATGCTGCAATAAATTATGTTTTATAGCTGTCAATTTAATTAAAGCTATGTATCTTCCATTGAATTTGTGTAATTGTAACTGTAAAATGTCAAGATGGAGGATTTGACACTAAAAGTGTTTTTTGTTTCATATAGGTCATCAAACCTGCTGACAAAGAGACTATGTCTCATTTTATTGAAGAGATTGTTAATAAAAGTCAGTGTTTGCTCGAGTTCTTTCTTCCCACCGTAAATGTTGTTTTCCCAAGCAAAGATTTATTTGAATTGTTGTACAACAGGTAAATATTTATTAAAAATGTTTTATTTTTAACATTACTGCAGTACAAAGTCCAATATCCGAACCTCGGCCATTCCGGATTATTTGCAGTTTTTTTGTGTCAAAAAATCCTAATCTAATGCTTTGTCCGCAGAATATTTACACCTGGAAATACTAAAATAGCAGATACAGGAGATAGACTAAAATAGCACCAATGCTAAAATAGCAGATGTATTAATAAAAATAATTTAAAAAAAAATGAAAATAAAACTTTTAAACACAAAATGCAACAAATTTTACTTACAAATCTTCTAATTTTTCTGTGGGGTATTTACTTTGAACATGTCTGTCGTTTTGCATTGTTTCATCAATTTGGTACAGTTTAAACACCTTGTACTTTAAAAATTGAAGAGGGGAAGAGGCGGAAAGGTAGAAAAAAGTGAGAGAAAAAAAATGCCACTCAGTAGCAAAACATCAGGATTTTGAACATCCGGGTTAGGGACTTTGTACTGTATTTGTTTTTTGTACCATTGTGTAGTTTATTTTATTGTGCAAATATACAGCACCAAGTCACAAATCTGGATGTTCAAAATCCGGATGTTTTGTTAACTAGCGTTTTATTATTTTCTCACTTTTTACATCTTTCCGACAATTTTTAAAGAACAAGGAGTTAAACCTGGACTTAATTGATGAAACAATGCAAAATAACTGTCATGTTCAGAGTAAATACCAAACAGATAAGTTAGAAAATTTGCAAGTAAATATAGTGGTATTGCATTAAAAGTTTTTTTTTTTTCCTTTTAAAAAAATTAATCCTATTGATATATCTGCTATTTTACTATTGGAATCGCAAAATTCGCTCGATGTTTGGTTAGATTAAGGTTTTTTTTTGACAAAAAATGCAAGAAATCCGGAATGGCCGAGGTCCGGAGGATTTTGGATTTTGTACTGTTTATGTATTTCAAAATTATTTATTTGTAGAAACATTTAAAATGTCTAAGTATATCTTTATATTTTCTCTATCCAATTATAGCTTTATTTTTTATAAAACTAGAGGACTCTGCCCCCCCCCCCAAAAAAAAAAAATATTACGTTGAGAGGTAGTCTTTAAAAAAACCTCACGGCTGAAGACTGAAAATTTGTATGTGTTTTGCTCACTTGCAGAAGAAATTTCGTTTTTCTACTTCGACACTTAATAAACCCTAAAACTAATAGCTGCATCGGAAAAAAATCTTCACAATTGTCCAGGGAACACGACGAAAACAAACCATGTTAATTTCGTATTTTTCTGATCCGTACTTTCTCGGGAAACCATCTAAGATTCTAGCTAAACAACACAGTTTTCAATCCTGCGACAGCAACTTTTTTCAATATAGAGAGATTATTTATTTGTACATTTAAACTGTCCAACTATGTATGTTTATATTTTATCAGTGCAGTAGATCTCTGGATCTGGAGTTTTTGAAATTTTTTTAAAACCTGATTGCTCCTATAATTTAATTTTATCTATGACTGCTATTATATATTTGTATAATTATTTATGACTGCTATTTCTATTTTCTTAAGTGAAATAAAAAATGTTAGCTTTTTAATATCACACAACAGCACATGCCCTGATACTGAATGAGAACTGCTCTTGCCACAAAGTCTGGGTGGTGGACATCTCTATAGGAACAAGGCTTGTTCATTTGGAGTAAAGATGTATTTTGGAAGTTAATTTTTTGTTTTCTCTGAATGTTAGCAAGGGGAAGATATTTAAAAGTATTAATCTTCTCAGCAACTAGTAAAATTGGAAATATTTTTCCAATTTATCCTGAAGTGTGACAATTTTCACTAATTTGGATATATTTATTCAGGTATCACTTTTGAAAAATGGGATAAGATCTAGTTATCTAACAGATAAGTGTAGACTTTGTGGTAGGAGCAGTTCACACGTTATGCAGACAGTAATTTCTATTGAAATTTTATTTAAGATGAACATGGTCAGAAATCCCTTACCTTTTTATTATGGTTCACAATGTCAGCACTGGACTTTAAGAACTCTGGCATACGATAATTATTTCAGAAATATTTCTCTTTTATATTGGTTTTCATTCTACTATAAATTGCTATTTCTTTTGAAGGTTGGGTAATGATCTACTCTTGTGGGAAAGGACTGCTTCCACACCAAAAGCTTCTCATGATCCAAATGGATTCAGAGTTCATATCCCTGGACTGGACTTCAATGGAATAGTGCCTGCAGTTTCAGATTTTCAAGAATTTTCTACATTTAAACAATTCTCAAATGGTTCGTCTCTTTTTATGTTTGTCTTATGTTAGTCAAGTTTGTTTATTTAAAAATTGTTTATGAGAAAAACAGCTTGAAAATATTCATTTCATCTTGTAGAACAATGTGTTTATTGAAGAACAATGACATATTTTTGTCTGCTTTTTTAAACTGGTGACTAGCCATGTGAATTGTGTTCTGGCTCTGTACATCAGTACTTCTGGTACAAGTTTCAGTCTAAGCATAGGTTTGATTTACTAGTTTCTCATCTTAAAATCGTTAGGGGTATCTGGGTCACAAAAGTATTTGGCCTCCTCCCATTTCGAACTATATTCATGTTTTTTATAAAGATGTAGTTAAAATTATAATTTAAAATTTTACGCCATCGAAGCTGTCTATTTGAGACACAATAAAAATAATGGAATAATTATTGTTGGTTTTTCTGAGAAAATATTTAAAACTAGCAGAATTACCAGACCTTACTTGGGCTGAATTGGTTAACTATAGATTGAAAGTGACAAGAAAAAAAAATACTTTTCTCTTTCATAAATAAAAGCCAAATCATTTAAGCTTGAGTAAAAGTAATTTTTTGACACATTTTCGACATTTTTATATTTATTTACTTGCCACCGTGTGGCTAGCCAGGCATTGCCCGTGCCCGTGGTGTTGGTTTGCTCCACGTGCAATTTCGTGATGTAAGGTATTAAGCTGGTGTAAAATTTTCCGTAGATTTCAAATCCTTTGAAATTTTTACTCTATCTTTAACCATCTAGGAGATAGAAAGAAGAACTTTGACTTCCGTCAAAAGATTTATCGCCTGGTTGGGAAATCAACCATGCAAAATCAAAGTGGAAGCAAAAAAAATAATTTTCTTTGCGTTTTGCAGATGAAAAAAAACTGGGCATGATTCCAAACCCTGACTGCAAGGTAGCATGAGTAGAAAAAGTTCTCCGCATTCGAGAAACCAATGGAGAATAAAACTATGAAATTCATTTAAAACTCATCCAGATTGAATTTTAAAATTCGCCGCAACCCAAAAATTGAAAATAATTTGGACTACCTGTGTGCCAAATCTCATTGCTGTAAGTGCCATAGAATCGTCAGGATTTTGCGGCCCCAAGCAAACAAACAAACAAACACTTTCTTTTATAATAGTAGAGATTATTATTTTATTTCTACAACCTACTTTGAACACACGTCCTATACAGGCATGTCCATCCAATAATATTCACATATATTCACCCCTGCTAAAGGTACAAAAGGAAAGGTAACAGACGCTAAGGTAACTACTACAAAAGACGATTTTGAGAGGATTAGGAATTCCCTTTTTTGAGCAATTTTACTGGGAAAGAACTTAGATCAATTCATAAAAATGACGAATCTATGGTGAAAACTCTAGCACTCTTAATTTACCTGCTAATATTTTTCTATTTGTGGCACTCTTTGAATTTCGCTACCATTTTTCAAGCATTAAGAGAAATACACTATATGGACACTGCAGATTGGAGGAGGATCCATCTTAGTGTGGGGTTGTTTTTCCTGGTTAGGACTTGACCCATTGCTTTTCGTACCTGGTACCATGAACGCTGACGTGTACCTCGACGTTCTGGATGATTCAGCCTTGCATACACTGTGGCAATAATACGACGATGATGGTTGTTTCTTCCAACAGGATCGAACTCCATGTCATGCTGCAAAACGTGTGCTGAACTGGTTTCCTGAAAATGAGGTGAATTTGTTTGACTGGCTTGTTTAGAGTCACAATTTCAATCTGATGTTCAATCATTGTTTGACAAACGGAACGACACAGCCCTTTCTTCACAACAATCTCTTCTTACAGCCTTGTAATAGGCATGGCCAAGTATTCCTGCCTAGACTTAGAGAACTTGTGAAAAGTAAGCCTCAACGTGTTGCAGCTGTAATGCAAATGAAAGGAGGGTCTACCCGTTACTAAATAGAATGCACTTTTATAGATAGCACTTAGAATGCTAAATAGAATAAAGCACTTTTTCTGAGAAACATGCAGCATCCAAATACTTTTGTCCATATAGTGTATGACTAATCTGTTTGACAAGATATTTACCACTAAGTTTATTTTAAAGCATATACATTTTTGTCTTGAAAATTCTGTTTTGTGGTACATGCAATTATGAAAGAATTTGTTTTTAAGTTTGAATTTCTTCAGTACAGACCAAGCAAAGGTAGACTATTCCATTTTTTAATGGTAAATCGATTTGACAGTGTTTCTTCCAGAGAAAATCATTGTTTCAAACAAATTTTTGATATTAGTTGCTTAAATATGGATTCAATTTGTAAAATTAACCACCTTCACCTTCTGTTGCTACGAAAAATAATTTGTTAGATTTCAAAAGTCCTAGTTCGGATATTTTTAACATTAACATTCTTTCATAATGGTAAAATTCTCCTAAAATTTTGCTCTTCTCTAACTCACAAGCAGCTTTAAGTCAAATACTTTGCAGTGGTTTTGCGTGTGATGAAAAGGAATTACAATTTATTAAATTATAAATTAAAACAAATAAAACAAAATAAAAGTTGTCAAGAAAAGAAGATATAAATTCGTGATTTATTTTTATCCCTCAAAACCACACAGTTGCCACAATTTACAATTAAAAATTGGACTAAATTTTAATATACGAAATTAATTTTGAGCAAAAAGAACTGAAAATATCACTGCATGTGGAAAACGATCACGAGTTTCTGTCTGGTTGCAAAATATCATCTCCCAAATATTCAGAAATAGTTTATACTTCACTAAGACAATAAATACGACTCAATATATATATAAATTAAATTCCGGAAAAATTGTTTTTGAAAAATAATTGGTTTTTAGCAGCACTGCTAAAACAATTCATGCAATCTCCCTGCTCACTATACCTTCCAGCTACTCCCAAACTACCAAATTATAGTTTATTTAAGTATAGTTATTCAGATATTTTAACATGAAACGAATAAATATGTAGGCAAAGAAATTTTAAATGTATTCATTAAACTAATGTATGATGTATCAAATATAGAAAATTTAATTAAAATATGTTGAATGAATCGTATGCAATACTCGTACAGACACAGAATGGGAAGACATAGACATACTTACTTAACCAAATTCAGTCACTGAATGTAAATAGTACTCACAGTATGCAAAGTTTCATGAAAATATATTCTACCATTTAGATGTAGCATGGGCACACTCATACAGATGGACAGACACCAAACACGGAATAAATGGATAGAAAACTTAAAAGGCTTGACAAAATGTTTAATGTACAAACACTCCATTCTTATTTATATAAATTGTGTACCTGATTTCCTGTGCTATTATAAAGTATTCAGCCACCTTCCATGTAACAAATGCTAAATGTTCTTCAAAGCTTTAATCTTTAGCTCATGTTCTAAGCATTAATACTTAGTACAATGCTCTTCAAAGAGTAATGATTTATAAAATTGTATTATGTCTTGGAAATGAATCTCTAAAAAATGTTTTAGATTCCAATTCCGATTCTGAAGAGGAGGAAGAATCAAACTTCTGTTCTGTATATGAATATTGCCAAAGGCAAAAGGACAGGCATAAGAAGAGCAGCCAGAACAATGCTCTAACAAAACTGTCGATCTCATTTGCTATTACTAAAGGAAACCTTACTATCCACACTCCTGTGCAGGTTTGTTGTAAATTCCTTTAGAAAATGTTATTATTTTTATTTTTGTTCTTTCTAGTAGGATATGTAAAAATATTCATTAAAGCCTAATTTCTAACTTATTGTTTTTTGATTGCATGTGAAATTTAATATGCAAAAACCTTGCATATTCGACTTCACCTGTGTTTATAATCCAAGATCAATGTTACTTGTCCAAGGTCAAGTGTCATAAAAAAAAATCAAGGGTTAAATATATGAAGGCTAGCTAAAAATTGACCTTTTTAAATGGAACCCAACCCTAACACTTATGAAAGTTTCTGTACATGCACACTAGAATAATCCATTTGCGATCTATGTTGACGGTAGCCTTCAAAAATAGAACTAAAAATGTTAATTTTATTAAATGTCATTAAAAAGACCCTAATTTTTTTGCTCAGTGAGCAGGAACTAGTTACTTTTAAACCTGCTATTGCTCAACCAATTTCACTTTTAGGTGCAAAATAAGAGAACAATAAATCTTTTGTGCTGATCTCCTGATGTTACTCAGAATCCATTTTAATTCAGGTCCCAAATTAATCATCTCTTGTGTACAATTTCATGATTCAAATCAATTGAAGTATTTTTTCTTGCAATAGCTTAATTCTTAGTTACATTTAACATTTCAAAAAAATTAATTAGATGAATTGATTTAAAAATCAAATTTTAATCTCTTTATGTTACAGGACAGCTTGTTGAATGTGCTTCCAGATGTTAGTGGGGTATTGCAGCTCAATGTGCAGGATGGTTCTATTTTCATTGCATCATCTTACAAAGGAGACCCAAATGAATCTTATTTTTGTGTTACTTCAGAGAAGAGCATTCTGTATCACAATGGTAATATTCTTTTTGTTCCATTTTGAAAAGAATTGAAAGTAATTAGCTTAATTTTATCATGGACATTTTTTTTTAAAGTTTAAACTTGTTTTGGGATTTTGGATTTTGTTCTAACTATATATTCTAAAAATCTAATAAAACATGCTTAAAATATTTTTGCATCATAAATGTAAAATATTTAACAAAAGTAAAATAAATAAATTTTTATAAGTATTCATTCAAAAAAATAGTTTGAATTAACTTCAGATGACCCCATTCATTACATGATAGAAATGTAAAAATCTTCAGTGTAAATAATTTTTCTTCAATAATCTACATGATTTTAATTTAATAACTATGAACAAAAGAAAATAATTTGACTTTCTGGCACTTTTTTTTTACTGACAAAAAATATAAATTAAAAACTTTGTAACTTTTTCTCTTTTATTATACTAGGTCTGTCACTTGTGTATTTATAAATTATAGCACATTATCAGCCGTAATCATCTAGTTAATCTGTGGATCATCAAATCTGCCTGTCAGTTAAACCAGGGATTATCTGAGAACCACATTCAACAAGCACAAATTAAGTGATCCACTAATTAAAGCAATATATTTCTTTCCTTGCTTTCCTACGCTGGAATAGTTTGAGCGCAGGAAATGGAATCTGTTGATTTCTTGACAGCAGAGGTCAAATTTGTATTGGAAAAATTTAAAAGTTAAATTTAAAAATTATTTATTTAAAGAAAATCATATTTTTAGGTATTGATCTAATGTAAAATTTTCCGTAGATTTCAAAACCGTTGAAATTTTTACTCTATCTTTAACTATCTGGGAGATGGAAAAAAGAACTTCATAACTCCTGTTAAAACTTTATTTCTTTTTTTCGTCGGCTGAAATTGTTTTTCTGCAAAATCAAATGGAAACGTAAAAAATAAATTTAGAATCTTGTTGCCATTCTAAATTAAAACAATAATAACATTATATGCCATAAAATTTGGTGCAGCTTAGTCAAATATGACCCTTGTGCCATAAAGCCCTACTGGTTACCAGGTGTAGGTTCAAGTTATAAATGTAGATGCCATTGCCTATAAATTCTGTCCTGATATGTAATATTAGTGTGTATCATTAGTAGCAATGCAATTCTCAAACGCTAGGGTGTGGAAAAAATCATGTTTAAAAATCAATCATGACAAAATCTGTAAGTGATGGTAGGTATATTTCTGTGGTGGGAAAGGTTGAACATTTTCATATTTTTGTAGGAGCTGCCACCCAGCAGTCCACAATGCCTATTGTAGAACCTCTCAGCAGTACCAAGCCTAGTAATTTGAATTGTATTATATATGCAACAGAAGAAGGAATGCGATTGAAATCCAAATCCTATGATATGTTCAAATATAATGATATGTTGAAAATAGCTGTCCATGTTGTACATAATCCAAAGCAGCAGTTAAAAGTAAGTAGCTCATTGTTCCACTATAGTCTCGGAATTATGCTATTCAAATTCAAAGTATGTTTAATAATAGTTCATTTGGCATTTTAATCTGTTTCATTGTATCTACATAAAATATGTATTAAAAAAGATGTGTGCATGTATGTGCATATTCTCTGTACATATCTACAGTTTGACCAATCCACATCAAATTTGGTACACTTATATTTTAGAACATTGGAAAACATAGGCTATTACTTTCATGTCTTCAGATCAATCTGTAGCACTTACAACCATGAAAATTGGCATACAGGTAGTCCTAAAAATGCCCCTCAAAGCCCCAATTTTAAAATCTAAAATTTTTTTTTTGCCAATAAATGAATATTGACAAGGAAACACGTTCTACAGGAAACAACACAGGGATATATCATGGTCATATTTGAGCATTACATTTCATCCCAGACTGCATTCCCAGACATGTTTACTTTTATTCGTTTAAACTTTCCATAGATGTAATTAAAAAAATACTTTACAATGCTATTTCATGGATTCACACTTGCCCCACATGAGGAAAGTATATAGCTCACTGTTTTCTTATTTGAAATATGATAGAATTGCATATAATTTTATTTGTGCTTCGTTTTGATCTGCACAACTTCCTCACCAAAATTCTAAGTATTCCAGCATGAAACTAAGCTTTTTGACACTTCAAGCATTTCCAGAAGTTTACAGCACCTACTTAAATCACACATTTGATATTTAATGGATATACTTATCCCCACGAACATGCTTTCCCCACCTAACCTTAAGCAAAGATACAGTTTACACATCACAAGAACAAGCCTAAAAAAATTATTAAGCAACTGTTTTACTATGCATCTGAAATATTTGGCACTCATGCAAGTTGAATAATATGCATGCAGTTAACAAGGAATCTATTATAGAACGCTAGTGCTATGTACTACAAAAAGTATTGATTAATTTTTTGTTTTACTTTTGTTCCAAAATTTGTTGTAGGACTTGAAATAACTTTAACATTTTTAAAATGACAACGTTTGATAGTAATGCTATGTTAAAATTATGTACAAATCCTATACCACATTTTTTTTCAGTCTTTTAAAGTCGCAATTGATATATCAAACGCTACACTTCGTCACTATATGCATTCTGTACCTCAAATGTGGATCAATCAACTGATAGATTTCTTAAAAGTTGACAACTATCCCGTGAATGGATATATACCATCAGCAGTTGTTACAGAGTTCCACTTGAATCTTAGTAACTGTTGCATTGATTACAGGTGAGTTTTTATCCCTTATTGGGAGTTTTCACATGCAATATAAAATTAATTGCATGGAAACTTCAATTTTGTTAGTTTCAAAGATGTTGTAATGTGTATGCACAGTAAGAGTAAGGTCCAAATGTTTATTGCCCAAACATGTTAGAACAAGAATTGACAGGTCTCTGACCCCCTATGTTTTGCACTGCAGTGAAAATTTTGCATCTCCAGCATCAGTAGTACTCCAGCTTGAATCGCATATGGAAGCGCTGTTGATCAATATTTTCAAATATTTAAACTTGAGCATTGCAGTAATTTCGTTATCAATTCAAAATTTTTTGTTTTCAAAACAGGTAATGAAGTTTTAGGTTTAGGGGCAATTTTAAGTACAACCGCTCAGTTTATTTTCAGTTGCACTAAAAAGTTAATTAGCCATTTAAAAAACGTTTTAAGGTAAGGGGTGATCTTTGTTAGGTTCTCCTGTCAAACAAGAAAGAATGTTGTCAGGAAGTGAGTAACTTAGTTGAGGTGTCCTTGTATAGACAGTTGGGTTCTGTGAAGAGGAGGAATCGAATTTTGGGTGCAAGAGGGAACTCAAATGGCAGACACCGAGAAGGAAAAGTGGAAGGGAAGTCCTAAGTGTCAAGTTCACAAGACAAGATAGATCATCTTTTTGATGTAAATTTATAAAAATTGGCAACAGAATATAGGATACTTGAAAATGAAAATAAATGTCACAAAAGGGTACATCATAGAACTATCATTCTCTAGTAATGGTGTAGAGAAAAGAGAAAATCATCATAATTATATTGCAAAATAAAAATAATTCTTTGACTTGAATACCCTTGGCCAGAAATGTTTGGACCCTACTACATATCATCGGTTAAACTATATTAAAAAAAAAGTTGCATCCGCCACATGATTGAAAAATTGCTTTTTCCGCTCGATTCTTAGATGGTTTCTCAAGAAAGTAAGTATCAGAAAATTACAAAATTAACATGATTTGTTCAAAATTGTACAGCGAACAAGACAGAATATTTTTTTTCCAATGCTATTAGTTTAAGGTGCATAAAGTGTCGAAAGTCGAAAAAGCGAAATTTCTTCCGCAAGTGAGCAAAACACATACAATTTTTCAATCTTCAGACGTGAATTTTTTTTTAGTTCCTTTAAACGTGAATTTTTGCAGCTAGAAATTTCAGTTTGGTTATCGATAATATTTTTTTGAAATTGGAGAAAAATCAGGATATTTTTGTTACTTGTTTTTGTTAAAACTGTCATATCTATATCTTATTACTATTAGTTTTTAAATTTGAAAACATGACAGGAAACATTAGAATGTCCTCTTTCTTATGGTAAAATTATTTTTTAAATTGGTAAATAAATAAAGTGAAAAGTATAATTTCGCGATATGGTACAAGTTTTGTATCGATGAGGAAACGTTACTTCCTTCTAACTGGCCTTGGAGTGAAACTCGCACTGTGACGTCTTGGAAAAGAAAGTCCAAAAGGCTTTTTCCGCTCTATTCTCAGACGGTTTCCCGAGAAAGTACAGGGTTGACGAGCAATGGGCGGAGTCCTCGCTGTGACCTCATTGACTGGAAAGTCGAATCAGGATTATATGAATTATTAAGATAGTTTCGCCGTCGCTGGAGATTGACTGCGAAAGAAGTGTTGGTTTGCAAAGCAAACCAAATGGGATTGTAAAGCAATACCTGGGGTTGACGAGCCCCCTAGTTCTGTAAAAAGGCGAATCCAACAAATTTACAATTATTGATTTTTCACCTTTTGGAGATCCCGATGTCAAAAGCTTCCACTATGTAAACACGGTGAATCTGTATCTGCAAGTCGCATTGTAGTAAAAATTTACATATGAACAAAAATGTGTTTTTAACTTTACATCTTTTTAAAAGGGGAATGTTAACATTTGCCTATGAAAAATTTTAAATAGTTGGTTCACCCTTTTTACAGAACACCGACGATATGTTTTAGCATTGAATTCACTGTTTGTCATCTTAATATTGGAATAAATCTTATTCATATCCTTTTTGTTGAGTTATATACACTGACTTAAAAAAGTTGGTAGTTGTACTGTACTGAATATTTTTACGTGTAAACTATAAAACTATCTGTTTGTTTTTAGACCTTTGAATCTTCCACTACGCTGTGCCATAACAGTCGACAATTTCAACATGTCATGCAATATTGCTGCAACGACTCCATCATTTTTATTTAGGTATCCTTTGTTTTTATGCTGAACATATCTGCTTCTCAATGCCTCCTTACTCCATGCTTGATTAAAGTTTTTTTTTTTTTCCAGATTAATATCAGAAGAGATGCGGTTATTTATCTCTAATAACGTCACAGCTAAGAAGGGAGAACTTCAGAAAAGTAATTATCATTTTCATATCTCAATTAAATACAAGCTACTATTCTAGTGCAGCTCTAAGGAGAAGGCAGTTGACCTCGGTTCAGTTGACTTCTGAATAGGCGTGAAAGCTCATTATGAGAAGCTGCTTTTTCAATTGCATGAATGGCAATCACTCGATGGATTTCCCCATATCAACTCATCGAATCTTTTCCTTAAGGGACTGATTCCGGACTGTCGTCAATAGCCTGTTGTGTTGCTCTAGTACTAAAATTACCATTACTCATATAAACTCATCATCACTGCTTTCACTTTTGGCACCAATAATAAATGTAGCACTGGAATCTTGTAAAAATGCTTACTGTGGAAAAGTTTTTTTACATTCTTACTCTTTCAAAACCTCAAGAGACTCAACAGCCTTCTCATGAGAGCTTCCCTATGTAAACACCAATGTACAGATGCAGAATAAAAACCCTGAACCACGTCTTTTATTTCGAGCACTGTTCATACAAGTACAAATTCAAAGGTAATCAATTGGGAATAATGTCCTATACAAAATCAAGTCCAAAAAAGTTGGCTAATGAGGCGCCTTCATATTAAATATTGCGCAAACCAAATTTTTAACTGAAACCCTGTGTTTTGATGCCATAATCAGATTTTGCATAGTTAAATAAAATATAAAATATGACTTTACTATCAATATATCCCAAGATATTCAATGTTAAAGTTAGTTTCAATTTCAGGGATCGTCTCCAGATAGAAAGACGTTATTCGTAGATCAAGGTTAATTGTTATCCCTACCCGAATTTCAAATTTGAACACTATTTTAAATGTATTTTTCAGTAATTATTATATTTATTCTTGTGCAAACAATTTGAAAATTACATTTTATATTTTTTCTTTGCAAGTGCAAACAATCTAATAACTACTATCCGAGATTTGTCAAACGTTTTGTCACATTTCTGTACATGATTTTCTTTGCACTATTGATATCCACCAGAGGTTCTAAATGAAATACAAAAGCACAAAAATATCTTACTCAAATAAAATAAAAATTTTATAAATATGAAAAACTTACTACAATTGTGATAATTTTGAATTCAGTATGATTTGAATTTACATAAGTAGAATTAATTGTACAGAAAATGAATTTGGCTTGCATACGATACCTTAAAAACTCGTTTTAAATATTTACTTCTATGCTATGAAAACTGGTAAATTACATGACAATTTTCTTTTTTAACAATGTTTATGCATGTCAGGATTTTAATAAATTTGGCACAGGGTCTGTGTCTTGGAAAAAGAATATAACATTAGAAATACTTTTTTTTCTCTGACAAAATATATTTATTAAGAATTCTAAGTTACATTCTCTCAATCAGCTAGGATTCTGTTGATTGCTCACCTTCACTTTCTCATTAGGAATTGAGACCTTGTACTTTTGGTATGGGGAAATTTTCCGAGTAGGCAAAGGAATCGATTAGATTGGTTAGCAGACCATAGTGAGTGTAAAAATAAGAGGTGATCTGATTGATTATGGAAGAGTTTTAAGTTTATATACACTTTGAGAAAAGGTAGTTTTTATGTTAATAAGTTTGGTTTGGGCATTGCATGAATGTGACAAAACATTGTTTTCACCTGAATTGTACTAAATTATTTTGTATTCTTTTAACATATTTGTTTAATTCTTGGGTATTTATATAATTAAAGTGTTCTATGCATTCATATATTGTGTTAAATTATCAAATACTATAATGAGCATTACTCTTGGTTTTAGATTATGTATGTGTTATTGATTCAGGCCTGATTGATGTTTCGTTTAGGACGAGCGTAGATGAAAAAGTGAGTAATAATAAAAATGTAAGTAAGAAACACAATTATTTTTATCAAGGCATCCACAGCATCAGACTAATAATCTGAATTTATTTCACTTTTCTGCTTTGATGACAAGAAATTCATTTATGTGTAGACTTTGAGTCTTATGAATATTTTAAACTGGTCAGTTATGAATACTGGAGCAATTTGATTACTTATCAGTTGAAAGATCTCTCGCAAGCATATTTTTATTCTTTTCGGGCATCGGGCTTTTGAACTTTATTTAATTTTTGAATTTTAACGTGCTTCTATCTGAATTGCAATGAAATCCTTTTATTTTAAATTTCTTCTCTAAAATTAATAAAATAGGATGCAACTTCTTTTTAATATTGTTTGGTGTAACTCTGGCATTGATTGATGCAAACTGCCGAATAACAACTTGCGCCATCGCTGAGAGATTAAATTTATCGAATTCGCGTGTTCATGATCACGTGAGACACCCTGGTTTAATTTCAAAATTCAACAAGGGTTCCATTGCTCTGTTGCATTGACGTCTGATTTGCTTCTTAAGTGCCAAGAAAATGTTTCATTTTTGAAGCGAATCATCACTGGGGACAAGAAATGGGTTGGTTGTTTTCAACAACATTAAATGTAAGTGATCATGGAGTAAAAAAGATTAACCGGCTCAAAGCACTTTGAAAAACAATATTCATCAAAAAAAGATAATGACGTCTGTTTGGTGGGATTTCAAGGGAAATTGTTTTAGCTTATATCAGACAATACCACGATCAATTCTGAAGTAGTGTAAGAAGTGTCATCAACTGGATAAATTGAATGATTCACTCAAACAGAAAAGGCCAGAATTGATCAATAGAAAAGGTATAGTGTTTCACCAAAATAATACGAGACCTCATACAAGTTTGGTAACTCACCGAAAGCTTTTACAGCTTGGATGGGATGTACTACTACACCCACCATATTCTCCTGCTCTGGCACCTTCGGATTATTACTTGTTCTAGTCTACAAAATTTTTTAGATGGTAAAACCTTTACTTCAACTGGGAACTTCAAATTACGCTACCATATCTACTATCTTACCATCTTCTACCGTATGCAACAAAAATTTTTGCATTGTATTTGAGGAATTTATAATAACTTCTACCAAATACGCTGAAATTAACAAGACATTAATAGGGAATTAACAGTTATTTATGCCACATGTAAGTCTGAACCTATTTATCACGTGCATATCTGTATACAGTCAAACCTTGTAAGTATGCATAATATAAACTGTTCTGAATCCTTGTCAAAATGAATAACAGTAATATGATTACATTCTTTCCGGATAACAAGGTTTGATGGAATTTAATTTTGGTTTTTCATTTTTGTACACGTATTCATAAAACAAGTTTAGTTTCATGAAATCGTTTTAATGTATATAAAGGATTTAAAATTGTAACACTGCAAATCGACCACACTGTAACGAGTGCAATAACAATTTAATATCGCGATATAACTTTATATCGCGATTTTTCCCTGGCGATATATTGCGATATAGAAATTGTGACATCGTCCTACTGGGTTACCTGAAGCCTGGCCCATGTCCAAAGGGCACGCAACGTGCGACTCTGCTCTGATCAATCACCTCACTTAAACTTCTCTGGAGTTTACTACATCAGAGTGCTTTAACCCCTCTGCTGAACTTCGCTGGTCTTAAAAGTATTTTGGGTTAATGCTGCAGCTAGGGATGCCCTAAGTGAACCGGTGGATCCTGATACTGTGGCACTATATCAGGGTGGTATCTTGAAGTGAGCTGAGGCTGGAATGTTCCAGAGCTGTCAACTACTTCCCCTTGTTGGACTCCATGGTTGGTATTAGTCTAGTGTGAAGTTAACTATTTAATCTATGGATCCAAAAATTTCTTTGGGCCATATAGGAGGCCAAAATGATAATTGCTCAATACCTACATTTTTCATAAAAATTATCATGAAGGGGAACCCTTTCTTCATTTGCTGTACAAAAATATATTCAGTCTGCTGCTGGCAAACCAAAAACAATAAGGAAATTGCAGTCTGGTGATCTCTTTTATTGAAACTGTTTCTGCATATCAATCTGAACTAATAAAATTAAACCAACTTAGCGAACTAAAATTTAATGTAATTCCACAGTACTCTAAATTCTAGTTGTGGAGTTAATCTGATCTGTAATGAATCTGAACAAGAGTTAATGGAAGAATTGAATTCTCAACATGTTTGTTCAGCCAAATGCTTTTGCATCAGATGAAATTATAAAAGTATCAACATAAAACGTCTAATATTAACATTCAACATACCAGGCATGTTGATATCCATTGAAGCAGGAAGCACCCTAAAAGGGAATCACACCTCAAAACACTATTCCCACTCCTAAGCATGGATGTGCTTCGATGCTTGTATGAAGTTGTATGCTGTCTGGAGGAGTTAGAAATTTAGTTTTTATTGATGAAATCATGGAAAAGTGAAATGTTTGACTATTGAAGAATTCTTCAAAATGGGCTCAAAGTATGGATTTAGAATCAAATTTTTGTGTCACTCTATTTTTGCAAATTTTATATTTTGTGTTTAGAGTCTTCTCAGGGGAAGAAGATGTACATAGTAGAAATGAAAAAAATCCTTTTTCGCCTTAAACAGCAACTATAGACCACACCATAACCTAATGGGGTTGAAAATTTGTATTTCCAGTAGAAAAAAAGACAAGACTTAATTTTAGAATGATTCTGAGAAAAATAGGCAAAAATATTCAGTAAAACAGCATACATTCATGTTAATTCAGTGCCCCACAGCTTATAAGTTATACTTACATGGATAAAATTTTTTTTTCATAGTTGGGTGTATACTTAATTTTGTGACGGCTTTTAAATGGTACAATTTACAAACTCTCTATAATTGTTACTAAATGTGCTCTCTAACATTCCTTAAAAAAATGACTTATTTCAGAGTTTTGTGCTTTAAAGAAATCTCTTCATGGTATATATATATATGTATTCAATTTCAGGTGCCACTATATGGGGTCTGAAATACTTTTAGAATTTTAAGGTCTTAACAACAGTACCTTGTTGCAATGAGTAAAAATATTTAAATACGTGTTCATTTTCTTTATTAGAATGTCCCAAAGCTGGAACTTTGTGCTTCAAATAACATTATACATATCAGAACATGCTCAGATTCTTTCAAAGCACTGATAGATCTCATGATCTATATGAGTACTCATGGAGATTTGGAACCTGAGGAAGAAGAGAAGATTGAGGTAATTGTGGCAATTTTGAACGTTAAATTTATTATTATTTCAAAATAGGCTTAAGTTGGGCATGTTTGTTTTACCATTAAAGTGTATCATTCAGTTATTTTATAGAATACCTAGTTATATTTCACGAAATAACTTATCAAATCCGTTAAAGTGTAATAAATTAATAATTCCACACTTCAACTAGTTATCCTATGAAATAACTAGTTGTATAAATTAATTAATGATAGACAGTTAAAGTGTAAAATAAACAATTTGACTGAATTATACAGTATACAAATTGTTATTTATACAAAGACCCAATAAAAGAATTTGTTTTTACATTTTAAAGCAAAGTAAAAATGAGAATGCCAGTTATTTTTCTTCACAAAAATAAAAAACTCAGTGTTAAATCATTCATATTGTTTCTTCTGTTTCATATTATCTGGAAAAACTAAAATCTTAAGTTAAATAAATTTTGGTTGCATGGTTATGTCTGATGGCAAACAAATTAAGACTCTGACCCTTATTCTTTATTGAATTTATTTGAAATTGTAAATGAAAGGGAAGGTGCTATTCCTGGTTACACACTTATCAATAATATTTACAAAAAGCTTGAAATTAAAAATTCTTTCACCCTAAAAAACCACAAATTCGAAGTCTTACAAACCAGTAAAACTTAACTTATGCCAGTTCAAGGTTATGAATGCCATGATAAATTAAAAAATTGACTTGATTGTTACAATTATGCATATTGAGTACATTCTAGGGGTTAGTCAGCTTAAGGGGAGTTAGTACCTTTTAGACCTTGCGTTGCTCGCGAAAACATACTTTTTTCGGTTCATCATAAATAATTGAGTTTTGCATATCGTTGTATAAAATTGATACAGTTTAAAGATAATTGTATGGCTTTTAAAAAACTGCATTCATATTTGTAATTAAAGATATATATATTTTTTTATGAAACCTAGCAAAAATTATACATAATTTCTTTGTTTTGAAATTTACCCACTTAACTTTCCCACAAGTTTAAAAGAAAACTAATAAACGTAGAGTTAAGAAATTTTGTATGGTTATTCTAAAAGTAGATCTTAGTTTTCTGAACTATGGATTTGTGTATGAGAGCTATAGTTTTTTATTTATGGATCCATACATAGCTAAAAATTTTTCAAAGTTGACATTTAAAAAATTTTAATTTTTATAAACATTTTTACTTCAAATATCATAAATTCCTTAGTTCATAGAATTAAGACATTCATGTGCTTCAATTGGGTGCAAACATTTGGGTTTTGCAGTGCATCTTTCAAAAGTTATCTTGCGGGAAAGTTAAGTGGGTAAATTTCAAAACGAAGAACTTGTGTATAATTTGTGCTAGGTTTTATAAAAATAGATATTTTTAATTACAAATATGACTGCAGTTTTTTAAAAATCATACAATTATCTTTAAACTGTATCAATTTTATACTACAATATACAAAACTCAATTATTTATGACTTCGTCATCTGACCGTGGTTCAAAATTACGAGGTGTTGTCCTCGGATCTTTCCCTTAAGGGACTGATCCCGGACCATCGTCAATAGCCCGTTGTGTTGCTCTAGTACGACGTTAACTAAAATTACCATTTCCAATTATTTATGATGAATCGAAAAAAGTATGTTTTCGCGAGCAATGCAAGGTCTAAAAGGTACTAACTCCCCTTTACCTAAATTTCTTGGTCATTTGAATGACGACTTATCGAGATTGTACTGTATCTGTTTTTATAGCTTTTAACACTTAAGTATTAATAATTTCATTTGAGTGATTAAAGCTACAATTAACTAACTTATGTACTTGAATTCATCTTGTGATATGTAAAATTATATTGTTTTTGATAGGAAAATCAAGAAAAACCATCTACTGTGCATCAAGCAACAGATTCTACTAATTTGGATCTTTTGATGGCAGAAGCAATGAAGGATTGCCCAATGGTTGCACCACAAGGTTTGGATGTGTTTAAACTTAATAATAGATACGACAGCTTTTTAAATTATAGAATCATGAAATCACAATACTAGACTGATAATTTTTATTCATGTGAGAAAACTGACAAAATTAGGAAAGGAAGCTATGGATTTTCTACTCAATAAAAGAGAACTACCATCTGCTTACTTGGAATAAAATTTTACATACTTGCTATTTCTTTCAAATTTTTCGGAAGTCTTCTATACAAATATGAAAATTTAAATGAATTTCCCCATTCCTAAACCATATAGAAATCTTAGATACAATGTTTCAACTAAGAGGAAATAAGAAAACGTATATGCTCCCTTGAAATTTCATAATAACAGACACGATTCTAGATGAATGTTTTGCTGTTGTGCATATTAAGAAGCTCTCTATTTAAGCCCAGTTTGTTTTCTTTTGGAGGTTTTGCTATGTAAACTAGGAAGTGGGGGTGCCCATACTTGCTATCCAACCTTTCCATGGGAGTAGATCCACATTAACTGAAAATGCTTTTTGCAATGTAAAGGCCGACTGCATAAGTATGAAACTCATTTTCTGCTAGTAAGCGGATTTGTGAGTGACTCTTTGTTTTTAGTGAGCAACAAGGAAAATATTTGGTTAATTGATTACTGCCATCTCAACACTGGCATCAACTCCTTTTGTCTCCCCCCTAGGATAGGTAAAATATTTACAGTAAGAAATAATTTGTTTAAAAAACCCTGCATCTCTCAAACATTTCCAATCCCCCTTAAAAGAACCTATCAAAACATTTCATGCTATTTCTTAGGTCCCTCAGTAGAAATAATAAATATTACATATAACTATGAGTAAACAAATATGCAGTGATTTTATCTCTTTTTATTTCACTTTATTAGATTGAACAAAGTTTTAATATCTTATGATTGGTGGCCAGCCCTCCAATATAATGGATAAATATTATTTTTCTGTTAATATCGATCGTTATTTATGTGAACAAAAGAAGTTTTGATACACTTTTCAGATATGACGCAGCAGTTGGTTTAGTTAGGCTCCCAATAATTTATCCAAGTTTGTGCCACTGTTTTGGTTAATACTGTTATGTGTAGTGTCCTAAAAGTAGGAAAGTTGGTTATTTTCTGTTAAATAAAGGTAGTTTTTTGGGAAATACCTTGTAAATAAGTAAATTGTTACAGTAAATTGTTTAATTTTGTTTTAAGTAATACATTCTGTCCCAGATTATTTCATTTTCCAGAAAAAAAGAAAACTTAAGGTTTGATTTAAATCATGGTTTAAATTGAGCTGATTTAAATCAACATACTATGGTTTAATATTAAGTGATTTATTTAATCTTAGATTCTTAACTTGTAATCTATTTACTGTTTATCAAGATGGTTGCCAGAGAAACATTTTTTCTGTTGATTCTATCATCTATTGGATGATAAGCAGATGTTTATTCATTCTATCCTATTTGATCATGCATATTTATTTGAGCATACAGTTGCAATTACTTGCCAAAAATCAATAGATTTAATTTATTTTTAAGTGAGTTCAAAATTATAATCAATATACTTCCATTTTTTTCTGGCCTCTTACTCAAATAGATTTACTAAGTAGTTCCAACAGAAATGGCTAAATATGTAGAATTTTATCAACAGATCATTGGGGAAAAACTAAGCTTATTTTAAAATTATAACATGACAAATATTGGATCAATAAATGTTTATTTTACTTTTTAGCTGAAGCTGGTCTTCAAAGAAGCACTGGTACTATTGCTGATATGGATGATGAGTTCTGTATCCTTGAAAATGATCCAGGTGTTGGACTTTTGGTAGGTGGCTGTAATTTTATTCATTTTTTAGTTTTTGTTGCTTGTTGATTAAAAAGATAAAAGCATTTAAACAACACAACATTCATTTGATGAACACCAGGCACAACATCAGACAAGACACCACGTCTACTTACTAGAGCTTACAGGATATTGTCTGTCGTCTGGTGCAACATGGCCAGATATGGCCCTTACATCATAAAACTACTGGAACACCAATTTTCAATTGATGTGCTTTATGGATGATGAAATGGTTTATGTAATATTTCAACATTTCAGTTTTGAACTTTTGACAAGTGTATTCACAAATAATTTGAAAGTGATTTCTGAACTTTTAACACATAAATAATGGAGTTATTTTTTTGTAAATTGCACCAAAAAGATTTTTCTAGAAGGCCCACAAAATTGTGCAGATTTCTTTTGCCAGAATTGTAAAAAATATGTGTTTTTTTATATGATGCAGAATTTTAATAATTATTCCCAGTCATGAGATGAAAAAGTTGAAAAATGCTGTACTAGAACTAGAGCATGCATGGTTTTATGTATGTTAAAAACTTTATGTAACAATTATAACAGTTACTTCGTAATCCTTCGTAACTTGAATTTGCTTTGGTTATGTCGCATGCATTGCACAAGATTATTACTGTCACAATTAACCTTCAGACTACTATCGGCACAGCAGTTGTACCTTGATCGCACCAAGACAGAATTTAAGCTATGGCCAGTAAAGCATTTGTACCTTGAATTTTTTATTTTTTTAAAATTACGGCGGACACTTGATTGCTAATTATAGGCCACTGCAAGGCCGGGAAGCGATGGTCATTTTTGAAGGGGCACCCAATGGGCGACCATCACTACCCCTAACTAAGAACAGCACAATTACATCCATGCCCTGACCCCGGATTCGAACCAGGAACCTTCCGATCCAGAGGCCAACACTTTAACCACTAGACCGGTTGGTCGGCAACCTTGAAAATTAAAAGAATCGTGCTAGTCATATCTAAAACCATAGTCAAAAGGTTAAACAACTGAATGTTTTTATCTGTAGTACTTTTTATGGAATGATGCAAGATAAATACGTGCTCCTTCATACACACTTAAAATCTGTTTTGGATTGTTGTTTTGATGATTATAAATTAATAATTTCATTGTTTATAAAAGTAAATAAAATGCAAAAATGCAGGTCAGATGTTATACTAAGATATATGCTATGCACTATCATCTAAATGTGACAGACTTTAGTATACTACTTTAGTATATTATGTACTGTTACTTTTATATTTTTCTGCAGAAATAAATTATTTTAAAAAGAAGTTTTTGAGTTCATCCGATTGAAACTTTGATTACATTAAAACTGATTGGTACATATTCATCAAAACAATTCAAGCATTTAAAAAATATATTAATAAAATTGGGATCTATTTATACAAAGTTACTTCTTTATTGAATAAGTTATGATTTGTTGTTGTTGCACATCCCCCTGGTGTAGGAAAGCCTACACCAGGCCCAGAAGGCCCCGTCGTGCCAGATCCCCATATACTTGCAAAAAGTCCTGATCAACCAACAGCTGCTTATACGAAGCACCAAGACAGAGAAGAAGGTGATCAGGACTGGCAGGTAGGGAACAGGAACAAGGAGGGAAAATTCTCTCCCCGGTCTGAAATTTGATACTTTTAAGATGGCCACTTCGAAATCTGGCCATGGCCGATTGAAAAGGCCGAGGGCCACAGCATGTGATTGATAGTCCAGGGTGATTGCCAGCATACCAATGGTGGGATGGCGTACGGCGCCACAAGGAAAGCAAACGCTGTTTTCCCAGGGAGTGGACCTCAGTGGGAGTGAGGCGATTCAAACAGTCCATAGGGAGATCACAGCCATTCTTGGCGAGTACATCGGCTGTCTCGTTGCCATACACCCCGATATGCGATGGAATCCATTGGAGGCTTATTGGTGTTTTCAGGCCAATCTCGCAGAGAAGCTTCAGAATATTCTGGTCTGGGATGTCAAATATTTGTGGCCAATTTTTGAAATACTGTATAGCACTCCTACTATCAGTCAAATTCCAAATACAATTTTTATCAGTGGACTGTGCATAATTAAGGGCTGCACCAATTGCTATGATCTCCGATCTAAAGACTGAACAATGGTCAGGGTTTCGGATGCTGCATTTGACCTTGTCCTCAGCGCTGTTGATGAAAACACCACTCCCGGTTCTACCGTCTTCAAGTTTGCTACCGTCCGTATAGATGACCAATGCATCAGAAGGGATGCTATTGACAACCTCCAGGGCCAACTGTTTCAAAAGGTCCGGGTGATCCGTCTGTTTATTGGCATGAGTCTTCAGTTCATCATTAAAACTGACATTCTCAAGGGACACCGTGGGAGGCAAGCAGTTAAAAGTGGTCGAAGGAATAACCTCAAAATCAATAAAATCCTCCTTCCTCACAAATTCCATCGGGGTGTCTCTCTTTAAACGCTGATTACTCCTCCACTTCAAAGTGAATTCAGCAGTCCTGTTAAAATCACCAAGACTTGACAATTTATTAAAATATTTAAAAGAACCAATCCTATATCTCGTAGTCAGAGGTAAAATGTCAGCTTCGTATAGGACCACTAGGGCAGCAGTATATTCACTTCGTATATTCACTAGGGCAGCTATTCCCTAACCCAGTGATTATTCTTGCTGCACTCAATTGTACTCTGTCCAAGATCTTTAAGTTAGAAGCAGAAGCCGTTTGAAATACCTGGTAACCATACTCAAGAATGGGACGCACGAGGGAATAAAAAGTAAGTCTGAGAGTGGAAGCATCAGCTCCCCAGTCTCTACCTGAAATATACTTCAAAATCTGTAGACGCTTTCTAGCTTTATCTGCTATTTTCTCTATATGTTTCCTACAGTTTATCTCAGGATCCAATGTAAAACCCAAGTAAATTGGATATTTGTCACAGTCCAGTAACTGATTAGAAAAGTACACTGCAGGAGAATAATTGTAGAGGTGTCTATTAGTGGTGAAGAAGCTACTAACTGATTTTGAGGGATTGAAGTTTAACCTGTGAGAGTTTGAGAAATCACGGACAGCTTCTAAGGATCCGTTTAGAGTAGATTCCAGTTTTCCTATGTCTGAACCACTAGTCCACAACACAATGTCATCTGCAAAGATGCCAATCTGGCATGGTGATACCCTTTTTTCAATTCCTGCAATAAACATGGAAAACAGGGTAGGACTGAGTACGGAACCCTGAGGGATTCCCTGATACAACCTGTAAAATCCTGATTGCTTATTTTGAAAGTTTACGCAAAAATTTCTGTGATTTAGAAAGTTTGAGATCCATGGGAGAGCTCTACCTTTGATGTTAAAGTCATTGTAACACTTGTTAAGTAATTTATACTTCCAAACCCTGTCAAATGCCTTAGATAGATCTAGAAAAACCGCCAAAGTATGTTTTGTGGTTTTGCAATTTTGGGCATCTCTAACACTTTGACTGAAGAACAGAATCTGGTCCATTGTGCCATGGCCTCTTCTAAACGCATATTGCTCTGGTGGAATCAAGTTATTTGACAAAAGGTGGTGTGTCAATCTTCTCAAAATTATCCTTTCTATAAGTTTACATATAATACAGGTGAGAGAGATTGGACGGTAACTGTCAACAGAACTGGCTTTCTTGTTGGGTTTACGAATGGGGATGACTATGGCCGATTTCCATTGCCTTGGAAGTTTCCCAGTTGACCAAGACAAATTGAAGAGATGAAGCAGCCTACTTTTGCCTAGAAAACCCAGATGGCTTAGGAATTGACCATGAATTCCATCCGGACCTGGTGACTTGGTCAGATTTTGGTGTTGAAGAGCGTAAGATAGTTCATCTGCTGTGAAATCATCATCAAATAAAGGGTTCTCTGTCCTCAAATCTCGGCAGGATTTCACTAGGTTTCTTGTAATTCTGGACAGCCTTATGTTATGATTTACAGTTGCTTATGAAATGTAAATTAGTTTAGTAACTTTTGAATCTTATTTGCTTGTAGTTTTAAGTCTTAACATCACAACTTTTGTATTTTTATGACTATTAGCCAAGAAATGGAGAGCCACAAATTCGGATGTTAACCGATTCTCCAATAGGTATTGTTGAAAACTATTTTTCTGTGCCACCTGGAAAATCAGATGTCCTTAAAGCTCCTAAGCATTTCCCAAAACCCATAGTGTGCCTTTCACTGCGAGAAATGTCGTTGGTTTGGCAATTATATGGAGGAAGTGACTTCAATACTAAAGGTACTGATAAACAGATTATTTTATTAATGATGTGTGTTTTATATATTTCTTAGTTTGAACTACATTCTACTTTCCCCTCAATTAAACTTGTAGATTTGACAGTGAATGATTTGAAACCACAGTGGGTCATTGGCTGTGAAATTCCATTGATATTATAATATATTCTGTATTCCATTGATATTATAATATATTAGTAATAGCATTACAGCTTGGGTTGTCCTTTGTAAAATGGTCAATCTACATTATGACACTAGAAGTATATTCGGTCATGACCATTGAAGCAGTACTGAAAACTTTTGCTGGTCAGCTTCTGGTGGACAGATTGAACATTTCTTTTTCTCTCATTAACTCCAAAACTTGCCCTGATGAAAACATTAATCCATCTGAACCACATGAAGTTTATACCTCAGATAAATTAGTTCTTGGAGGTAAAAATACTGAAGATAGAATAAATAATCAAACACAAAGTCATTTACAAAGTTTGTTATTTACAACAATGGAGGAAGATTGTTGAAAATGTCTCCATTCTTAGTTAAAAATGCTGTGGGAGAAGTTATAAATATTATATGAAACCTGGTGATCTATTAGAGTGTTGAATAACATCATTCTTAGTCTGAAACGTTATCTGATGTTAAAAAATTCGGTGACAATTACCTGGACACAAAACTTTGAATTTCAGCCAAGCGATTGTATCTTCATAATATTTAATCATAAACCAAAAGTATGTGCAACACGAGAATTAATTAATAGTTCAATTCCTGTTGAATGGTTGCTAATCCCTACTTGATCAGTCAACAACTTCATGGTGGAAGGGTGCAGTGTCTGTGGGACTAAAGCCAGAAGACTCATTTAACCGTAAGCTTGCAGTGGTTATTTATCACTTTGGGAATCGGCTGCCAACAGTACATTGCCCGTCAGACTTAAGCTTTGGTAAAGATTGAACTGCAACATACAGCACTCCAGTTTTAGAAGAATAACTTATTTTCCATTTGGTTGATGGTGGCTTTGGGTCTGATCAGGGACCGTCGGCAATAGCATGTTGTGTTGCTCCAGTGTGACGCTAAGGGGACCAGTGCGTAAAAATCTTTCAAAATTTCGATTACTTTTTATAAATTTAAGTAAATGTTTATACAACTCTGTTCAAAATGACATATTATTTATAAAAATACGCTGAGTGGAAGCATTTTAAATAATTTTTTTTAAATACCTGTACCTTTGAAGTAAGATCAGTTTTATGCTTTAAACTTCCATATCTCAAAATATGTATTTTTTTTCCATAAAAAAAAACATTTTTTCAAAGTCTGTTCAAGCAGATATTAAAAAATGGGTTTACAAGTGGAACATTACCATATTACATATTTTAACATGGGCATTTTTTTCTGTCTGCTCTGAAAAGTTAATTTTGATTGTTAAAAAGGAAAGGGTTTTAAGAAAAAATTAAAAAAAAAGTTTAAAAAAAAAAAATCTCCAAACTTTTAATTTAAAATTAAAAAAAAAAAAATCTTTGTGTTAAAATGTTTAAAAGGGTTTATTCCTGTATAAAATAATCTTATCAATACAAATAAAAGATTCTAAGAAAATGTTCCTTAAAATTTGACTATGTTAACATTACGGAGATAGGACCACACTGGTCTCCTTAATTAAAATTCCTACATTCCTCAGCTGATGATGGGAAAATTGATGAGAATAATGGCACAACAGAATTTTGGAACTTGTTTAGAAGTTTAGTGTGAACAGTTTAGGATCTATTTGGCTTTCAGTGTTACTAACTACTAAAATAGATAGTGTTTGTTTCTCTCACACCTAAATGTAGCAACATTTTAATTATTGAATATTTTAAAGTGTATGAAAATATTTGTGCTCTTTTTTGGTAAAAAGATTTTATTTCTTTTTTCAGGCAAAGGGAAAAAAAGATCTAAAGAGTAAGTTTTGAAATCTTTGCTTGATGATAGTTTTTTTTACATGAAATGGCCTCCAAACCATTTTTAAAGAAAATTCCATTACTTGTTAAGAGAGTATTTAATGCAATGTATTCATCAAATTTATTGTACATTTCTTTTTAGTGAGAATGCAACAGTTACATTTGCAGATGAAAAGGCTGTCAATATTGATGCTGGTAGCTCATCAGTTGCCTTTTGCAAAGTTACGCCTATGACACCAAAATTTGATGTTAATAATGTGCATTATTCTTTGGAACATGTGTCGATAAATCCAACCTTAGAAACTGATGCTTGGTCATGGCTTAAACAAGGTGGCTCCAATCGCAATCATGAAGTACTCATGGAGTTACAGATGAACAAGGTCAAATTTTATTGAATAATTTCTGAGCATTGAATTTCTTTATGTAAATAACGATTATTTGTAATATTAATGTAATTTATAGGTCCAGTTTCAACGTGATATCTACCCTGCTCATGAGGAATATGCCTCACGTTATGTTTTACTCATAGATGATATTGAAATCCGCGACAGACTTAAGTCGTCAAATATCAACAAATTTTTGTATCAGTATTCAAGTCAAAAAATCCCTCGTCAATCCCATGCTAATATGGTTCGTATATTTCTGAATTAAATTTTCCGAATTTGTTGCAAATTAAGATAAAAATCATAAAATGTTTTTTCAAAAATCCTCTCATAATTTGTTTTGCAAGTTTTTTTTTACAAAGACACAGATTGTTTTACTAGCCCAAAAGCTGTACAGCCTTAAGCACACTTTTTGGAAATTTTCTGACTGTTGATCTCTTTCTTTTGTAAATCATGAGAATATTTTGGATTTCTTGTGCAAATGTCCCATTCTATTTTAGATTGAAGTGAAAGCAACTTACTCGAGACCTGATCCCAAGCTTGCAAGCGAAGAATGCTCATTGAAAGTCTCATGCAAGCCACTTAGGTTAAATGTTGATCAGGTAAATAAATGGTTCAAAATAAAAGTTATTTTGAGATATAAGAGTCATTTGGTTGTCAATTTATAAAAAAAAATCCTTTCCTTTTCCAGGATTCTCTCCTTTTTCTGCTAGGTTTCTTCAGAGAAGCCTTAGGCCTCGATTCTGAAGAAAATGATGAAGGTATGAGATTCATTAAGGTTACTAAAAATGCTTACAGGCTATTGTATTATATAATGATAATATGATTTAAAACAGAATAGAATTTAAAAAATATGTGTTCCATTGCAAGATTCAGAGCCAATATCCTGCATCGGCTAGGGATATCAATATCATGCTCTATAGGATATCAATATCCTATAGAGCATGAGGGTCAGTAGGTCAAGCAATTTGTGCAGGGTTCAATTCACGAATGCGTAAGAATCTTGTGATGTGTAATATCTAGTGAAACTATCATTTTGTTAAAAATTAAACATGGATTTGATTGCAGCCTACCTGGTACAGTAGTCACAGTGTGTCAACCACCCAGTAGATCCTGGGTTTGAATCCTGGTTTGTTAGCTCATGGATGTTGGTAATTGTCGCAGTTAGGAGAAACATTAGCTTACCCATTGTGTACTCCCTCACAAAAGACCACAAGTCCCTTGTTCAGGGTTCCCAACAAATCATGGAAAACCTGGAATTGTCCGGGAATTTAATTTTGTCCAAAAAAAATCGGGGGAAATTACGTAGTTTCGTCTAAAACTGGAAATTTTGCTCAATGACATGTAAAATGATTGATCATGGCTTCTCAGACGCTTTGGAGGAAAGTAGAAAATAAGATTCGTACACAGTTTCGTATGACTTTATTTTATGAATTTAATTTTTCAATCGATTAAAAAAAACCCAGCTATTATTTGACAGGTAAAGAATTATTTTTCGCCCACTGGCTTAAATTGAAGAATTTCATGTGTAGGATGCATTAAATCACAAATTGATTTAAGTCAAATGTGTTGGATTATTTGAATAAGTTATTTTAATGCAAAATTACTTGTGTTTTGTGTTAATGGTTGGTTGGTGTTGTGTCATGGATAGAAAATAAATTTAAATAGGACCAAAGGTCCCATATACAGCATCTACTATTTGAAGGCAATTTTTTTCATATAAGTCCTCCTGCGGATTGTCACTTATTTGCTGCAATTGCGTCAAAATAGGGGAACAGGTGAAAAGATGTTTGGTGGTTAGTTCTATGTCTGGGCAGTTTTTGCAGAGGCAGTTAGTCCTTGTCCCGTCTTTATTAATCTTCATCCCCCTAAAGTGTCCCGTCAGGAGTCTTGTTAGTGTGCTGGTAAGAGTTCTACTGGTACTGATTTCGGGGATTTGCTGTTTGATTTTGATTTTCCTATCGTTGAGTTTTGCCCTAGCCACTGAATTGATATCGCTGAGAGTGACATGAGTAACCTTGTTGGTGTTTAAAAGTCTTGCTTCTTTTGCCAGGGCATCAGTTTTGTGTTAATTTTTACAGTGTATAGTTCTTAAATTGATTTTTATTATTGGCTATTGAATGCTAAATTATTTCTTGGTTTTATATACCTTAAAAATGTTGCAAATTGCTTTCGAATGACCTGGATTTTTTGTAAAAACTTGTCTGGAAAAGTTGGAAATTTATTTAAAAAATAGAGTGGGCACCCTTCTTGAACCAAAGTCCTACGAGATCAAGCATTAAAAGAATCGTTGAAATGGTTTGACGTTTCACATCTGCTTTTCAATAACCCTGTATTGATTACTTTCTCAATTCCAAGTATTGTGACACTTTCATTTCATGTTTTAAATGATGTCAGAACACTTTCATTTCATAAATTGAGTCTCTGTTTTTGACATAACAGATTCTGATGGCAGCAAGCCAACTGAAAAGATGTCAAATGGAGTTCATCAAATGAAGGATTCTCCCGTTGCCCCCAGGCGATCCTCTGTTACTTCTTGCGAAACCTTTTACCGGTGAGTGAAAAGTTGCATTTTATTTATCGGTCAAACTGTCTATTTTTTATTACTAGTGTACAGATTTTCTCAATTTTTAAAATACAGCCATCTTTAGTAATTTGCACAAGTTCGAATAAGACTAAATTATTTTTTTTAGAAAAGTTATTCCTTTTAAAAGATCTATATTTTAAATTATTTTCAAGAATTCAGTGGTTTCTTTAAAAAATGCTTTAATTTGTTAAGTACTGAATTTTTTTTTCTAATTGTCTTGCTTATGTTTAAATTGTTAAGTTCATATTGAGGTAAACTGTAAGAGTAATCAGCAAAGATTGTATTCACTGCGTAGGTTACCTAAAAGTAATATTTTACTTGGAATAAACTGTCTATTTTTATTAGTCTAGGTAGTCTATTTACTTAAAATGCGAATTAATGTTTTACTTCTGAATTTTAGGTACTTTTCCTTTTCTCCCGAGGTCTTGATTCGTATAGATTACCAAGGAAAGCGTGTTTTAATGGAACAGGTATGTTTTTATTTAATAAAATCTAGTTTTTATGTTATAGGAAACATGGTTTAGTGATTCTTAACCATAAAAACTGACACTTCTTAAAATTTTACTTTATACTTGAACTGAAGTGTTGCAATGCTTATCTTGAAAATTATCAGTGTTGATTTCTCAATGAACAAATAAACACTGATTATTATGGCTTGCATGTCGTAAAAGCATTATGTAACTTTTCCTATTAAAATAACATTTAAATTATTCCTAACGTATTTTAAACTGGGTCTTATTTAGTAGATTTTAAGTAATGTAAAAACAAAAAAGACTACATTTACAAATTTAAAACTTTAAAATTTGTCTAATTTCATTTATACTTCATATATCATAAAACTAATATTTTTAAATGTTTGAAAAGTACACAGTACAAAGTTTCTATTCTGGAATTGTCCAAAATCCTGCCATTTTGCTAACTAGCATTTTTTCCCCCTCACTTTATTCCATCTTTCTGCCTCTTCCTTTCTTCAATTTTTAAAAACTGCGAGGAGAGTGTGTATTCAACATAGACCAAAGTGATGAAACAACGCAAAAAAAAAAAACACCGGACATGTTCAGTGTCAATACCACACAGAAAAATTACAAGATTTGTAATTTTTCCTGCCTCCTGCTTGCTCACACTCGCCAACTCCAGGGGATTGCTTCGCATACCAACACTCCTTTCACAGATCCCATTTGGTTTGCTTCTTTATCCAACATTCCTTTCACAGAGTCAATCTCCTGTGACTTGTGAAACTATATTTTATATTCCTGTTTTGACTTTCCAGTCCATGACGTCACAGTGAGGGCTTCGCCCCCTGCTCACTTATGCTTGCCAACTCCGGGGGATTGCTACGCAATGCCATTTGGTTTGCTTTGCAAACCAAAACTCCTCACAGATTAGACAGAGAAAATTTGTTGCATTGTATTAAAATGTTTATTCCCATTAAAAAAATATTCCCATTTATATATTTGCTATTTTAGCATTGCAAACATGTTCTTGATGTAAATAATGTGCATACAAATTCACATGTGGGCGTTAGATTTAAGTTATTTTTTGACAAAAAAACCCTGCAAATAATCAGATTATTTGCTTATAATTCCTATTTTTGATTTTTTCCTATTACTTTTGGTTTTACGATCGAGTGCATGGCTTCATTTGTATTTAAATAAATTATATTTGCACCTGAAATAGTTTTGCATTCTTTTTTTTCAGGGTGCATTGAAAGGACTTTTGTTTGGCTTAGCAAAGCTAAATTCTTCTGAGATAACATTAAAACGTCTCTGCTATCGTCATGGGTAAGCAGCTAAATTTAATTTAATCTATGTATTTTGATTGATGAGTAAGGTCTCTAATCATAAAACAAGTTTCTAATTAAATAAAATAAATAATAAAAGCTGAATCAAATGTAGGAAATTTATTTCTCTTAAATATTATAGAAACTTATATTCTTCAACATAGTAACAATTTACTTCACGTGAAAGAAGTGACTTTCAGGCTTATATTATTTTCATTGCTTGCTGATTGTGATGTGGTCTGGTGTTGTCATGATGCAAAAAAAAAAAAGTGACCTTTTGGCGAGATTCTTAAAAAATCGATTTCGAAAACTAATTGCTGTTTTATATGTAAATTTAAATAACTTTCAAGACTTTCAAAATGGTATTTTGCTAGGATACAGTGAACAGGAACTAGAATCATGCTCATTACAAAGTATTGCCTAGGAAACATATTTCATCCTCACATACTAGTGATGCTATGTGTTTGACCTTAGTTATCAATTGACCTTTGTAGACAATAGTATAGTAAACCTCCTAAGTTTGAACTTACGTTTTACTTTTGGCTTAAACTATATTTTGTCTCGCCAGAGTAGAACCCAATGAAAGAGCAAACAATAGAATATGACCATGACAGATGCAAATTTGCTGGGGAATAAAAATTATTTTGCTGATTTATTATAAATGAAAGAAAAGTGCAATGCAAGTTCCACTTTACACCAACACACACCCATACTGACAAGTAAAAAGATAATCAGATTACATTAATTTGTCAAGGCATTGTGTACAATTCTTTCTTGCAAAATTTCGGTTTCTATGAAAATCCAATTTGAAATTAAATACCTTTGCATTTCTCTTCCCAAACCCAAATTAAAATGCAGTATGCATTCTATTAAAATCGCAATTTGGAATCAATTTTGCTGGCGAAGTTCGTGTTTGACCAGTATGAATACAGATTTAGGCATCAAAACAAATGTAAACAATATCACCTCACGTGATCGTGAGGAGACTAGTAGCCAATCACAGTGAGTGTATCATTTTAATCAGTGGATCACTTAACCCGCTGTTTGAGAAGACGGTTCTTGATAATCAGCATTTTAACTCTGACCCACGGATCAACTGATGTTAACTCGAGACTTGTGAACATGGTCGTTAGAAAATGTATGATGCAAATAGAGTTAGTTCACTGAAGGTCATATATAGTGCGGCTCTGATGAGAATGCAGTTGATCTTGGATCAGTGAATTTTTCAATGGGTGATAAACCATTTTTTTAGAAGACCTTTCCATACCAAAACCATGGAGAGCAATCTCAATGGTTCGTTTTCCCAACAGCATCTCATTGTGGTAAACTTAGAACCAGAAGACTTGCTATAAACACCAGTTCTAGTAGCATATGGTTTACCTTTAAATCTATCACCTAATTTAAAGTATAGACTATTCAAAACCATGTGAACTCTACCCTCTCGTCACAAGAGCCGAATTATGACCACTGATCTTAACAAGGCATTTATGTTGAACACAGCACTCATTTGAATCTTAACATTTTCAGTCTCTTGGGGCATCACAAGGTTTTATCGTATGCCACGAATGAATGGCAGCAAGACATCATGTCATCTCAGTTGCCTAGCATCTTGGGTGGATTGGGACCCTTCAATTCTTTTGTGCAGTTGTGTGAGTATTTTTTCTTGTTTTTTTTTGCATGAGCTGTGATGGATGTCTTTGTGTTTGCCATCTCTCATTCAGGGAATCCGAAAACTTTCATGGTCAACATGGTTAACTTTCTGAGTGGCATTAGATTTCCTGTTTAGTGTTGTTACTTTTATCCCATGACATTCACATCCTGACTAAATAACCACATCCATTGGTGGACAAGATCCATGAATTCTTTCACCCTTTGGAAATATTATCTTGGTCCTTTCGAAGAAAGAAATTTTTTAGACTGGTTCTATTGGTCCTTTACGTTAAAAAGAATCCTTTAGAAAGACACCTTTGTTCCTTTTCCTTAGGATAAAATCCTTTAGAACAATTATATTGTTCCTTTAATTAGAAAATTATTTCTTGGAAAGATATCATTGGTTCTTTCCTTGAATAGAATCCTTTGGAAAGATTTTGTTGCTCTTTCCTTAAAATTAGAACCCTTTAGAATGATTCTGCTAGTACTTTCCTTAGAAAAAGAGTCCTTTCGAAAGATTCCATTGATGAAGAAAGTCAAAACTGTTGAGAAGTCGAGCTGAGAAGATGGGTGACTCACAGGTCATTTCTCTATGATGCCAGTGTATGCATTGGTTTATACGCTAAACATTCTATGCATGCTGGTATTAAGCATCTACAATATTTTTATGTTATAAAAAAAATCTGCTTTTTTATTTTAATGGTTGGTAGGTCAAAAACCTTAGAAAATTGTTAAACATTTGAGGTATTAAGGTTAATTAAAACCCTTCTACATTATTCCAACCCTTTTTAATTTAAACCAATGTAAATTTTATTGTGTGAACTAGAATAAAAAATATCTTTTATAGTCCTTATCATTAAATATTTTTTTTATCGCCTTTGATGGAAGTTACACATTTCTGCTGCAAATGTAGGCAATAATGACCAAAATAAACTTTTATCTAAACTTATAGAACAAAATGAACTATTTTCACTTTTTCAAGGGCAGTGGAATACTAGGTGTCAATAGCCCCAAAAGTGTTAAAGAAGGCTTAATTTTCATTTAGGAAAACTACAAACACTGGCACAAGTTAGGCAGTTCTAATTTATAAATTTAGATTAGATTCATTTCGAAAGTCAAAATGGGGCAGATGCACAAAATACACAAGCAGTTCTCATGAGCATGTATTTTTGCATTTTTGTGGTTACTTTCTTGGTGAAGGTTTTTAGCTATTCTCTTCAGGATGAGGTTTAAACCATGGACAAAACTACGCCTAAGATAGTCTTATATTCTGTCTCATGGACCAGATGCAGCCCTCCATATAGGTTTAACAGGTTCACAGACCGTTTATGGCCTTCAAAATGTCTTTATTAGGCCCTTAGTCCTTCCAAATAGGTTTACCTGGGTCTACAGACAATAGGGTCCTCTGAATAAGTACCAGGTGCTCAGACCAAATATGGATACCAGAGGATGCTTATACATAAAAAATAAGTTCCTTAAAAAAGTAGCAAAGCCCAAGGTTCTTTTGGAACCAGCTATTTTAAGATTTGCATGAGTAGATTTGTATTTATTCCTGTCACTTATATATTTTCTTGTCTCATCTAACCACTCGCCTATCTGATTAACACATTCTGAGATTTTTATTACGATCAATGGTTGACATTTGACCTATATCTTGTGGAAATCCCTGCTGCAGTTAGTATTTATTGTATGAGATTAATGGGAAAATATCAATTTCTATAGTCTTTCATTAACTCTCTTTATTTGCAGTTCAAGGAGTGAAAGATTTCTTTTATCTACCTGTTGCACAATACCAGAAAGATGGCCAGATTGTCAAAGGTCTTCAACGCGGGGCTTCATCCTTTTCAACATCTGCTCTAATGGCTGCATTAGACTTATTTTCTGGATTAGTCAGTACAATTCAGGTAAGATTACAATAAAAATATTGATTTGAAAATGTTATAAAATGTTGAACTATGTATATAAAGTACTTTGTAAAAGATGATTTTCTATTTGTTATAGATCTGTAAAAATGTTCAATGGAAAGTTAAATAAATATTTTTTAATTTGACTCATCACACACAAGAATAAAAATTACTAATAGAAAATAAGTTTGGATGTATGGACGTTTTACTAACATTCTGGCACAATGGAATTAATTTTTTCCTTTTCTTCCATAATCATATGTTTTGATAACTCTAAATTTTCCAATTGGTAAAATGTTATTGAAATTTAAGCAAATTCAAAAATAAGCTCCTGTATTTAATACCTACTGTGTCACGTAACATATTTTTCTGAAACATTGAAATGTCGTTATGAATTCAGCTTTAGTTATTTATTAAAATAAACTGAAACAAATTGTTTCCTTTCAGGGTGCTGCCATCTTTGGCTATGACATGGTTTCTCCTGGGCCAAGTGCAGCCAATCGATTCCAAAGAAATTCAGAGTCTTCTCACCAAACTAGTCAGCCAGCTGATATCCGAGAAGGCATTGCTTCTGCTTTAAATGTTGTCAAAGAGGTAAAGTAATCTAATTCCAAACCAATGAATCAAACCTTGGAAATCCCAAACCTGCATGTAATACTAAATGGTTGAATTTACTCTTTTGCTTTAGTAGGATAGTCGAAGTCTTGTCTTCAGTTGGATAATCAAAAACCTTATATTCAATATGACCCAAGACAGGTGTCATGGTTTTGTACCTGCGTGTATTCATTTATGATAATAAGGTTTTCAAGTGTAAACATAAAACTAAAGAAATAACAATTATTCCAGTTAAGAAATTTGATTTATCATTGTTGCGGCTGTGTTGGACATTGTTTTAGTGTTGACAAACGCCTGTCATTTGGCTATTAGGCCATTAGACCACATGCTCTGCAGTATTTTTCTGCAAGGAAAAAACCTCTAGTGCTTGACATTCATTCAAATGTTTGCCAGACAAGGCTGCCCTAGGTTACTGTTATTTGTGATCTAGGTCACAAAAATAACAGTAGGTAATTAGAAAGTTCTATTTGATGTGGAGATTGGCCCAGATCCAGAAGCTACTCAAGAAATATCAATTCTACCAGTTAAGAACTCATTTGTTTTATAACTGTGGCTCTGTTAGGCATTTTTTTAATGTTGACAAACACCTGTCATTTGGCTATTAGACCACATTCTCCAATATTTTCTACAAGACAAAAAGCCATTAGCATTCATTCAAATGTTTGCCAGACAAGGCTGTCCCTAGGTCACATAAATGGCAGTGGAGAATTAGAAACTTCTATTTGGTGGAGATGGGACTGGAGACAGTTGTGACCAACGAGCATTCTGAATATGGCAACTGCTTCCTGTATAGGGAGTCTGGGATAACTAGAATTCCATCGGAGTAGACACACCATGGCCTTCTCATATAGGCAGTGAGAACACTATTTCGAATTCTTTGGATACTATGCTTCTTTAACTACCATGTATAGTTTAGACAAATGGAAAGTGGCTATGAAAATTTCTGCGTCACCCTAGCACCTTTTATCACCTACAAATCCGCTTTTTACTTCCTGCCTCACCACAATGTGCTGGTATCCACTAAAAGATATATTTAGCGAGTTAGGTCTTTCTTAATAGTGTTTAAAAAAGTAACGTTGCAACTGCCTCTTTTTTGAATGCAATTCCATCATGAATTGTAAAACAGGTAATGAAAACACTAGCACCATATGTATTTAGCTTCTCAAAAAATCCCCTAATTTTACTAAATTAGGTTGTATGCTCTTATTGTACAGCTATGAACTAATGTTTTGTGTAGTTTGGTTATATATTTTTAAAATTGGTATTTAAATACAGTAGAACTCCAATTATATCCGGATCAATCGGGACCAGACCCCATCCGGATAATTGGATAATTCACAATGAAAAGGTTATTTCTTAGCAAAAAGAAATTAATTTTTCTTTAGTATGTAATGTAATTTAATGACAATGAAAACAATTATATTTACATTTTGTACTTACATACTGTATTAAAATGTATCATTGTTTGAACATATCGGTCAAAGTCAGTTGTTTTCCATCTACTCGTTTTTGTACAGACATTTTCCGTATCATCTATGAGTTCTTCTCTCACACTGTGAATGTGTTCATTGTCACTGCGAATTTGGAATCCAGGGTATGAAGAATCACACACCAGCCACTCACATACGTCCTCGGCACTGCA
Organism: Metellina segmentata; assembly: GCA_947359465.1. Lineage (NCBI taxonomy): Eukaryota > Metazoa > Arthropoda > Arachnida > Araneae > Tetragnathidae > Metellina > Metellina segmentata. Next base: position 49,626,821 of record OX375878.1, read on the forward strand.
CTCGGAACATCGAGGAATGTTTCTTATGTCCTCAATTTACACTTCAAGTTCTTCGTTTTCGTCATTCACCGACAAGAAACTTTTAAAATGAGGATTTTGTTAATTTCTTTTTTCCTCAAAGAGATTGGAATAACTGGAGTTCGGATAATTGAAGTTCTTCTGTAATTACAATTTGAATTTCAGAGATTTAGACGATACACACTCTACATTGCACTCGAAACATCCAGGAATTTTTACTGTGATGTTTCTTATGTCCTCAACTGCCACTTCGTCCTTTTCGATTTTATCATTCACCAATAAGAAACTTAAAATGCAGATTTTGCTGATTTAATTTTTTTCTCAAAGCGGATAACTGGCGTTTCGGATAACTGGCGACTCGGATAAAACTGGAGACTCGGATAAAACTGGAGACTCGGATAACTGGAGTTCGGGATAACTGACGATTCGGGATAACTGACGATTCTGGATAGATGGAGTTCGGGATAACTGGAGTTCTACTGTATATTCATACTGCTAAATATACCAAAAAAATTTAGTCCATTTAGAAATAGACCTGGATACTAGTTTCTACTTTAAAAACATAACATATTTTTCATACAAATATGTGAATTTTTTCTTTTATGTTTCAGGGTTTTGGCGATGCCACTCGTGCTATTTATTCTGTAGCTTATACGGAACATGAACACAAGGGTGTGCCTGGTGCCGTTGGTGGTGTGCTACGTCAAATCCCTCCGACTCTCTTCAAGCCTATTATCCTTGGCAGTGAAGCCACCAATTATGTTCTGGGTGGTGTGCGGCACCAACTCATGCCAGATGCCCATCAAGAAGATATCCACAAATGGCGGAGCAAGAAGAGCTAACATGTGATGGACTCTTATTTTTGTTTTAAATGTTCCAGTGTGATATGTTTTGAGTCTAATTTTAATGTGTACATTCGATTGACGAAACATTCGGTTTTATATGCATGATGGAAAGCATTCTGTAGTTTTGTAAATAGCTCATGAAATTTGACTATGTACAGAGTTGCGGTTCGATAACTTGTTTTACTCAATAAAGATTTCTGATTTGCTTAACTATGTTGGCTTCCTTGAAATATTAGGTAGAACTGAATTGCAATGTTCAGTGCTCTGAAGTGGTTTAACTCGCTAATTTACGAAAGTGCCTTTTCGTTACAAGGAACTGTACCTAACTATAAATGCATACCTGTCAACTTTTCCAGATTTCCTGGAAAATCACCTGGTCTCTTCCAGATGGGAAAACTATTTTCCTGATATTTCTTTCAGAAAATTATCAAGTGTGATGCCCATTTTAAAGTTTTTACACCCAAGACGTTGCAACCATGAAAGAAAAACATTGGAATCAGTGATTACAAGAAAACCTTTGATGGGGAAATTTCAAGAAAAGCCTTTTGAGTCCGAGTTTTATGACAGATACGCATGAGGCAACCTCATTAGCTGTTGCGGGTTTGATAACAGGGGCTTATGGTGTGCCTGAGTACTCTACAACCTCAGCATGTATGTCCTGAAAGTTCTGCAAGTACAGGACAGGATTAGGTTCACTTTACAATTGTTGACTGTAAGAACTAAAGCCTTTTTTTAAACAATTATTGCAGTGATTTTCACAATTATTGTAATATTTCCCATTTGTGCCAGTTAAGGAAGGGCAGAGCAGGTAAATTTTTTGAATTGGGAAGTCTTCCTTCAAATTGAGTTATTTTGAGTTAAGGACTCAATGTGTGTGTTGTCCATCTGTTGTCCTCTGGGGCTCATCTTTAAGAGTGTACAAGTGATGCACAATCCCCATCACAATTCGTTCTTTTTACCCCTATCCCTCTGCTTTTTTCCTCCCTCATTGGGGTTGCCTCTTTGTAGGTGAAGATTTCTCTTTCAAAACTTGTGACCACTTAGTTGTTCTCGGCTCCACTTGGGGATTATATCACGTGTCCAGAGAGACCCACCTGTTTGCCGCACATGGAAACCAGTCCCTGGCAAAGGGGATTCTGGCAGTGGAAAACTATTCTTTCCTAGAGGGGAGAAACCAATGACAATGCTGTTTCTTATTGTTAGATTTTTTATTATGAACAAACTGAACAGTTCGATCGTTGACCTCACTTCCTCTGTCTCCGGGACACACCATGTCACTTCCTTTTCCCATTCAAGGCCTTCCTTGCTAGAATGGCTAATCCGTTATATGCTTTCAATAGTGTGGAAGTGCTTCTCCATTTGGACGGACGGATGGCTACATATGTCTAATCAGGTTTCATTTACTTGTTTCTTTTTGATAAATAAATCTGTTTTATCATTCATAGGCACTATAAATCCATGCAAAACACTGCTTATTAGACCTCGTCTAGGTTTCTGATACACAGGCCAAACAATTAAGAAATACAAATACACTTGAAACTTTCACTATTTATGTAATGTCCCATTGATTACTAAATACAGGTGGGAGTGATTGGAGATGGGAATGCTAGCAAGGAAGTGACTTCCGAACTAGATCTACTGTACACAACATAAGGAACTTCTAGAGAACTTTAAGACAAACATGTTTGCAATGTTTACAAAATCAGTATCACTCGATGATAAACAACATCCTACAAACCATCTTGACTTACAACTCCCCAAAAGGATCAAAGAGGTTATCTGAGCCATCCATTACTTGCATTTGTTTCACATCCCGTGCAGTCTTTTGGCTGCAAGATATTCGGTCATTCAAAAATTGCCTCTCGTAATTCAATTATTTGCACATGATGTAGAGTAATCTCAAAACGATGGAGGCTGTCTTTCGCCACATCGTTGCATGAACTGCGATGGAGATCATCCATCATACTTCAGATTCTGCAGTAAGTGGGTGTTCGAGAAACATGTCCTGAAGCATGGTTCCGTTGAATCGCGAACAACCAAAGCAAGTTTCTTTTCTATTGTTAAAAGAAATCTACAGGAACTAAAACTGAACCTCGCCAGCTCCCAGAACCTTCCTCCGCAGTATGGAAGAATACACATACGGAAGCAAACAAAAATAATCATTCCAAAACTAAATCTGTTAGAATGCGTCACCTCCCAAGGAAGTACTTCACATACGATTTGCAAAATCTAGAGTTTAAAAGATCAATTATAAACTTACAAGTATGGTCTACCTCTTGTCCCAGACTATTCAATCAATCATTCAGAATGAGATGTAGTACAACTGCATCCCTCTGACAAAAATATCCTTGACAATTTATTGAAGGATGATCCGCCAGGTATACAGATGCAAGAATCTTCCAATTCACATTGACTTCCTTTGTCTCATGGAACTGGAATTCGATCCAAACTGCGGACATTAAGACGATTCTATCTACCATCCCACATATTCTTCACGATCCATTTGTTAACCAGTTACAAACCACGGACGGGTTCTCGGAATACTTCCTCATTGGATACTCGACGTTGGACACCTGTCTATGCGGTGAAATAGGTGATCCCCTTTATTACACATACTTGACTGCAGGTGTACGGCGCACTTCCGAATAGGTCTTGAATTCATCAGTCAGGCCCAGTGACATAAAGCATCATACAAAGTGTCTTCAAGTGATGAGCCGCTTGAATAAATTTGTGTGGATGGTGACTCCGAGCGCTCCCTCGAGGGAACCGAAGGCAGTTCCGGCATTGAAACCGAGACAAAGCGTGTAGGTTCACGTAGATCTAAAATTTTCATTGACGGAATAAGACAAAGACCTTGTGATGTCGAGATACTCCTACCGGAAAAAGAACAATTTGAGCAGAATTTCGGAATGCCGAATGCATTTTCATTTTTTGTTTGGCGACAGCTGTTCTGTCGCCACGCGCTTTACAACGACTTGAGATAAGCAGGTGAAATAGGACGTTCCTTTGCGGGTGGTGTTTGTTCAGATGATCTCTGATTTTTTAAATTTATCGTTCTGTTTTTTTTAAACTGCTACAGAGACGACGGTCAGAGAGAGAGAGAGAGAATATGTTGTACAATTCTGGTCTCCATATATGAGAAAGGACATAGAATCAATTGAAAGGGTTCAGCACAGAGCTACAAAAATAATAAAGTGGCTAGCAAATTTCGACTATAATGAACGTTTAAATAAGCTAAACATGTATACACTGGAAAGAAGGAAGGGGGATTTGATTCAGCTTTTCAAGTTTGTAAAACAAGGGGACACAGAGGGCTTAAATTTCAATAGGGATAACAGAACAAGGGGCCATGGGTATAAATTGAATAAGACACATTTTAATCGGGATTTAAGGAAAAACTACTACTTTAATAGGGTATTAGACAGTTGGAACGCGTTGCCAGAAAATATAGTTAATTCAAAGGGAGTGTACGAATTTAAGACACAATTGGATAGTCAGTGGGAATTGGAGAATTCATAAACAAAGGACCAGCCTTGTTGGGCTTGAGCCTGTAGCTGGTCGTCAGTATTTGTATTTGATGTGTAATGTCCTAGTCACTGGTTATTTAAAAATAGTTAAAATGTGCTAACTTTATCAAACGAATTGGGAAAATACAACTTAAATTATTTGAATTGAGTCAGCATATTTTTAGCTATTTATGACCAACCAGTTGCCAGGACAAACATGTCATTCAACAACGTAAAATTCACGACATTTGAGAACGTGAAAAATCACGAATAAAAAACGTCATTTAATCACGTATAAAAAACGCCATGAAATGACGTCATAATTAAGTCATTTGATTTCGTCAATATCACGTCATTCTATGACGAACGATCGTCATTAGATCACGTCAAAATCTCGTCATTTTATGACGTCAAAAATGACGTCTTTGAATTGGACATTCGACGAAAAAAATGACGTCAATTTTAAGTCATTTTATGACTAAATAATCACGTCATTCGACTACTTGGGCTGAGGTACATGCTTTTGTATATTGGTATAATGAAGTTAATGTGGTAAATACTGTATATACTTTTAATGTTGGAATAATAACTTAAATATCTTAGCTGCTGGTTTTCTTCTCCTTGTGTATGATTTGTACTGTTTTCACGCTGACGTTTGACACCACAGTCTATGTACAGTAGTTGGACGAAAATATGGAAACGCCTAAAAAAACATGTAACCTTGCCTAATATGAAGTAGGAAAACCGTTGGCATTCATGACAGTTAGTAGTCTTCTCGGAATGGATAAATACAGTTCCTGTATGCTTGCCAAGTGAATCTTGTACCATTGTTCCTGCAAAACGGTGGCAAGGTCAGCTAACGCACTTTCTTCTCCATTGTAGACCACAAAGATGCAATAATATTGAGATCTGGTGGCCAGGGGAGATGTGACAAATCATCCTCGTACTAAGAAAACCAGTCCTGGACGATGTTAGCTGTGTGAACAGGGGCTTTGTCGGAAGACACCATCACCATTGAGGAACAAAGTTTGTTCCATGGGATGGACTTGATCAGCCAAAATGTTCACATAATCCTTGGCCTTAATGTGCCCTTGCAGAGTAATCATGGGGTCCGTAGAAAACCACGATAGGGCTGCCTAAACCATCATGTTTCAACCTCCGCCAAGTTTCACTCTTGGCAACAAGCAGTCTGTATTATAGACCTGACATGGCGTTCGCCAGACGTAAACTAGGCCAGAAGTGGGAAACAGTGAAATAAGATCCGACCAAATTACTGTCTTCCGTTGCTACATAGTCCAGGCTTAATGACTTAAGCACCACTTTTTCTTGTTACAGGCATTAGCATCACTGATGAATGGTTTTTGAATTGCAGCTCGGCCAGAAATACCCTGCTTATGGAGCTCCCTTATAGTTTTGGTACTCCCATGGTTTGGGAACACGACATTCGTTTCATCAGTAACTTTTGCTGCTGAATCCTTAATGATAGTCTGTCACGATCACTCAACACATACTTTCGTCCTCTCTGTGATTTATCGGATGATGTTTTTCCGCTTTTCAAATATGCGGAATAAATTTTGGATACAGTACCTCTTGAAACACAACACTTCAGCTACCTTGTATACGGAAGCACCCACCAGACGAGCATTAACAATTTGTCACGTTCGAAGTCTGTTAGCTCTGACATGATGCAATTACAAATTCATAGAACAGTGCACCGACAACTACTGACCTGCGCAGCGTATTTACGACGTTGTATAGGTGACGTCAGTAGGCGAAAACACCAGCGCCATTTACACATTTCACTAGAATAAACATTTCTTTTTAAGCATGCATTTCACGAGGTGTTTCCATATTTTTGTCCTACCCCTGCGGTTATTGCCCTTATCCCTCCTAGCTAATAAGTCACCAGGTTATAAAGATAGAATGAGAAGGATAGGAATATCGCTGTATTTCATTCCGCGGACCGAATGCTCGTGTGTTCAAACGATCAAACTGATAACCCATGGTTAATTAGTAAGGCCTTTTGGTTTTACAACGACCATTGTTAAAGCAAATCTTGTTTCAAACAAAACGAAACTCACTGTCTGAATCTCTCGGGGGTTGTTGTGTCGTCACCCCAAAAACGTTAGTATGAAAACAGTACGAATCGTACACAAGGAGAAGACAACCAACAGCTAAGATAATTACGTTCTTATTATTCCAAGAATAAAAATACATACACTATTTACCATATTCCCATACATCAATCGGATCTTGCCCTAAGGGGATTAATCTCGGACCGTCGTAAATAGCCCGTGTGTTGCTCTTGTACGACGTTAATTAAAATTACCTTACCATACCCTAGAGTGACTATATAATAAGAGTGGCGACATACGGAAAACATTTTCTGATTGGCTTAGAAACCTTTTCTACCGCCCGAGGCGGTTTTTTCCAAGCTCCCGTAGACTTAACATGGGAAGGACTTAACAGTTGGTTGAAAGAAAGTTTTATTTTAAGGAACTATCCATTAATAGTAGGGCATTTTAAATCTATTTTTTTAATTTAATGTTATAAAATTAATGCTTAAAGATCTATCACACAACATGGAAAGAATTAAAAATAAAATTGAAGTACCTGAGAGAGACAACACATCAGATCCTATTTTATTTAACACTGAAGTTATAAACTTAACTTTTTTCTTTTTCTTGTTAATATTCACGAAAACAATTTCAATAAGCTGTGAGCATAAAAATTTCGGGACATAAACACTCGCCAAAAAGACAGAGTGAGTAGGAAATATGGGAAACCGATGGAAGAAACAAATTCGACCAGCAACCTTCTTGGAGACGATTCTGGTTGAAAAATGGCTGCAGCGCATGTGCATTGGGCCAAATTTGGTCCCTTGTCGCCACTTTTATTATATAGGCACCATACATCAAAGTATGTACCAGCGCGGGGAACAACCTCAACCGTTGCTTCTGGCTCTTTTCTTTCTCGTCTACCCAAAGACCTCTGCCGTAGTTTTTAAAAAACACCCAACGTCAAAAGTCAAAGACCAATCAGAGAAGATTCTTGAAGAATACCACCATCAGAGGACGCTTCTCTTTTCACAAGCGGATGGACAGAGGAAGAATCCTAATGTTAAAACTTAGACGAATTTTCGGAGGTTGGCGCATGCGCATTAGCTATGATTTCGGATGGGGAAAAATATTTTAGGGAAGGATATTCGTACAAATGGGGAAAATCTGGGCATGGGTGAATTTAACATAAGGATTCTTCCTCTGTCAAATCTTGGTTCCATAATCCATTATTTTTTCGGCGTTACGTTCCATTTCTAGGAGTGATAAAAGCAACATATTTTCTAATCGTTTTACTTGGGTGTATGATACGTTTAAAATTGTCTTTTCTGCTGTTTCATTACGAATAGTTTAATTACATTAGGATTCCTGCTCTGGCTAATCTCTCGGCATTTAGTTTATTTTTCATCACCTTGATTCGAGTATTTTAGCAAGCTTTGGTTTCTAATTTTGCAACATTTAACAAGTCATTTCTTATGTATTTTGTTGTTAACTTGATTTTAAAACATTGCGGTTGCATTTCTTGATCTGCCATATATTCTATGGTTTGTAAACTAAAATCCTTAAATGTAATATTTATCTTCATACAAAATTTCGCTCATTGTGTTTGATTATTTAACTGTGTTCAAATTTATACTGTTGAGGCAATTCATAATTCGATCTAATTTCGTGAAACTTGTATAAATAAAAAATAGTTCAACTAATTTTTTGCTGATTTCACAATCTGATAATTAATTGGGTTGATATATTGTATTTTACAACTAACCTTTCTTGTACTTCTGTCGGATACATTTAAGGAGTTTTATTTTATTCATTTTGATTTGGGGGAAGCATTACTTGACATAAATTAAAGAGTATTGTTTGTTCATTTGGGGAGTATTGAGTGATTAGAGAGAGAGAGTTTTGATTTTGTGGGCAGTTATTCTTTTTGTTGATACATAAGCATGATTTAAATGAAGTTCCTGTGTTAAGCATGATAAAAAAGCATTCTTGACCATACCAATTTATACTATTTCATGAGAAAGTGTCATGTCAGATTTGTGGAACTCAGTTGTAGAATGTAAAATGTGTGTGTTCCCCAATTACATTTCAATCCAAAATTCTTTTGAGAACTCATCTGAATATGATTTCACTCAGTAAACTGAGGAATTGTATTAGCAATAAAAAGTATTAATTGCTTGGAAAAATGACTGAAAAATAAATATTTTTCAGGTTTATATATAGCAGAGAAACAGCCTAAGTAAATAGGATCTGAACAATTTTTTAGCATTATCATGGTTGATTTTCTATAGCAAGGGAAAGAGAAGTATTGAGTGGATAGGTTCTAACAAAGCAGTTCTATGTATCCTATGATGAAATTCACAAATTAATGGTGTTTGTACATGAAAATCAAAGTTAATCATAACTTGGGTAGAATGAAAATTAGTAAGTAGGAATTGCTTTGTAGCTATGCAAATGGATACCCATCCCAATTCTTGATGATATTAGTGCTCGTTTAGAACCCATTCATCTCTTTAACTTTTAGTGCCAAAACTGTATTGGTTTTCAATTGTCTCAATGTATTCACAAAAACAAAATAGTTATTTATCTTATGCTAGCCAAGAGATGAGCAAATTGAGATTTTATTAAATATACCAAAAAGGTGTAGTTTTTTTAGGAGTTATATCGGGTGCCAGTTCTGTATCCCAAAAAATAGGTACATATTTAATGATTAAAATTATCATTTTTCACTGCTATGGTGTAATTTTTCTTATGAACAAGAGAAAAGTAATATTTGCTTTGTAAAAAAAATGTTAATATTATTCATTTAAATACTAAGTGTTCAATAATTTAAGTTTTAATGAAATGTGGTACATCTTATGGTATTTTTAATTTACATCTCTCCCACTGGAGCAACAGGCATTGGTGATGGTATTTTTTTATTAACGTTGAACTGGAGCAACATTATGGGCTATTTGTTAATGAATGTTGTTTGAAATGAAGGGAAAAATGAAGACAACATAATTTTTAAATAACGAGGCAACACCCAAGCTGGCACTCCTAACTTACACACCACACTAATGTAAGAACACAACATATTTAACATGCACCAGCCCCCTTGCTACACGACGGTCTTTGGCTGGATTCGAACTCCCAACCCTCCAATTGCTCTTCCAACCGTGGCACCTGTTATAGTTGTAGTTTTTTAGTTCATCAGATGTCAGTTTCGTATGCCAAAAAATACATAACCAATGATTAAATATATAATTTTTCACTGCTATGAGGCAAGATATATGTAATTTTTCTTATTATGAACAGAAGAAAAGTAATATTTGTTTTATAATAAACTGACAATATTAATCTGAGTAATATTATTCGTTTAGCTACTAAGTGTACAATAATTTATTCACAAGACCTTTAACGAGTTATAAAATGCTACTGATTAGTCTAAAACCAGGATTTTGATGAAATGTGGTACGTCTAATGGTATTTTTAATTAACGTCCCACTGGAGCAACAGGCATTGGTGAAGGCATTTTTCAATGAACGTTATACTGGAGCAACACAATGAGCTATTTGTAACGGTCCTGGATCAACACCAAAGGGAAAGAAAAGATACATAATTTTTGAATCATGGTCATATAACGAGGCAACACCCAAGTTGGCACTCCAAACTTCCACACAACAGATTTAACACACACCAACCCCCTTCTACATGACGGTCTTTGGCTGGATTCGAACTCCCAACCCTCTGGTTGCTCTTCCCACCACAGCACCTGTTATATTAGCATGATGCTGGTTTAATTTATTTTTCAAAAGGGCTATTCAAAATTATTTTATCTAAAATTTTCATGTCCTGATCAGGACAGATGTTGAGTGAGTTACATGTATGGAGATAGCATGAGCACATTTTATACTATAAGTTTCACAGAAGTCTACTTTGAACAAGTTTAGCTGACTCATAGTTCCAGATAAGCTTTGAATGTAAATCTGACTAAAGCCAATAATGCTAAAGTTGCAAGAATCAGATTGTATAGCTACAGAAAATTTTACGACTTAAAGATATTTACCAACCTAACAATTGGTTTACAATTTCTTCAGTTGTTATGCAGGATGTTTACATAGGACATCATTTTGTTTTGGAATAACTTTTAAATAAAACACTTCTAATATCATTGTGCACTCAATGAATGACATTAATTTAATTTGATATCGGTCAAATGACTGCCAGCACTGCAAATTTAGTCTTTTGACCACATGATTTTTTTCAGACCATTTTTCTCAAAAGCTTTTACTGGGTTTGATTGTCATTTGTTTAGGAAGCTGACCTAGGATAGTGAGTGTGAAGCTTCAGAACATTTTAGCAAAATATTTAATCAAAATGCATTATCTGTGATGGAGACTTCTAGAAAAGTGTAAAATTACTTTGGGTTACATCATGTGCCTTCAAAATAAATATATGTAAAAAAAAATTTCAAAACACTGTTCTCCACAAGATATGAAAAAGTCTGACTGACTTCTTACAGAAAGTTCCCATGAAAACATTGTTACTTTATGATATAGTGTTATTGAAAAACAAGGGATCTCTTGACATTACACACAAATAGGCTTTCTCCAAACACAATATGGAGAAAATTTGGATTTTCATCGAAGCTCTAAATGTTTTTATGCATGCAGTCACTTGGTCTATATTATATTCCACAAATAAATATAATTATTTCAGTTCTAAAATTCAATTTAAATTACATTCCAAAACAGTTCAATCCAGAAAAAAAATTACTAAGTTACCAATTGTCAATTTTAAAAATACTTGCGTGTACCAGGCATCATTGGTAATCTTGAATAATTATGAAAATCAGAACTAAATATAAATCTTTTAGTGCAAATTGTAAGCAACATTTAATGTATTCAGAATGATTTATTGAGACTGATTCTGACATTGCAAGATATTTTTGTAAACAAACACATGAAGGTAAACAAAAAGAAGTGTTTCAGTTACAGTGAATATATGTACTTCAATTCATTATAAAAGGTATTTTTTAATTAATGTTGAACAAGAAAAACAAAGAAACAAATGGTACATAAAAACTTTTATTTTCAATTCAATACACAATGAACTTTAAATATCAATTTAGTCATACAGGACAAAAATTCATTTTTCTGTAAATACAATTAGTTGAACAAGACTCGAAAAAAAAACTTTTTGCATGACAACTTAACTTATGACCATTAAGTGTAAAATTGGTCAAATTAAAGTATTTCCAATCTTAATTTTTTTTCTTCTTGAAACTTATTATTATATTTAATAGAGGAATTGGTTATTTTTGTAAAAAATTTTGTAATTTAAAAAATTACTTATCATTTTGGCAATAACTACTATCACAAAAACACCTGCTTCTAGAAATAAAAACAAAACCACATAGAAACACATTTTGATAGTGGTAATTACAAAATCATAAATACGAGTAAGAGGGCTAGTTAAAAATCTGAAGGACGAGGAACCTGAAAATATAAAGTGTGCACATCAGTACAATACAAATGAGATCACAAACTCGCCTTTTCGTGTCAACTTAATGTACACCTAATTCTTGCTTCAAGTATTTAGGAACCTTAATCTCAAGCCACAACGACCTGAAAATTGAAATAAATAGCAGAATTTTCATGGCTAACAGAAGTTTTTACGGCCTCAGAAACCAACTAAAATCCAGGTTCATCAGCGTAAAGACTAAACTAACCATTTATAAGACTTTAATCAGACCCATAGTCATGTATGGGAGTGAATGTTGGACCCTCAATAAAACCGAGGAGGAAAAACTACTAATTTTTGAAAGGAAGATCTTAAGAAAAATATTTGGACATACTCAAGAGAACAACGTGAGAAGGATCCTTTACAACCACGAAATTTACAAAAAATATGATAAATTCGGCGGGACCGACCTAGTGAGAACAATTAAAGCGTCACGCATCAGATGGCTGGGCCATCTCCTTAGAATTCCCGATGCTGACCCTACCAAAAAAGTGACTTTTTCCAAAATTGAAGGGACTAGAAGAAAGGGACGACCACCTACAAGATGGATTGATAACGTAGAGAGAGATCTCAAGTTTTTGGGAGTCAACCGATGGCTTGCGGTCGAGCCAGATGGAGGAGGATCTGCGAGTCAGCCTTGGCCTGTAAAAGGCTGTTGTGCTCCTGAAGAAGAATTCTGTTTGGAGTATCATCTAGTGCGGATGTTTCACCAGTTTTACGAACGAATTCAGTTATTAATTGTTGTGTTTGTGTTAGGCCATTATCTAATTATGTGTAAGAGGCTACCAAGAACGTTGAAATTTCCCAGCGCATTTCTCATAAGGGTCAGGTTTGACAAAATTATTAACCAATTTTCAGGTCAGTTCCAGACATTCTTTTATTAAACCTGTATTTAGAACAAGATCATATTGTTCATTATCACTACATTCTGTGGGATTAGGAGTCTCAAAGACAACCCCTTCTAATATTTCATCTTTGCTTACGGCTTTGTCGACTGATTCATGGATATCTTCAAATAATAGATCACCGAATCTTTCTCCAGTTGTGTGCCATTGTAATGATGTTGGGAATACAGTCGTGTTAGTTACCAAATACAATAAGAACATTGTAGATACATAGATGTATACATTGGTAAATGAAAACATACGTTCCAAAACGCATACACTAGATGTTATGCAATCTATGTGGGGGCAATATAACTGACTGGCCACTGCATGGCCAGCACGGCACTGCCTGTGACAGTTCTTTTCGTGGGATCAGGTGTGACCACTGCTTGCTAACCCCCTGTAATTGCTACGAATTCCTATTTAGTTTAACAGATGATACTACTATGCCACAACTATAAAAAAAAATCGTAAAATTTCGGCAAATAAATTTAAAATGACTGGAGTAAATAGAGAATAAAAAATTTATTTTGAATTTGAGTATAAAAAAAAAGTTTGTGCAAAAACAGAATTTGGTGTGTATACACAAACAGGAAACTTTTGACACAAAAAATTAATACGCTCAGGGTAAAGTCACATGAATTGAAGTCCTATGTCATTCGTCTACAGCTTGCAAGCTACTAACAATGAGAAACCCACTGAACCACCAGCAAGTTACTTTCCCACTCCTTGCCCTCAGCAATACTATTCTCTCTACACCTCGCCTCCCTTTTACGGCTTATCTCCCCACAGGTATATCAATAGAATAGCACAAAATCATTAATACTACCCTAATTTTATTCAACAGAGGTTTGGGAAAACCAAATCGACATATCACATTGTTTATTTTAACATACCTATATGAGAACTTAGAATAAAATTTGAAATAAACAATCAGCAAAACAACTCTTACCGCTATTTAGAAACAAATATTGAGAAAATACAGTACTTAACCGTTAGCTGGGTACCAAAAAACCGCCAAGCTTAACAGTTAGTGCAGCTATCGTCAAGCCTAAATATTCACGCAAAGAGTATTTCCAGGCATTTTTGGCAAATGAAAATTCTGTCATAGATAAATTCAAGTCTATTTCACTGTACGAAACTTGGGCATGCCTCTAGTATGCAGTGTGTCCCTCATAAATGATGCAGCCAGTTCACACAGTGTCATTTGTCTACAAAATTAATAATGCAAAGATTTTGGCACAAGCATATGAAGGATTAAAAAATAATACAAAGATTTTGCAAATGAAACCACACAAAAAATAGCTAGAGATTAGGAAAAAGTGTGTCTCACTAATGAAGTCGCACTGGCCACGGCACGTTTTTAAGTATAATGCTTGATTCCAATTGCCCATTGGATTTATAGTCGCATGGAATGTTTAAAACAAAACCTATGCTGATGAACAGGCTTGTGAGTGACACAAGTTCAATGGCCCATTTACTATTGAACTAACTTGAATAAAATAGCACATCTCTTCATAGTTATTTCATTTTGAATATTATTACACATAATACAGAAAGGAAATTGAAATTTTAAATTCTTATTTAAATCACTGATTTTTTTAAATAAAAAATCACTTCATTTTAAATTTGCATACATACCCTGTAACAATCTAAAAATCGAAAGAAATGGTCTGTTTTAATAGAATCAGATGTATTCAATTTGTGGACTTTCAAATAATGCAATCTCAAAAACTCGATTATATCTAATTATGCATCAAAAAATTAACTACTGATCGCAGAATGAACAATCTCACTGCCTCTACTAAAATTACATTTCACAAATTTAATTAAACGCAACAGCGTAAAACAATTCAAAATCGAAGCTGAAACAAATTTTTCTTGCATGTATCCAACGCATCAAAAGATACATTTCAAAATTGAAGGAGATTGGATGCGTAACTGAAAAGTAAATACAATCTTTCTTCGATCAAGAATACGCCAAAAGACAAATTAACTTTTCCTAATTAAAGTATTCCGCTTTCAATAGAAAGTCCGTTGCAATCCATCAGCTCCTCACCTCACAAGCAAAAACAAAACAGAATACATTCAACTAGTGATGGGAGTATTCGAATACAAAAGTACTCATGTATTCGATACTTAAAAGTAACCGCTGTACTCGATACTTTTATGTGAGTACCGGAAGTATTCATATGAGTACCGGAAGTACTCAAGTAGTTGTTGTTGTATTCATCCAAAGTATCGGTTACAAAAGTACTCATATGAGTACAGGAAGTATTCATGAATACAGGAAGTACTAAAGTAGTTGTATTCATCCTAGGAGTATCGGTTACAAAAGTATTCATTTGAGTACCGGAAGTACTCTAGTAGTAGTTCCTGTACTCGTACAAAGTAGTAAGTACTCATCAAAGGTATTCGCATACAAGAGTACTCATGCTGGCTGTTCAAATACCAAAAGTATGTCGCTGCGTATTCGAACACCTGAGAATTCATCGTATTCTTAAGTAGCAGAAGTGTCATATTGTAAAAGTATGGATATCTATGGTTCTCGTTAGTTTTATTTTTCTTGTCTCGATTTTGCTTTTCCCAATTTTATAAATCTTGAAAATGCACGTGATGAATGAAGCGTCGAAAAATTCCATCGATTGAGAGATTGGATTTCTTTGCAAAAGACATTGAGTTTGCCTTTTATTGTTGAAAATTGTATTTAAATTTGTCAATTTTTTTTAAATTTTAATTTTCAGGCTTTATTTCTGGTATTAAAATTATCTATACAAATAAGATACTTTTATGCTCAAAATGTTTTTCTGTTTCTTCAAGTAAAATAACGTTATTATTTCATTCTTGAGATGGCTGTTACTTTCTTCAAAGTACCTGTCCAGAGTAAATGGCTACAAATTCCCAATTTTTACATGCTATCTTGAAAAAATATGTGCTGCATGAAATGCTGAAAAGTTCCATCGATTAAGAAATTGGATTTAAAATTTTCTGGAAGCAATTTCCCGAATAGACAGGCTGGATTATCAGTGAAGTACACATGCTATGCCCTTTATTTTCTACAAGAACAATTTGCTGTCGGTTAGGAAAATCACTTAAGTATTATCAGTTCTATTACGTTTCTTTAATTTCTAGATTAATTCTTTTAAGTGATAGTATTAGTCTTAACAAAGTTACTTGGGGTCATTATTAAGTTTAAATGTTTCTTTCATTTCTTGTTTACTTTTTCATAAAGGTTAAAAATTATTGCTTAAAAAGTTAATTAATTCTAAAATCTAGAATATTCTGTAAAACTTTTAAATTAGTTACAAGTGCTTTATCATTTGTATGTTGGGTTCTTTCTTGCATTTGAGTAAATGTTGTGTTTCTTTCAGTTCTTATTTGTTTTCATTTATGTTTTAAATTAATGTTTCTAAAATTTAATTGATTCTAATATCTAGTATAATCCAGTAAAACTCTTGAATTAGTTGCAACTGCTTTATCATTTGTATATTGTTTTCGATATGTTTCCCTGTTTTGCATGTCATCGTGTGTATGAATCTTAAATATCTCAAGATATATTTGAGCCGATCAACCGGTATAGTGGTTAAGGTGTTAGCCTCTAGATCGGAACGTTTCTTGTTCAAATCCGGGTCTTGGCATGGATGTTTGTAAGCGTATGGTATAGAGGCGGCTGGTGCACCTTAAATCTGTCGTGGCCCAAAGTCTTCACATTGGGTTGGTGTAGAAGTTTGGAGAGTGGGGTGCCAGCTCAGGTGTTGCTTCGTCATCTGACCGTGGTTCAAAATCATGAAGTGTTGTCCATGGATCTTTCCCTTAAGGGACTGATCCCGGACGGTCGTCAATAGCCCATTGTGTTGCTTTAATACGACGTTAACTAAAATTCCCATTACCAAGATATATTTGAAACTGAGTCATCCAGATCAGGTTTAAAAGAATAAAAACGTAAGTGTTCATATTATGACAAAGATTTCTATATGAGACAAGATAAGCATGATGTACATTAGATCGCTGAAGCAAGAAGTGATATTCAGCGCCTAAAGTGCTCATATTTATGCAGTAACGAGTGAAAGGCAATGCTCAAAGAGTGCGACACAAAGGCCTAAGGGAATCTTGGCAAAAATATGCTTTTAGCATAACATCTGCTGCTCCTACACAGTTATGGGACAGATTTCGGAAGGCAATGAGATTATATTCGATCTCCTTCGTTGAAGCAAATGGGCAACATATCTCAGAGCCTGTCGATAGTAAATGCCATTTCACATGCTTTTTCTGCAGCTCCCTGTTTTAACACCTATCCAGAGACATTTCAGCGCACAAAACATGCATAATCCCATTGCATTAATTTCCATTCTTGATCTGAACTCTCGTATAACTCAATTCAGAGAAAAAGGATTGATGTGATGCTTTAAAAAGGACCAGAAAAACTGCCTGTCCTGATGGCATTGTATATCTAATGATACATCTTTCCTCTGTCACTCACTTTATAACATATTACATCTGTATCATCACATATTGGAGGAACATGTCTTCCCTTTGGCTTGGATACACTCCTTTTTTATACCTTTTCAAAAACCTGTAAAGATCCAACAAATGCATATAACAATAAGCCAATCACACTCACCAGCTGCATGTGCTAACTTTTTGAAAAGATGGTTAATTCTCGTCTCACTTGAATCTTAGACACAACTTAGGCTCTTAAATTAGAAGCGAGATTAGATGTGTCCACCATCGAGGCCAAGAAGATACATGGTTTCATTTACGTCCTGACAATCAGTCATTAAATTGCTTGACGATTGCCGATAGTGAACTGTTCTTAAACATTATATGTTTAGCAGCGTGTATCTACCAAAAGTAAAGAAGAGTTACACTGCTAGTTATATATACTAGTAAACTTAAGTTAATTTTTTTAGTGGTGGCTAAGTTCGGCACACATGTTTTTATGTTTGCTTTCTCTTTTCTTTTAGGCATTTGGAATCTGAAGAAGAGCAGTGGTTTTCCTCTCTAGCTTGATCTTTCTTGTGTTTTCCCTCCTTAAAGTTTGTAAAGTAATTTAAATGTTTGCAGTTTTCCTAATTTTAAATTTAGTTTTTCATGCATTCTATATCTAGGGTTCCTACAGGAAAAATCAGTTTACATCGTAAACTGGTTATTAAATTTAGAGGTGAGAACCTCTGCTAAAGAGGATTAGAGCTCTTGGCGATACCTCTATAAAAAAAGTGCATCATGATTCCTACCCCATGGGTGATGTGGAAATGGAATCGTTCATTTTAGGACATGTTTTAAGTTACAGAATATAATTGTAATAGCTTTTAAAACATCAAATTGGTGTATTCAGTCTGAAATATACTTATTAAAAATGTAGATGGCGTTGCCTATAAACGGTGCCCTGTTATGTAACATTAGTGAGTATTGTTAGTAGCAGAAAAATTCTCAAACAAGACAATTGTGTCCAAAGTGCCTTCCTTGGAAGAGAGAGAAATTAGACACCAGAAGAAACAGCCCCTGAACAATACTTGTTCCATTCTCGGCATTTACATTAATTAGTTGGTTATTGTACTGACACTCAGCCGTGGATGACATGTTCTTAAGATCTGTGGGTTTAACAAAAAAATACTAATTTATGGTTCTTTACACTTAAGCAAATCCAATTAAAATATATAGATTTTACAAGCTTGGGTGTTTTTATTCAATTGATTGGAATAAAAATATTTACTCAAAATTTAACACCAAATGGTATTTTAAAAATTTGAAATTAATATAGTTAAGAAACATTAAGTTCACAATAATAAGCTTTAAAGTTTCTAAAAATTTCAAATTTAATAAGAATTCAGTTTAACCACCCTAGTGGTTGCAACGAAAAACATCAAGTACAAAAAATATCTGATTACAAGATGAAGATTGGGTCAGTTTTCCTCTAGTTATGAGATATATCGTGCATCAAGATACGGTCAGTTTTGCTAATGAAACAAATCTCATCGAACATGACCACCCTGACGTTTAATGCGAACACAGCACTTGGGAGTATTACTGTGACTGATTTGAAATAATATTCAAAGAAAGCACGGAATAAAAATAAAGCCATTATGAGAACTTGTAGACGAGGACTAGAAATAAAGTACTATTTTAATTGAATTTTCAACGTCTCACCGAACAGGTTTCTGAACTATGAAATAAGTTATGAAACGATGATAAATGCCCTCCTATTTTGTCATTGTAAGAGCCCTATATTGCTCAGTATGTGAAGCAAAAATCCTGACATGATAAAAATTTAATATGTATATCGTTATTAATATTACTACCTAAATATTGGAATTACAAATTTTTACTAGTTCAGTGCAAGTGTAATATGTATTAATTTAATTGTCTGAACTTCAACAAGCAGATTTTAATCTTATTAAATGTGAATATACCATATTGAAAAAAAAATTAAGAATCGAAATAAGGGCTAAGTTTACAGAAATATTTTTAAAGTTTCAGATCCTGGTATTAAAAATAACACTCTTACATCTTTTAAAATATTTTTAGAGTTTTGTAGAAAAAGAATTTTTGTTCTTATATTTGGGGTTCCCTTCAAAATAAAAGTTTGTCTTGTTTCCTGTTGAGTGATTATTTCCTCAAATTATAGTAGAAAACCAAATCCATAAAATGCAAAAACTTAAATTAAAAAATGATTTGTAAAATCGAGATAAAAATTAAAAAATTCGGCAATTTGTAAATTGTATTTTGGTTTTGCAAAATACAGTTGTTTTTTAACAAGTTCAAAAAGAGAAATAATAGTAATTTTCATTTAAACAAAATTTTTAAAAATTTATATTAATAAATCGGAAGAAAAAAAATGTTCAAACATTTAATTTAGAAAACATTCAGAGTTTTGTGAGAGAAAAAAACCCAATCCTTTTACAAAGCAAAAAAAAAATCAAACTAAATTGATTTTTATTATTTTTTGATTAAGGAAGCACAGTCCTAGATCTGGATTCGAACCGCGTACCGTGTTACTCCAAATCCGTGCTTCTAACCACTATACCAAGTAACACGTGACGTATTAAGTTTTTTTACAAATAAAAGCCATATATCGTAATTCTCAGATTCTTATATCGATTAATCGTTTTTTTCGTGTATTCGAATAGTACTCGATACTTGAAAGTACTCGATTACTAAGTACTCGATACTCAAAAGTACTCGATTCTGCCCATCACTACATTCAACATCAAAACAGGGATTTTTCAAACCAGTTCAAAATTTTCCCTACCGCCGACAGAACTAAAAAAGTGTACGCCATCTAGCGGTAATTCGTCTAAGTTTTAACATTAGGATTCTTCCTCTGTCCATCCGCTTGTTCTCTTTTCACCTGCTCCTTTCAAGATGAAAAGCGCACGACACAAGAACAGCAGCTGGCGCCAAAATACAACCAATCAGAATACATACGGCATTACGAAATTCCGATGATTGTTTTCTTTTTCCTATCGGAGTATCTCACGATAGGCCCTTCCTATATATCCTTAGTGACCTAATCTGGTCGGGGTGGAGGTACTGCGCCACCAGTTAAGAAGAATTAGTGATGGGAGTATTCGAATACAAAAGTACTCATGTATTCGATACTTAAAAGTAACCGCTGTACTCGATACTTTTATGTGAGTACCGGAAGTATTCATATGAGTACCGGAAGTACTCAAGTAGTTGTTGTTGTATTCATCCAAAGTATCGGTTACAAAAGTACTCATATGAGTACAGGAAGTATTCATGAATACAGGAAGTACTAAAGTAGTTGTATTCATCCTAGGAGTATCGGTTACAAAAGTATTCATTTGAGTACCGGAAGTACTCTAGTAGTAGTTCCTGTACTCATACAAAGTAGTAAGTACTCATCAAAGGTATTCGCATACAAGAGTACTCATGCTGGCTGTTCAAATACCAAAAGTATGTCGCTGCGTATTCGAACACCTGAGAATTCATCGTATTCTTAAGTAGCAGAAGTGTCATATTGTAAAAGTATGGATATCTATGGTTCTCGTTAGTTTTATTTTTCTTGTCTCGATTTTGCTTTTCCCAATTTTATAAATCTTGAAAATGCACGTGATGAATGAAGCGTCGAAAAATTCCATCGATTGAGAGATTGGATTTCTTTGCAAAAGACATTGAGTTTGCCTTTTATTGTTGAAAATTGTATTTAAATTTGTCAATTTTTTTTTAATTTTAATTTTCAGGCATTATTTCTGGTATTAAAATTATCTATACAAATAAGATACTTTTATGCTCAAAATGTTTTTCTGTTTCTTCAAGTAAAATAACGTTATTATTTCATTCTTGAGATGGCTGTTACTTTCTTCAAAGTACCTGACCAGAGTAAATGGCTACAAATTCCCAATTTTTACATGCTATCTTGAAAAAATATGTGCTGCATGAAATGCTGAAAAGTTCCATCGATTAAGAAATTGGATTTAAAATTTTCTGGAAGCAATTTCCCGAATAGACAGGCTGGATTATCAGTGAAGTACACATGCTATGCCCTTTATTTTCTACAAGAACAATTTGCTGTCGGTTAGGAAAATCACTTAAGTATTATCAGTTCTATTACGTTTCTTTAATTTCTAGATTAATTCTTTTAAGTGATAGTATTAGTCTTAACAAAGTTACTTGGGGTCATTATTAAGTTTAAATGTTTCTTTCATTTCTTGTTTACTTTTTCATAAAGGTTAAAAATTATTGTTTAAAAAGTTAATTAGTTCTAAAATCTAGAATATTCTGTAAAACTTTTAAATTAGTTACAAGTGCTTTATCTTTTGTATGTTGGGTTCTTTCTTGCATTTGAGTAAATGTTGTGTTGCTTTCAGTTCTTATTTGTTTTCATTTATGTTTTAAATTAATGTTTCTAAAATTTAATTGATTCTAATATCTAGTATAATCCAGTAAAACTCTTGAATTAGTTTCAACTGCTTTATCATTTGTATATTGTTTTCGATTTGTTTCCCTGTTTTGCATGTCATCGTGTGTATGAATCTTAAATATCTCAAGATACATTTGAGCCGATCAACCGGTATAGTGGTTAAGGTGTTAGCCTCTAGATCGGAACGTTTCTTGTTCAAATCCGGGTCTTGGCATGGATGTTTGTAAGCGTATGGTGTAGAGGCGGCTGGTGCACCTTAAATCTGTCGTGGCCCAAAGTCTTCACATTGGGTTGGTGTAGAAGTTTGGAGAGTGGGGTGCCAGCTCAGGTGTTGTTTCGTCATCTAACCGTGGTTCAAAATCTTGAAGTGTTGTCTATGGATCTTTCCCTTAAGGGACTGATCCCGGACGGTCGTCAATAGCCCATTGTGTTGCTTTAATACGACGTTAACTAAAATTCCCATTACCAAGATATATTTGAAACTGAGTCATCCAGATCAGGTTTAAAAGAATAAAAACGTAAGTGTTCATATTATGACAAAGATTTCTATATGAGACAAGATAAGCATGATGTACATTAGATCGCTGAAGCAAGAAGTGATATTCAGCGCCTAAAGTGCTCATATTTATGCAGTAACGAGTGAAAGGCAATGCTCAAAGAGTGCGACACAAAGGCCTAAGGGAATCTTGGCAAAAATATGCTTTTAGCATAACATCTGCTGCTCCTACACAGTTATGGGACAGATTTCGGAAGGCAATGAGATTATATTCGATCTCCTTCGTTGAAGCAAATGGGCAACATATCTCAGAGCCTGTCGATAGTAAATGCCATTTCACATGCTTTTTCTGCAGCTCCCTGTTTTAACACCTATCCAGAGACATTTCAGCGCACAAAACATGCATAATCCCATTGCATTAATTTCCATTCTTGATCTGAACTCTCGTATAACTCAATTCAGAGAAAAAGGATTGATGTGATGCTTTAAAAAGGACCAGAAAAACTGCCTGTCCTGATGGCATTGTATATCTAATGATACATCTTTCCTCTGTCACTCACTTTATAACATATTACATCTGTATCATCACATATTGGAGGAACATGTCTTCCCTTTGGCTTGGATACACTCCTTTTTTATACCTTTTCAAAAACCTGTAAAGATCCAACAAATGCATATAACAATAAGCCAATCACACTCACCAGCTGCATGTGCTAACTTTTTGAAAAGATGGTTAATTCTCGTCTCACTTGAATCTTAGACACAACTTAGGCTCTTAAATTAGAAGCGAGATTAGATGTGTCCACCATCGAGGCCAAGAAGATACATGGTTTCATTTACGTCCTGACAATCAGTCATTAAATTGCTTGAAGATTGCCGATAGTGAACTGTTCTTAAACATTATATGTTTAGCAGCGTGTATCTACCAAAAGTATTAAAAGTAAAGAAGAGTTACACTGCTAGTTATATATACTAGTAAACTTAAGTTAATTTTTGTAGTGGTGGCTAAGTTTGGCACACATGTTTTTATGTTTGCTTTCTCTTTTCTTTTAGGCATTTGGAATCTGAAGAAGAGCAGTGGTTTTCCTCTCTAGCTTGATCTTTCTTGTGTTTTCCCTCCTTAAAGTTTGTGAAGTAATTTAAATGTTTGCAGTTTTCCTAATTTTAAATTTAGTTTTTCATACATTCTATATCTAGGGTTCCTACAGGAAAAATCAGTTTACATCGTAAACTGGTTATTAAATTTAGAGGTGAGAACCTCTGCTAAAGAGGATTAGAGCTCTTGGCGATACCTCTATAAAAAAAGTGCATCATGATTCCTACCCCATGGGTGATGTGGAAATGGAATCGTTCATTTTAGGACATGTTTTAAGTTACAGAATATAATTGTTATAGCTTTTAAAACATCAAATTGGTGTATTCAGTCTGAAATATACTTATTATAAATGTAGATGGCGTTGCCTATAAACGGTGCCCTGTTATGTAACATTAGTGAGTATCGTTAGTAGCAGAAAAATTCTCGAACAAGACAATTGTGTCCAAAGTGCCTTCCTTGGAAGAGAGAGAAATTAGACACCAGAAGAAACAGCCCCTGAACAATACTTGTTCCATTCTCGGCATTTACATTAATTAGTTGGTTATTGTACTGACACTCAGTCGTGGATGACATGTTCTTAAGATCTGTGGGTTTAACAAAAAATTACTAATTTATGGTTCTTTACACTTAAGCAAATCCAATTAAAATATATAGATTTTACAAGCTTGGGTGTTTTTATTCAATTGATTGGAATAAAAATATTTACTCAAAATTTAACACCAAATGGTATTTTAAAAATTTGAAATTAATTTAGTTAAGAAACATTAAGTTCACAATAATAAGCTTTAAAGTTTCTAAAAATTTCAAATTTAATAAGAATTCAGTTTAACCACCCTAGTGGTTGCAACGAAAAACATCAAGTACAAAAAATATCTGATTACAAGATGAAGATTGGGTCAGTTTTCCTCTAGTTATGAGATATATCGTGCATCAAGATACGGTCAGTTTTGCTAATGAAACAAATCTCATCGAACATGACCACCCTGACGTTTAATGCGAACACAGCACTTGGGAGTATTACTGTGACTGATTTGAAATAATATTCAAAGAAAGCACGGAATAAAAATAAAGCCATTATGAGAACTTGTAGACGAGGACTAGAAATAAAGTACTATTTTAATTGAATTTTCAACGTCTCACCGAACAGGTTTCTGAACTATGAAATAAGTTATGAAACGATGATAAATGCCCTCCTATTTTGTCATTGTAAGAGCCCTATATTGCTCAGTATGTGAAGCAAAAATCCTGACATGATAAAAATTTAATATGTATATCGTTATTAATATTACTACCTAAATATTGTAATTACAAATTTTTACTAGTTCAGTGCAAGTGTAATATGTATTAATTTAATTGTCTGAACTTCAACAAGCAGATTTTAATCTTATTAAATGTGAATATACCATATTGAAAAAAAAATTAAGAATCGAAATAAGGGCTAAGTTTACAGAAATATTTTTAAAGTTTCAGATCCTGGTATTAAAAATAACACTCTTACATCTTTTAAAATATTTTTAGAGTTTTGTAGAAAAAGAATTTTTGTTCTTATATTTGGGGTTCCCTTCAAAATAAAAGTTTGTCTTGTTTCCTGTTGAGTGATTATTTCCTCAAATTATAGTAGAAAACCAAATCCATAAAATGCAAAAACTTAAATGTTCAAACATTTAATTTAGAAAACATTCAGAGTTTTGTGAGAAAAAAACCCAATCCTTTTACAAAGCAAAAAAAATCAAACTAATTTGATTATTATTATTTTTTGTTTAAGGAAGCACAGTCCTAGATCTGGATTCGAACCGCGTTCCATGTTACTCCAAATCCGTGCTTCTAACCACTATACCAAGTAACACGTGACATATTAAGTTTTTTTACAAATAAAAGCCATATATCGTAATTCTCAGATTCTTATATCGATTAATCGTTTTTTTCGTATATTCGAATAGTACTCGATACTTGAAAGTACTCGATTACTAAGTACTCGATACTCAAAAGTACTCGATTCTGCCCATCACTAAGAAGAATATTCCTCATACGGTGCTTCAAGAAACATTCCTGAAATCCTCCCCCACATGCAGGTATGATTGCGTTAGAAAAAGATCACGACGTTGATATTATACTCGGTGGCAGGCTTTCTCGGCAGTGGAAAAATACGCTGAGAGCAAACGAAACAAATAGTTCCCAGCACCTTGTTCGATATTTGAGTGTAATGAGGCACTGCAACTTAGAAATGTGATTAATTTGTTAACCCCACACTTATATAACGATTTTTTGTCGTAATTAGCGTGAAATGTTGAATATTTTGCCTTTTACGTGAGGCTTATTAATTTAATTTAGAATCGCGAGCCAGCCAATAAGATCCAACCAGCATTTCCCGCGCGCTCACAATTATTGGTGTTTGGCGACATTGGCAGATATTTACTTATCTTTCGACTTACGTGCGTTGCATTTATTGTTGTTTCAATCTACATTTCAGTATTTTGTGATTAATAATGGAATTAACTCCGGATTATATTAGAAGTTACGTTTTCACATCACACAAGAAAGGCAGTGCCCTGAAAAGCTCTGTAAAGACAATCGTTATGAATGTGTTTCATAAATTGATAGAATGGTATCCTAACGATTCTCTCTTATATTAAAATATAAATTTTAAATAATTGAAGTACAAGCTTCTTTTTTCAGGCAAGTTTTTATTGCGGTAAATTCTATTAGATTCTATAGAATAGTAATATATAACTCGCTGGGTCACACCTCATACATATTTTTCAATGACACAATCTCATAAATTTCATTTACTAACTGGGATACTTCTTTTGGAAAATTTTTAGAAGGCAATAATTTAAACAAATACCACTACAAATTCAAAAAATATCTTTTGATATTATCTATTATTAATTATATAAAAATGTCTTTTAAAACTACTATCATTTTGCTTTTCGTATATAAACGTGACAGGCAAGCTGTCAAAACATTTTCGTGCTAAATTTAAGTCCAAATTAGATTAATGCGCCAAGTTGGAAGCTGTTAGTGTGATGTCTTCTCGAAGCCTCTGCCTTCCACCCAACAGACCAGTTCACTCTAGAGTGCCTATATAATAAGAGTGGCGACATACGGGAAACACTTTCTGATTGGCTTAGAGACCTTTTCTACCGCCCGAAGCGGTCTTTTCCTAGCTCCCGTAGAGTTAACATGGGAACTTTTTGTGTGTTAAGGAAAAACGTGTGTATATTAAATTAAAAAGAAAATATAGCTTATTCATGTTCCATTTCGAGTTCTAGAATGTTTATTTATAATTATTTTAGTGTTTTGTCAGTATAAATTTGAAGACTTTTTAAATATATAGCTTTTTTTTAACAACATGATGTTTCCCACAATCTAAGTTAGTGCGTTGTGCAATCCATCTCATCAATTACGCATGTAATTGAGCGTTTATATGATTCATTTATACCGAATGTATCCATATTATAACAATAATATGCTTTGTGTTCTCCCTGAAATGATATATTAATTCGCCCAGCAACCTTCTTTGAGACGATTCTGGTAGAAAAAGGGCTGCCGCGCATGCGCATTGGGCCAAATTTGGTCTCTTGTCGCTGCTCTTATTATATAGGCACTCTAGTTCACTCACTTTTTCCCTCTGCGAGCGCGTGACGTCATCAGTGCCAAGAAACATTGCAATCTAGTATAGTGTCTGAAGGCTAGTGTATTTTGAATTCGCACGATTACCCCAACATTGTTAGTTAAACTACAAACATCTTTGCAGATGTAGACGTACGTATTAACATCCATATTTTAGCTAGTGTACTGTCTATAGCTGCCACCAAATGATGTCCTCCAAGAACTCAATAGACTGGTTCACCAACTCTCATTCCCTTTTAATTTACTCGGTGACCTACACGGTGATCTGGGTGGTGATCCCTCTGGGGAAGTGGTAGTACGAATCGTCGAGGGCAACGGATCGAACAGTTAACTTAAAAATCACGCTACTCTCTCTGCTAAATAACGATGAAAAAACATACTTTCACGAACCCATCCAACCAGGACGTGACCACATACACGCTTCTGCCAGTAATCTATACGTAAAAAATTATCTTTGAACTCAATATTCAATTTCTAAAATTTTCGAAAATCAAAATGTCAAGGTTTGGGTTACTGATTCTGATGATTTTGCCCTTCATCTTAACACGGATTAACATTTTCTTAACGAATTTGTGACTTAACAATGTGTTCTGAAAATTAAACTAAAAGAACTCGGATGCTAGAAGTAAATGCATTTTTCTTTTTTAATTACATTTTCTTAAAGTGTAAGAAATTTATTTTAAGTGGATATATAATGGCAAGCCCCAAATTTCTTTTAACCCAATCAAGTCTGCTTCCCTTAAAAACGTTTTATTCCCCCGAAGAGTCCTAGCTAATCCTAAAAGGCTTTCACTTTCCGAATTTGTGCCATTATTAGATTGAATTACAGGACCTTGAAATATGATCCTCAGGAAAATAGTTTTATTCGCAGGATTAAATTAGCTACGATTACTTTCAATTGGACACTAAAAACCAGGGATATGAAGTGAGTTTTCCTGGGTTTCAACTAAAGAGTTTTGAAATTAATTTTGGGTTTTAGATTTTCTGGTTCCGTGGATTTCTCATTGTTTATTAATTTATCCTTTACATAATTTATTTTTCCTATACTTCAGATGTGGTTGGTTGTATTGGGTTATATGGCCAAGGGTCATATTTAGCCGAGCTGCGCTAAACACAAGATATTTTTAGGATACTAGAAGGAAATTTTTATTGATACTGTAGTGTGGCTCCAAGCAGTAGCGTGATAACAGTACGAATCGTATACAAGGAGGTGACAGCCAACAGCTAAGATTTTTAATAATTATTCCCGGAACGTAAGAATATGTACAGTAGTTGCATCATTACTTTAATAGCATTACCCCAATAGATATTAGTGTTTGTCCTCAAAGTCCACCGTGATCACCAGCGTCACCCTCTGCCTCTCTTTCGTGCTCTCTAATCGTCGTTCGTCCGCACTTAAAAAAGAACCCGATACAGCTACACTCTACGTTTATGAGCGGTGGCAACGGTCTTGGCGATTTTTTTGGTAGATGATTTGTAGTAGCGAGTTACTGTAGATTAAGGCAACCCATCTGTCTTCACGGTTATAGTGGTTTTCATGGCAACCTCGGCAAACGGTAAATTTCAATTTCAATTCTTTGCTTCCATTGGTTATTTTGATTTTTAAATATCCTTTGATTTCTTTGGTCCTTTAAAATTTTTATTCTTTGATACCATTGGTTTATTTGTATTTCTACAGTTGTGGAATTTTATTTTATTATAATTTTTTTTTCACGGTAGAGTTCTGACATGTATTGTTTTTTGTCATTTGTGGGATATTCTTGTTTAGTAATTTTTTTCTCGGAACAGTTCTGATGTATCAGGTTGTATTTCTTGCTTTTTTCTTTGAAAAATCTTTTTCTTTTCAAACAGCCTTCTGTATTTAGTGTAATTGATACGCTTCAGGGTATTCTTACCCAACATTCGCTGCTTAGTTTTTCTGCTGTTTCACAAATGTGTTCTGAAAAGTGTTTAAGCTTACTACTTTTTGGGAAAATTAAAAAAATATATACTTTTTAAAAAGTTATCACCTGTGTTTTCAAACTTTCATTTTCCGTTGTAAAAAGAAAAATATTTTTGAAAGAAAAAAATTGTGAAATAATTCTTACTTTGGCGACTTTAGAAGTTTGCCAAAAAAAAAAAATCGCCTGGGTCGTTGCTACCGTTCATAAACGTAGACTGTAGCTGTACCAAGAACCCAACAGTAAAAGGCGAGATCCAATCAGAGATCTTCTGGACGAACACCACCTGTTCTACTCAAGTCGCTGTAAAGCAGCTGACGAAAGAACAGCAGCTGGCGCGAAATAAAAACCAGTCAGAATATATTCGGCATTCTGATCGGTGTGAAAATCTTCACAAGACAGAACAGTTACAACCAGGACAAGTTACGAGAATCAAACCTGCACTGCCTATAGCAAATAGGCGGTATAACTAGATGACAAGGAAAATACATAGCTCCAAGTAAAAAAAAAATAGACTAATTCACTTCATTCGTGATTTGGAAATTATTTAGTTAATTTTAATATCAGCATCTCCTTACAAAATAAGAAATGGATATCTTAACAGTTGAATCACATTTTAATTAATCTCAATTTCGTTAGACTTTGAACGCGTAAACTTGCATTCCTAATCACAGTTTAAAATACATAAAACATTACAAGCATATAATTTTCTTTAACTTTCATGGGATGAAAATACTTTCGTAAGGCGTGAACTACTTTTTGAGCGGTCGTCTTACTACCCTTTTTCAAAGGAAAGTATTCGTATGAGATGAAATTACAGTGCAAAAAACAGACGGTCTGAAGATTTTACTTCTGTTGTCTAAATGGTCTCGCATGATACATATCGGAGTAATCTTAAAAAGTAGTTTGCGACGTTGTTAAATCTAATTGGTGTTGGCCAATCAACTATCATTTGAAATCCGAATTGGTGCAGCTTCAGTCTACGTTTATAGCGGTAGCAACGCCCTTTTTTTTTTGGCTTACTTCTAGAAGCGAGTTATGGAAGGTTATGACAACCTATATGTATAACGGTTATTACGGTTTTTATGGTAACCTCGGCAAGCGGAAAGTTATCATTTTCATTTTGAATATTCTAGAAAGTTCTTTCGAAATCCGTTAAACTGTCGTTTGATTTCATTGGTTCATTTGAAATAATTCTTTCCTTGGCAACTTTAGAAGTGCGCCAAAAAAAAAAAAAAAAACGCCAGCTATAAACGTGGACTAAAGCTGTACCTTCGAATTCGTCCTTTTGAATTTTTTGCTGTTGAAATGTTGAATTCGCTTGGGAAAAACAAGTCAACAGACTTCTCGTTCGGAATTCGTGAAGGTAACAAGTATAGCTGCGGAAAGACTTCTATCACCTATACTTAAATTGCCAGAAAATGCCTCATTCGCAACTGTCCTCAATCAATCACGACAGGATAGATTCGAGCATAGAGGAAAATCTAAAAGTAGAGTAACCGTTTTTATGAGACAAGGATCATTGGCACAGATAACGGGGCGAACCCGAACAACCCCGAACAGAAAGATCCGAGTACGACATCTCGTGATTTTGAGCCACGACCAGATGACGATAACAACATCTGCCCTTGGCACCCCACTCTTTAAACTTCCTCACTACACTAACACGTTACAACAGCTACAGAATTAAATTAAACCAAAAAAGGTGTTGATGAGGTCATGGGGAACTTGGCCCCGAAAGAAGCCTCAATGTCCAGTATTGACATTATGGCGCTTGATAAATGGGCATGCCTTTGTATTTGGTAATTCTATTTAATTAGTAGATATAAAAAGACCTGAATTAAAAAAAATATTGACACTTTTTTTCTTCCCTTTTTTAAATATTGCAAACCAAAAAATTAAATATTAATTCCAGCGTTGCCAGACATCGAGTAGCAAAATTTCGCTTTTATGATCAACTCATTTTTCGTTTGGGCTTTTCGTGTTACAAAATGTACAATTTTCCTATTGTTGTTGTTTGTTGTTTCTAATGCCTACACTGGCAGACCAGAGGAGTGCCAGGCCCGTAGAAGACGGCAAGAGGCGAGGGGGTGCGCCTTCCATGTTATTGAGCCCCATTGGGAGGAAGTCCGACTTTGCTCGGCATACATGACACATCCGTTTTACAGGAAGGTCCCTTTCATACATCCATTCACTCACACATATCGTAATTTAGATACCAATCAGAGGCCGATAACCCTCTGATCAGATACCCCCAGAGGTATTGATTTGGTATGGGAACATGGGGGACTTTGTGACCACGACCTATTTAACGTGCCCCAGTCACCATTAGTGAACACGACGGTCTTTAGCCAGGTCGAAGCGCCGATCTCACAATCATCAGAATTGAAATTAATCCAATTAATTTTCCTATTAAAAAATGTAGGTTATGCAAAAAATTAAATATTTTCAATATTCTTTCTTCATCAATTTATTATTTATAAATTATCCACACATCATGGGAAGGTATAAAAATTGTTTTTTCGAGTAATAGTGGTAAAACAAACAATATTATTGGAAAACGTCGTTTCATACCCAATGTTAATGCTATGGTGATTTCGAAATACTTTCGGCCCCTTTTGCACACTGGAGCAAATAAAACGGGAGTTAAGAGTTAGTCTGTCGTCCCCACAGTTTGCCAAAGTATAAATGCCAAATGTGGCGTGGATTGGTCAAACGGTGTAGATTTGTATAGAGAACAGAAAGACAGACACCAACTCTGCTTTCTGGATTTAAATAGGTAAGGAAACGTGAGTAATGACGCAACAACCAATAGATATCAGCAATTAAGAAATTTTAGCACTTATGCTATTCGCGGGTCTACTAGTTCGTCTATTTCTTTATTAAACTACGCATATCGACACATGAATGCATGAACTAGGTGAATTAATTTTTTAGTTTTTGAGACGTAGGGACAAACAAATTCCACGCCAATGCCTGTTTCACACATACCTCCATTTATTATTAACCTATAGATAGAGCTCAAGCTTTACTTATTTTTTTGAGCACACCATTTTTTAGAGTTGCTTAGCTCTTGTACTGATATATGACAAGATAATGTTAATATTTTCAGGATGCATCACTCATTTTAGGATGGGGTTGAGCGTCCCAAATAATAAAAAATATGTGAGGGAGGGGAGTGGCTCTGTACCCTTGAAGTAAACGGTCTTGTGTCCCTTAATAGTTTTACGGCAAATAATGGTTTGTATTTGGTCATATACGGTCATCATTTGCTAGAACGTAGAGAAAATATATGAGTAGACATTAGCAATCTTCGTGTGTGCCCAGGATCACGTGATGAAAACTAGCAGTAACGTAACAGACATTGTTCCTCGGACCGGGTGGAAATAAACATTTATATCAGTACACACATCCATATTTATCATGATTGGTTCAGAAGCGGCTCAATCCCATGATAGTACTTTACGCAAGTCCAACTTGATTGGCTAGTTTCACGGGCTTGGCTTCACTTGGATATCTCGCCAATCTGATTGTTGCAGTAACCATTTGATTTTGAATATGCGCGTTGTTTCGTAGAAATACAATACATACACTAGCGCCTCAGCGTACAGCGTAAGTGTCCGACAAGTTGACTCTGATTTGCTCCTCAAAAATATGTTGTATGGTTGTTGTTAGTAGTATTTCTTGCCAACTTATATTCAGGGTACTTATACTTTAAAGAGCTCCTTTTTGTGAAGCAACGATGGCCTAATGGATAAAGTCACCTACCTTCAGATCAGCCTCGGCAGCGGAGGATGAATTCCCGAGTTCGAACCCAGCTGGCGGAAGAATTTTTAGATCCTCCAAATTATTTATAAAAAATTCCAATTTAATTCCTTTTCATTCTAATTTACTTTTCCTAATTTTTCATACCCTTTTTATATTTTCCCAAGCTTCCGTTGATTTTACATAAATAATCTAAGAACCACTCCTGAACTCATTACCAGCTGATATTTTCCCGCCCCTCTGCCGTCCCCTTTGCTTTAGGATGATGGTGTCGTATCCACCGCTGGCTTAGGACCATTCTGATGTAGCAAAAAGCATACATAAAACACTAACTTATATAATTATTAACTTATATAATAAAAGGATACAATTTTCGGCTCCCACCTCTACCCACCCATAGCCATGGATCTGAAAAGAAAAGAAGAAAGCAGAAAGGAAGAGATAAATCGCCAACAGAAAAATTCTCATGACATACGTATCTAGGTCATGTGATCTGATTAGCCAGTCAAGTTGGACTTGCGTAAAGTACTATCATGGGATTGAGGCGCCTGTATTGGTTCACGCCAGATAGCAGTAGACTTTGTCGATTTTACCTTGCCGCCACTCTATAGAAATGCGCATTCATACGATGTAAATTTGCCAATAAGATGCCAAATTAGCCAACAAAGTCACTTTTCACAGAGCAGTTCCGTGACAATTAATCGACATGTCGGCAACACTTTTTGTAGCTCCTCTCAATAGCAATGCTCCGTCTATTTATATTTTACGTCCACAGACTCCATATGACCATGGTTCAAAACTACGAGATATTGACCTGGGATTTTCCCTGTAGGATTGATCTCGGACCGACACCAATTGCCCGTCGTGTTATTCCAATACGACGTTAATTTCACTACACCATAAGTCTCCCACATTAAAATATTTGAGTACATTTAAAATCGCTTCAAATAGTAGTCACATTTCAACTCAACTTCAACATAGCTTCCTTCACAATTCTGACCTCATTTTCGGGTGTAGAAATGGAATTCCTTGTTTGAGAAATCGCTCCTCCGAACACAGCGTAACTGCGTTTTCGCTCGACGTTTCATTAAAGTCCCTTAATAGTTTCATGCAGTGTGCAAGGGTTAATTTGCTTTTAATTATGATCCGAAGGAAAATGGCTTTTCGTTGTGGTCAGAAACTTCGTAAACAGAAGCACATGCATTCCTTACATAGTTAGGCACCGGTGTGATTCAATGGGTTTGTCCCATAGATGTGAAATATAAGTAGATCGACCATTGGTATTGAGTCAAAAAGTGACCAATACGTTGACTAGTACTAACTTTGACTGCTCTGAAAAATTCACCTGGTTGGCCGGTTTGATTTCTTATAGACTCGTTTGGCGATGTTAACATCTGATGACAGGATAGGTGGGAATACTCATTTCTAGAGTGGCGACAAATTAAATCGCCTGTCTACTACCATCAGTTGATCAAGCAATGAAAGTATCAGTGGATGAATTAATAGATGGGCATCTTCTCCCGTTCCGAGGACCAATGAAATGATGAATGTTAGATTTCATCCAGCAGAAGAAAGCAGTCTTTGTCATGTGACTACTAGTTTTGGTCACATGTTCCTGGGGACATAAAAAAAGTTATCAATTGCTCTCTCTATTATATTTCCTCTACGGTTTTCGTTTGGAGACCGGACCGTCGCCAATAGCGAGTTGTGTGGCTCCAGTGTGACGTTAGCTAAAGTACCTACCTAGCCTCCCATGTAATTCAAGAGTTCTAGGAAACAGAACAAAAAGCCACAAAAATGTATTCCTTCAAGAAAAAAATACTAGGGTTTATAAAGGTAGGTAGTTAATTAGCGTTCACTGGAGCAAGACAACGGGTTATTGGAAAGTCCAGGATCAATCAATCCCTATGCGAGCAGGGGGCGAAGCCGTCGCTGTAACGTCATTGACTGGCAAGTCAAATCAGGATTATACGAATTATTAAGATAGTTTTGCCGTCGCAGGGGATTGACTATGCGAAAAGAGTGTTGGTTTGCGTAGCAGAAGACAGAGCCTCCAAGTCTCTTTATATTAAAAAAAAAGTTGCCGCCGCAGGATTGAAAACTGGGTTTTTTTCGCTCGATTCTTAGACGGTTTCCTGAGAAAGTACGGATCAGAAAATTAAGAAATTTACATGGTTTGTTCTTCATTGTGTTCTCTAGACAGTTTTGATGATTTTTCCGTATGCGGATATTAGTTTAGGGTTTATAAAGTCAAAATTGAAGAAGCGAAATTTCTAACGCGAATGAGCAAAGACGTACAAATTTTCAGTCTTCAGTCGTGATTTTTTTAGAGTAAACCTCTAAACGTGAATTTTTGCAACTCGTCGAGTTTTTTTAGAAACTTCAATTTGGTTCCTGATAATATATCTTTGACAGACGGGAACAGTCGGAACATTTTCGTTACTTTTTTGTTAAAACACTGTCATATCTATATCTTATTACTCTTAGTTTTTAAATTTGAAAACATCGGAGTATAAGAATGTGCTTTTTCTTACGGTACAGTTATTTTTTAAAAATTGGTTAATAAATAAAAAAAATCGATGGCAATCAAAAGTAGGTCATACACATTTCGTATTTTTTTAGATCGCGGAACTATAGCATTCACGGAAATAAAGGTTACATTTTCTGACTAGCTGGTTCGCCAGATGCCCTTTAAACTCGCTGTGACGTCAGGCTCGTGTTTTCGCTCGATTCTCAGACGGTATGCTGATCAAGTACAGGTCAGAATATTACGAGATCAACATGGTTTTTTCAAAATTGTACAGGGAACAAGATAGAGATGTTTTTTTTACTGATGCGGCTATTAGCTTAGGGTGCATTAAGTTTTAAAGTAAAAAAAATTCCGACAAGTGTTGGTTTGCGAAGCAATCCGAATGGGATTGTGTAGCAATCACCGGGGTTGGCGAGAAGCAGCGGAGCGGCTAATATATATATATATATATATATATATATATATATATATATATATATATATATATCAGGCCTCGAAATATATTTTTGAATACAGGTGCACCCTGTGCACCTAAGTTTTTAAAATAGGTGCACAGGTGCGCCTAGCCGGGAAAAATTAGGTGCACAATTTTATTTTCATGTGCACAGTGCACCCGGGTATTTCGAGCCCTGATATATATATATATATATATATATATATATATATATATATATATATGTAATAATTGAGTTCACACACGGTTCCGGTAAATTAATATTTAATTAATGATTGAGGTGAAGCTGATGAATATATACACTATGATAACATACAATAACAACGCCCGTCTGGCACAAACCACAAACTAAGCCACAAACATCGGTGAGCACGTCTTGCTCATTAAAGTAAGTCCTTTTAGAACATCCGAGGAATAACCTTCCTCTTTTAATGTTTGACTTCCTTCTCCTGTCACTCGCTGCTCGCGCGGCCCATAGGAAGTAGAGGGCGCTGTTGGTGAGGACTGGGGAGGTTAGTAGTTTCACACTAGCGCGTCTTTTTAGTAATGGCTCTTCGTTACGTGGACGATTCTATTTAGGACCGTAGGGAGGTCGGTAGATATTAAACTCGTGATAAGTGAATCGATTCTTCAGTTTGATTCTTTCGTAACTTGTTTTGATCATTTGATCTACAGTGAGCTATGATTATTTACTTGTCTGGTAGTCTTTTTTTGTGTGTCTTCTATGATTTTTTGAAGCAGATTGATGGAATGTATGATTGATGGAAGGGTACTTATACTTTAAAGAGCTTCTTTTCGTGAATCAACGATGGCCTAATTGCTAAAGTCACCCACCTTCAGATTAGCGTCGGCAGCGGAGGATGACTTCCCGAGTTCGAACCCAGCTGGCGGAAAAAATTTTTAGATCCTCCAAATTATTTTTTAAAAATTCCAATTTAATTCCTTTTCATTCAAATTTACTTTTCCTAATTTTTAATACCCTTTTCATATTTTTCCAAGCTTCCGTTGATTTTACATAAATAATCTAAGAACCACTCCTGAACTCACTACCAGCTGATATTTTTCCGCCCCTCTGCCGTCCCCTTTGCTTTAGGATGATGGTGTCGTATCCACCGCTGGCTTAGGACCATTCTGATGTAACAAAAAGCATACATAAAACACTAACTTATATAATTATTAACTTATATAATAAAAGGATACAATTTTCGGCTCCCACCTCTACCCACCCATAGCCATGGATCTGAAAAGAAAAGAAGAAAGCAGAAAGGAAGAGATAAATCGCCAACAACTATAAACCTTGATGACATACGTATCTAGGTCATGTGATCCGATTAGCCGATCAAGTTGGACTTGCGTAAAGTACTATCATGGGATTGAGGCGCCTGTCCTCCCCACGGTCCTAAATAGAATCGTCCACGTAACGAAGAGCCATTACTAGAAAGACGCGCTAGTGTAGTTTCACTCCTACAGATTCGGCCGTCCTGCGTACAGACGTCCTCGGCTGGCAACTCCACAACACATCAAATGAAAGGTATACAGAAAGATGAACCTGAAAAATACAAAAGAAAAAAAAAGGGAAAGAAGGTATCTTGTTCTATGTACATTCACTAGCGCAGGTTATTCGACCATAGTTTCATATGGTCGGCAGCGGTAGATGTCTGGTTTGGTCCGTCATGGCATCCGACCTTTTCTACGTCATACCGGTCGTTGAGTTTGACAGATGTGACTTTGTAAGGGCCGTAAAACTTTGCTCTCAGTTTTAAGCCTGTCCCATACTGAGTCCTTTGAATGGCAACTAAGTCATTCAGTTTGTAGAGGTAGGGATTCTTTCTCTTCTTGTTGAACTGTCTTCTATTTTCTTCTTGTAGCTGTAGGATGTTTCTTTTAGCGTCGTTCCTCATCTCATCACGTTCATGCATCAGATGATTTAAATACTCTTCATTCAGTACTTCGTTGATTCTCAAGTCTTCTTTATTTTTCATTCTCGTTCCCAACATCAGTTCAAATGGGGTGTACTTGGTACTTCTTGACGGTGTACTATTGATCACGCGTTGTACTTTGGACACATATCTGAACCATTTGGCCGCATCTTCATGAGAAAGCTTTGCCAAAACAGGTATTAGTATGTTGTGCATTCGTTCAATCTGTCCATTTCCTCTGGGGATTTCAGTCGTGATTTTCACATGTTCAATTTCTTCGTCGGTGCAGTAAGTTTCAAACTCATTTGCAGTAAAGGCAGAACCTCTGTCGGTAATTATCCTGGTAGGATTTCCAAATACCGTTTGCTGTAATTTTAATTTATCAACAGCTTCCTGTGAGGATGGCGATTTTACAGGGTAGAACCAAGTGAATTTTGTAAATGCATCTACAACAGTAAAAATATGTTGATATCGTTTATTTGTAGACGGAAGGGGTCCAATGAAATCTATATGGTAAGTACTTAATGGAATGCTTTCTTTGGGTATAGGGTTCAAAAAGCCTTCACCCTTACCATGCTTTCTATTATACAGAATACAATCTACACAATTAGCAATTACACTTTCAATTTTGTTTCGTACTTTAGGGATATAAAATTCTTGCTCTAGTATTTTTTCTGTCTTTGCGGTAGCAAAATGACCATTTTTATGCACTTTCCGTATAATTTCGTTTTGTAACGCTTCTGGTACTACTACGAGATCTCTTCCGTTTTCAAATTTATACAAAATGTCGTTTTTAACAAAGTAACCCTTTTCTTCACCCTTCTCAACTAAGGTTTTGATTAATTTTATTTGTTCGTCCTCATTTTGAGCAGATATTATTTTAGTTGTTAATTCGTCTTGTGCTCGTGTAACGACCAAAACGGCGTTACGACTAAGAGCGTCTACATGTGTCATGGAAGTTCCTGACCTATGAACAATTTCGTAATCGAATTCTTCTAGGAACAAGGCCCAACGAGCTACTTTTGGAGCAAGCTCTTTCTTTGATAGTGTTTTCTGGAAAGCAGCGCAGTCAGTTACAATCCTGAACTTTGAACCTAACAAATAGTTCCTAAATTTCTTTAAAGACTCAATTACTGCCAACGCTTCGAGCTCGTAACTGCAATATTTTTCCTGTTGGGGTGTTGTTTTTTTGCTCATGTATTGTATCGGGTGTAAATTTCCACCATCGGTTTTCATTAACAATACAGATCCAAATCCGAGACTACTTGCATCAGTATGCAATTCCAAAGGTTTACCCTGTTTAAAAATATGTAAAACAGGTTTATGAGACAAAATGTCCTTCAATTTGTTAAATGATTCTAATTGTTCTGCTCCAATAGTGAATACTTTTTCTTTTCGTAATAAGTCGCTTAATGGCTTAGCGATTAACGAGTATTGTGGAATAAATTTACGGAAGTATCCCGTCAGTCCTAGAAATGATTACACTTGTTTTACCGATTTAGGGATATGAAATTTTTTTACAGCCAAAGTTTTACTAGGTGATGGTTGAACTGTACCATTTTCAATTACATATCCGAGAAATTCTATTTTTCTTTTTAAGAATTGGCACTTTTTGAAATTAAGTTCCAGACCATTGTCCGCGGCGACTTTTAAAACACGTTTCAGTTTTTCTAAGCCTTCTGCTTCATCCTGTGAAGGAATAATAATATCGTCTAAGTAAACTACGACCTTGTTGTCATGAATTAGTTCTCTGAAGACATTATTAACGAATCGCAAAATACATTTGGAGATGTACACAGACCAAATGGAGCTTTAACAAATTCATACTGCCCGTTATGAGTAACAAATGCGGTGTATTTTCTGCTAGCCTTTTCGATTTCCACTTGGAAGAATCCATTTTTGAGATCGAGTGAAGTATAAACATTCGATGTTTCCAATTTATCGAGAACGTCTTCTATTAAAGGGAGAGGGTATTTATCTTTTATGACTTTCTTATTTAGTTTTTTGTAGTCAATACAGAGCCGATGCGAGCCGTCTTTCTTTTTACATAGTACAACAGGTGCGGCATAATTCGAACTACTGTTTTGAATAATTCCTTCCAAAAGCCAAGATTGAACTTGATCGTTTATTATTTTTTGCTCCGCAAAACAAAAACGTCGTGGTCTTTCCGTTACTGGAATTTCATCATTCAGAACTATACTCATTTTGAAATCCGTTTTATTTATTTTTCGCGGCTCGTAATTCTGAATTTGTGATACCACTTCCTGTCTGTGTTTACTACTCATAATGTTAGATAGATCAATTTCGTTCAAATGGATTGCATCACTGACGCAAAATAAAAATTCTTTCTCAAGGGCAGAGTTCGGATTAGTCATAACATACTCGCATCTGGAATCGTGGGGGGGGGGGTTCATGACATTAAACACAGAGGATATTCTTTTTTGAATGCAGGGAGGCTTGGGGTTTGATAAAACGAAAGTGTGATCGGATTTTATTGCTACATAGCTTACATGAAATGTATTTCTCATACCCCTAATTTCTACACCATTCTCATTTAAGGAAATATTCAATTTGTTGAGCACATCAGTTCCAATAATAGCTTCAGAACACAGTTTTTTTAGCACATAAATATCACTTTCAACAGAACAATTATCAAAAGACATCCTAGTACGAAAAAATCCTAACGGAGAATTATTTTCATTTCCAATTCCTGTTAATGATACATTATTAAAGAATAAGTTTGGAGACCCAATTTTAATATAACATTCATAACTGATCATGGACAATTCTGATCCAGTATCTAATAGAGCATTTATTTTAAAATCTTGAATTATCACAGTTGTTTCGATTTTACTTTTACGATTATTATTGCTGGTAAAAAGAGCTTTATATACATCTGTTAGGTCACAAGAAGTAGAAATATGTCCGAACTTAAGATATTTTGAGCATTTCGGACCTTCTTTCTTATTTAAACATTCAGAGGCTTTGTGCCCGTACAAATTACAGTTAAAACAACGTATTTTTGCTCTATTTTCGTGCTTAATACCATAATTGTACTTACTAGGGGGCCTGCCCCCTGCTCGCTGACAGTCGCCAACCCCCGGAGGATTGCTTCGCAATCCTCATTGGTTCGCTGCGCGAACATATGCTCGCTTCGCTCGCCTCAATGAAGACATGCGGCCAGCAGAAGGGATTGTTTACAAAATATGTTACCAAAAAAAATGTTTTTCAAATCTAAATTTGCTGTATTACAGAAAAAATATATACAGTATCTCTAAAATCAGAATTCAAATGTAAACTTTGTGCAAATTTTGACTCGAAATGTGAGCGTTGCTTTGGAAATTGAATACCTAGCATGTTGTTTGTGTGTACATTTTCCCAGCACTCAAACGACCCACACTTTTTCATTGAGTTTGTTGCCGAAAGTTGTAGTGCAAGCGTCTTGTTGAACTATAACTGTTGGCCATGAAAAGGACCGTTTTTTAAATGGCCCTGAAAAGATCCTCCGATGTCTTTGATTTCTATTATTAACTGCAACACCTCGACTAAAATGCACTTTTTTTTCAATAAAATTTCATCCGATAACGCTATAAATTCAATCGATGCGCGAGACTTTGGGATAAACAAACAATCGTACAGTGTTGCCAAAACGCGATTACAAATAACGCTGCAAAACTGATGCTGCGTTTTCATAAACCTTGATAAATGGCTTCTTATTGATATTTTCATACGTGCTTCGGTTAGTTTCTTTTTTGAAATTACGACGCGCAGTCTCACAATCATCTAATTTGTTAACTAGTTCCTCGATATGTTTAATTTTTGGCAACTCATCTATAAAGTGTTCACGTACTTCAGAGGGTATTTTCTGTTTCAGTTGGTCGGAAACCAAAAGTTGTTTTAAATCTTCGAAAGTTTTGACGTTTAATCCGGATGTCCATTCATCAAAATAATTTTCCAGTTCAAAAGCAAAATAGCGCCAAGAGGCAGACGGTTCTTTTTTATGGGCAACAAATTTTTGTCGGAATTGTTCAGGGCTTAACTTGAAACGTATAGTATCTTGGGAGTAGCAAGAACTATGAATAGAAATACTGAGAAATACTCTCATACAAGTGAAGAAGGAACTTTTATTATCTTGATGCTAGTGCAAGTAATTTATATACATATCCAGACTAGACATTCTTACTCTGTGATAATCTATATCGAGTTGAGTTGTGCTTAGACAGTTACAGTTAAGATTTACAAGTAATTAATTATGGATATCAAATATAAACAAATTATTGAACTAAATATATTAATAACTAAGATATTATAATACCTCCTTTTTTTAAAAGGCATTAAAATCACAAACACAAAATTAAATATTTATAGATCAAGTCTATCTGGCTTCTTTCTGATTCGCGTTGGATAACGTCTGCTTGGAATATCTGCAACAGGAGTATCCTCATTTGCCCTTTCTGTAGGAAGATCAGCAGACTGTTCACTTTCAGGAGTGGGAGACCGGTAATCATGTTGGAGTTCTGTATCTGTCATGGTGATGGAAGTAGGTTGATCATAAGCTGGAGGTGTGACTGGTGAATCAACAGAAATGAAATCATCTCGATGTTCAGGGATTGAAGAGCTAGCTGGACGGATCTGATCCATGTGTGCAAGATACTTCTTGTTGCTTATTTCAACCAACCAAGTCTTGGGACCCTTGGGCTTAATTAGTTTGCCACGAATCCATCTGTTAGAAGGATCTCTATGGGATTTCACCCAAACGTCTTGACCACAGGATAAACTCTTGGTACTGGTGTGAGATCTGTCAAAGTATTGTTTTTGACATCTTTGCTTCTTTTCAACATGCCTTGCTGTAGATGGATGCAGTAACTCTAAGACCGTCCTAATGGGACGACTAAGGAAAAGCTCTGCCGGAGACGAGCCTGTTGTAGAATGAGGTGAAGATCTGTATTTAAGTAAAAATCTATTCACTTTGGCAGTTACTGTACTACCATCATTGGAGTCTAATTGCATTTTACTAAGTGAATGTTTAAAAGTCTGAATGGTACGTTCAGCTTGACCATTTGATTGGGGATGATACGCTGGAATGAGCGTCTGTAGAACTCCCAATGATTTTAGAAAGAACCTGAATTCCCTGGAAATGAATTGAGGTCCATTGTCAGAAACAACTTCTAGTGGTAGTCCACATCTGGCAAACAGTTGTTGCAATACATCAATTG
This sequence comes from Metellina segmentata, assembly GCA_947359465.1. NCBI lineage: Eukaryota > Metazoa > Arthropoda > Arachnida > Araneae > Tetragnathidae > Metellina > Metellina segmentata. Next base: position 49,669,569 of record OX375878.1, read on the forward strand.
TGCTTGCTGCTGATGTAGACGACATCTTTGCCACTTCTAACCACTTTGAATGACTATACACAACAACAAGGTAGTCAATTTGGTCTTTCTGAGCAAAATCCAAGTGAATACGATCCCACGGTCCCTTTGGCCAGACCCATGATTGCATTGGTGTAACTGGAGGAGATTTGGCAACAATTTGGCAAGCTTCGCAATTAGCAGACATGTTTTCAATATCTTGGTCTAAATTAGGCCACCAAAAATGACTTCTAGCAACTGCTTTCATTTTCACAATTCCTGGGTGAGTGTCATGAAGCAGTTCTAGCAAGTGCTTTCTATAGGCATTGGGAATCACTACTCTCATGCCCCATAATACACAATTCCTATCAACAGATAATTCATCTTTTCTGGAGAAATATGGCTTCAAATCAGGATTTTCAATTTTGTATGGAAAACCATTCTGAACATATTTAATCACGCTTCCCAAAATTTTATCATTTCTAGATGCCCTAGCAATGTCATCAGAAGTTACAGGTATCTCTGACAGATGGGAAATCTTGTAAATATCCGATGGGTACAAGTCTCTATTTACGTCTTCATTAGGCAATCTTGAAAGAGAATCAGCATTCTGATGTGTAACACCTTTTTTATACTTAATGGTGTAGTTATGCGAAGACAAGAGCAATGCCCACCTCTGTAGGCGAGCAGCAGCCATGGTTGGTACTGCCTTGGTAGGAGAAAATATTGTAACCAAAGGTTGATGATCAGTGAAAAGTACAAAATTTCTTCCATACATATACTGGTGAAATTTCTTGCAAGCAAAAATTATTGCTAGGGCTTCTTTTTCAGTTTGCGAGTAGTTGACTTCAGCCTTTGATAATGTCCGAGAGACATAGGCTACAGGTTTTTCTTCACCATTTACAATGTGTGATAAAACGGCACCCAAACCAACAGGCGAAGCGTCACAAGATACTTGCAAAGGATTATTTTCGTTATAGTGAACCAATACTGCATCAGATGTTAGAAATTGTTTACACTGTTCAAATACATTGTGGCATTCTTCAGACCATGTCCAGGGAACATTTTTGTTTAGAAGGTTGTACAAAGGAGACAATAAAGTAGATGAATTTCTTATAAATTTAGAGTAATAGTTCAGTAAACCCAAAAATGACTTAAGTTGAGACACATTTTCTGGGGTTTTGATCTTCTTAATTGCTTCTAGTTTCTCTTGGGTTGGATGAATACCACTTTCATCAATTATATGGCCTAAAAACTCAACACTACTTTTAAAAAATTGACACTTATCTGCATTTAGTTTTGCATTATACTTTTGCAGTCTTGTCATTATAGTCTCTAATGTAGAAAAATGTTCTACTTCAGTAGCAGCTGAGATTAAAATATCATCTTGGAAGCATATAACTCTAGGTATACCTTGTAATATTTGCTCCATGACTGATTGAAAAATTGCTGCGGCTGCAGATATACCATACATCAATCTACTTGGGCGAACCAAACCCATGGGTGTATTGAGAGTTAATAACTCTTGAGAGTCAGCATCCAACTCAATCTGTTGGTATGCTTGTGACAGGTCTAATTTACTAAAATGTTTGCCTCCTCTCAAAGTAGCAAAGAGATCTTGCTGAGTAGGAAGAGGATATTGGTTTGGGTCAAGGTACTTATTTACAGTTACCTTAAAATCGCCACACAACCTCACAGCATTATTTTTCTTCGGTACCACAACAACAGGTGTTGACCACTTAGAATGTTCAACAAATTGCCAAATATTTTTCTTCACCAATCTTTTAATTTCATCAGAAACAGATTTTTTTAAAGCATACGGAACAGGCCTAGCTTTGCAAAAAACAGGTTGACAATTTTCTTTCATTTTAAGAACAGCCTTAAAGTATTTAATCGGTTGATCACTTACTTGAAAAATATCTGTGTACTTTTTCTTGAGTGCTTCAACACTGTTGACACACGTTGAGGACACCGAAAATATCTCATTCCAATTTAACTTGAACACTGATAACCAATTCTTTCCAAAGAGAGCAGGTCGATCACCTTTAACAATAATTAGTGGTAACGAATGACTTTGTTTGTTGCACTGCACTTCAACGAGTAATTCTCCAACAACTGGGATTTCGTTTTCGTTGTAGTCTTTCAATCTGGTTGATGATGGCACAGTTTCAGTTCCGGGTAAATTGTTTTTCACCCACACTTCAGATACTATTGAAACATCAGCTGCAGTGTCTAGTTCCATGTCTAACTGTTTGTGATTAGCAATAACAGGAACAATGTATTTTTTTTCTGCCTGAAACTTGATTTATGGAGTTCACGGCATAAAGGGAAGCCTCAGAGTCACATTCAACCTTTTCTACCTTTTTTTGTAGATGAGCCTTTGTGTTTGCTCATGCAGACAGGTGATATATGTCCACTTTTTCCACAAGCATTGCAGGTCGCAGATTTGTACTTGCACTTGGCAGAATCATGAGCAGCCCCACATCGGTAGCATTTGGAAAACTTCTTACACTGTTTATTCGAAGAAGCGTTTCTTGATGGCTGATGATATTTCTTTGACATATCTGAAGAGCTCTGACGGATTTTGTTGATGGCCGGTGTAAGTGTCTTCATATTTGCAGCATCGCTTTCAGCTATTTCTATGGCGACAGCCGTTTCCACCGCATCCGATAGCTTCAGAGCTTTCTTTGCCAGGAGTCTCTTTTGGATATTTTCGTTGCACAATCCACAGACGAAACGATCCCTCAGTGCTTCATCGAGAAACGCACCGAACTCGCATGTAGACGCCAACCTTCTCAGTTCTACTAAATATTGAGAAACTGATTCCCCAGCTGTGTGGTTCCGCCGATGGAAACGGAAACGCTTCGCAATGATGATTGGAGCAGGTTTGAAATGTTGTTTTAGTATATCCGTCAATTCAGCGTACGAGCATTCTTTCGGGGACTTCGGAAGTAGCAAATTCCGTAGAAGTTTGTAGGTATTTGATCCAATAGCTGATATAAATACAGACACCTTCTTGCCGTCTTCGATATCATTTGCGAGGAAAAAATGTTCCAGTTGTTCAACGTATAGATTAAAATCGTCCGACTCCACGTCAAACGAATGCAACGCGCCGATTAGGCCTAACCTGCTCATAGTGAAACAGAACTGAACCTTATAGCAATTACAAATTTTTGAGTTCGAATTATCCTCGTCGACACTATAGTATCTTGGGAGTAGCAAGAACTATGAATAGAAATACTGAGAAATACTCTCATACAAGTGAAGAAGGAACTTTTATTATCGTAATGCTAGTGCAAGTAATTTATATACATATCCAGATAAGACATTCTTACTCTGTGATAATCTATATTGAGTTGAGTTGTGCTTAGACAGTTACAGTTAAGATCTACAAGTAATTAATTATGGATATCAAATATAAACAAATTATTGAACTAAATATATTAATAACTAAGATATTATAAAACGTTTTAGAAGCAATGTTTTAACATGACTGTATTCGTTAGCATCTGGATCGGGTTCTCTGGCGACAATATTGATAATTTCTAATGGAAGTAATGGAAGTAAAAGCGTGACCCAATCTTCCTTGAGAATTTCAATACGATTTATCTGTCTCTCAAACAACAACAGATAGACACTAATATCGCTACCCATATTATAATGAGGCATTAATTTTAACAAGTTTTGCGTTTTCAGGACTGTTGAAGAAATGTGACTTTCAGTCTTTATTTTCGCTTCAAGTTCTAATTTTCTCAATTCAAATTCTCGATTTTCTGTCTCTTGCCGTTCGGCAGAGATAACTTCTAAGCGAATTTTCGCAAATCTTTCCTCGTACTTATCATCTTTAGTAATAAGTTCCACTATCTCAGGGATTTTAGCACCAGGTTGTACAATTAATCCTAATTCATCGGTGAGATTTAGGAGATCAATCTTTCGTGCTCTTTGTAAGAATGTCATTTTCAAAAATTGTACTTACAAGATTGCTGTCCGGAAGATCAGAGTTCCAGGTGATATTCACTGTATCCACGTACGTTTTTATGATGATTGCTGTCCAGGGGGTTAATCCACAGAAGAATCACACTGAATCACTCAGTTCCACAGAACAGTTCAGAGCACACGCACACAAAGTTCAGCACCCGAAACGGTGTCAGGTTTAATTCACCTGTTTTAAAACTATCATCAAAACACCTACTTCACACCGGAATGTCCGTGCATCCCTTCCGAGCTCCCATTTTGTAATAATTGAGTTCACACACGGTTCCGGTAAATTAATATTTAAATAATGATTGAGGTGAAGCTGATGAATATATACACTATGATAATATACAATAACAACGCCCGTTTGGCACAAACCACTAACTAAGCCACAAACATCGGTGAGCACGTCTTGCTCATTAAAGTAAGTCCTTTCAGAACATCCGAGGAATAACCTTCCTCTTTTAATGTTTGACTTCCTTCTCCTGTCACTCGCTGCTCGCGCAGCCCATAGGAAGTAGAGGGCGCTGATTATTAAGATAGTTTTGCCGTCGTAGGGGATTGACTATGCGAAAAGAGTGGTTTGCGTAGCAGGAGCTAAATAAGTATCAGTCATGACATCAAATGTGATTCCATGCTTTTGTTTCCTCTTTACTCGTCATATATGGCCCTTGAGCCATAAGACCCCAACCAATCTTCCTCTTTACCATTTCTTCAGACGTCTTGTTTTTGTACTGACAGCATTTATCATTAGGTTGGGCCATTAAACACTTCTTTAATTTTCAATTCGAAGAGTGCTATTGCGGGAGACCATGGCTAATTGTGTCAAAAATGTCTGACGACAAATTTCGATGCTATAAAAAATATCTAGGTCGGTGTCCTCTGGCCCTGTAAAAAACTCCTAAAATAATTAAAAACAGTGTTTTTACGACCTAATTTTTATGGGTAACAAGTTGACAAATGAGGCACTCTTACTATATGAAAAATTTCAGTGATACACTATATGGACAAAAGTATTTGGAGAAAGCAGAGATTCGGAGGAGGATCCATTTTGACATGGGGTTGTTTTCCTGGTTAATCCTCAGTCCTTTGTTCTATTGTAACTGGTACCATGGTATGTTGGCGTGTACCTCTGGTACGTTCTGGATAATTCGACCTTGCTTACACAGTGGCGATGATGGTTGTTTCTTCCAACAGGATCGAGCTCCGTGTCACACTGCAAAACATATGCTGGCCTGATTCTCCGAAAATGAGGTGAATTTGCTTGACTGGCCTGTTCAGAGCCCCGATCTCAATCCGATTGAGCAATTGTGGGATAAACTGCAGCGACCGGTACGACACCGCAACGCACGCCAATCTTTACAACAATGTCTTATCACAGCCTTGCAAGAGGCATAGCGAGCTATTCCTGCCCAGATTTACGGAAAACTTGAGGAAAGTTTCCCTCGACGTGTTACTGCTGTAATACAAGCAAAAGAAGGGCCTACCCGTTACTAAATAGAATAATAAAGCACTTTTCTGAAAAACATGCAGTATCCAAATGCCTTTGTCCATATAGTGTAGATAAATATCCATCCGGGTCTTTTAAACCGATGTGGCACCAGGGAAGCTTCGCACACATGATGTATTGCTTGCACCTTTCATGTGCTTACAGTACTCCTTTTAAAACTGGTATTGGTTCGTCATATGACCGTGGTTCAAAATTACGTGTTGTTGTCCTCGGATCTTTCCCTTGGGGCTTTGATCCCGGATCGTCGTCAATAGCCCGTTGTATTGCTACAGTACAACGTTAATTAAAATACATACACTCCTTTTAAAGATCATAAATCGACAAATAAAACTTCAGCCATGGTTCTCGCAATAACCAAAAATTCTAGTCAACGCCATTTTAATTTAAGTTCGAAACGGCTATCGAATCCCGAATTTAAGGTAACTCCGACATGCATTTGAGTATTTATTTGTTTGTCCAGGGAATGAAGACTCGAAGGTGCTTTAATATCTTATCTGCAGCTCGTAGCAACTCTGGAAAAAAAGAGTATGAATTAGAAGGTTGATCAATATTGGGGCAATGGTTCTGTCAAAATAACGTACTTACATAACAATTTGACGCTTAGGATAGTTAATAAATAGTTATTTTATATTTCGGAAAGAATATAGAATTTGTAGGCGTTTGGTTCTAATGCATAACATTTCTGAAAAGCATAATACAAGTATGAGAAAGCACGGGAATGAAAAAGAAGTAAAATAGAAAACTGACTTATCAAAAAAATAAACAGATGAGGATGTTTGGAATAAATTTTTGCATGCTAGATGTGGTAGCTCCTCAGATTTACGTAATGAAAAATAAGAATTTTTTTATACTTTTTTTATACAACCTTTAGGAACTCCTATGTTTCATTTTTTGGAGGGCCGCTTTTCACGAAACAAAAGCATTCGAGGCATATTACAAGTCTTGCAGCTGACTATAAATATCACAAAAACAAATTTTTCTCACATGAAATAAAAAACATTTTTACTTGTAACAATAGAATACTTCTGAATTTATTTCTCTCCGAAAATTGTTTTCGCTCACGCTTGAAGGAAAACTCATTTTCCTCCGAGCGATATTTGAAGATAAACCCTTTTTTGGGATGTTGAGAAATATTGAATGACTGTCAACACATAAGGGTTGACACATTCTTTGAAAACTGAGAATTACGTTTAGCCTATTTCAGAAAGGTAAACATTTACGAAGCAGAACGTTATTAAACGGTATTATGTATTAATGCTTCATTGTAAAGTTGCTATGCTTTGTTTTAAAGTGTCCAATGGTGTGCTTTTCCAAATTTATTTGTATTTCAATGGGAGATGTTATTGAGATTCGCAAGAACTATACGTTCTCCTTTCTCCTAATAACAACAAGAAATTTTATATACCAAGTATTATTTAATAACGCCATTTCATTTCGTTGAAACTACAACGACGTTGCCATCCCGACAACTACAAATAATAAAATGATAATTGACTAGATTAATTAGATGCGCGTGCATCTTTACACTACCCCAACTTTTGATTTAAAGTTAACAAAACTAATCAAAACAAATACATTCAGACAGTCAGACAATGATCAAGTTTCAAAATCAGTTCAATATGAATAGTTTAATCCAAAAATCTGGAAGGAACGTTGACAGTTCTTCCACTTCTGCTGATAACAGTCCCTTTGTGCATTGCTGGAATCTTGCTTTCATCAACACTGGATTCGCTTGAAGAAGATATCTCCAAAGGGAAAATTCTCTGAATAGGGCGAACCGTCTCACCCGAAGATGTCTTCACTCGAACCACTTTAATGTTTCCGTCTCTACTTGGATACACTTCGACTACTTTTCCCATAGGTCAGAAGATCCTGCGTTTTCAGTCATTTTCGACGAGCACAACGTCCCCAACTTTACTGTTGTGACGTCCATCAACTTCATTTGATCCTTGAACAAGTTGACTGAGATACTCACTTCTAAATCTCTTTCTTAGTATACCTCTTAACTGTTGTTGGTGTCTGTACCTTCTCTTGTGATTTACTTTGTCAAACTGATCTAAATCAGGAACTCCAATCTCTGTAGTCCCACTCAGAAACATCACCGGAGTCAATGCAATGAGATCGTCTGAGTCCTCGAAAACGTAAGTGAGGGGGTCTGGAATTTGTAACTGCCTCACAGTCGTACAATACACTCACAAACTCTTTAAATTAATTACAGATTGCCCTAAAACTCGACGTAACAGCTTCTTCAGCATCTGAAGCATTCGTTCCCAAAACCCTCCCCACCAAGGGGCGGCTGGAGGATCAAAGATCTATTGAATTCTGCGTGTAGCTGCTTCAGCTTCAATGACCTCCCAGTTGAGAGTCCGGAAAAGATTGTCTGCCCCTACAAAATTACTCCCATTATCACTGTAGATAATTTTCGGTCTTCCTCTTTTTGCAATGAATCTACGAGTCCGAGCAAAAAAGTTTAGGTCGTCAGCGACACTATGAATTCTAAATGGACGGCCCTGTACACTGCACAGGTGAAAAGGATGATCCAGGATTTCTTCCGATCTCTCAACATTACCGGTCCTGCCAAATCTACTCCGGTAACCTAAAATGGTGAAGCGTCTCTATTTTTAGGTAATTCAATAGGAATGCTCTGCATTCTTTTAGTTTCGTGTCTTTTACATCTGAGACAGCGTGACAGGACTCTACAGATGGTCTTTCTAGTTTTAATTATTCAAAAAGTTTCTCTCAGTTTTGCCATCAAAACATGCATGCCAGCATGAGACATCCTCAGATGTATATCAGTTATCAAGCACTCAGCAAGCTTATGATTTCGTGGAAGCAATATTGGGTACATAAAATTTTCTAGATCTCTTCTTTCCGTCAACTTTGTCTTGACTAGCAAAAGACCTTCTTCATCTTAAGATATGCAAATAGACTTCAATTTTTTAAGATCTTCCGAAGTAAATGCCTCTTGCTGCACTAATCTAACAAGAACCATTTCTGCGGCAGTAAGTTCAGATACCTTCAATTCTCCACTCACCCCTTCATTTTTTCTTAGTTTTGCATTCGAAATAAATCTCTGAAATCAAGAAACCATTCTTAAAATCTTGTGGTACTTTGAGAAATATCCGGTAATCCATGAATTCACGTCCGCATTACAACTCAATGTTGTTACAATATTATTTTTTCTTTCAGCAGCAATTTCCTCGATATTTTCAATAGGATTAGATTGAGGTCATTCATCTTCTGTTAGTGGCAACCAATTAAGCCCCTCACACCATCTAGATGTGATCAATTTTGTTACAGAACATCCCCTCGAAGGCAAATCAGCTGGGTTTTCAGTTCCAGGGATGTGATTCCAATCTTCAGTTTTGGTCAAATTTCTGATCTCATTCACCCTGTAATAAGACAAATGTGGCACATGGTTCGTTTCCTTTAAACCAATACAAAGCAGTTGAAGAATCAGTCGAGAAGTATGTTCTTGTTACTAGTAGTTCAAGACTTTTAGTGATAAAGGAAGCCATCCTAGCTCCAATGCAACAAGCCAACAACTCAAGACGAGGAATTGTTGATTTCTTCAGCGGAGCAAATCTCGATTTGGCTTGAAGAAACTGTACTTTGACTTGCATTGTGTGATCTCAGGTAAACCACAGCTGCATAAGAAGACTTAGAAGCATCGACAAATATATGGAGGCTGTGTGAAGCACCATCATTCAGGGTCATGTATCTGGGAATTTTCACTACTGACAACAAAGGTAGTTCCTCCATCCACTTTGAAAACTTCTTCTTTATCTCCTCAGGCAGCTCAGAATCCCAACTTAACTTTGCCCTAACTTTGAGATAAATATCTCCACCTCTTCTTCCGAGTCAACCGAGGTCACACAGTTGTCAACGTAAAAGGAAGTACGCAATTTCTCAGCAACAGTTTCGGAAGAGGATTCCCTTTGCATAAGATGAAAATTTATCCCAACTCCTAGCAAAAAGGGGACTGCAGTTCAGGCTGAAAACTACTCGTTAGTGACGATATTCTCTAATTTCTTGTTCGGAATTCTTCCACCAGAGGAATCTCAGAAAGTCGCGACCATTGTCATTGATTGATATTTGAAGGAATGCCTTTTTTATATCAGAGATAATTCCTATCTTCTTTTTTCTAAACTTAAACAAGATTGTGGGTACTAGTTCAAGCAAATTTGGACCTTTTGCCAAACAATCATTCAAGGAAAACGAGTCTTTCTGCTTACAAGAGGCATCGAAAATAGGTCTCACCGACGCTGTATTGTCTTAGAATACTGCTCGATGGGACAAATAGTGTACACCCTTTTCTTGTATACTCTCTGGCACTTCCTCTATCATCCCTAACTGCAACCATTCGAAAAAAAACGGCATTATAAACATCAAAGCGTTCTCCGGATCTGAGCCTCTTTGTGGTTGACACTAATCTCTTCTCAGCTACTTCTCTGTTGCTTGGTAAGTTTCCTGGATCATTCACCCAAGGCAAGTTAACTTCGTATCTCCCTTCTTGATTTTCCCTCTAAGTCTTGTGAAAGTGATTTAATACTGCCTTTTCTATTTTTTCTATAGGTTGAATTTCACATGAATCTGTTATGCATATGGCTTCCAGCTTCCACAAGTTCTCTAGACGATCGGCGTGTTTTAGCATGGCGGTCACGATCGAAGATGCATTTTCCTTGGAAGAACGTCCACACATTTTACCCATGACTACCCATCCAAACAATGTCTGTACAACAACTAGACCATTGTCTAATTTACTGAGTCCTCCAGTTAGAAGTTGTCCAGCTATGTCTGCTCCGAGAAGAATTTCTATAGGTAGATCGCCTTTTACCACATCTGTGACTACAATATGCATTCGATTCATCTCTGAAAAAAGTTCTGGGGGTAATCTTACCACATGGCCACAAATTTTATGTTGCTCCAATTATTGGATACCACGGCAGTACTTGCCATCAAGACTACTGACAGTCAATTGGTAGCAGTTGTGAGTTTTCCTACCAGATGTTACTCCTCCAAAGAGAGCATGCACAAAGCTTTCGGAACCAACTGGTCTACATCTCATCCTTTGAGCCGTCTCTTTCAATATGTAGGATCTTTGAGAACCAGTGTCAATTAAAGCTCTGACTGTCTGTTTTCTACCATCGACTTCGATATTTACCAACAAAGTTTGCAGAAATACTTCTTATGTGGCACAATAATTGGCTAAAGATACGTTTTGTTTTCCTTCTTCATCACATTCTTTCGCCTCGTCTCTTTTCTGATTTGCAAGCTCCGAACATACCATAGCCCAATGTCTCTTAGAACAAATTAAACATTGAACTTTTGTCCTACACTGTTTTGCTCGGTGTCCTAACTTAAAATAGATAAAACATGCTCTTTTTTCCTTTATGAGATCATGCCTTTTACTCAACCGCATTTTTTGAGCTGTAAAACAATCTTTACTGTCATGTTGTTTTCCGCAGAACACATGCAAATAATCTTCTAATTTCGCTTGTCAAATCTTGCTTCACTCGAAAACAGATCATTGGCTGTGGGAACCGAAACTTCAACTTGGCCTTTTTTCTCTCTACGTATTCCACCTACCAATAATTTAAATCCCGTTTTTGCAAGTGAAATCCTTTGCTCCTCTTCTAATTCACTTCTCACGAATAACAACAGCATTTTTAATTTTTCACAGTAAGAATTTTCTTACGAAGTAACTGCTGATTGATTTCGCAACCATACTCGAAATAGATCTTCGGGAATGCATGATTCCACAAGTGGAAACAACATGGCCGCATACTTATCACTTGTCATTCCAATGGACTCTAATGCTCGTAAATACGACTCCAATTTATCGTACAACGACGCTACATTACATTTTCCCTGCCGAATCTATTTTTTAAACACTCAATGACGTTTCCATAATTTTCGGCCGTAGCTGGGAATATGTCAACAATGTCACGAACTCTACTCCCAAGAACAGTTGCTTGATACAAATAATGGAACTTGTCTTCATTTTCCATTTCAACACATCATGTATACGCTTTAATTGACTCCAAAAAGTCAACCAATCCTTTACTTCTCCGAATTGTTTAAGCTCAATCAAGGGCAATTTCAGTTTACGTCTACTTGAAGTTGGAGATGAAGCGATGGACTCAGCAGTATTTAATGGTAAAACTTCACTATTTAAATCCAACTCTACTTCTACACGCACTGAATCCATTTTTTCCTTATACGCTTCGATACTCGCCCATTCAAGATCAAATTCTTCATCTGTTTCGAAATCCGCATTCAAAATTTGACGGTCAAGAACATCCAATTCAGCAAATAAACGCTCTAAAGTAGCTGTTTCGGTTTATATTATTTCTTTATCACGTACTTTTTTCACTAACTCCTCTAAAATACAGTTTACCGTTTTCGTGAACGACGATCTTATTGATTTCTGAGTTCATTTTACCGCATCCATTTTCAGATGAATATTTATACATCAACAGAGTTTATTTTCATTAACAATATAAATTTACTTCCACTTACAGTTTATCACGTCCGGGTGGTTACCAAATATTAAGATTCGTAAGAACTACACATTCTCCTTTCTCCTAATAACAACAAGAAATTTGATGTTCCAAGAATTCTTTAATAAAGCCATTTCCTTTTGTTGGAACTACAACAACGTTGCCATCCCGACAACTACAAATAATAAAAGGATAATTGACTAGATTAATTAGATGCGCGTGCATCTTTACAGATGTTGTGTTCCAATATTAACTTAAGTGCTAGAAAAACTAGTACAGGCGAGCGTATGAAAATAAGGGAGAAAAGCAGTCAAAGTTGATGCGTGTCAGTAGCGCTTATAGACAACAGGGCAGCTAGGATGCTGTTAGATCAGTTTCTGCTGATACAAAGGCAGGTTATCACGATTTAAGTGACTTTGTTTTCGGCGCTCTTGAGATGAGGCACAGTATTTCCGAGGTAGAGATGACATTTGGATTTTCGCGCACGACTATTATAAGAGTTTACCATGAATTAAAGAATCCGGGTAAACATCAAATCTCCGACACATTGGCGGATGGGAAAAGACCCTGAAGGAACGGGACCATCGATGGCTCAGCTGAGTCGTTTCACGAGATAGATATGCAACACTGCCTCAAATTGCTACAGATTTCAATGTATGGGCATCAAAAAGTGTCAGCGTGCGAACTGTGCGACGGTCCCTCCATGATATGGGTATTTGGAGCCGAAGGTCCAGTCGAATAATCTTTATGACCGCAAGACACAAAGCTATGCGCCTCGCCTGGGCTCGCCAGCACCGCCATTGGACCGTTGAAGACTAGAAAAACGTTGTATAGGGCATGTGATATCTGACCGCTGTTGGCGATCATTTTAGGAGAGTTCTTTTCGACTAACCTCTCTGCGTGGAAGGGTTGCCATAGAGAAATTGGTAGTACATGAATACTAACAACTGCAGATCGTGAACAACCTACCAGTCGTGCAGTTTTGGTGATACTCGAGTTACGCCATTACGATCTACCCTCTATCAAATTCGCTTGGATCAGCAACCTTTCCTATCACTCGCAAAAGTAAGTGCAAGAATGATTTATTACCAGTGCTACGTCCAGCAGCAGTTAAATACCATTCTCACTTAATCACGTGCCCTCCACGTCATCCACACAAGTTCATTGAAAAATGTGGGGAATGTCATAATGTTTTGGCTCGTCAGTGTATATCGGTTAATTTTCACAAAATTAAATGATATTTTAGTGAAAGATCTGCGGTTGTAGTTCTCAAATTCTGGCGTTTTAGCTTCACAGTTCGATACAGTCTGAACTCACTCCAGTCAAGGGTATTTTCACACAAACAGTTCTGAAGTGACCAAAAACTGGTTTTCACTCGTAGAGAGATTCTTCGAAAATTTTAGGATGAATAATTTATGTAAAATATTAAATAATTTTGACAGCTTTTTGTTAAACGAATTTATGGTATATGAGGCAGGTAGTTGATTAACGTAGCACTGAAGCAATACAAAGGGCTATTGGCGACGGTTCGAGATCGATCCCAAGGAGAAACGCCTCGCACGTTTGAACCATGGTCAGATGACGAGGTCAAAACTTGAGTTTGCCCTCACTGTATTATTGACTAAAAACAAAAATATAATGGAAGATTGATTGAAACATTTGAGTCGAGTCTTTAATTGATATTTGCTTGGTTGACTTAAAAACAACTAAGAAATATTGGATTTTTATACTAGTATAACGATTAGCAAAATGCTTTATTCTTCAAGTTGAAGTAAGATCCTTTTTTTTCCACGAGGACTGCACTCCTACCAAGCCACGTAGTTCATATATTCCGTTAGTTGATTCGACAAAGTGAAACACTTGTTTGTACCCCAAATTTAGAAGTCCTGAGTCAATACTTTCATTGGTAAAAAGAATTAGATTAAATAAGGAATTGGATGTTTCTTGAAAAAAGAAGTGATGGTTTAATATGGGGATAAATATTATAATATTGGCTGTCTCATTAAAGTTTCGTTGCGAAAATTTTATTTATTCCAAACACATGACAGTGAAAATCGTTTTCAAAATCTTAAATGATGGGACAGATCACGAAAATATTGGCTGAAATATAATTTTTATATGCTCCCTTTACGACCTAGAAGCTCACTTCTGAAGTTAAAGCTAACCTAGTCGGATATCTAATACGACATGAAACTTCTGAAGCAGTAAACAGCTCTGACTTTTGCTCTTAATCTCTTAATTGTAAAAAGAAAAGTAGTCGAAGTTCAGTCTAAGACTATCGATTTTCACTGTTTTAACCTTTGCAAAACCAACTTTTAAGTTTGTGCGTTTGATCTTTCTTGGGAACGAAGGTAAGAACTTTTTTGTGACCGATTTTGTTTTTGTTTTAATGGCATTTCATACTGCAGTTACTTTTTTAGTCATGTCACTTTTTTATCGATTTCCCGGAAGAACAATAACAAAAGTGTTACTTATATAAGTTTGCTACCCCAGAACATGAAAATTAAGAATATCTTTCCTGATTAATATTAATAAAAACAGATCCGAAACTTTGATAGTAATGAAAGTGGGGTTAATAAAATAGCACATTCATGTTTATTTTAAAATGATCCCATTCATGTAGGTGTATTTTGGAAATGTTTATGTATTCACTCCTTCATTGTTCTTCAAATTTGGAATGAAATATTAAATAGTCATTTACTCCACAAAATATTTGTATTTAAGTTTTTTATAATGTTTTTACAACACATTTATTGAAATTTTTATTGATTCAGTTATTTACATCTTAAACGGATATATAATTTAGATTATCAATGAAAGTAAACACATACGTCGTTGTTCCAATCGGAATTTGGTCTATATATATAAATAATAATAGTGTTTGTTTGTACATTGAATGTTTTCGACCTATTTCAAGTTTTCTATCCGTTTTGGACCCTTCTGATGCCAAATCCGCCTCTTGCACGTTTGGTGTCTGTCTGTCTGTACGTATGTGCCGTATACACGTCCACACGGTTAATATATTTTCATGGAAATTTGCAAACAGTGAGTACTTATCTTCATTTAGTGAGTGAACTTGGTTGCTTCTTCTATGTTCGATTTTGTGTTTGTGTGTTTGTACAGGCATCACATAAATTTTATTACAGTTATTTGACTGCAATGTGTTTTATTTTATACATTATGTATTGGTTTAGTGAATGCAATATTAAACATTTCTTTATTGTTATATTAAGATCATTTTCATGCTAAAACACCTGAGTAAGTATACTTAAATCAACCATAATTTGGTAGTTTTGGAAAGATTGGAATGTATATTGAGTATTACGATTACTTTGATTGCTTTACCAGTACTGCTAAAAAAGTAATTATTCTTCCAAAAAATTATTATTTTTTAAATGGAATTTCAGCTTTGATACTTCATTTATTTCGAGTCTTATTTTTATTCTTTGCGCAATGTAAACGATTTCCGAATATTTGGGAGAGACGATATTTTTCAACGAACGGGAATGAAACGGAAACTCGTGTTGGTTGATCACGGGTAGTAGGGTCAGGTGGGGTAAAGTGGGGGTACATTGAAAAACACCTACTTTCTCTTTTTAGATACATATATTGAGATTATGGTAAATATTTTAGTTTAGTTGTTGAAACTGACAAAAAGTTTAATTATTTCAAACGATCTTGTTTATGATTATTGCATATGGTATGTTAATTTAAGCAGTTGATGAACTTACTTTTAAAATCATTAATATCTGGTAAAAACTATTAATTTTAGTTCAGACTTGTAGAGGAACATCTAAGGAACATATCTACATAGAAAGGTAAGAAAAAATTTTATAATTGTATTTTATATGAGTTGTATTTAATTTTTGGTATTATTAGGCTTATTTAAATGTTCTATGATAGGAATTTTTTTTAACTCTGTATTAACTTTCGTAAATGTCTAATGCTATATATTTTATGATAAAATGACTAAAAAATAATTTACTTATTTATCCCCTAAAAAATAATTTTAACACTTAAAAAAATATATATTTTTAAATTTTATTTTCTAAATGTAGTTTAGAAAGAGAAGAATGATATAAAAAAAATTAATGATATAAGTACTAATAACACTGTAAATTAGTACTGATATTAATTTTTTACACTGTCTTTATAGTTCAAATATGTCAAGAATTTTTATTAAGAAAACCAGTGACCCAAAGTACACAAAAGATGATCTGAAGAAAGCTGTTTTGGAGGTAAAAAATGGATCTACGATTTATGCTGCATCAAAGAAGTTTAGTGTTCCTGAAGAAACTGTTAGAAGATAGATAGTTAAAAGTCCCTCTCACCAAGGACCAGGTATATCCTCCCTAACAAATGAAGAAGAAATGTGTGTTGGTGGTAGTTTTACAATTTTTAGGACAATGTGGATTTCCTTTTAATAGAAGAGATGTTATAAACCTTGATGAAACTTACTTGACAACAAATAATTCAGCTCAACTTCTTTTCCCAAATGGAAAACCTGGTGTTGAATGGATTAGAGGGTTAGAAAAGCGGTGGAAAGAGGAACTCAGTAAGAAAAAACCTAAACTCTTGACAAAAGCTCGAGCAGCTGATCTTTATGAAGAAACAACAACAGTTTTTTTCAACACCTATGAAAAATGGCTCTATGACAACGGTATTTAATCTTATTTAATGTAATTTTTAATCTTGACAAAGCTGGCTTATCCACAGACCCCAGGTCAACTAAAGTTTTTTTCAAGTAAAACCAACGTACGCAATATGAAATCAACTGACTGTGGTAAAGCTATGTATACAGTCTTATTTTGCGTCCCTTCAACAGGTGTTTACTTACCACCTTTTGTTGTATATAAAGGACAGCACCTCTATCAATCTTAGACTGCTGGAGGACCACCAAAAGCTCTTTACGGTTGTAATGATTCTGGATGGATGCACGATACTTCGAATCCTGGATGGCTCGTTTTATTGATTTTGTGAAGAATGGAAATAAACCTATTCTTATTTTATATGATGAATATGGAAGTCATCTCACTTAACACAATTTACAACACAATTAAGCAAGCAATGGACAATGGAGTAATAATCTTATGTTTTCCTCCTAATTGTAGCCATGCACTACATATACATCACAAGAAATAATAGGATTCAATTACTTGATACTTTCGTGGTACTGAACTAGTAATAAATACTTATTACCTACTTGTCAACTTTTTCGGAAAAATCTTCCAATAAAACTCTTGGTTTTCTAGACGGAAAAAGATTTTCTGGAATTTTTGATGGTAGAATTTTTCAAGTGTCAATTTCGAAGTTTTGGTACTTAAAACTTGCTAAACCGTTCCTATTGGTTACTGTTACAACTTCTATTTCGCTTGAATTTGTAATGTTTGTTCTTAATCTTTAACTGCTGACATGGGTCTCACAGACCCCGAGTCATTTTTGACACGTCGTTTTCACCCCTTACAGTGAATATTGGTCCCTATCCTATTCAGTACCTTCCTACTACGTCTAAGTTACATTCCAAGACTGGTTTGGCTGCCCCAACTATTTCGTATTTCATACTACTATTTGCATTTCCCACGTGGTCTCTTAGGCCCCTTCATGGCATTTGCGTTACCGTTCTTGTTGAATGAAATCGTCTAAATAGTGGTAGGGAATTTCGGCAGAGAGCCTAAAATGGCAACAAACTTTACCAAAAAACGACCTGTGTATCTTACACAAAAATAAATTAAGGTTATTGTTAATAATTGGTCGGAAATAGAGTACTGGGACAATGAAATTTCGGATAATATTATTGAAACTGATTCGCAAATTTAGGCAAATGAAGATGAAGACATTTCAAGTGCGCCTTCACAAGAATAATATTTCCATGGAAAAAATAACTTCAAATGGTATACCCGGGGGTAAACCTAATCAACGCCAAAACAACATAGTTTTACAGTTTCCAGGGTTGAAACGTCTTGCAAAATTAGGTCCGAAAGCTGAGCTGTACAGACATAGAATCTACTTAACTTATATAGTAATATAAAATGTATTTCATGTTGAGAATTGAATTATCTAAATTTAAAATGCATAAATAATAATTATCTGAAGAATCTTTCATTAATATATTATAGCAATCAACTTTATACGCACTTTAGCGAGCGAGGTCTGAGAGACCCCTCCACACTAGTTACGAGACAGTTTGTGACACAGCAGTTAAGAGTTAAATTAATTTCTAAAGTTCTCTTAACAGTCAGACGGTAATAAGTCAATCTAGAGTTTCATCCTTTTTATACAAGTTTTATTATATCACAAATACAACAACATAAAAACACAAAATGGGATATCATGGCTTATCCCATCGTTCTCAAACCAGTTCTAATGCAAGCTTCAACATCAATCGCAAGTCTGAGTGTACCCAACGCCTTCTGGTCACAGTATTTGAGTTTCAACAGACTTTTAGTTTCAGTTTGCATTTTGTATACAACGCTTACTTCTTTGCATGCTAGTAGTGTGCTTTGTATCTACCGTTGTAACGTGTATGTGGCTGTGATGTTCGTAAAATAAAAAACCTTCTGATCATGTCATATTCAACATCATATGAAGAGCAAAATAAAAAAACTTTTGCAAATAATAAAGAAAATTAGTCATCAATGTAAAAGTTAAAAATATGATGATATAATAAATGAAACTAGGAGGCCTGCCCCCTGCTCGCAAACGCTCGCCAACCCCCGGAGGATTTCTTCGCAATCCTCATTGGTTCGCTGCGCGAACCTATGCTCGCTTCGCTCGCATCAATGAAGACACGTGTCCTAGCAGAAAAGATTGTTTACAAAATATGATATTCCACAAAAAAATATTTTTCAAATCTAAATTTTTTTGCTATTTTTCAGAAAAGATATATACAGTACCGATGGAATCTGAATTCAAATGAAAACTTTGAGAAAATTTTGACTCGAAATGTGAGGGCTGATTTGGAAATTGAATACCCAGCATGTTGTTTGAGTGTATATTTACCCCTGCACTCGAGCCACCCACGCATTTTCATTGAGTTTGCTGTCTAAAGTTGTTGTGCAAGCGTCTCGTTGAACTATAATGGTTGGCCCTGAAAAGGACCATTTTTTAAATGGCCCTGAAAAGATCCTCCGCTTTCTTTGATTTCTATTATTAACTGCAACAGCTCAACTAAAATTCTTTTTTTTTCAATAAAATTTCATCTGATAACGCTATAAATTCAATTCAAGCGCGAGGCTTCGTGAAAAACAAATAATCGTACAATGTTGCCAAAACGCGATAACAAATAACGTCTTTTTTGCGTGCCACGTAAGAGAATTATATATATAGATGTGTGTGTTGGATTTTAAGAGGAATAAAAACGGTACAGAAGTAAATATAAAATAAAAACGAGTTACCATTAGGAAAAGACAAATTATGAGAATAAGAAACATAACTTGCGACTAAACTTGCGAAAAAACTAGGCACTACCATGATCCCCGTATTTTAGTTGACTACAAAAAATTAAGTGTTAAATGTAATTAAAAGTTGATGATCTGCAAGTATAGATTAAATCCCGAGTAATGCAAAAAGGTGATGAATGAGGAGGACGACTCAACAATTCTGATAAAACTGGTGATGACGCGTTAAAAGCATTTTAGATGTGCTGAAATGTGACTTCTGGCAAGAGGGAGTGGTTTCACAGAACAATACAAAAACGCAATGAAACTCGAGCATCGACATTTTAATGAAATAGACGGAACAAGTGCGTGCAGATCATGTTATTTCTCCCAATCGCTCGATCCGTTAGGTGATAATGAGGCAAAACATGAATTCTAAAATATTACAGTGATTATCCACCGTGATCAAAACACTAGTCTGCTCTTCGATAGCCAATCATCTAAATGGATTCGTAAGCAAACGGGATTTCACATTTAGAAATCGTATGACCGCAACTCCGCCCACTTGTTCTGTCTATCTCATTAGAAAGTCGATGGACTTGAGAAGGCCGATGCGAAGATGAGTTAAAAGAATTTAGAACCATCGAGATGGAAGTGACGATTGGAGTGAGATTGTCGGATAATGTCAACAAGTTCAATTCTTGTTCTCAACAGTTCCCCCCCCCATTCCATACGGTATCCCGTACAAAAAACGGAGAGGTCATATGGAATGCGAATATTGAAATGAACCACTTCATTTGTTGTGGCATCATCGACAAGCTCATTCCAAGGAATTCCGACGTGCCCTAGTATCCAAACAAAATGTGATACCAACGCTACATCGGATGAACCTGTTATGAATTTTAAAAGCCTCATGTGCCAATAGATCTCTTGGGGGAAACCGAATTCAGGGATTCCAATGCACTTTTGCTATCAGCATATAAAATAAAACTATCAGCACGACGATTGGAAATGTATTTCAATGTTTTGAAAATTGCGAAGAATTCCATGTCAACCATGAAAGAAAAGCATCACGTGATTGCTAGATAAGCGTAAAAACGTTCTTTGGCAGTAATTATCAAAACCAACAAATATTCCTCTAAAATAGTTTAAGCCCTCATTTTTGCTTATATTCAGCGTCATTTTTTGTAAAATATCGTCAAATCGATTTCGACGAGTTCAAACTGCCGCCTAGAATATAGCATTAACATGCAGTTCCGACAAGAAGGCAGTCGATTTTGTTTCAGTTGAATTTTAAAAAGATGTGGAATTCTATTTGGAGAGGGCTGGAATACGCAGAAGCACGAACGGTTTCCTCCCGACACCGAACTGTGTTATTTTAGAAATGTAGGCGTACAAAAGTATTGCATAAAAATACACTGGTTTTAGGTGATTATAAGAGCCTGTGAGTGATAAAATACTGGTTTGGTGTATATTTAGCAATTTATAATTACCATTTGAATGCAGAAATGTGCTAAATTTAAAGAAATTTGTCAACTTTGCTTCTTATATAACACATATTTCGATTAATAATTTACCGTATTTTTTGCAGTTTTTATGTTATTATACACACCTGAATAATTGAGCAGATATTCTCATAACGTCATAACAGTTCTATTTAAAAATAAAGTAGATGCATGTAATAGGAAAACTAAAGTAGAAAATCTTTATTTGATAAAAAAAAATTACAAATTTATATATATTGAATCTCAACTGCCAAAATAGTCTGATGTGTTGAAGGGAAGGTTCTAAAAAAAAAGTAAACTTTTATGGAAAATTTTGGCTGCGTTTACTTTTAGACCTTGTTCGTAAACTTACAATCAGTGGTTCTGAGGTGATGACTAATCAATTCATTAAATCTATTCGTATCAGTATCTGAGACATATTTATAGTAAATATTTCCCTTAGCGTCTATTGTGTTTATTTCTAGTCTCTTGCACTTCTAAGAGCGGAGACCAATTGGAAGAATACAAGAATCAAATATTTCCATGGACCAGTATTTTACTGGTACTAGGAGTATCAAGGATACTTTCTGAGGAAGATATATATTGTACTTAGTTCGTGCTCAGAAAATTTATAAGTTTATCTGGAAACCGGAATTTAAACATTTTAATATGACTTAGAAGAGTTTGATTACATTAAGCCTAGTTATTTCAGCAGACTTCTCAGCATTTCTAAAAAAATCTACGAGAGGTGTTTACATCGTTAGTATTCCCTGTTTAATGTTGATCATATCTATCAAAACAACAAACTTAGATTTAAAGTTACCTTGCACATTATTAACTTCCCTAGTAATTAAATCTGCTAATTGCTTGGCAAAAAGAAATGTGATGGAACGACGATGTCTAATCAATGATGGAGTAGGATTTCGACAAATAATTTTTTACCCTCATTAGTACAAGCAAAGATACCATAGAAATATTAAACACACTTTGATCAGATTAATATTTTTCGGGAAAAAAATTACCGGTATCTTTTCTGTTCAGCGTCCATCACAGCCCCTCATTATAAATTTATATTTATGATACTATCTTTAGACAAAATCAGTCTGAAGGTTTGTTAATGAATTGTACGTAACAGTATAACAGAACAGTTAATAAGTGTTGTGCTGTAGCTTAAATTTCCGTGATAATGATCCCAGAATAGTTACAACCGTTTAGCTTATTTAATTTTGTTATAATGTGTATACAAGTTAGAGTTATGTTCTTTATGTAATTTTATATTTGTGCACAGAAAGATTAGCGTCAACTATTAACCCAAGCACTTAATTTGCACATAATTTTACTGACTTTAATAGGACTTCGTTTGTAACAAGACTTTTTAATAAGAATCGTTTTCATAATTGAACCTCTTCTGGAAAAGCAACAAAGAGCACTCTGACAATTTAAAGTAGAATATCGTAAACCTGACTTTCGTAACTTACTTCAGAGGTCATTGACTACTCTTTTCGACTTGTTGTCTCTACAAGGTTACGAGTTTCGTTTTTATACTTGGAACAACAGACCTTTTAGGCCTATTTTTCAAACTACTTTGTGACGTACTTGGTAGCTCTTGAATGACAGTGTGAGAAAAGGCAAGATATTCTTGAAGTCAAAAAGAATTATTTCTGAGGAAAAGTTCTCCGTGCCTGTTTATTTTACTCCTCTTTTGCTCAATTCTTTTTTTTTCGCAGGTAGTTCAAGAATTTTTGCTTTAACACTATTCGAAACATTAAAAACAGTATCTGGTAACAAATATGTTCATCCATTTCTTGAGAAATATATGTTAAAGTAGCATTGATTTCTGTTTCGAATTCATCACCCAAATGTCAAAAATGGACTGACGAAAAATTTCCATAATCATTCCGAAAATTAAGGACTTCCTATCCTTTCCTCAAACTTTCGCAAGAAATGTTTTGTTCTGCGCACGTCAAATGAGTCAGGCTATAACACACATGTTGAGGAAAGTCGTGTAAAATGACGAAGGTGGTAAGATGACAAATTGGATTTTTCACGAAAATTATTCTTGGTGATAGCTCTGATCTTGTATCATCAGAGACCTCTAGCGACCAGCTATCTGTGTCACGACATAAGATTCCATCCCGTCATTTGTGTGATTCACAGTACGCTGGAATGTGTTTTTGAGAGGTTTCGATGTAACTTCTGCTCAAGGTGTAAAAAAATCATGATTTAAAAAAAAATCTCAACTAATCGGATTTATTTGATTTAAATCAGATTTTTTTATTTAAATTTCTGTAGGGCATATAAATTTGTTAAATAAAAAATTGAGTTTCTGACATGACATGTAAACCAATTTTTATTTAAGTGAACAATAAGAATTTGTGATATGGTAAACTAATATTTATTTTACTACAAATCATAGTGTGTTACATGGTAATACATTTAAAAAATGAATTTTCAAAACAAGAGCGAAAGATAAAACATTTGTTTAACTTTAAAAAACAAGTTGACATCCAGCATAGTTTTTCTTGAGTAAATTAACATCATCATGCTAACAAATGTATCAGTAAGTGTGAAACCTAAATTAGTCTGATTAAATAAATATTTGTTACTAGCCACTGCGTGGCTAGCACGACGTTGTCCGTGCTGTACTTTGTGGGGTTAGGTGAATCCATTGTGAACGTTTGCCAACCACCGGTGTTTGCAACGCATTTCCATTTGGTTTGCTTCGCAAACCAACACCACGGACAACGCCATGATGGCTTCGTCATTGTGAAATGCGACGACATTGGAATTACGAAGAGATCCAATCGGTGTGACGTCACAATCTATTGGAGGGGGGGGGATGCCAGGTCAGGTGTTATCTTATGATTTGACCGTGGTTCAAAATTACGCGATATTGTCCACGTATCTTTTGCTTATTGGATTTAACTCCGACCCTTGTTATTAGGTAGCTGTTGTTGCTTGAGAACGTTAATTAAAAATTACCCAATTTTCTCGGATACTTTCCTAAGGGGATTGATGCTGAACCGTAGTAAGTAGCCCGTTGAGATGCTATAGTACGACGTTAATTAAAAATTACCTTGGATCTTTTCCTTAGGGTATCGATTCCGGACAGTCGTCAATAGCACGTTCAGTTGCTACAGTACGACGATAATTAAAAATTACCTCTGATCTCTCAATTAGGGAATTGATCCCAGACCCTCGTCAATAGCCCATTGTGTTGCTCTTGTGTGATGTTAATTAAAATTACAAATTTCCTCAGATTTAAAATTCGTTGAAATTTTTAATAAAAACTTGTAGAAGTTGTGTTGATTGTTGTATTATTTTTATAATCCATCTTATACACATGCATATTTTACACATTTTACTGCAATGCCAAACAATTGCATTTTTTAAGAATTAAGAGTTTTAAGTTTTTGAAATGGCAGTTGAGAAAATTAAATGGTGAAAGGAGTGAGAAAACATGCTTTTTTTATACTCAAAACAGAAAAAAATGAGTCGCTTATTTTAAAAATTTTACAACTTAAATGTGTATTTTTTTAATACAACAATGGAAACGTGTTGGTTTGGGCAACCCAAATTACTCATATATTAGAGAAACAGAAAAATTAGAAATATTTTTGTAAGTTGTGGTAATTTTGAATTTTAAATAAAATAGATTAATAGACCAAAAAGGTATTTTTTTAAAATTTTGTTGAGTACAAAGTAAATTATTTTACTGCTTATCTGAATTTTTTAAATTAGCAATGTTTGTAGACGTGAAATGTAACTTTAGAGACAATTAAATTCAATGAAATAAGTCTGTCCCATGTGCGAGAGGAAAACAAATTAAAAAAATAAGCATTTTATACTTGATTATTTTTCCCGAGAAAGTATACCTCTACACTTATTAAAATAACCATATATGGCAAGAAATTTGAGTGATATCTATTTATAAAAAGTAAAAAGGTATCCAATTCTCTTGAACACTTGACCGTGGGAAGAACACGATTTAATGAGACCGAGTCCTACGACTTTCAGCGATTGTGATTGTGCCTTGTTGATGCTAACAGTGAAAGTTAAACGAACTGGGAGCTGAAGTTTTTAAAATTGGAATGGGATTTCAGAAGTGATGATTGGTATTCTAGGAATGAATACGTTTTCACTTGCGGCATGTCTAGTCACGATGGTGGCTTCAATAATATTTGGCATGAGTTTCTTGACAGAGTTTCGT
This sequence comes from Metellina segmentata, assembly GCA_947359465.1. Lineage (NCBI taxonomy): Eukaryota > Metazoa > Arthropoda > Arachnida > Araneae > Tetragnathidae > Metellina > Metellina segmentata. The sequence continues at coordinate 49,694,624 of OX375878.1, forward strand.
GCCATTGCACAGTGTAAGGTGGATTCAGAATTGTGAGAAGCATAATCGGTGCTCCAATATGTGCGAGAGTACTACAGATGGTTGCAATGTGTTAAAAAAGCTGTGTCGTGTGTTTTAAAGCCTCATCTGTGTCACGCGTAATGTCTATAGATTTGTAAATTTGATAACTACGGGACAGTTCTCGCAAGAAATGCTTTTTGATGACATTGACATATTGACTTATTTGGGAAAGATTTGCCATTTGGCACAGCCATGCATGATCAGTTCTTTGCTACAACAGCAATATTTCGATCAACCGCACGGGTCGTAACCTTTGGGCAGCGGGCCACAGGTCTTTGGACAACAGTATGGCTTGTTTGTATTATCATGAAATGACGGAATGAACGCCAAAGAAAAGAGCAACATCAGTGATTGATTGGCCATCTACAAGGCATCCCACAGAACGGCAGCGCTCACTATTTGCTATTCGTGTTGTGGAAGTCACAGAAACATGTCCGTTTTGAAACATAATGCTACGAAAGTTCTAAACACTTTTTACAGCACTTACATGCAACTCCTCTAACCCTTCACAATGCTGGCTTCTTATACGACTGCCTTTTTTATATTTCTCGACACGTAACCGTGATTGGCTGTTACATAACACATTTGCAAATTTCCATCTAACTCTGCAGCAAATTGCAGCCTCTCAAATTTAGATTATCTTCCAGAAATTAACATTTTCCACACCACTGTGCTTAACTTTTGGCAGCGAGTGTAGACTTCTATAAAATGAAGTACATGTGTTGTCTGTTCGGTGTGTTCTGACGAATCTATGGTACTTCCAATAATGAAATTGGGCACATAGGTAGTCTGGATATCTTACAATTTTTATAGTCCACCCCGAATCTTAAAATTTAATCTAGAACATTTAAAAAGTAATGAAATGAGATATTTAATTATTATTGTTTTCCTCCGAATGGCAAGTCTTCAATCAGTGTTGACTAAATTCGTATTTACTGTGCGTATGTAGCCGGCCGATATCCTTTATAAAAATTTATTGCTTTTTTAAAAGCATATCACACAGAAATCGCTAAACTTCCAAAAGATATCAAAACCAAAAGTTAAAGTTTATGCTTTTGTAAATTTATACATTGCTATGCTTTCCAAAAGACACCCAAACACAGAAACAAACAAAAAATAACATAAAAAATCAACAAAATAACATCATTTCGTAATAACAGTATTTTTTTAATTTACAGCCCCTAATATGCAAAAAAGGCAAGTCCATATAAGAAGCCAGCATTGTGAAGGGTCAGAGCATTGGTGTCATTAACAAAATAATGTTTAAATCCAAGACTGCATTTTTAGCATATTTCTCAAAACGAAACCGTGATTGGCCGTTACCTAACGCATTTGAATACTTCCTTCTTTCTGTGCAGCACATTGCAGCCTCTCAAATTCAGATTGGCTGCTGGAAATTAACATTTTACTCTCTGTGCTTAATTTTGGGTAGTGAGTGTATTATAAGACGAATATGAAAAAGTTATTTATGTTTAACTACAGTTATTAGTCTGAATTGACTTCAGTTCGTATCGTAGCGCGTAAAAGTAGGCTCGCGATAAGATTTTGAGTTGCGACGTGGGCTTTGTATAAAGTCGGCGTTGGTCTAACTATACACTAAAGCGACAACATAGTAAAATGATGAATATGTTGTGCAAACATTCCTCATATTTTCGAGAGGCAAAATGTTGCCTAAAGGGAGAAGGTGATACAAAACAAAAGCATAAAAACAGCGTTTGTTTTGGTCGCATAACAAAATATTGTGGGGCGTACATGAAAAGAGATCGTTATAGCGAAATGTCATAATGTTGTTATTCTTTAATGCAATTTTTTGTTTGTTTCTGTGTTTAAGTGTCTTTTGAAAATAGTAGCAATATTTATTTTTGATAATTTATGCAACAAAAATATTTACAAAAGCATCACCTGTATCTTTTGGTTTTGATATCTTTTTGGAAGTTTGGCGAATTCTGTGTACTTCAGTTTTGGTACAGCAACATTTCCATCGTTCATCAACGCATCTCAATCAGATGCGTCAAATGTGCATACTGTTCCACTCTTCAGTCATCTGATTTAGTCGTATGTACAACACCTTCTCGGAATACATGGCGACAATAAATTGATGAAACATGTCTTTACTTCTCAATAAAACGTTGAAATTCGAAGAGCACATCATCATCCTGTGAGAGTAGAAGTACATAGAAAAAATGTTCTTAGCTTGTATAAATCATCCAAATCCAAGATTGGCCTGAGTGCAGTAAAGACCTTTTCAATTCTGTTATAATTTTAAGGAAATCAAATAAAACAAAAATATAATAGTAAATTAATTTTAAAATGTTGTACATAAATTTAAAATTGAGATCAAATATCGCTTTTCATTCCATAAGACATCGAAACAAAAATGATAAAAATTAACTATACGAAAACCGAAGTACTATACAGAAACAAACAAAATATTGCATAAATGAAACAAACCAGAAATTGCACAAAAGATCAAAATTTAATATCGCTTAACTTTGAAAAAAATATCCAAATAATCTAAACTAAAAGTTAATATGCTTTAAAAATCAAAATCCAAACTATCGTAGTCTAAAAAAGAAACAATAACAAATGTATTGCACAACCGTTATCCAGTTCCAAAAATTAAGTAAGCACAATAAAAAGATACTCATAAAAAAGATTAAAAGTTAACGCTAACTAGATGTTAATATGCTTTTAAAAAGGTAATAAATTTTTGAAAGGATATCCAGTAATCGGGCGGCTACACGGGAACGGATACAAACGCGCAGTAAATACGGATTCATTCAATACCGATTCATGACTGTTGCCATTCGGAGGAAAGAAAACAATAATTTAACATCGCATTAAATTAATTTTAAAAATTTCAAGATTAAATTTAAAAAATCGGGAAGGTCTATAAAATTGCAAAAAATTCGGGACTACATGTGTGCTAAATTTCATTATTGTAAATGCCATAAATTTGTCAGCACACGGCGTACACGCATACACAGAAACTTCATTTTATAACAGTAGAGATGGGTTACTACTTGTCAAAACTTTCAAATAGATATCAACTTATTTTTTACTTTACTGTTTGGCAGAATCCCTTACTCAACACTCAACAGATAACTTAGTCCATAGAGACCTCAGATTATTTGCAAGCGTCCAGTGTCAAACATTTATTTTTAAAGCTCATCAGTACGAGGTGTAGCCATTAGTGCTGAAATCACCATGAGTGCAGAAAGTTCAAAGCATTTGACAAATTCTGTGATTTTTCTAGGGTGTATTTACTTAGTTATAAAAATGTAAGATTGGTTGTGATTTAAATCAAGTGATTTAAATCTTAACACCCTGCTTCTGCTTACTGTTTGGTAAGGGATAGCGTTTACTGAGAAAGTATTTTTGATTTATACATATGATATTCGTAAAGTGCTAATAGAAACGTGTTCAATGATGTATCATTCCAATTTTTTCTGATGAGTTGATATCCTTCAATGTTTTAAAAAAAATAAAGATGGCGATGTCGGGTAAGATGACGAACCTGAATAATGGGGTTACCAACACACACGAGTCATAAGCTACAGCCTCTTGATGCAGCGTTCTATGGTCCGTTGATTACCGTCTATAATGCGAGCTGCAATGATTTTATGGCTAACAATCCACAGGCCTCACAATCACCCTCAGGTATGTCGCAAGAATATTTGGTTAAGCGTTGGTAAAGCCTCCAAGTTGCCCATGCAAGGACGTGTGATTCTCCGATTCCATTAAGGAATTCGCCACAGGAATTGAGCCATTCAACAGCTCTATTTTGACTGAAGAAGATTTCGCTGTTTCTCTCACGACTGAAACATCTCCTGTCAAAGTTTGAACTGAAATCCCTCCATCTAATAATGATTCTGATCAGATTGATCTACTTTCCCTGATATACCTATACCCGGAAGAGCTCCTCCCTTTTCCGATCCTCCTCTACCTAAAGCATATATGACTTCATATCTTACACCGCTTCCTATCGTGCAAGGGAAAACGTCAAGGAGATTTAGAAAGAAATTGCTATCCATGCACCTCACTGGCACTCAAGTGAAAAATGGGTGTCTTATTTATTTTTAAAATAAGAAGTCCATTTTACACTGGAGAAATATGAAAAGGAGATAAATGAAAAAGGAGATAAATGAAAAAGGAGATAAATGAAAAAGGAGATAAATGAAAACCGCGACAGTTGACGTTAGCAAGATTAACCGCGACTAGTTCGTACCACATCGGATGGGGAAAATCGGTTTTTAGTTGTCCTGAGGCCAAGAGCCGCATAAAAAGCAACATTGAAATCGGTTTTTAATTATCTTGAGGCCAAAAACCGCATAAAAAGCAACATTGAAATCGGTTTTTAATTATCTTGAGGCCAAAAACCGCATAAAAAGCGACAACTAAATCGGTTTTTAACTGTCTGAGGCCAAAAACCGCATACAAAGCAACAAAGAAATCGGATTTTAATCATCCTGAGGCCAAAAACCGCATAAAAAGCAACAATGAAGTCGGTTGCTAACTATCGCCAGATTTGCCCAAGATATGTTCAATATGTTGTCCACTGTTTTCTGCCACAAGTTGAAACCGAGAAACAGCATTTTTCACAACAGATCGGAGTGTCTCAGGGGTCACGTTGTGAATGTGTCGCGCAATGCGTGCATTCAATTCAGCTAAGTTTACAACAGGACCACTGAACACATCCTTTTTCAGCTAACCCAACAGACAGAAGTCACAAGGAATAAGATCAGGTGATATCGACGGCCAAGCGGTTGTAAAATGACGGCTGATAATTCTATCATTTCCGAAATGCCTCTTGAGCAGCTGCTTCACTGGCTTTGCAATGTGCGGAGGAGCACCATCTTGCATAAAAATGATGCTACCCACACATGCACAGTGTTGAAGTTTTGGAACGACGTGGTTGCGCAAAAGACTGTCATAGCATTTACCATTGACGATACAGGTAACAGGACCTGCACGACCCAAATGGTCCAAAGATAAACGATGGCGTTAACCCGCACCACACAGTTACCTTTGCAGAATGAAGAGGTACTGGTTCATGTACGGACGGATTTTCCGTTGCATATATTCTGCAATTCTGAGTATTGACATGTCCTTGGAGATGGAAATGGGCTTCGTCTGTCCACAAAATGTTCCATGGCCATTCATTGTCCACTTCCATGCGAGCAACAAATTCTAGAGCAAAAGTTGGCCTTACTGGCAGGTCAGCAGGAACCAACCCCTGAACATGGGTAATTTTGTCTGGATAGCAATGCAGGATGTTTCATACAATTTTATGCACCGTGATCAAGGCATGTCCATAGTTGGGGAAATTCCCCGTGCACTGCACGTTTGCACACCACCGCTCGTCTCTTCCTGGAATGCTGTGGCCATATTTTCTACTTACGTCGAAGCAATGGGTTCCTCCCTCTGCCAGATTTCACTTCAAAAGAACCTGGCTCTTCGAATTTCTTAATCATTTTCTCCAGACCCTTAGGTGCCGGTGCACACATCCGGTTTTTCAACGTGCGGCGCCGCTACCGCAACGCAAGTGCGGTCTGAGATACATTAGATCCAATAGAGCAGTGCACACCTGCCTCCAGCGCCGCTGTGGCGACGCCCGTCCAACTTGCGTACAATTTGTACAGCAGTTCCCCACGGCGCCGCACATGAGTCTCCGTTCTGAAGTACTTGTTTTCATAAAAAAATGGAACATAAATAATAATTAATAAATGGTTTTATCCACTAAAGTCTATTTTGTTTCAAAATATAAATATTTTTACACCAAGTAAGCGAAATAAACACGTTTTCTTCGATAGAATATTTATTGCAAATGGCGCGAAATGAGTTCGTGTGTCATATCACGGTTATGTGTGCATAGTTGGGCTTAGGTACCGCAGTGGCGCCGCACGTTGAAAAACCGAATGTGTGCACCAGGCTTTAACAGACATCTGACCACAGCCTTTTTTAATGCCATTTACTGTTTTGAACTTCTTCAGAACTACTGACGCACAGTCACCGTTCTTGTAAAAGAGCTTCACAAGCAGAGCGCGATCCTTCATTGAGAGAGTCATGACGAACTTCTCAGACGCAATATGAGGAAAACGCCACGTACTCCGCGTTTTTATAATAAATGTAATATGTCGTGCGCATGCCACGTCTTTTATTTTGCACATTATGATGCTAAAAGCGCCATCTATTGCAAAAATTAGGAACTATCTTTTATTTATGCCACAACATTTCCCCCTTCTTCGAGTATATTCAGTTAAAAGTTCAGGTCATTCTGAGCAGTGGTTCTTTTTTACAGCTTTTTGAAAGTTGAACTTTAATTAAAGTCACCTTGTACTTCCTGTTGGAAGGAATTGCTTAGAAAAATACCCCTGTGATCTTGCTGAGGGGACATACTGCTTTTGAGATTTTTTTGTCTATCTGTGACAATAAGAAAATTGAATTTGTCCACATAAATTGCGAAAATGACACACTGTGCAACGCTTTAAAACTGACACCACTGTGACATACGGATGCGACATCGATGTCAATGTTTTTAAAACTTAAGATATTTTATAAAAATATCGATTCAATTACCATCGATTTATTCGAGCTGATGTTTGCTTAACATCGATGTTTTTACGCTGTCGATGTTTTATTTTTGTATAAAAAAAGTACCATAGTAAATATTAAAAAATAACCGTGCAACTAAGTATATATCAGTGATGGCGACATCCATAAGAAAGAGTATTTAGTATCCACCAATACATCAGAAAGAGTATTTAGTATCCACCAATACATAAGACAGAGTATTTAGTATCCACCAATATATCAGAAAGAGTATTTTCCCTAACTGGTGGGATAGTCAATGAAAAAAGGGGGAGAAAGTTAACAAACTTCTTTTTTTACAAACTGTAACAAATATTGGAGCCTATAATAACTATAGGCCCTAACATTTTAAATTTACAACAAATATAAAATAAACTTATGTTTTCCCCCATAAGCTGATAAATAATTAATAATAACTAACAATAATTATTGTTATGTATCGATCTGCTTATACTTATAGTTAGTTGTACCTGTTTAAAATTGTTGTAAATATTACTATCTTTTATATTATTCAATTTGAAAATAAAAGATTTGTTAATTGTTCCTATCAATTTTTAAAATTTTTTTTGACAGGTAAAATAATTTTAATTATAAATTAATATACACGGCAACTGACAAATTAAATCTCCCCTCCCCGGGCGAACACTAATGTTTGAGGTCACTAAACCAGTTTTAAAAAATAGGTAAAAAAGTTTAAATGCACTAATGTTTAATAACATCAATGTTTTTTGGGCGATGTATTATCAACATCGATGCTTTAATATTGAACTCGATGATTTAATATTAAACATCGATGTTTTGTTGTCGATGTCGCATCCCTACCGTGACATCGTGAGATATAACTCAGAGACTCCGACACAGGCGCCTCAATCCCATGATAGTACTTTACGCAAGTCCAACTTGATTGGCTAATCGGATCACATGACCTAGATACGTATGTCAATAAGGTTTATAGTTGTTGGCGATTTATCTCTTCCTTTCTGCTTTCTTCTTTTCTTTTCAGATCCATGGCTATGGGTGGGTAGAGGTGGGAGCCTAAAATTGTATCCTTTTATTATATAAGTTAATAATTATATAAGTTAGTGTTTTATGTATGCTTTTTGTTACATCAGAATGGTCCTAAGCCAGCGGTGGATACGACACCATCATCCTAAAGCAAAGGGGACGGCAGAGGGGCGGAAAAATATCATCTGGTAGTGAGTTCAGGAGTGGTTCTTAGATTATTTATGTAAAATCAACGGAAGCTTGGAAAAATATGAAAAGGGTATTAAAAATTAGGAAAAGTAAATTAGAATGAAAAGGAATTAAATTGGAATTTTTAAAAAATAATTTGGAGGATCTAAAAACAGCTGGGATCGAACGCGGGAAGTCAATCTGAAGGTGGGTGACTTTAGCCATTAGGCCATCGTTGCTTCACGAAAAGAAGCTCTTTAAAGTATAAGTACCCTTAATATAAGTTGGCAAGAAATACTACTAACAACCACTATACAACATATATATAAGGAGCAAATCAGAGTCAACTTGTCGGACACTTACGCTGCACGCTGAGGCGCTAGTGTATGTATTGTATTTCAACGAAACAACGCGCATATTCAAAATAAAATGGTTACTGCAACAATCAGATTGGCGAGATATCCAAGTGAAGCCAAGCCCGTGAAACTAGCCAATCAAGTTGGACTTGCGTAAAGTACTATCATGGGATTGAGCCGCTTCAGACTCCGACCGGAGAAAGAATTTCGGAATGCCGAATGCATTCTGATTGGTCCTATTTTTCGCCAGCTGCTGTTCTTCCGTCGCGCGCTTTACAACGACTTGAGAAGAACAGACGGTGTTCGTCCACAAGATCTCTGATTAGTTTTTGACTTTTACCATTGAGTTATTTTTAGATTGCGGCAGAAGACATTAGAGAGAGAGGTTCCCGCGCTGGACTGTGAGATACTTACTCTGGTATATATGAGTATAATGTTAATGAGATGATGTAAATACTGTATATGTTACCGCTAGAACTCGAAAGCAGTTAATGTGCACATTACGTAGCTGATCTGCAGATTAACTGATTTGCTCCGTTAACGTGCGCAATCGAGAGTTTCCGCATTTAACCTAGGTAATGTGCACATTAAGTCCCGGTGCACACATTCGGTTTCTCAACGTGCGGCTACACTGCCGCAACGCAAGTGCGGTCTGAGATACATTATATCCAATAAAGTAGTGCACACATGCCTTCGGCGCAGCTGCGGCGACGCACGTCCAACTTAAGTGCAATTTGTACCGCAGTTCCCCACGGCGCCGCAGCTCGCTTCTCCGTTCTGAAGTGCCTTGTTTTCATAAATAAATGGAATATAAATAATAATTAATAAATGGTTGTATCCAGTAACGTCTATTTTGTTTTAAAATATACTTTTTTTACACCAAGTAAGCGAAATTAACACACTTTTTTGATAGAATATTTATTGCAAATGGGGCGAGATGAGTACTTGCGTCATTTCATGGTTAAGTGTGCATAGTTGGGCTTCGGTACCGCAGCGGTGCCGCACGTTGAAAAATAGGATGAGTGCAATGAGCCTAACGGCTTCCGTATCGTTAAAGTTCAAAAGTTTGTTAGTTTAAAAGTTTGTTTAAAGAGCTAAACACCTTTCCCTTCACCTTCCCCCTCCAGTTTTAGTTTTAAATTTGGTTTCGCCAGCGTCTTGTCGTTGCCGGTTGTTTTTATTTCTCATAGTTTGCGTCGGCTGCCCGTGCGTAGCATAGCTAATTCTGTTTTAAAATTCCTTTCTGCCTGTTAGCGAGTGAATTTGTGTCGTGATTTTTTTTAAAGCAGATAAATTTAACTCCTAATATGCAAACAAGCACCGAATTGGTGAGTAAAATAAAGAAAAGATTCTTAGCAAACCTCTTTAGCGAAGATTTAAAATATAATAGTGTTTTAATGACAAAGCAAAAGTATGATTCCATAATTGAAGATGTAAAGCGAATAAAAGTTTCCAAGAAAAAAGAATCATCTCGAGATTATCGAATAATTCAAAGGTATGATGTGTTGATTGTACGTTCCTGTTCCAACAAAGATCTTATTTTCACTTTGACGAGTGCATAGTAGGTAATAAGCATCCAGGTAATTTGCAGATTACATAGGTAATTTGAGAAATGGAAACAATTTTCGCCACTTTAACGGATTACCCTAGTTATTCTGAACATTACCTAGATAATCTGTAGAATAACTGATTACTCCACTTTAGCGGTAAGATATATATTCGTTATGTTTTTGGAATAATAAGAACATAAATATCTTAGCTGTCTTCTTGTATGCGATTTGTACTGTTTTTGCGCTACTGTTTTGGGACGACGATACCACTTTCGGGACCGAATAAAAAACTTAAGAGTGCCTATTAAAGACGCCAATTCCGGGAGCGATCTGCTTACATTTCCACCAGTACTTTTATTTATGTTCTGGCGTGTTCAAAACTACGGGACTCGGACCACCAACTCTCGGGTTCGGATTTAAGTAACGTGGTAAAGAAGAGGGTTAATTTATCCATTTTGAAAAGCTCTCATAGAGTACAGTTGTACTATTGTGGGTAATTTGGCACTTTCAACTTTTTTTTATTTTAAGAATTGTTTTTAGTCATTTTCTCATGTTTTTTTTTATGACATTTGCGTGTTGGTTTTTATGTCATGAATGTCTTCCGGATTTTTTCCTTAGAGAATCTTTCGTTGGTAGATAGGTTTTTCGAACTATGCTTTCTAGAAGGTAGGGAATAAAATGCACCAGAGGAATGTCTAGAAATATTTCATTTTGCCCCATTTATTTTGGCTGGAAGCATAAAACGTGTTCAACTGAATTGAAGTTTCTCAGAACATGGTCTGAAAAGCAACAAGAAGTTCTTGAAAATAAATTCCCGTTTCGGGTCGTAAACTTTTATGTTTGGGAAATCGACATTTCCTCCTGTCTCTCAAGGCATGAAACACTGCTTATTTATGTTACTCTTTCATTGAAAATATTTTGTTGCTTTGCCACATTTAGGAGGTGGTTATTTTTAATTTCTAGGCAATATACGTCAAAGTAACGAGAAAACTTGCAAATGATGTGCTTTTCAATTATTCAGAGATACAGTTTTTTGCATATATGTTTCGTGTGGACATGTTTTGACATTTCATATAAATCATTTTCGAATTCGATTTCACCTGCTTATATGTGTTAGTTTTTTTTTCTAAAGTAAACTGCTTTACACATGGATATAAAATTAGCCTACAAGTTTTCTGTAAATTTACAAATAATTTATTACGTAAAAATATCGGTTGGAAATATTTGACTTTTCGTGTATTTTAAAAGTTACCAAATCGCCGCTTCAGAAGAACAATGGCACAAGTGAAATTCATTGACAAAAGAAAACTAAAAAAAAAAAAAAAAAAAAAAGGTTCATGATTAAATTAATTACAATCTATTGGAAACTTTTATGGTAATAAAATTGAGGTTAATAATAACACACTAGGGGGCCCGCCCCCTGCTCGCTAACGCTCGCCAACCCCCGGAGGATTGCTTCGCAATCCTCATTATTATCTATGCTCGCTTCGCTCGCATCAATGAAGACATGTGTCCTAGCAGAAGAAATTGTTTACAAAATATGATATTCCAAAAAAATGTTTTTCAAATCTAAAATTGCTGTATTACAGAAAACATATATACAGTACCTCTAAAATCCGAAATCAAATGAAAACTTTGAGCAAATTTGGACTCGAAATGTGAGCGCTGCTTTGGAAATTGAATACCCAGCATGTTGTTTGTGTACATTTCCCCAGCTCTCGAACCACCCACACTTTTCATTGCGTTTGTTGTTGAAAGTTGTAGTGTAAGCGTCTTGTTGAACTATAATTGCTGGCCCTGAAAAGGACCGTTTTAAAATGGCCCTGAAAAGATCATCCGTTTTCTTTGATTTATATTATAAACTGCAACAGCTCAACTAAAATTCACTTTATTCAATAAAATTTCATCCGATAATGCTTATAAATTCAATTGATGCGCGAGGCCATGAGGTAAACAAATATCGTACAATGTTGCCAAAACGCGTTAACTAATAACGTCTTTTTTGCGTGCCACGTAAGAGAATTATATATATATAGATTTATTTTACTTTTAATTTATAACACTCGTGCAGTATGTATTTTAAATATTCTGCACAGGTTTGCATATACGTCATTTTTGCCCACTTTGGAATGAAATATTCAATAATAATTTACTTCTCAAAACATTTTTATGAAATTTATTAATATTATTCTTACAACATATTTACTGACGTTGTTATTGCTTCAATGATGTACATCACGAAATGGTCGAGAGTTTCGATTAACATAATGACACAATATATAATTACGTCGTTGTTCCAGTTAAATTCAGCACACATCTTATGCAATCGTTTTAAATAGCACAAGATGTTGCACCGAAGATCTAACCTCCCGCGTCAAAATCTAATACGTATGTTGTTCTTCTAAGGTGGATATGAAACTTGAACATTGAGACAATGCTTTCTAGTGGAGCTGAATTTTACTACAATTCTGTGCTTGTCCCATTGGAAGGATGAATTATGTCAAAGATAATTAGCGCATTTAACACAAAATACCTATACTTTACATTTCATCATTGTTCTTCCGGAACAGTGAATATTCTCTCCCCTATTGCAGGATTTTATAAGCACATATTTTATGAAACAACATGTGTATACTGCAAAAGACAAAACATCCGAGCACAACATTTACAACCTACATTCTATCCTGTATATTCGTATTATTTTCCTACTGTCTTTTCTTACAACTTGTTCTTGTAGTGTCCGTAGCATTTGCTTAGTCTCATGCTTTCTCTTTTACAAGGAGTGTTCAAATGAAAAGGTACGAAACGTCGTAACAACGTAACCGTTAACATATTTGCTTATGCCGCTATGGGAGAACGTAGCAAGACATCTAGGGATGCGATTGAAATCTCCGGCGTGGATCGGAGCATGCGCGGGCGCCCGCATGCGCAGGAGAGAGAGCAGAGGCTCTTATAAAGAGCGCCGTTCAATTGACGCGGCAGTGCGTGTGGGGACAGGATGGCGTTCACATTGCAAAATTCCACGATTGAGGAACAGCGAGGGGTTATCCGATTTCTGACAGCGGAAGGTGTCAAACCGGCGGTTATTCATCGCAGGATGGTGACCGTATACGGGGAAGACCGTAAACGGGGCATACATGCTGCAAGACTGTTGCCAGCTCAGCTGTAGATTTCGGACGTGATTTCATGGTCCGTAAGAGTCGCTCGAACTCGTCCCACAAATGTTCTATAGAATTTAGGTCGGGACTTTGAGCAGGCCAGTGCAGACATTTTACATCCATATCTTGATACCACTGCTTGACAGCGCAAATAATGTTGTCCATAGCATAGTGTCGATCAGAAGACTAGAGATGAGTAAATCACAAGATCCAATCAATTCCTTAAAAAAAATAGTATTTTTATGTAGATAGTAATTTAAAGTTATTAGTTCAAAACTGATTAAAAATATGAATTATTAAAATTAAAAATATTTTTATGTAGTTTTTATGAAACAGTAATTTATTGATGCTACTTTAATCTATGTAATAGTTTAGAAATAGTTTCTTTTGAATTGTACATTTTCTTGATAGTCATAGTGATAAGCAAATAAGAATGTCATTCAACAATCGAGTTTACTTTTATACCTCGAATTATTGCAGTGTTTGCGCAAACTTCACTCCACCTCTACTGTAATAAAAGAAAGTGTTTGTCTTGTGTCTCTGTGTCTCTCTTTCTCTGTGATTAGTGTATTGACGAATCTATGGCACTTACAATAAGGAAATTTGGCACACAGGTAGTCGTAATGTTTTGCGATTTTTATGTAGCGCCCGAATTTTAAAATTTAATCTAGAACATTTAAAAATTAATTTATGAGTTTTTTTACCTTTTGTCCTTCTTTCCGGAGTGTGACGTCATACTACCTCGAATGAAAAAGGAGCGGATTTTGCGATTTTCGAAAGATGACGTCATAAGTGTTTTCGTCCTAATTAATGCCTTTGGAACCATGCAAACTTTTCCCGATTTTAGCGTGTTTTGATTTACGTCGTTGATAATTGCCACTTTGAGGCCATCACGACGTTGCCTGTGGAGTTCGTTTGCGAAGCAAGCCGAATAGGAATACGTAGCAATCATCGGGGATTGGCGAGCATCAGCGAGGTGTCACACCTGACCCCACGAAAAGAACTGACACGGGCAACGCCGTGTTGGCCACGCAGCGGCTAATTTTAAATATAGCTGATTTATCTACTTTTATCATTCTCTTCCTAAAGCATAAATTCAGTCACAGGCGCCTCAACGCAAGTCCAACTTGATTGGCTAATCGGATCACATGACCTAGATACGTATGTCATCAAGGTTTATAGTTGTTGGCGATTTATCTCTTCCTTTCTGCTTTCTTCTTTTCTTTTCAGATCCATGGCTATGGGTGGGTAGAGGTGGGAGCCGAAAATTGTATCCTTTTATTATATAAGTTAATAATTACATAAGTTAGTGTTTTGTGTATGCTTTTTGTTACATCAGAATGGTCCTAAGCCAGCGGTGGATACGACACCATCATCCTAAAGCAAAGGGGACGGCAGAGGGGCGGAAAAATATCAGCTGGTAGTGAGTTCAGGAGTGGTTCTTAGATTATTTATGTAAAATCAACGGAAGCTTGGAAAAATATGAAAAGGGTATTAAAAATTAGGAAAAGTAAATTAGAATGAAAAGGAATTAAATTGGAATTTTTTAAAAATAATTTGGAGGATCTAAAAATTTTTCCGCCAGCTGGGTTCGAACTCGGCTAGTCATTCTCCGCTGCCGACGCTAATCTGAAGGTGGGTGACTTTAGCATTAGGCCATCGTTGCTTCACGAGAAGAAGCTCTTTAAAGTATAAGTACCTTTAATATAAGTTGGCAAGAAATACTACTAACAACAACCATACAACATATATATGAGGAGCAAATCAGAGTCAACTTGTCGGACACTTACGCTGTACGCTGAGGCGCTAGTGTATGTATTGTATTTCTACGAAACAACGCGCATATTCAAAATCAAATGGTTACAGCAACAATCAGATTGGCGAGATATCCAAGTGAAGCCAAGCCCATGAAACTAGCCAATCAAGTTGGACTTGCGTAAAGTACTATCATGGGATTGAGCCGCTTCTATTCAGTCAAGAGTTGTGAATAAATTATCTGTCGGATAAATGCACATTCAGACCCGGTGCACACATAACCGTTAAATGACTCAAATACTCATTTTGCGTCATTTGTGATAAATATTCCATCGAAGAAAACGTGTTTATTTCGCTTACTTGGTGCAAAAAAAGTAAATTTTGAAACAAAATCGACGTTAATGGATGCAACTATTTATTAATAAGGGAAAAAGGGTGTGTATTTCTTTCTTGCCAATGGCAACAATCAGTTTGTTTACGAATCTCAACCCTGGCGTCGAGTATTTCGCTGTGTTGTTGAGGTGCTCGCTTACGAATTATATGAACAATCGTTATTCAAAATGAGTTTTTTGCGATCTGCTGAATATAATTTGCGTAGAAGAGAACAGCGTGCTAGGAAATCCCTTGATGAAAGATTTCAACGAAGATCAGCCAGAAATAGTGCCGACAGGCTTAGGCGAGCAACAAATGACTAATAGGGTGAATTTCCAACTCGAAACGAATATTTCCGAGTATTATAAGTTAGATTAGGAATGATTTTACATCAGAAAGGTTTTCGCTTGCTCATTGCTCCCATAGAATGACAAAAGTTACTTACTATTTGCAAAGCGTAAATATTATGGGTTAGATTTTTGTTGGCACCGTGTTTGTACATTTTATATTATTCCAGATATATTTTTACTGTAATAAATTCGCTAAGTGATGCTATTCTTTCTGTGATAGTGATAAAGCTAGACTAAAATATTTTAGTGTCTTATGAGGCGAGCGAAGCGATCCGAAGGAACTACGTAAGCAGTTCCGGGGGTTGGCGAGAGGTAGCGAGTAGTGATGCGACATCGACAGCAAAACATCAATGTTTAGAAACATCGATGTTCAAAATTAAAGCATCGATGTTGATCATACGTACATCGACCCCAAAAGATCGATATTTTGAAACATCGATGTTCTTTTAAATTCAGTGTATTTAAACTTTTTTTACCCATTTCTTAAAACTGGTTTAGCAACTAGTGATGATACATCGTTTGCAAAACATCGATGTTAAAAATTAAAACATCGATGTTGATAATACATCGTACCAAAACCATCGATGTTTTTAAAATTCAGTGTATTTAAACTTTTTCCCCCATTTCTTAAAACTGGTTTAGCAACTATTGATGCGACATCGACAGCAAAACATCGATGTTCGAAATTAAAACATCGATGTTGATAATACATCGCACCAAAACCATCGATGTTTTTAAAATTCAGTGTATTTAAACTTTTTTTACCCATTTCTTAAAACTGTTTTATCTACTATTGATGCGACATCGGCTCCAATACATCGATGATTTTTTATAAAACATCAATGTTTCGAAAGCATCGACATCGATGTCGCATCCCTACTTTTCAGACCCTTCACCGTTGGCCACTTGGGTCTAAAAGTATGTTCAATTTGCTGATTATGAAAATTATGCTACTTGGTTATTTTTAAAATTTTTACAACGGTACTTTTTTCATTTAAAAATAAAACATCGACAACGTAAAAAACATTGATAAGTATAAACATCGATGTTACAAAAAAATCGACTCCAATATATCAATGTTAAAAACATCGATGTTACAAAAAAATCGACTCCAATATATCAATGTTAAAAACATCGATGTTTTTAAAAAAACATCGATGTTTTAAAACATAACATCGATGTTTTGAAATTATTGACATCTATGTCGCATCCCTAGTAGCGAGTAGGAGTCGCTAGCCCCCAAGTTTTTAATATTCCATTTATTTATGAAAACAAGGCATTTCAGACCCGAGAAGAGTGTGCGGCAAGCTGCGGCGCCGTGGGAAACTGCGGTAAAAATTGCACACAAGTTGGACGAGCGTCGCCGGAGGCATATGTGCACTACTCCATTGGATCTAATGTATCGCAGATCGCACTTGCGTTGCGGCAGAGGCGCCGCACGGTGAAAAAACGATGTGTGCACCGGGCCTAAGTTCTTAGCTCCCTACGCCACAACGTGCTTCCACTCCCCCCCCCCCTTCAAATTTTGAAAAGAAAGAAACAAAACCCGTTTCTATTTAATCTTATAATTTTCTTTATTTATTGAGGTTTTTTTCAAGTATTTACTGTTACACGCAAGACTCTACGCACGAATGGAAAAAAACTAATCACTAACTCTATTTTCTCCTATCGATATTTTTTGGAAATAAAGCTTTTTTTCATAGAAACTACTTTTCCCCCATATTACATAAATTTAAAATTTAGTAGCATTCCAATTCACACTTACTATTTCAAAGCTACAGTATGCAGTAAATAGAGCGACTTGAATTAAGATCTTACCTTCTGGATTGAATCTGCTAAATAGTTGTTTCCCGTTACAAAATGACAGATGCTGTCATACTTTTGACAAGGCCGTGATCGTGGTGGTAATCATGCAAGTAAACTAAAATCATGCAAAAAAAAAAACCAGGACACATCAGGCAATCAAAAAAAGAAATATATTCCACAGAATTCAAGGAAATTTTACATAATTTATCAAATACAAAAATAGAAATAAGTACTGCCTTTTTAATTTCAGAAAAATAAGAACAAATTAACTTCAATAGACCTGTCTGGTGTCCAATCCATCCCCCAGCACTTCGATGGTGAGTACAAAAAATCACGTCCGTTAGTTCCAGACGCGAAGAGTCAAGTCTCTCGAAAAAAAGTTACTGTCTCATCAATTGGCACACTTGTTGCCATATCTCGCCGATTGGCCTTACAACACAGGCGCCTCAATCCCATGATAGTACTTTACGCAAGTCCAACTTGATTGACTAATCGGATCACATGACCTAGATACGTATGTCATGAGAATTTTTCTGTTGCCAATTTATCTCTTCATTTCTGCTTTCTTCTTTTCTTTTCAGATCCATGGCTATGGGTGGGTAGAGGTGGAAGCCTAAAATTGTATCCTTTTATTATATAAGTTAATAATTATATGTTAGTGTTTTATGTATGCTTTTTGTTACATCATAATGGTCCTAAGCCAGGGGTGGATACGACACCATCATCCTAAAGCAAAGGGGACGGCAGAGGGGCGGAAAAATATCAGCTGGTAGTGAGTTCAAGAGTGGTTCTTAAGATTATTTATGTAAAATCAACGGAAGCTTGGAAAAATATAAAAAGGGCATTAAAAATTAGGAAAAGTAATTTAGACTCAAAAGGAATTAAATTGGAATTTTTAAAAAATAATTTGGTAATTTTTAGTTAACGTCGTACTAGAGCAACACAACGGGCTATTGACGACGGTCCGGGATCAGTCCCTTAAGGGAAAGATCCGAGGACAACACCTCGTAATTTTGAAACACGGTCAGATGACGAAGCTAAAAATAATTTGGAGGATCTAAAATTTCTTCCGCCTGCTGGATTCGAACTCGTAAAGTCATCCACCGCTGCCGACGCCAATCTGAAGGTAGGAGACTTCAGCCATTAGGCCATCGTTGCTTCACGGAATAAAGCTCTTTAAAAGTATAAGTACCCTTAGTATAAGTTGGCGAGAAATACTATTAACAACAACCATACAACATATATATGAGGAGCCAATCAGAGTCAACTTGTCGGACACTTACGCTGAGGCGCTAGTGTATGTATTGTATTTCTACGAAACAACGCGCATATTCAAAATCAAATGGTTACTGCTACAATCAGATTGGCAAGATATCCAAGTGAAGCCAAGCCCGTGAAACTAGCCAATCAAGTTGGACTTGCGTAAAGTACTATCATGGGATTGAGCCGCTTCTTTTACAACCCTTGGCACGCTCCAGCCCGTGACATGCTTTCGGTGTTTTTCCATTGGACCCCAAGGATAGCGTCCCCGCGGCAGGCTGTCTATACCGGCGGACTCATTGATCCGGTTTTCTTCCCACGCAACTTAGCGAACCCCAGGCCGAGGAGCCACCCCCACATGAGGTTTTGCTATCATGTTTCCCTTGAGGTCAATGTTCGATGTCTGGTGTGTGCTGCAATCAGCTGGACAGATGCTTTAATTTTATAAAGAACTAACTATCACAGAATATTTTAAAACAGTTAAAAAAATTCCTGGTAGTTGGAGTATAGGTTTTAAATTATGACTCATAGAGATATTATCGTAGCAAAATTGGCATTATTAAATTTTTATTTTCGTTTTTGAACAAAAACTTATATTTGGTTCTTTCTTCAGTCATTTTCTGCTAGAAACAGTTCCCTTAAACATTTTGCTTTTGGCATTTCATAGTATTTGCTTAACATTTGCACAGCTCTAATGCTGGCATAAATATCAATTTATCTGTTAATAGAGCAAGTGATGCTAACTTTTGAGAATGTATTTATAATCTTTTAAATTTCACTTTAATTGCAAATATTATAAACTTGAAGAAACAGGGATAATATATGCACTTGAATTTCTTATGTCAATTGATATCAGTGTCTTTACTCACTTTTCATGTCTTATTTGAATCCGTTTATAATCGATATAAGCAATGATATGCACATTTAATGCATACAAATGGAATAAAACAAATAAAAAAACATAAAATGGCATCTCGTGTATTTCTTACTGGGTTAACTCTTATTTCCAACACGGTGAGTGATGGTAAAAATTTCACACCTTAGTCATGTTACCACTGCGGTGTCGTCGCCCCATAACAGTACGGATTGTACCCATGGAGATGACAACCAACAGCTAAGATATTAAAATTCTTATTATTCTAAGAATATAAAGAAAAATATACAGTAATTACATCCTCACATTAACATCGTTACACCAATACATACAAGTATGTATTCTACCAGTCCAGCACCGTGAGCCAGCCTCACCCACTGCTACTGGCTCTCTCCCTAATCGTCTCTCCAACCGTCGTCTTCGCAGTCCAAAAATAACCCGAGGGTAAAATTCAAAAACAATTAGAGATCATCTAACTAACTAACTAATACCAACACACACTCCCGTGCCTAGTGTCGTCAGACACTGTACCAGTTTAAATACGTGTGGTTGGATGAGTAGAGCATGCCACGAAGTTGACATGTCTACTCAGAATGTTAGAGCACATTACATTTAAACATCCTTACATCTATACAGTATATACATTAAATCATTATACTAGGTTACATTATAAATATATATATACATCATGCAAGGTGAGAAAAAAGTTCGATTTTCTTAGTCTCTTAGGATAATCAAGTCCTGATGATTTTCAATGAATCTCACCATGTTAATAATTTTAACCCTCGAGCCCTTGTTGCATGCAATGTTCCTGAGCCATGCAATTTTAAGGTGGTCAGCAGGTGTTCTCATATGCCATGAGGCTGTAAGGGGGCAAACTGTGATGTAATGTAGAGGTGTGCCAATTTCACCACAGGAGCAGTTTTCGGACTTGATTTTCTCATCTGGACGAACACCATTTGAACACAAAGCATGCGGTGAAAGAACAGTAGCTGGCGCCAAACACTAACCAATCAGAATATATCAGGCATTTTGATGACAGAATGGAGAAGGCTCTTGTCCTGCAAGTGACCCTTTAAAGGTCAAGCACAACTGTGTTTCTCACGATGTCACACCACAATGAGCTTCTGAACGTCCACTTCAATTACATGTAATTCACTTGTTAAAATATTTGAATATAATATACGTCTATTTATATATCTATTCTAACCTATGTTATATAAGTAGCCAGAGATGCCTCCAAGGAGATAGATAATATTTTCGCCAGGTGAAGGTTTTGTATTTTAGGTGTCGTACAGGGGTGGTACTGAGATGGTCGGCCTTTCTCACGCACATTTCTGTAAGTAGTTGTTTAAAAGTCTATCTGTACCATTGCAATCCTTACAACATGCTTACATTTTGAAAAAGTGGATTTTTAAATAAAATCTGCAATTTCATCTTGAACGGCATCGTCTTAAAATCAACCCAAGTCCACACACTTGAGATTTTGATTCCGTTGTAGTAAAAATTTTCGCAGCAAAAAAATTTCATTTCAAGCATTTTCGTGTTTGAAAGCTGGATTTTTATTTGGATCCATTAGAAAAGAAGGTGGGAAGAAAATATCTTTTAAATGATTTCCCTGTGGTCGAAAGAGATTTGAAAAAGATTTGCAGAGTTGCCGACAGAAATGTGTTTATTCGCAGACTTGAGAAGAATGTGAAGGTTTTTGTTGTTTATCAGGATTGTAGATTTTCTACTACAAGAAATCACGAGTTCGATTTGACCTGCTCAAACGTGTTTGTCACGTTCTGTTCTCATCCCCTTGAGTAAACTATCTTATATCCACCCATAAAAAACCCCAACCGAAATTCCCCGAAGCCGTTGTTTGATCAAAATGAAACATAGCATGTGTGATGCATAAGAATAAATGAATCACAATATCAAATTTAGAGGACTATTTCTTACCGTAGAGTTATAAACTATCTACTAATAAGTATTTAGACAACTGGGATAGAAACGTAAAACAAAATTTATTCACATTCAATAGTTGGTAGAGCCTCCACGAGAGGTAATTACAGCATCATCCTTCCGGGGCTAGATTTCCACAAGTCCTTGTATGACAGCTTGTGGTATTTTCTTCCACTCGGCTGGGAGAAGACATGTAAGTTCTTTCACTGATTTTGGACGGTTGTTGCACCCCTTAATTCGGCGATCCAACTCTTCTCAGAAGTTCTCGATAGGGTTCAGATCTGGGCTCTGGGCAAGCTAGTCCATTCGGTTAACCCCATTGTCACCATACCAATCCATGGTGGACCTCGCAACATGACAACTGGCGTTGACGTCATAGAAGTAACATGGGTCCAACCCGTAACACTGCCACAATGCAGGAAGCACACTGTCATCTAAAATAGTGCAGTAGGCCTCGGCGTTCAGCATGCCATAGATTTGGACCAAGTGTCCCAGTCCATACCTAGAGAAACACCCCCAGACCACAATTCAACCGCCGCCGAACTTTACTGTGGGCATAATGCATTCTAGCAGCAGGCGTTCTTCAGGCAGACGCCAGAACCAGATCCTGCATCAGAACTGTAGAGGGTGAACCTTGAATCGTCGCTCCAGAGAACCCGTTTCCACTGATCTACGGTCCACTTTCGACATGCTTTGCACCACATTAACCGAGCAGCGAGGTTGGACTATGTGATCAAAAGAACACGGCCATGTGCTTCCTTACGGATGGTATTAATCGAAATAACACTTCCGGATACCTGTTGAAACTCCTGGAGTACGTGGGCCAGCGGTAGGGTGCGGTTCTTCTGAATTTCTCTTGACAGCACCCGTCTGTCTCTATCTCTCAGTTTCGTGGGCCCACCAACTAGGGATGTCAATAACCGTCTGGTTAAATCGATAAGTCGTTTTTTTAGTTTCTGTTAACCGGTTTGTTTCCGGTTTTTTCTTGGAACGGTTATAACCGCGGTTGTTATTTTAAAAACTAATAACCAAAAAAAAAAACGACCCCAAAAATTCAAGAAAATTATATTTATAGCCTTTGTTTATGGGATGCAAATGTTTTTTTTTTTTCATAACTGATATTTCAAGATCCATATAGTTTAAATCCCTTTTCAACCACTCCCGTGACATAACTTGTTCTCATTCTCTGACTTCGCATTGTTTAGTCTATGCTGGTTGAGGTATAAGCAAAGGGGTGAGCGATGATCATTTATACCAAACAACGTTAAATACGATGTAAAATTCAACAGGAGATGCCTAACATATATCTTTACAGGCGCCGAGATTGAATCTGGGAGTGAATATCTAACTTTTAGTCTAGTTGTCCCTCTTATTTCATGTATTAAGGCATCATAGGCAAAAATTACCCTTATTCATGATATTTCTAAAATGTTATTAACCAAGTCGTCGCAAAGTTTTACCTCTAGTTCAAAACTTCTTTTACCCAACTCTCTTCTTTGTGCAAAGCGTCTCTTTCTGACCCCAGATTAAAAAAACTTTACGTCTTCCACAATTGCTAGTCAAGCAGTTTCCCAATTCAGCAAAGAGTTAACGCACTGCCTGAATAAATAAGGACAAAATTCGCCTCCTTCAGCAATACCAGAGTGTTCCGATTCAACAAACCTAAGCCTTCTTAGGGCAACACATGACAAAGATTTGACAAAATCCATTTTTCCAAAGTCGCAGGGTGCAGATGCTTACTTCCCCAATGAGCTCAAACTATATTTGTAGCAGGCTCTTTTGTTTAGGGATAGTAGTTCACTTGAATTTTGGGGTCATAGAGAAATACCTTTTCGTCTGCATTAACATTACTAGCTTTTAAGTATTTGATAGTTGTTGGAAGTTCAGTACCATTTGAAAGGTTAGTATCTGCTCTGAATTCTATGGTTTCGGATGACAGAAGTTGATTAACTAACCAGCATATAACTATTTATGAGCAGAGTAAATACAAAGTATTGGGTTGAATAGATAAAACTATATTAATAAGGTAAATAATGTTTTAATTATTTAATTAGTTTGTGTACCTTCATTTTGAAACAGTTATAAGTTTTGGTTTATTTTCGAATGGATGTGAATTTTTGAAACAGTTGTGATGTGATAAATAAAAACAGTCATTTTATCATTTTTTATATAAAACTAAATAGAAACACCTTGAAGTTTTTAAAGATCGGTTATTTTTTCCTGTTATTTTAAAAACCGTTTAATTTGACTCGGTTCAACAGGGGCAGTTGTAACAGGATGAAAAAAAACCGGTTTACCTAAAACCGGTTATTTTCTGAGAGTTGACATCCCTACTACCAACTCGGGGCACCATTCCGACAATCACCGCTCACCTTCCACTTCTGAATCACGTAGGCGTCTGTCGAGTTTGGATAATTCAGCTCGCTAGATATTTCCCTTAAGGATCGGCCATTTCTGTGATACCTGACGATTACACCTTTCTCGAAATCAGATAACTCTGCACTTCATGGCATCTTGCATGCAACTAGGGCCAATGTTGTTTCCTACACAATATTTAACGGTGGAGGGCTTGACGTATATCAGTACCGCAGATATCTTCATTTGCATGGGTGTCCAAATACTTATTGGAAGATAGTGTATAAGAAAGTCATAAATAACTTTGTTGTCAAGTCTCCTCTGGTGATGATACATTGTGATATACGGCATGACATGGAGTAGAATGGAGTTCTGTGCTACCTTCTTGTATATTGTTTGAAGTATTCTGCAGCTGCTGCTCCAGATTACCTATATTTTGAGGGTGATGCAATTGACGGCCTAGCATAGGACACAAAGACACGTGAAATAAAAAGCAAAACTACAGGTCGTGAGATCTGCTCCATGTATTGATGTGCTATCAAACTCCTTGGTACCACTATAGTGCTGTAGTAAGTGATGGCTCTCCACCACATTACACTGGAAGTTACTGCGGGTGTCACTCGAGAGTAAGCTGAGAATAGTAGCTCTGCTCAAGTTTTTCTTGGCTTCACGTGAAACTGTCATAATCTTCACCAAGGCGCAGAAGCGGTACTCGTTACTAAACATGATGTGCTGCAGTTCCATTCCTGTGCATGAATGTCAAGCATGTCCCCATTTCAGTTGCAGTCGACGATGTTTCGAAGTTATGGCATACGCTTTAACCATCCAAATGCTTCCGACGAGACATCTCATCCATCCAGATATGACTCATTTCTCCAATGACAAGATATCTTGTCAACAAGGTAAATAAATATAGCAAGTCGGAATGAAACATTGCAACTTTTTATCTACCAAAAAGTACTTCCTACTAGAGTTGGGCTACACTGATATACATATACTACTCAATCGTTAGTTAATTTTTGTAGTTGTAGCTAAGCGCCGTACAATACTTCTCTCCAGAATTTAGCGGTAGCCGAAATTCGATAGATGACGTCATTAGTAGAATGATTGCCATTTGACTAGCGCCTCAGCGTACAGCGTAAGTGTCCGACAAGTTGACTCTGATTGGCTCCTCATATATATGTTGTATGGTTGTTGTTAGTAGTATTTCTCGCCAACTTATAATAAGGGGAGGCAAAAATGAACTCTTCTTTTAAAGAGCTCCTCTTGGTGAAGCAACGATGGCCAAATGGCTAAAGTCACTTACCTTCAGATTGGCGTTAGCGGCGGGGGATGACTTCCCGAGTTCGAACCCAACTGGCGGAAATATTTTTAGATCATCCAAATTATTTAAAACAATTCCAATTTAATTCCTTTTGATTCTAAATTACTTTTCCTAATTTTTAATACCCTTCTTTTATTTTTCCAAACTTCCGTTGATTTTACATAAATAATCTAAAAACCACTCCTGAACTCACTGCCAGCTGATATTTTTCCGCCCCTCTGCCGTCCCCTTTGCTTTAGGATGATGGTGTCGTATCCATCCCTGGTTTAGGACCATTCTGATGTAACAAAAAGCATACATAAAACACTAACTTATATAATTATTAACTTATATAATAAAAGGATACAATTTTCGGTTCAAAATGTTAAAACCTTTCGAAAACCGTTCCTATCAGTCAAAGAGATCTGCGCCAAAACGTAGATAAATAGCCAAATGAAACACCTTTACGTCTCAGGCACATGATCATACCAGCCAATCAGAGTCAACTTGTCGGACACTTACGCTGTACGCTGAGGCGCTTGTGCCATTTGCGTGAGACTGTGAGCTCAGTGTTAAGGTCACAGTTGTAATTGTCCTGTGTTGCCTTTAGTAGCCGAGTGTGACGGCCCTTTTGAAGTAAGTTAATTTTTAGAGTGGTAACTAAGCTCGCTATCGTAGTCTATAAGGTATAAGGTATTATTAAATTATAATACCTTATAAAAATATATATTATATAAATATATATATTATATGAAAATTATATATTATATATATTATATAAAAATAAATATATAAATTATAATACGCTATAAAGGTATTAGCAATTTTTTTTTTGACCAAATCAAAATTTGGTCATCAAAAGGTTTTTCTAATAACGAGATATCTCGTCCATCAAGATCTGGTCAATTTTGCTAACGACGAGAAACCTCTTTGAGACAACCACCAGGAAGGATAAGAGATGGCTGTAGTCATGCTTCCGCCGGTCGTTTGACAATGGCTGGTAATGCTATACGAGGTTGTATCCTGGACGATATGCATCGTTGGATGGTCGGATTTTGGAGCAATTTCAGCTTCTGTCACTATCTTTTTGCAATTGTCCTTCTGGGTCGACGTGCATGTGTACTTTCTACGACCCATGGCGGCAGTATCTTGTCATAGTATACGGGAGATTTGTCGAAAAGACCAACCTGCTTCCCACAGTCCATAATTTCGACCCTTTTTAGAAGACAAGTACAGTTACAGTCTACGTTTCGCCCGGTGGCAAAGGACTTGGGGCATTTTATTGGCGCACTTTTAACATCACCAAGGAAAGAATTATTTAAAAAATAAATATTTTCTTCCTCCAAACGAAAGTAAAGAGCTTCAAAAACATATTTGTGAACATCAAAAATTTTTTTTTTCAACTGAACGTAAAAAGATTGAACAGAAACTTTAACGTTTGCTACAAATGACCGTAATACAGATGGGTTGATATGACCCGACATAACTCGCTACTAAAAGTGTGCCAAAAAACGAGCCGAAACCGTTGCCACCTTACGAAATGTAGACTGTAGCTGTGCCCAAAGTCCTTCAGTTATTTCTACACGGTGTTCGAGTGAGTCGTCTAGGCATTCTTGGTCGTAACTAATGAGAATTCAGTGGCAGCACCAAACTAAAACATTCACAGTGAGGCTCTGATGCCTCTTCAATAAATCTCAAAATGCGCACTTCGCAAGTGCCAGGTGAAGTCCTCCACGTTTTTTGGCCCTCAAACTTCAATCATTTGCATTTTTGGCGCACAGAATTTCGGAGATTTCGATGTGTGTTTCTGGGTGTTCGGATTTTTTTTGGTAGATTGTGATTTCAAACTGAGCATTTTTGCAATACTTGCTTTCAGCAAATTCTACAAGTAACGTTGTTGTTGTCGTGCGGGCCATATATGACCCTATTGGGGGTGCCATTGCCACGGAGGGTTGGACTTTTTCATGCATAACACATCCGTTTTACAGGAAGGTCCCTTTCACACATCCATTCACTCACACATATCGTAATTTAGATCCCCATCAGAGGCCGATGACCCCCTGATCAGGTACCCCCAGAGGTATTGATTTGGTATGGGAACATGGGGGACTTTGTGACCACGACCTATTTAACGTGACCCAGCCACCATTAGTGAACACGACGGTCTTTAGCCAGGTCCAAACTCCGATCTCGCAACCATCAGAATTGCAGGCTCCGCCTAAAACAGAACCCACTACAAGTAAGTTAGCGTTTTAGACGCTTTAGTTTATAGCGAACATTGAAAAGATATCGAAAAAATTTTCTTTGGTTCCAAAACATATGGCAATTCTGGTACTTTTCTAGGTTGGTAGGTTGTAACAACGGGCTTGTATAAGCTTTGGTAGGAAGGATATTTTAAGAGATCTGTATATTGTATAAAACCAAATATTTTATTTCGTCTTGGCTAATTACGTTTACAAAGATGCTCTGTAAGACAGTCAATTTCATAACATTTCAAATAAAACATAGAAAAGAGTCTCCACCGGAGACGCCCTCACAACGACCAATCTCTTCTCGAGTCTGTCACAGAATATCTGGATCGCTGACACAGCCCTCTCTGCTTTCAAGCCTCGAAGCCCACGTCCCGTGGGAAAAACTCATGGGCAGTTTTCCATCGCCCGAGAAACTCCAAGAAGGGAGCCATTGTCCGACAAAGAACGATTCCAGCCGGTCAGGCGACTGGTGAACGAAGATCTCCTTCTATAACTCTGCCACATGGTGTTCTTAGCATAAGGTCTAAAAGGCGGGCAAGTAGAAGGTACAAAAAGAGCTATTTCACAAATGTTATGCTGTTTAAAGTGTTGAAAATGTATTTTAACATGTGTGTAAACCCTACCTAATTTGATTAAAGTTAAAATTTCTCTGATAAAATTTTAACCAAATAGTAAAAGCGTTTTCTAGTAATTTATTTAAATATTCAAATGGCACATTCATTACCGAAGCAGATAAATGCTAAAATATTATTATTATAACAATAAAAACAAACTACATTGTTTTAAAGTTTTCTTTTTAATAATGTTAAATATTCCTCATTGTTATCACTATGAAAAAAAAAAAGGTTTATTAAACAATATGAATATCTATTGTTACGAAATTTTATTTAAAAATGAACTTTAACTCTTAGTGTATCATTCAAAAAATATTTTTGAAGCGTTCATGTGAAAATTGCTCCTCCGAAATTTTCCTGCCATCTCAAGAATTTTAACCGTTTGCTTCAATACATTCAAATTTTCCTTTTCAAGCTGGGATCCTATCTCTGAAGAATGCAACACACACAAGTAGTAAGTCAAAATTTTGTATCTTGAATTATTAGAACTTAAGAATTGTTACCTACATATTACGTTATTCGAAATTTTGGAGATAGATAAATGTGAAATTGGACGTTGATCTGGAATGTTACAAAACATATTACGTTGGGGAAAATGGAATGCAACTCTGTAGGTACGTTTATTCCTGAGATAGCACTGTTTTTCTTAGCATAAGCTACAATGGCCCCCCTGCCCATACTAAAAGAAAACCAAAAACTCAAAAATGGTTACTTTCTTTGTTCAAGGCAGCTTATAAAAGGAGCTTTGGCGAAAAGGACGGCGTTAGCATTTTCTCGTAAATGCTTAGTAGATAGATAAGGAGTTCGGAAGGCTTAGAATTCGAAAGGCTTAGCCAAATATGGCCCTTGCGCCATAAAACCCAACTTCTTAGTCGGGATGCAACCCTAAGCTCCGATTAGCTGATGTCACTGCGGATGTAGGGAATGTAGTCACTACGAGGAAACTTTGGCAGAGATCTCGACAAGCTGCTTGCGAGAATAATTTCTCGCGCATGGTTATGAAAACGAAAGTCACACATCATTTGCTGGCGGCAGGATGGCAATTTATGAGTGGTCTCATAGCCGGAGGTAGGTACCCTTCAGGTCAAACCTACATGTACCCCAAGTGGCGTCTTGATACGGGGGATGGATTGTCATGAAACCCTACAAACCATAAAACCTGACTTGTAACGGAATTTTATTTTTGCATTCCCGTTTTTATTGAAGACTACCGGGAACTTCGTCGTTTTACATCGACAATTTTAAAGTAATTAATTCTCTGGTCAAATTTTAAAAGTTTTTCAGACTTTTTTTGTTATTATTGCATGTATTTCTTTGCAAATCGTTTTCTTCTTAAACATCTCTAATCGCGAATTTATGGAGCATTATATAAATTCGGCGATTCCTGACATACGTCTTACGTATAGAGCTCCCAATGGAAATGGCAGAGCTGTTTCAAGTTTGTACCGTGAAAGCATTTCCAATAAACGAGTGCTGAATAACGAAACATTTAAGCGTTTGCACCACCAGCTGTGCGATACTGGTATAGCTACAGCTACACTCTACGTTTATGAGAGGTGACAACGGCCTTGGCGGTTTTTTTTTGGCGAACTACTAAAGTCGCCAAGGAAAGAATTATTTCAAAGCTATTTTTATATCTTAATATATAATTTTTTTTTATAATAAAACTATTTTTTGTTATATATCTATATATTACATTACAAAGGAAAAAGAAAGCTTGAAAACACATTTGAGAACGTTTTAAAGAGTATATTTAAAAAAAACTTTCGCAAAAAGTAGTAAGTTTAAACACATTTGTGAACCAGCAGAAAAACTAAGCTGCGAATGTTGGGTAAGAATATACCTTGAAACTTATCAACTACTCTAAATACAGTAGGCTTTTTGAAAAGAAAAAGATTTTGAAAAGAAAAAAAGCAAGAATTAATACAACCTGATAAGTCAGAAATGTTCCGAGAAAAAATAATAAAAAACGAAAATTCCACAAATGTCTAAAAACAAAACTCAAACTTTTCGTGAAAAATATTATAACAAAATTCCACAACTTTAGAAATGCTAATAAAGCAACCAATGGTATCACAGAAAAAAAAATTTAAAAGTACCAATGCAATCAAAGGATATTTTAAAATAAAAATAACCAATGGAAGTAAAGAAAAAATTTCAAAAGAGCCAATGAAATCAAACGACTATAACGGATTTTGGAAGAACTTTCTAAAATATTCAAAATGAAAATTGGAAGTTACCGTTTGCCGAGGTTGCCATGAAAACCACAATAACAGGAAAGACAGATGTGTTGCCTTAATCTTCCGTAACTCACTACTAGAATTGCGACAAAAAAAAAGCTATTGCCTTTGCCACCGCTCATAAACGTAGAGTTTAGCTGTACCGAAATATTTGATGTCACCAAAAATGATGGGGGTCGGCTGAGAAGTTTGAGCACCTCATGGAAGAAGACATTCAACGCGAAGCTGAGAGAATTCTTTCTTGCGTGGAAGTGTTCATGATAGAATCTGAGCAACTCTCGCGTTTCCACTGGAAGCTCCATACGTTACAAGCGTCCTGCTTAAGACCTTGAAGCATAGAATTCAAAATCCAATCCAATCCGGATGATAGATGCATATCATACATCACCGAACTCGTATAATGTTAAATCCGCGAATGACGAAAACCAAAAAGACGTATTTACAGACGCGTTCTCCCAACAAAAAATTTATTTTGATGCAGCATACGAACCGAAATATATTTTGACCAAGAAATTTCGAATCACATTCTATTTTCTTATTTCTACGCTTAACGCAACGAATATTATGATAATGCCTGGAGTTGGGTGAACTATTATTTCTTGAATTCTCTTTCTGGTTATTTCTTGAATAAATTTCTGGTTATTTCTTGAATAAATTTCTGGTTATTTCGTGAATAAATTTATGCTTACTTCTTGAATTAATCGTTCGTTAAACGTCAGATTCCGTAATTCGCTTCATTATTACCATTAAGAGTAACAGAGTGTGTAGTCTTACCTTGCGGTAACATAATTCGATCTTTTAAAAGAGGTACCGTCATTAGAAGTATTTCGTATTTCCTCTTCACATCGTAGTCATAAGTGGAGGATCTAAAGAAAAATATAAGAATATCTAAATACAGACTATATGCATTATTCTGAATTTAACTTTGATCTTTATGTTACATTTTCTCATTTCTACGCTTAATGCAACAATTATTATAATAATACCCGGACTGTATGCATTATTCTGAATTTAACTTTGATCTTTAAGTTACATTAAAATCAAGTCATTAAAACAAGTCTGTTAAATTAGGAATGCGCTGTTTTTTTTTAAAACTCAGAGCTTCATGATATTTTTGAGTAGTGTACTGTTGCTTTTACCTTACAACACGTAATTAGTAAATAGTCGCATATAATGGTTGAAAGAATCATTAAAACATTCTATTTGCAAAAAGAGTATTCTTGGGTCTTCCGACAAAATTTTACAGATTTAAAGAGCTCTCTTTTCAATGAATGAAATCTCTCTCATTTCTATTCAATGATCACACTTAAAAAAACAATGTTACTTCTTACGATCTGAAATTTCATACGGAGATTTACGGATTAGCAAACCAGCGGGTTGTGAGTTTGAATCCAACTAAAGGGTCTGGTGCACTATAATCAATAATACCAATAATACCAATCTAAATTGGTAATTGGTACCAATTGGTATTTTACCAATCTAAAATTGGTAAAATACCAATCTACCGTGGTCTCAAATGCCCTCACCTTGGCATAGTGTGGAAGCTTGAAGAGTGAGGTGCAGTTGAGGTGTGACCTCGTCACTTGACGGTGGTTCAAAATTACGTACACGCAAATTTTGAGGTGTTGTCTAGGATCTCTAACTTCGGCTTTGTTCCCGGACCGTCGCAAATAGCCCTTTGTGTTGCTCCAGTGCGACGTTAAGTAACATACCTGTAAAAATTGCATGAAAAGCAAAATGCTGCCCTCTGAACGTCGTGAGGCGTCAAAGCAGTGTGTAGTAGCAGTATAAATGATGGCACTATAGATTTACTTCGCAAAATACCGAATCACTTATTCTCTGAATGACTAATATGGGTTGAAATAATTTATTACTTCCGTTTAACCTTATAAAGATTCTGTTGGTAATATCCTTAAAATTGGATCTTTTGTAACGATTATATTGGCCGGTTTTACAGTATAGAATTTTGTGGAAAGATACTGTTTTTTCTCTCATTAGAATAGATTGTCCTCGGGTCATTCCGTTTGGGGTTGACGTCGACTATAGTCCATTGTGTTGCAACTCTGCGACGTTAACTAAAGTACCTGCCTACCTTAAAATATAATTATTTGGGCAGATTCTATTGCTAATTTACTCAGAATAGATGCCTCTTAAGAAAATGAACAATAGAGATTTTGTTTCACACTTCCTTAGAATTGAATCCTTTCGAAAGATTCTGTTGCACACTTCATTAGAATTGAATCCTTTGGAAAGATTATGTTGCTCATTTCATTAGAATTGAATCCTTTGGAAAGATTCTGTTGCTCATTTCATTAAAATTGAATCCTTTAGAAAGATTCTGTTGCTCAATTTCTTAGAATTGTATCCTTTGGAAAGATATTATAATGCCCCTTTTGCAGAATAGAATCCTGTGGAAAGATTCCTCTCCTTAGAATAGATCGTCATCTAACCGTGGCTCAAA
Source organism: Metellina segmentata (assembly GCA_947359465.1). Lineage (NCBI taxonomy): Eukaryota > Metazoa > Arthropoda > Arachnida > Araneae > Tetragnathidae > Metellina > Metellina segmentata. The sequence goes on from OX375878.1 coordinate 49,727,101, forward strand.
ATTAAGTGGTGCTGTCCTCAGATCTTTCTCTTTGGGGCATATTGTGTTGCCAATAGTAGCTAATTATTCTAATTTCCTATTGCTAATTTCCTCAGAATAGATGCCTCTTAAGAAAATGAACAATAGAGATTTTGTTGCTCACTTCCTTAGAATTGAATCCTTTCGAAAGATTCTGTTGCTCACTTCATTAGAATTGAATCCTTTGGAAAGATTCTGTTGCTCACTTCCTTAGAATTGAATCCTTTGGAAAGATTCTGTTGCTCACTTCATTAGAATTAAATCCTTAAGAAAGATTCTATTGCTCACCCTCTTGGAATTGTATCCTTTGGAAAGATATTATAATGTCCCCTTTTGCAGAATAGAATCCCGTGGAAAGATTTCCTCTCCTTAGAATAGATCGTCATCTAACCGTGGTTAAAAATTAAGTGGTGTTGTCCTCAGGACCTTTCTCTTTGGGGGACCGTCGCCAATAGTAGCATATTGTGTTGCTCCTGTGTGACGTTAACTAAAGCACGTACCTACTTACCTTAGAATAGAATTATTTGGGAAGATTCTATTGCTAATTTCCTGAGAATAGAGGACACTTAACAAAGTGAACAATAGAGACTGTTGCTCATGTTCTTAGAATTGAATCCTCTGGAGAGATTCTGTTGGTCAAAAAGATTAAAATTGGTTAGAAATGCAGAGAAGACTACAGGTTGCAATGTGGAATTATGCGTGTGAACTAGGGATGAGACATCGACAACAAAACATCGATGTTCAAAATTGAAACATCGATGTTGATAGTAAATCGCCACAAAACTATCGATGTTTTTAAACATTAGTGTATTTAAACTTTTTCTTCCCCCATTTCTTAATACTGGTTTAGTAACCTCAAACATTAATGTTCGCCGGAAGGGGGAGGGGGGGGGGGAGAAATTTAATTTGTCATTTGCTGTGTTTATTAATTTATAGATAAGACTTTTTTTAACAGTCAAAACTAAGTCACAATAATTAACAAGAACAATCAACAAATCTTTTATTTTCAAATTGAATAATATAAAAGATAATAACAATTGGGCATAGGTACTGCTAACTATAAGTATAATAAGGTAGGTAGATAAGAATAATTATTGTTAGTTACTATTAATTATTTATCAACTTATGGGGGGGGGGGAACATAAGAAACTTATTTTTTATTTACTGTAAATAAATAATATTGGGGTCTATAATTATTATATGCCCCAATATTTGTTATTTACAGTTTGTAAAAAAAGTTTCTTAACTTTCTCCACCTTAAGTCGACTTCTTTTTTCACGAACTATCCCACCAGTTAAAGAAAAAAATTCTTTCTGATGGTAGGGATGACGTCATCACTGAAAAATACTTAATTGCACGGTAATTTTTCTTAATTTTTACTATGGTACTTTTTTTATTCAAAAATAAAACATCGACAACGTAACAACTTCAACAATGTTAACCCTTCTTTGCATAATGGTGGAAATTTCCATCATAACATTGAATGCCCAAAAATTATATAAAAGAACAAGTTCACTTTAAGTTGATCGTGTCTGGATACCTTTTTAATGTCCATTGCATAAAAAAAACATAGCTGACAAAAATAAGCAAGTGTCACTATCAGTAAAACGAGCTTGAAGTTGTCATTCCGTTGTTTGTTGTAGTTGCAATAAACGTATGATTTCGTTTTTAATTTTGTTTTATTATATTTGAGTTTCTATTGCTAAAAAAGTGAAAATGAGTGGAAGAAAGGTTTATAACATGTGTTTCTGCTATTTTTAGAGCAATTTCTGAAAAAGTTTGCGTTTAATTTAAAAAATACCACTTGATACCATCATATTGTTTTTTGCTAAATTTATACTATAAATATATACTAAGATTTTTTAAACTATTTTTCCTTTAATTTTGAACATGAATTATATCACCTTGATTTATTTCACCAATAAAGAAAAAATCATGCAAAGAAGGGTTAAAACATAGATGTTAAACAAACATAGGCTCCAATAAATCGATGGTAAATACATCGATGTTTTAAAAACATGACATCGATGTCGCATCCCTAATTCCAAGCGCTCGGATTGGTTGTTGGTTGCCATTTGTCTCGTTGCTGGGGGCACCATTTCCCCTTTTATTTTCGTCCTTTTCAGACACCCCCCCCCCCTTCGCCACTTTGTTTGAAAAGTATGTTCAATTTACTGACTATAAAAATTATGCTACTTGGTTAGTTTTTTAATTTTTATAATGGTACCTTTTTTATTTAAAAATAAAACATCGACAAGTATAAACATCGATATTAAAAAAAACATCGGCTACAATACATAGATGTTTTTTTATAAAACATCGATGTTTTGAAAACATCGACATCGATATCGCATCCCTAGTGTGAACTCCTCGTTGGGTTAAAGTAATAAAAAAATGCCCTAAAAAAATCGAAAATGTTAAAAAAAAAAATGTTAATTTGCGTAAAAATTACGAAAAATGCATGAAAATGCCTTAACAAATATGCTAATATAAGCTTCGAGTGCTTTCTATGAAAAATTTTATTCAGCAGAGAATGAAGTCCGTCTTTCCAAAAGGAAAACGAATGCAAAACCCCATAAAAATTCTGGCCTTAGTGTAAAGCCATTTTGACCCATATAGCCTAGTATCTTCAAGCAGTAGAAACTGTTTGGTATTGCCTATGCCAGATTGCCCCCATCGCAAGTAAAATAAAGAAATAAAACTGTTGAAATTTTTTTTTCATTGATGACCGTCGCACTCTTTAAGACATTTGGTAGTTTAAGACGCTTCCCATTGAACAAATAGAAGGCCATTAAAAGGTAGTCTCAATGGCCAATTCGTTTATCTTTTATCATAAGCTTTCTTAAGCTAATAAAATTGATAACTGAATTAGTCGAATGAAGTAAATATAAGATTGTGTGCATGAAAGGTAGAACTTGAAAAGTTAAACATGTCCCTTTGAATGGAATTAAAAAAGCTCTCCTTGTGAGAGAGATAATCATCCTATAACAACATTTACCCAGAGTGTATTCACAACTCGTTACATTTTTATTTTGAGTAGCTTAGAGTAAAAAGTACGAAAGTTTATAAGTTCAATGCTCTAATTTCGTGTGTTTGGTTATTAAAAAAAATAGCTAAAACTATAGCTGTTTTTAGCTAGGTAAATAGGTTGGATCATGATGTATAAGTAAAAAAATATATAATTTGGTTTAATTGGACTAATTGAAAGGACTTATAGAAATGGGAAAGGAATGCAACAAAATTAATGCAAATGTCTATGCAAAACGAATACAAAAACTGCACAGTGTTAGGTAAAAATCTAGAATTTATTTGACCAAAAGTCCTTGTAACAGATCTGGTCGAGAGGTAGTCTAGATATTACTATATGAAATGCAGAGAGGGACGCAATTGCCATAAATAAGTTATTTCTATATCTTTACACAGTTCATAATTTACAGACTATATGGACATCATACCGTCCACACATTCCGAGCTTTTCTTCAAAATCCTAAAAAACTACAATCAAACCTCCTTAATTGGAGGACCGATGCTAGTAGACTAGTCAGCAGATTATGTTTATTGAATATTTACTGATGTTACTTTATATTTTTGTCCGCTTAGTCATTCATTCAACTAGTCGACATCTTCATATGGAATCGCTTCCTTACAATGGAACCCACATTTGTTTTTTCAATCTTTCAGTCTCCGGTATTTTTCCTAGGCTGTCTCGCTGCTTTTCGTAGAGCTTTGATATACGCATACTTTAGTGGCAACGCTTTAGGCTGGTTACTTGGCGCACATTTTGTAGCGAGTTTTGTCAGGCAAAGACAACTCATCTTTATAACGAATATTCGCGATTTTATTGGCCTACTCCACGAAAAACGGAAAACTAAAATTTTCATTTCGAAAAACCATGAATGTGCTTTTCATTTCCGTTAAATTGCCCTATGATTTTTCATTGGTTCTTAAAAAAAATTTCCGATTATTTTGCGTTTCACTGAAATTTGAAGAATTAAAACGACCAGTTTGGTTACAGTCACGACGAGTGCTGTCGTATAAGGTCGTACTGTTTCTTGCTATTTTCTACTTTTCAAAATCGTTAATTTTTATACATGCCTTCTGTATTTAGTGTTGTAGATAAGTTTTCTCAAGGAATCGTGATTAATTAAATCGGATTTTTTTGTGCGATAAATGCAACATTCCACTGAAGATAACTGCAAAAAATTTCCTTTTACAAAGTTACACTTGGATTTGTAGAAGTATTCGCGACAACAAGGCTAATTATTTCCGTTTAGAAACACGTTTCTTTTCCTAAGAATTTCCTCCTTGGCGACATAGAAAGTACGAAAGTGCGTTGCCACCAAAGTATGCGTATATCAAACCTGTACCTTGCCCTTTTCTTCTTTCTTAATGCCCATGTCCTTTAGACGCACTGTGCTTCCTTGTGATGAAAAATTATGTGACTTCTCATATTTTCCTCTCCTAAGCATGAAATATACAGGGATTTTTTTACAAAATATACATTTCAACATTACAATTCTATTTGTAACTAACAAAATACCCATCCCTACTTGGTTTGAATTGGTTTAATCTAGATTGAAGAAATGATCAAAATAAATAATGACAAACGTTTTTCGAAGTTTAAAGTAATATTTTAACACCTTTCGCCATTCTTTATAATTTCTACAACTTGCTTTGGATACAAATCCTACACATTAACATCCATTCATGTAATACTAGGGGGCCCGCCCCCTGCTCGCTAACGCTCGCCAACCCCCGGAGGATTGCTTTGCAATCCTCAATGGTTCGCTGCGCGAACCTATGCTCGCTTCGCTCGCATCCATGAAGACATATGTCGTAACAGAAGCGATTGTTTACAAAATATCATATTCCAAAAAAATATTTTTCAAATCTAAATTTGCTATATTACAGAAATATATATATATATATATATATATATATATATATATATATATATATATATATATATATATATATATATATATATATATATATATATATATATATATATATATACAGTACCCTGGAATCAGAATTCAAATGATAACTTTGATCAAATTTTGAGTCGAAATGCGAGCGCTGCTTTTGAAATTGAATACCCAACATGGTGTTTGTGTGTACATTTCCAGCACTCTCGAGTCACCCACACTTTTTCATTTAGTTTGTTGTCGAAAGTTGTAGTGCAAACGTCTTGTTGAACTATAATGGTTGGCATTGAAAAGGACCGTTTTTTAAATGGCCCTGAAAAGATCCTCCGCTATCTTCGATTTCTAATTACAAACTGCAACAGCTCGACTAAAATTCATTTTTGTTTTCAATAAAATTTCAACCGATAACGCTATAAATTCAATTGAGGCGCGAGGCTACGAAGTGAACAAACAACCGTACGATGTTGCCAAAATGCGATAACAAATAACGTCTTTTTTGCGTGCCACGTAAGAGAATTATATATATAGATTGAAGCGCGATGCTTCGTGATATAGAAACAATAGTACAATGTTGCCTAAACGTGATGACAAATAACGTCTTTTTTGCGTGCCACATAAGAGAATTATATATATATAGATAATTCACATACAGCGCACCCTTGCTGTATGACAAAGCTACAAAAGGACGAAAGGTGACACTAAGGTTACTACTACAAAAGACGATTTTGAGGGAGATTTGGAATTCCCTTTCTTAAGTTCTTTTCAGGTTCAACTCAATTAATAAAAACTACAATTAACGGCGAGAGCTCTCACACTCATAGTCAACAAAACTTTTTTACTTGTGGCACTCTTGCATCAAGCATGCAAAATTGCAATTTCTAGTTTGAATTTTTTAAACATTTTTATATTTTCAATAACGGCATTATTCTTTCAATAATAGCATAATTACTTAAAATTTGCTTCATTCTGACTTATCTGCCCCTTTAAGTGGAATACTTTGTGGCGGTGTTAAGTGTGATAAAAAGAATCACAATTTATTAAAATAATAAATATTTAAAACAGAAAACAAAATAATACAGCGAAAAAATAAATAAAAGATGTCGGGAAAAAGTTGTTCTTAAGATATTAATTTGTGATTCCTTTTTACCTCTTGATCTCGCAGTTGCCACAACTTACAACTAAAATGTGCACAAAATTTAGAAATGCGAAATCAATTCAGAGCAAAGAAACAGAAAATATTACTGCCCGTGATCAACCAACACGAGTTTCTGTTTCATTCCCGTTCGTTGAAAAATATCGTCTGTCCCAAATATTCGGAAATCGTTTGCATTGCGCAAAGAACAAAAGTAAGACTAGAAATAAATGAAACTAGGGGGCCTGCCCCCTGCTCGCTAAGGCTCGCCAACCCCCGGAGGATTGCTTCGCAATCCTCATTGGTTCGCTGCTCGAACATATGCTCGCTTCGCTCGCCTCAATGAAGACATGTGTCCTAACAGAAGGGATTGTTTACAAAATATGTTACCAAAAAAATGTTTTACAAATCTAAATTTGCTGTATTACAGAAAAAATATATACAGTATCTCTAAAATCAGAATTCAAATGAAAACTTTGTCCAAATTTTGACTCGAAATGTGAGCGTTGCTTTGGAAATTGAATACCCAGCATGTTGTTCGTGTGTACATTTTCCCAGCACTCAAACGACCCACACTTTTTCATTGAGTTTGTTGCCGAAAGTTGTAGTGCAAGCGTCTTATTGAACTATAATTGTTGGTCCTGAAAAGGACCGTTTTTTAAATGGCCCTGAAAAGATCCTCCGCTTTCTTTGATTTATATTATAAACTAACTGCAACAGCTCATTAAAATTTCCTTTTTTTTTCAATAAAATTTCATCCGATAACGCTATAAATTCAATCGATGCGCGAGACTTCCGCGATAAACAAACAATCGTACAGTGTTGCCAATACGCGATTACAAATAACGTCTTTTTTGCGTGCCACGTAAAAGAATTATATATATAGATATCAGAGCTAAAATTCCATACAAAAAATAATTTTTTTAAATATAATTGGTTTTTCAGCAGTACTGGTAAAGCAAATCAAAGTAATCGTAATACTCAAACGTAAATTCCAATTTTTCTAAAACTACCAAATTGTGGTTGATTTAAGTATACTTACTCAGGTGTTTTAGCAAGAAACTGATCTAAATATAACAATAAAGAAATGTTTAATGTTGCATTCTCTAAACTAATAGATAATGTAGAAAATAAAACACATTGCGATCAAATATCTGGAATAAAATTCATGTGATGCCTGCACAAACACAAAATCGAACATAGAACAGAAAGACGGACAGACAGACTTTCGCAACCAAGATCACTCACTTAATGAAGATAAGTGCTTACTGCATGCAAATTTCCATGAAAATATATTAAACCGTGTGGACATGTATAGGGCACATACATTACATACAGACAGACACCAAACGCGCAAGAGGCGGATTTGGCATCAGAAGGGTCCAAAACGGATAGAAAACTTGAAATGGGTCGAAAATATTCAATGTACAAACAAACACTCCATTCTTATTTATATAGATATACGAAACTGCAAGTTCATAGTTATAGCGAAAAAAGTTCAAGCATATACAATAACAAACACATTTAATATTCCTTGATGCAAATCAACAATTATTATGGTGGAATATTAAATTTCATTCTGGACCTTTCTTTGACTGTGCACCAATTCCGCCTAGTGTCCGATAATGTTTTAAAAAGAACACAATCAGTTTAAAATTAAATGTTTTGTCTCTGCGAAAAAACTATTCGGAATCTCGATAAGACGTGGTAGGTGTTCGATCACTGTAGGTGACCGTTTCGATTTGCATTCTTTGAAGGCCCGATAATATTACCTTACATCCTTTACCAGCCCCTCCCAATAAAGGGAATTCCATATCGTGTAACTCTTTTCTCATGCACTCATTTTGTGGTTCCCAAAAGGGGTTTCGTGGACTTTTCTCAAGACATCTTTCCGATTCTCCACGGGCAAAGCAAGCTACGACTGTTACAACCATCATGCATTTCCTCTGTGAAATTATAATAAGTCACTAACGAAATAGTTGCCTTCACCCTTTAACCCCAAACCCCGAAATTCAATACGCAATAAGTCACTTTTATTTTGTGTGAGTTGGAATGTATGCGAAGGGAACTACCCAGGGCTCTCTTCATTTTCAACTTACATTTTCAACAACATAACAATATTACATTTGCTCGGTGGAATAAAAGAAGTCACTAAAGAAATAGTTGCCGTCACCCTTTGACGCCAAACCCCTAAATTCAATACGCAATAAGTCACTGTTCTTTGTGTGCGTCGGAATGTATGTGAAGGGAACTACACAGGGCTCTCTTCCCTTTCAACTTACATTTTCAACAACATAACAATATTACATTTGCTCTGTGGAATAAAAGAAGTCACTAAAGAAATAGTTGCCGTCACCCTTTGACGCCAAACCCCTAAATTCAATACGCAATAAGTCACTGTTCTTTGTGTGCGTCGGAATGTATGTGAAGGGTACTACACAGGGCTCTCTTCCCTTTCAACTTACATTTTCAACAACATAATATTACATTTGCTCGGTGGAATAAAAGAAGTCACTAAAGAAATAGTTGCCGTCACCCTTTGACGCCAAACCCCTAAATTCAATACGCAATAAGTCACTGTTCTTTGTGTGCGTCGGAATGTATGTGAAGGGAACTACACAGGGCTCTCTTCCCTTTCAACTTACATTTTCAACAACATAACAATAATACATTTGCTCTGTGGAATAAAAGAAGTCACTAAAGAAATAGTTGCCGTCACCCTTTGACGCCAAACCCCTAAATTCAATACGCAATAAGTCACTGTTCTTTGTGTGCGTCGGAATGTATGTGAAGGGTACTACACAGGGCTCTCTTCCCTTTCAACTTACATTTTCAACAACATAACAATATTACATTTGCTCTGTGGAATAAAAGAAGTCACTAAAGAAATAGTTGCCGTCACCCTTTGACGCCAAACCCCTAAATTCAATACGCAATAAGTCACTGTTCTTTGTGTGCGTCGGAATGTATGTGAAGGGAACTACACAGGGCTCTCTTCCCTTTCAACTTACATTTTCAACAACATAACAATAATACATTTGCTCTGTGGAATAAAAGAAGTCACTAAAGAAATAGTTGCCGTCACCCTTTGACGCCAAACCCCTAAATTCAATACGCAATAAGTCACTGTTCTTTGTGTGCGTCGGAATGTATGTGAAGGGTACTACACAGGGCTCTCTTCCCTTTCAACTTACATTTTCAACAACATAACAATATTACATTTGCTCTGTGGAATAAAAGAAGTCACTAAAGAAATAGTTGCCGTCACCCTTTGACGCCAAACCCCTAAATTCAATACGCAATAAGTCACTGTTCTTTGTGTGCGTCGGAATGTATGTGAAGGGAACTACACAGGGCTCTCTTCCCTTTCAACTTACATTTTCAACAACATAACCATCTTACATTTGCTCTGTGGAGTAATAAGAAGTCACTAACGAAATAGTTGTCTTCACACTTCTTTGTCGTCAAACCCCAAACCCCTAAATTCAATACGCAATAATTCACTGTTATTTTGTGTGCGTCGGAATGTATGTGAAGGGAAGTACACAGGACTCTCTTCCCTTTCAACTTACATTTTCAACAACATAACAATAATACATTTGCTCTGTGGAATAAAAGAAGTCACTAAAGAAATAGTTGCCGTCACCCTTTGACGCCAAACCCCTAAATTCAATACGCAATAAGTCACTGTTCTTTGTGTGCGTCGGAATGTATGTGAAGGGAACTACACAGGGCTCTCTTCCCTTTCAACTTACATTTTCAACAACATAACCATCTTACATTTGCTCTGTGGAGTAATAAGAAGTCAATAACGAAATAGTTGTCTTCACACTTCTTTGTCGTCAAACCCCAAACCCCTAAATTCAATACGCAATAATTCACTGTTATTTTGTGTGCGTCGGAATGTATGTGAAGGGAAGTACACAGGGCTCTCTTCCCTTTCAACTATTTCTTCGGGACCCTCAGACTCAATTTCTATCTTAATTGTAATTTTCTCCCTCACAATCTTTACCTGGATAGTTTCAGACATCGGCCAAAGTTGTTAATTCCATTCCCATCCATTAGGACACTTGCTATCTTAGGACTGATTTTTACTTCGTCAGTAATGTGAGTAGTAATTGCATACAATTCGGCCTATGAATAACGTTAGGGTTCTTTCTTAGAGGTTTTGCCAAATTAATGTCTGTAATTATTGCTTACTAGAAGGCTGGCATAAAAAAAAAATCTTCCCTCGCGCCTTCAATATATTTTTAAAAGAATAATGTCTTCTCTTAACTTTCCAAGTGGTTTCAACAAGATATCTCGTCTATTAAGCTCGAACAATTTTTCTAATTACGAGATATCGTCATCAAGATATTGCTGATTGTTTGATGATGATGAGATCTATTCATTTTTTTCCTACTGACGAGATATTTCGTCATCAAGGTATTGATGATTTTTTGATGATGACGTGATCAAGATCTGGTGAGTTGTATTCTAATGAGATGTCTCGTCTATCCAGTTAGGAGAAGTTTTCTGAATACGTCGAGACAACTACAAGGAGGATTAATACAATTACTTGACATCCACTGTCTAATAAAGCATTCAAGACTTTACCATCGACACTACTTTTAATATGTTTAAGGGAGCGATGTATTCATTGTGTGTGTTTGAAAATTACTCCCGTCCAATCACTAATTTTTATGCTGGATATCAACATTCCGCTACTTTCTATATCTAAACCTGACAGTTCAATTTGATTCACTCTATGTGATTCAGAACTATTTGTTCACGAATTATTATTTGGAAATATGTTCCTATATTTTCCGGGTAATCTTTCTTTATGAGGAATTTCGAAGAGCAAATGAAACAACCCTCATATTTTAACACTTTTGATCGAAACGCCTTTCTATATAGAGGATCCATTCTTTACCAGTTCGTGGGTCTTTTGTAGTTGGCAAGTAGCGTTCGAACTCTTTTAAAAGCAAATACAGGTGATCGTGCACCAACTGGGAGAATGAATGTTCAGGCTCATTCTCGCCTAAAATCCCCGTTAATGTCTGAAACATGTCCAAAAGACCTCTGTTCACGCGCCGTCCCCTCAACTCCTGTTTGACTTTAAATGCAGCTATTTTGTCTGCCAACTTGAAAACAGTTGTTATTTTCCCCTGAAGGGCACAGATTGAGATCATTGAGCAGGCTGAATATATCACACAGGTAAGTCAGTTTTGCAACCCATACCTTGTCACTGATATGTGCTGCCAGCGGTGACTTCTTTTCTAGAGAAATCTTTGTGCAATGGCTCTCGTAATTTAAATACTCTGATTAGCTATTTTCCTCTGGATAACCATCTTATTTCTATGTATAAGAGAAGGCATTTGTACTCTGTGTCCATCTCCTCACAAAGCTGCTCAAACAGGTTAAAAAACGAGTTAAGGGCGTGTGCTTTGATGTGGTTGATAACTTCAACGACATCAATCAATACGTTGTTAAATTCCGGTGACATTTTTCGGCTTGCCAGCATTTCCCTGTGAATGAGACAATGAGCAGATTCACTCACAGGTGGAACCTCTTTAATCCGAGCAGTTAAACCAGACAATCGTCCGGCCATGGCAGCAGCTCCGTCTGTACATATGCAACACAAAAGGACCATTTTAGTTGTCCTGATATATAACCATCTAGTGACTTGAACAGTTCTGTTCATTGGCAAAGATAGTGCACATAACAAATCCTCAAGCATATCCTCCTGATATAGATATCGCACATAAAAAATTAGTATAGCCTTGTTGTCAATATCTGTAGATTCGCCAACCTGGAGTGCGTACCACGGTGATGTATTAATCCTCTCCAACAATTGTGTCTCAATGTCTTCGGCTATTTCCTCAATGCGCCTAGTCACAGTGCTAGCTGACAAGGCACATGTGCTATCTTTTCCACAGCAGCCTCTCCTAGAAGTTCACGGCAAATGTCTTTAGTGGAGAGCAAGATCAATTATTCACCGACAGTGAATGGATTTTTTGCCTTATCAATACGGTTAGTCACCAAATATGATGTTCTGAGTGCATTCTCCTTAATTAATGTGGTGTGGCCCTCATAAATTTCTTCTGTCCTTCGGGTTCCCGTTTTTTTCTTTCAAAATACTCCAGGGGCTTGTCTTTTAATACAGGGTGCTTGGCGTTCAAGTGGCGAAGCAGCTTTGAAGGTTTTATTGCCTCATTAGAGAGTTGGTCGACGCAAACTATGCAGAGCGGTTTTGGTATGTGGGAATCACTTGTCCCGATAAATCCATATTTCAATAGGACTCATAGTACTGTCTGTTAAAAGTTACATGTTTCTTTGATGTTGAAGGCTCTTCTTCTGTCTCTTCACTGGGCCTTTTCTTTTTCCCAAGGAAAGTTTCTAACGACGTCTGTTTCGTATTCATTTTTGCTAATATGTGGGTTAAATTTGAGCAAACACATATACACGTACACCAAGCAATGTTAAACATGAGAAAGTACCTGTGAACAGAGAGAAAAGAGCGATACACACTTTCTCTTTACCAAAGCTACAACGCCATTGCCGCTTGCAGCCGCTCAGCTCCAGACGTCACCTAAAACCGCCCAGATATCACGATATTTTGCGCATGCGCGGTATTGGTGCGGCTTTAGGTGACGTCTCTCAGTTCCCGATTATCCTCTCTTCCATGGAAAGTAGCACAAACCCGAAAGAAATACACCACAGTAAATAAAATGGAAATAATTTAATGTTTCTTGGGCGGCCCGGTACCATTTGATCCACGGACCTGTACCGGTCCTTGGCCTGGGGGTTGGGGACCACTGATCTATTGTGTCTATTTAATTTTTGTGGCCATATACTTAGGTTTTTAAATTATTAGCCTTCAATGGTCGAGTTCTTCAGACCTATGGTGCCCCTTTACAAAGAAAAGAAAGGTATGTGAGGAAAAGGGTGTGCATTCTCACAGACCTATTCTCGAAAATTTGAAATAAAGGCAACGCCCACTACCACAAATATATGGTTGGAAAACATAGCTAATGGATTGACATTTTAGTGAATTCATTAGGCCAGTCTGTTTTAGATACAATGAATAAGGCATGGTGATGCATTGCGGTTTCATAATACTCTCATTGTAAATGTCTTTTTCACTGCAAATTGCTAATACCTGTCCCTCATCTGGTTTTGTATCCGAAGCCGATATATAATATAAGTTAGAGATTGGAAAAATTTGGATGAATTTAGTCGACAATGAACCACAGTAATTTAATCATTTCTCTTATATGCTTTTGTATTGCGTTTTTATTCCCGTTTTACTAAAAGACAACATAATTCTTTGGAACACTGGTAAAAAGCAGGACATAACCATTTAAGAATTTGATAAGATAAAAAGTTACCCTCACGAAGAAGGAACCTATCGTTAGTTTATCTTAAAACCGTACATAAGATACTTTGTTTCTCTAATCTATTCGTATCCTACAAACTCTGCCCACGCACTGTTGTATAAAGTCTGTCACTTCACAGATCACCAATAAAGTATGTAATTATTTCGTACAGTAACGCTTTTTTCTCTGATTTTTGGAATAAGAAACATTCTGAACTAATTACTCAATTTTTTTTCATGTACTTTTTTGTCTGCTTAACATTGTTTTGCTCCCAGATGCTTTATTGAATTATTTCTGTATGTTCAGTTTTCAAAACATTTAACAAACCGTGCCTTGTATAAATATTTTATCACAATATGTCACTTAATAGGTATACAAGGCAGTTTATATTATCCTCAGAGGAAATATTCGAAATAACAAATGCAAATACTTTCCCGACTTCTTTTGTCTATATTAGTGTCATTTTCCTTCAAAGTTCTTAAATCCACAGTAGTCTAATTTTTTATCGTACTAACTAGTGAATTTTGTCATTATGTATATGGCTTTTCTCAGTAGGATTTGCATTTTTCATAAAGACAAACATATGATTGGTGTTGAAATTATCATCCATTGTGAATACACAATTCTGTTTCCACTCTGAGTACAGTTACGCACATTTCTTTCCTTTTTTCTGTTGATATTTCACAAAAGAACTTACAGCAAGCAATTTATGGAAATAACTTCAAACAATTAAAAATGTGTTTTAGTTTTCTGACACTATATAATGTCTATTTGTGTTAGAGTATACGAATGGCGCAAACATATCAAGAAACAAAAGCAGTTCTGTAATGATAATTAACTGCAGAAATTAGGGTTAAAATTTAAGTTCTGTATTCGTTATTCTAAAACTATGAGTATTTTCTAAAGGGACACCCAATTATTTATAATTAAGTCTTCTGAATCATGGAGCATGTTCAAGTGATTCATCAATGTAGGGATTTCCAGTATAAACAAACTAACTAAAGATGAGATTTTACGTCTAGAAACCCAATTTGGAATATGTACAAGACGTACGTTCTACTAGAAAAAATGCTTTCGCATCATTTATACATTTACCTTCACAGAAAAAGACTCCTAAGATTCAATTTATAGCAAGCGCAATTTTGAATTTAGAAGAACACATCTTTTTCACATCTTTAATCAGCATAGGTGAATGCAGTATAGGAGATAATATTTTTATCATGGCGCAACTCGAAGTACATCATAAAACGAACGTATCATTTCCCAGGATTTTCATTCAAACCTCATTTTTTAATTCTTCCTAATTCCGAATTCCAAATTACTGGTTAGGTGAAAATTAAACAACCGTAAAATATGCGTGGGAAAGTTGCACATGCAATTAATATTAACGATATGAATTAAATTTAAATGAAACTAATCGCGCTTTCAGCTCACACGCTCTAACACTGAAAAAAAAAAAGAAGGAAAAATTCGAACTCAGGATAAAGGATGCATTGTTATTAATATATTATTCCCACGTTGTTAACAGCTTTAATATTAACAAGTACTGTTTCCGTTATAGAATGTCGGATTATTTTATGGGAGAATCTAAATTGTTTAATACCACAGTGACAGGAAATAATAGTTCTACCTTTCTAGCCATAAAAGTTCAGTCAGTCATTAAAGTTTATTAATTAAAATTTACATATTATTAAGTGCAAAGTGTATAAAAATAAAAAAAAAAGTAAAAAACACAATCGATTTGGTCTTTAAGGCCTGCTACTTTAAATGAAATAACAGCCAGATTACTCACACTTAATGACTAGACGTAATGTAGAAAAGCTAATTATTCCAGTATAGTGTTTATTCAGCCAAAACAATGTTTTCTAATGGAATGATTATTTTGTATCCAAAATATGTATATATATTCCGTTAATCTCTGATAATTCCCGAAACAAAGGAAGATATTAATTGAGATGTTTTAACAGGAATATTTTTAAAGCTTTTCTGCTGTGTGCTAACATGTTCACATTTGCCATTTTTTTCTAACATGGTAAGCATCTTCCTCGATGAGGGATTTCAGTTTTCGAGGTAACCTTGAATTCAGGCTACTCCGACAAGTCTCGCACATTATTATTAAAGAATACATTAGACACACAAAACTCAGAACATTTCGCTAAAAATGATTAGATTGAAGAGGAGTTGTGTGTGTGTGTGTGTGATGGTTAACTCTCAAAAAATGAGTGTTCATAGATTGTTGAATTGTGTGAACTAGTCTTTAGTTTGAAACATTCACAATATTCCACAGAGACATTTGTCTCAAACATTACTTGAAATATCCACAATATTACATAAAGGTCAGTCTCAAATGTTACTGGAAATACCAGACTCAGCCTCAAACTTTTCTTGAAATATTCACAATGTTCCAGAGGTCAGTGTCTAGAACCCATTCCTGGATATATTCACAATTTTCTAGATGTCATTGTCTAGAATATTACTTGAAATATTCAAAATGTTCCAGACACCACTTTCCATAGATTATTTGATCCCACATTATTTGAAACATTCACAATGCTCCAGACACCACAGTCGCAAACATTACAAAATCACAAAAGAACACTTTTCAAACACTGTTAATTGTTCAGCACAGAAAGCCTATTCTGAATTACGAAGAATATTTCCCTTTAAGTATCTCAAATGGCAGGTATAAAACACATAAAGGGAGATCTAGAATCGGAATATCCAAACTCATTAATGAGTGAACCCATGATAAGAAGGGAGGTGGGGGATATTCAAACATTACTATAGTTTTTGTTTAGGAAATTCAATGAATCGGGGGGATTGAATCAATGTTTAAAATGCCGAAATGTACATAATTTTATTTGTTTCTCTATTACATCAATATTATATTTGCAATGAAAGGATTAATGAACTGAATTTTTCTGAACTTGAAAGCAGACTCTACCGTCGGAGTTCAACAGCCCGTTGTGTTGCTACACACAGTGTAACGTTAATTACCAAATACCTACCGTTGGAGTTCAAAAACTTCGGGGCTGATCCCAATCAACTACCATATATCAATTAAGTAGTTGAAACTACGTCGAACTGTAGCAACACAACGGGCTATTGGTGACGACACGGGATCAATCCTGAAAGGAAAGGTCCGATGACAACATCCCATAATTATAAATTTGCCAACTCAGGTGTTGATAAGGTCAACACCTGAGCTAGCACCCTACTCAAAATTTCAACACCAAGACAACGATTGAACATTTGAGGTCACGACAGATTTAATGTGTCAGTTCCCTCATACACGGCAGTCTTTGGTGGGATTGAGTCTCGAACTCACAACCCTCCGCTATACATCAGTTCTGAAATTGATAGTTGAAATTTTTAGTAGGGAAGTGCTGAAATCGTATTCGAAAAACAAGCCAACGTACGTCAGATTCGGAATACGCACAGAATAGTATCGACCCAGATATTGCCGTCAATTACATTTGGCTTGACAGAAAATGCCTCTCGTAGCGACGGTACATGCAATTTTCGCCAGAATAAAAGTCCATTATCGCGGAGAAAGAAAGTTGCGTAAATCAGTTGGCCCCAATTCATTATTTAGGGTATTCAGCATTGAGACAGCAAGGCATCGGATGATACGTATTTGCCATTCCCTCCAGCTCAATACAGAGTACCAAGAAATCATCCAAGTGCGAAACATAAACCCGACCAAAATAATAATAAAAAAATGCTCGGGTGTTATTTCGGGTGATTGCAACACATTCCATTAAGTGGGCTGTTAAGACGAATATATGATATTGTAAATCATGCGCTTCTGTAAGTTGGCTGTGACGTTTACTACATCTAGCATCTCTTCATCACGATGTCGAGGTGTGGACGTTTGAAGGGTCAGGTGCCAGCTCAGGTGTTGACCTCGTCATTTGACCACGGTTCAAAATTTCGAGGTATTGTCTTCGAATCTTTACATTTTCGGGTTTGAATCAAGGGGCTGTTAAAACGAATATATATTATATCGTAAATCTTACGTTGCTGTAAGCTGGCTATGACGTTTACTATTTCTCGCATACCTTCATCACGTTGGCAAAGAGTGGAAGTTTGAAGGGTGAAGTGCCAACTCAGGTGTTCACTTCGTCATTTGACCAAGGTTCAAAACTTCGAGGTACTGTCTTCGAATCTTTCCATTTTCAGTTCTGAATCGGAACACCGACAACTTCCTGTACGTTGTTCCAGGGCTACATTAATTCAACTATCTACCTCGGAGTAATCTACCTACCTTGTACCTACCTATCTTGGAGTAATGCTTCTCGTAGAGTTGAGATTTTGTCATCAGCTTTAAAAGCTGAACGGTAATCTGTTTTAAGTATTGATAATTTTTGAACGAGTTCAATTATTAAATAACAAGTTGGGAATATTAATTTGATATTTGTTGTAGGTAGGTAGTTAATTAACGTCACACTGGAGTGCCATAGCAGGCTATTGGCGACTATCCGAGATCAGTTCCAAAGAGATAGGTATTTTAACTAACGTCGCTCTGAAACAAATGGGGAGGTCCAGGATCAAACAGAAGGGAAAGATACTAGGACACAATACCACGTAATTTTGAACAATTGTCAGATGATCCGAAGGGAAAGATCCAAGGACAACGCCTCGTAAAATTGAATAACGGTCAGGTGAGACGAGAACACCTGAGCTGGCACCCATTCTCCAAACTTCCACACAGCGCCATCATGTTTTTGATATTTGAATGGATTTTCTGTTTTGCATTTTGGTGTAGCAATTTTTAATCAGTGTCTCGTACTCTCTAATGGGGGTTCGGTTTATTGTACATGATTAATTCAACTATATCTAATACCCGTTTAAACAATTTTTAGTGGGCTTTGCTTTTTTATTAGGTATTACTTTTATTACAAGCTGACCAACAGGTCTAGTGGTCAAGGTGTTGGCCTCTGGATTGGAAGGTTCCTGGTTCGAATCCAGGGTCAGGACATAGATGTAACTTGTGCTGTCCTTTGTTAGGGGTAAAGATGGTCCACCCGCTGGGTGCTCCTTCACAAGTGACCATCACTTCCGGCCTTGTAGTGGCCAAAATAAAAGTCCAGTGGCCGCTATTGAAAAAAAAAAACTTACAGAGTATCATAAATATTTCAAAAAAAGATTAAAAAAAAGCCCCTTTAAAGCTAAAAGGGATATGTTTTACCTTCAATAATTTTTGTAAATCATTCAAATATTTACTTGTTTAATCGGCAAAAAATATTCTATTTTTTGGGGTGCCACGGAATTTTAGCAAATAGTACGGAATTTTAGTTAACAGTACGGAATATTAGTAATCTAAAACGAATTTTGACAGTTGTAAATACGTCAGTTCCGCGATATCCAATATCCACCTTTAACCGTGTTGTTTCCACATCCGATTCAACCGTACAGAACATTAAATCCTTCACTTCGCCCATCGATTCTCAATAAGTCTGCATCACGTACTTAGGCTTAAAAATCGATTTTTAACCGAGTCCTGTGATTTTGCACTTGATTAAAAGTTCGGAATGTTTCTAGATTGCTAACGAGTGTGTCTCGGTCGGATGAAATCTAATCACTGGGCAGAATCTAGCCTGTTACAGATCGGCGGTTTCACTGTAATTATAAAGCATAGGAATCTCTAATTAGAGTCGTTTCTTTCTACAAGTTCCACGTTTGTGTACACGCTGCATTAGCTCAATATCGGCAAAATTTTAAACCAGTTCTGACTTTCCTCCCATTGCATTTAACCAACCGTAAGGACGAAAAAAGTTTCCCATAGGAAGAAATGTTTATATTTTAACGTAAGGGAGTTTTAACAGAAACAAAGCAGAAGGTCTTCGAAGATTTTATTTCTGCTGTCTAAATGCTCTCGCACTATAAAAATATATTGGGGTTACCTTTTTGGGATGAGGTTTGGAGTTGAATCTAATTAGCATTGCCGTTGACGCTGCAGGTGCACATTTCTACACATCTATATATATATCAAACAGTAACGTACGTGGACTCGAAATCGACGTAATTTGTGTATCGTCGAATGGCAACAATCAATGTAAATAAAATAACCCAGATATTTTGAATTCTTGCTGTTTTCAAATAGTCGAGGTCAATTTTTCTACAAAATAAGGAATTAAATTGTAATATTTATGTTTGAACTGACTTTTTATTTCTTCCTTTGATGTAAAAGAAATTTAAACGTAATTTTGCTACCCGGTATCTGGCCACGTCAGAATTAATGTTTACTTTTTTAATTTGATTTAGAATTCCGTGTTTGAGTATTTGAGTTGACTGTGAGATGTTGCGGACATATTTGAGGACTCCCAAGTATTATAAATATCTGTTCTTTTTGTTAATAAATCATTATTGTCTTTGTCAATATCGTTGAAAAGTCTTTTGTCGCATTATTCTATTTCACAATATATTCAGGAAGTCGAAATTCAACACGTTTGAATAGATACGTACGTGTTTTTTCTACAGAATTTTGCATTTTTTCAAGGATCGGAATTTTATTTTTGTTTGCATTATGTGTTCCGGTATATTACCTATTGCAGAAATATTATTTAGGAGTTAGATTTTAATGATATGTCTATTTCCTGCAAAATATCACTAGACATGTGTAATTTTGTAGCGGTATATGTATATTTCGACCAACTTTCCTTAAATATTTGATTGAATACGCAATGATTTAAAGAATTGTTTCATAAAAATAAATATATTTTACAAATCAAAACATGTTTAATTACGGTGTGTAAAAAAAGCACTATTACACACCGCCGAGCAGGAAATCATCGTTTGGGCTGTTAATGATGGTTTCTTTCTATTATAAAATTTTTTTTTCAATATTTTTCAGGTTTATTCGCTTTGTAATAGGTAGATAGCGAGTCACGTGATAACGAGTCTTGTGGTTCAACGGGCTAATGAATATGGAGCACGCGCAGACGATAAACACAGTTATATTTTTTAATTACGTAATTTATTCATTCATAAAATTTTAGAGCACGCACTAGAATGTTTGCAATGTTTTCAGAAGAACCAGCAAATTCGGTCGCCATTTCCATAGCAATAGTCGAATATGAAAATCTTAAAAAGTACTATTACATCACGGGATCAGGTAAAACATTTAAAATTATGATCAGATTTCCTCTGAATTTTAAGAATATGTTTTTTATTTAACAATTTCCTTTTTTATGTGGAAATGAGATGCTTTGTTCTTGACATTTTTTTAAACACTTTATTTTTATTTACCGTATATTACCGTATAAAAGCACAGAATTTTGGAACGTTTTCTAAAGCTAAAGTACGTGGGTCGGCTTATATACGGATTCACTAATCTCGCAAAAAAAGTAGGCAATTTTCCGTTACTCGGGCTCATGCGATAAATATCGCAATGGGAAGGGATCTTTCAATTAACGTCGTACTAGAGGTCCGGGATCAATCCAGCGAACTAAATATGATTGCGTAGCAATCATCGGGGGTTGACGAGTGATAGCGTCAGGGGGCGGAGCCCCCATAGTACTTCCAAATGAAAATTGACCTCGTTGTAATTAATTTATTAAAGGAATAAGTTAAAATCAAATTCAAGTTTACACAGTTCGCGGTTTAATGACACTGGATTCTGAGTGTGGTATGTTTCTTGTGAGTGAAAGTTCAAAAATGTTATGTAAATTGCATAAGGGGGGGGGGCACAATTTTGACTACGTTGTAAAGAAGATAATTTAATTTTAATTATTTGTCTCTTTGATTTCTTGTTTTTTTACTTGTACTATTTACGTATACTGTATGTGATGTGTGGAACTTTGCGAACGACCACAAACTGACTTTTAATGTCTCAAAATCATATGTTGGATTCTTTACCACCAATAAACACTTGTACTCGTATCACCCCCAGGTCCTCTTTCAGGACCAGCCCCTTTCCTATGTTAAACACCCGAAGTACTTGGGCTTTGTCCTAGATCAGGAGATCACAAGTAACGCGCACATACTAAATCTAGTTAACAAGAGCCGTAAGAGACTGAATATTCTCAAGTACATCTCCGGTAGAGACTGGGGCGCTGATGCTAATACACTCAGGGCTACATACATAGCGCTTATCAGGCCCATCCTTGAGTATGGGTTCCCAGTGTACTTCTGCGCCTCAACATCTAACCTCCTCAAATTAGAGAGAGTGCAATTGAGTGCAGCTCGCATTATAACGGGCCTGAGAAACAGCTGCCCAAATGATATAGTACTTTACGAGGCCAATCTTCCACCTCTTAGTCTTGTTAGAAACTCGAATTTGGTAAAATATTTCAACAAATTGAGAAGCTATGAAAATCAGAACAGAACCTCTGAATATCTATCTAACTGGAGCAATAATCAGAGACTCAAAAGGAATAGCCCATTTAGTCTGGCCGATAAAATGAAGATTATTTTGCAACCGGTGGAGTACTCATCTCTAACACCTTGTGTTAGTCCGATTGAGGGTTTACCCGGAGTTCACTTCCACTCTGAACTTCTGTCCCACACAAACAAAAACTCAGATGTCCCTGAATACCTACGACAGCTGGCTCCCGAGGTTATTAATTGTATTCCTAGTGAAGACACTTTGATATATACCGATGGCAGCAAAGACGAGTCAAATCACACCGGGAGCGGTATCTATATTGAGAATCTCTTTATTCGACTCTCCAGACGAAACCCAGATAACTGCTCGGTCTTTAGGAGCGAATTGATTGCCATCAAGGAGGGATTAAAGACCATCCTCCACTCCACAGACTCTAGCGATATATGGATTCTTACAGATAGCCGCAGCTCGATCCAACATCTACAGGACTGGAGACGGGTTAATGACCTCGTAGGCATTCAGATCCTCAATAACATTAAAATTATTACAAAGCGTAGGGAGGTTCACTTTCAGTGGATCCCTTCCTACGTCGAAGTCCCTGGCAACGAAGTTGCGGATATCTTGGCAAAAAATGGCTGTTCTGCAACGGCAACTACAGACTGTGTACTAACTTTTCAAGAGATTTTCTCCATGGCGAAAAATAGTGACCTATGGCTCACCCCCCCACCCCCTGCCCATCCCTGGTACGGTAGGAAAAGACCAGGAGGCGTATTGGATTTCGGCGAAGACAGACAGGATCAAACGGCTGTCTCGAGACTTATTAGTAGGCACCTAAGATGCATAACATTCGATTCTGGCCGCAGGGTCTTCCCAACGTGTACCAAGTGCCAACTGTTACCGGCTTCCCCCGAACATATCCTCGATTGCTTGGGGCTCACTTTGGCGGATGTCCTTGATTGCCCACTTCTGGTGCTTGACTTTGCTAGAGTTCATGGTCTCATGGATTTGATCTAGCTGCTGCTAGATCCTGAAGGATTAGACACAACAACAACGTATACTGTCGTTGATATAAGCATCGCTTAGAGTTTTCAAGTGCCATTTAGAAGTGAAACTATCATATATTGATTCGGAATCCATTTTTGGAATTTTTATTGGTGAAGTGCGTAAATTATATTAAGAAGATAAGTCAACTAGCGTTACGTTAAGACTGTAAAGAAAACACGTATAGCTGTGGAAATAGTGCCGCCATCTGCATTTGCTGGACAGAGATGTCTCTCATATTTACCTAGCTTTAAAAGAGGAAGGTTTGATCCCCATTTTCGTTACTGCTTTGATGTCAAATAACGACCGGTTTTTATCAATTTGAAAAAAAAAAAATGAAAAACATAATTGTGTGTGTGTGTGGAAACATCTAGCTTTATAAAAAATAATCCCGCGTTGTTCACTTCTTGCATTGGAAAGAAAAAAGAGATTTTTTTTTCCCAGAAAATCTTGAAGCAGGAGTTTTTGTAAGTCGCAGCAGAATTTGTAATCTGTCGCACAAATAGGACGACGTTATTTGATTTCACTCTGAGAAATGGTATTTGCAAGTACTGTGTTTACAGGCGAGGAAAACAACTTTAATGAAATATGAGACAGTCGAAAGTGTTCATACGTAGAATGACTGGATTTAATAAAATGCGTAAAGTACGACTCCAACATGTCCAAAAACTTATCCCTAAGAATGTCGCCAGATTTCCGAGTTGTGTAATTTTCCTTTTACCCCACAACACGCATAGTGACTAAATAACCAAATCTTCTGGGTGAAAGAATCTATGGATTTTTTTTGACAAGGGTACTATGTAGCCCTAATCTTTAGAAGAATTCTGTTGATCCCCTTTCCGTAAAATTTAATCTTTTCAAAGAATTAATAATCTTTTTCGACTATCTTTTCGATGGGGCGTAAAGCTTTTTGGCGTAGAATTTCGTCTTTCTCCGCGGATGGATAGTATGGAACGACTCCCAACGTTTGTGACAAAAATAAGTCCCAACTGGAATCATTACATCGCATCCCGGCAAGAAAAGTGACACAGCTCAAATTTTTTTTTTATGTTGTCATTGAAAAATATGTATGAGGTGCCCCAGCGTGTTATATTACTATTCTACAGAATTTAATAGAAGTTAACACCCTAAATACTTACCTAAAATTTAAAAGAAGCTTATAGTATTTCAATATACGTTTTATAGTACCTTTTAAGTTGATGTTTCTCAACTTCTGTAATTTTGTGTTGCGTCACTTTTCTTGCCGGGATGCGATATGTACAAATACGTGACGAACAGTAATCGTGTTACCACCATAGTTGTAAACAGCATGGAGTTTAATTCGTATTCTACTTTATATATTGAATCCATGTAGGGAGAGGGAATGATGCAATGTTTCTAGGTGTAACTGCGCATTTGACTACAATCGTGAGTACACCACGACTGCGAATGGTACCGTTATAAAGCTCTCGACGAGATCTATTCAATTATATGTAGAATATTTCGCAGTGGTTTGAATTAAACGTTTTGAAAATTGTTTTCTTGCGAACTGGTCAACACTTCGGACAATATCGCGGGTTATATGGACAGTCGTAACGAAAATAAACAAACGTCATGGGCAAACATAGGACAGTCGTAACGAAAATAAACAAACGTCATGGGCAAACTTATACTGGACTAGCTCATTTCAGCTCTATGATCTGTCGTAGTCCTACGCTTCAAACTGACGGCTCAATCTGAACAGAGCCTATTTGCTTTTTAAATCCCATGACATAAAACTGAAGGTTGTAGGCCCCATGTAGTAGGATAGGTGGTCTCGGCAATAGCAGATAAGACCCTAGTCCTTTAAATTATCGCCTTCATCGGGGTCACAGGATGCAGTACCTTTTATTCCGATTTTATTTAGATGTACCTGCAAATAGTCGTGACCTGGTATTAATCCAAAATTTGCTTTAATGTCGCTTGAGATCTCGACTGGAGTTTGTCTCCAACCCTTTCTAACTGACCACTGTAAATTTACATAGATGACTTGAGTATATTCATTACCAAGCTAAGTACTATATGCGGTACGTTGAGCGTCAACTGTAGGCAGATGTCTCTTGCTTTACACGAGGATTGCCATCGATGGTTTTGTCCCCTACTCAGAAGACATTCTGCATTCATTTTTGCTGACATTAGAACCTGAATCCTGATTCAGAAATTTTCTGATATTGTTTTCGACAAGAAACTTACAAAATTCCAACCCAATGTTCAGCAACTGAGGATGCTTTGTGCGAAAAAGCTGGCTTTAATACATCTTAGAAGCGGATAGGTCCTTTATGCTTAATATATGAAATTCTCTAGATTGAATTCGTTCCAAATAAGATTATGACTGTGCAGCCAATGACTCAGCCCATAAATCCATGTTACGAAATCCGACTTGGTGCACCGCACCTAGGATCTGTTCCGGAACGTTTTGCACCTGATCCTTCAAAAGCCTGGACGTTGTGGGCCTTGAACCCTCCTTGCTTTCTTCATGTCTTTTGTTGCCGCCTACAACTTCACACTTGCATCTTGAATGATCCGAATCATCCATTACATAATTTACTCTTGGGCAATTCTTTCGATCTCCTCATTAGGAATTGCCTGTCCTGTATTCCAGCGTTTGGATTGCGCATGACAAAATTCCTGCCAGACACCCTTCATTCAAAAAAAAAAAAGATAGACCTGTTTTCTTTTTAACCCTGACGACCCTCGAAATTTCTGCTTCTTAAACGTATTCCCAGGGCGTGAGAAGTTTAACACCAGTTCCTAGTTATATACATTCAATTTTTTATTTCTCATCGTTATCATTTTAGAAATCGCACAACCATATCTACTGATGGATCAAAATGATACAAATAAACCTGATGGGCCTTTGTATATATATTGATGACTTTTAACTATTCATTATCATAGCTTCTTTCTGTTTTTACGGCTGAATTTATAGCTAGTTTTTTAAAGCGTTAGAACATGTCCAACCGAAGGGCTAACTAATTTGCTTTTAACACCAATTCCAAGTTTCTTGGGAGTCCCTGAATTCAGGTACTCTAGGGGTTTACTCGGGTCTTTCCCTTGGGGATTGATCCCAGACTATCACCAATAGTCCGCTGTGTTTATCCAGTTGGACGTAATTTCAACAACCAACTTCTTATCTTATTAGATTAGGAGACATTTCTTGTGAAGCTGAATATTGGTGGCTGTAGTGCTTATGAGGCGATACGTGATATGTTCGTATTCTGAACGCGTCATTTGGCTTATTTTTCGAAAACGATTTCAGTACGTTGCCAATAAAAATTTTCAAAGAATAAATTCTGAATTGATGCATGGTAGTTTATCGATTGTCGTATTAATTAGATGAATCGTCAAACGTTTCCAAAATAGCGATAAACTATATTTTAATGTAATCATGACATGTATATTCTGGTTCGGGTTGCCTAGGGTGTTGATGTATGAAGACAAGAACAAGTCAGGTTCTAACAATAACTATATATTCTCAGGTTTAGCATACAACTTTAGGCTCTTAAGCCCAACTAAAAGACACATTAAAACGGAAACATCGATGAGAGCTTCGCTGTTGGCGACTTCGCTCTTCACTACTCTGCTCTCCTATGCACCTGCGCTCCGTGGCGCTGGCGTCGCTTCGAGTGTCGCCACTGTGCAGGTGGTTTGGTGGATGGGGTTTCGAGTATGCAACATGTATCATGAGGACATGATTCATATTATTTGTGGATAAGAAGAAAAATCTTCAATTTCCGTACTTTAGTTTAAAAATTCCTCTCAGCAAAAGTGGGAAAAAACCCGAACCTCTTTCATTAGCGGATGCACATAGTCTATACTATGGTTGAGACTTTCTTTTACGCCCTTTAAAGCAAGGTCAGAATCTGCCATGCTAAATGAGAGGGATTTTCAGTTCCAACAAACCTGACGGAACGAAGAGATTTTGCTTCTCCGATACCCAAATTCTCCCTCATAATACACATTTTGGTTACCTTAAATGTAGTTTATCTCCGTTCGGCGATTAATCTACTAATTGAATAGGTGTCTAGAAGAAGGACGTATGCTGCATTTTAAAAATTTTACAGTTGACACCTAAAAAGAATGAACCTTTTTTGTAATCAGAAAATGCTTATCCTTTCATGTGACATACATACGCCCTTTTTCTAGACACCAATTCAATTGTAGTTGATTTAACTGTTTACGCCGCAATGATTCAGTAACAACACACAGGCCCTTGCTCCACAAAAGAACCGGTCATGAAAAATTTGTAACATACACCCTTCTTCTAGACACGCATTCAATTGGTGCTGACCAATCAACTGCCATACATCAATTCAGAAACCATTCTTTGGAATTTTTATTAGTACCGAAATCACTCAAACATATTTGGAAAACCAACATACAGGAACGTAGAAACACTACCGCTACTTGCATTGCACTTGACAGAAAATATTCTCAAGGAGGCGTCCGTAGGTGTAGAATAATTGAATGGGTGTGTAGAAGAAGGACGCAAGTTACAAATTTTTCATAACCGGTATTTTTGTGGAGCAAGGGCCTATGTATTACTGAATCATTGCCGCGTAAACAGTTAAATCAACTAGAATTGAATTGGTATCTAGAAAAAGGGCGTATATGTTACATCAAAGGCTATGCATTTTCTGATTACAAAGAAAGTTCATTCTTTTTAGGTGTCAACTGTACAATTTTTAAAATGCAGCATACGTCCTTCTTCTAGACACCCAGTCAATTGATAGATTAATCGCCAATAACGGTGATAAACTACATTTTAAGGTAACCACAGTATGTATTATGAGAGAGAATTTGAGTATCGGAAAAAATTTTTTATAACTGTTTTTTTGTGGAGTAAGGAATATTGTTACGGAATAACATGAAACATAAAAAAGGTTAAGTAAAATTCAGATTGACAAAAAAATACCATTGAAAAAAAGCG
Organism: Metellina segmentata; assembly: GCA_947359465.1. Taxonomy (NCBI): domain Eukaryota; kingdom Metazoa; phylum Arthropoda; class Arachnida; order Araneae; family Tetragnathidae; genus Metellina; species Metellina segmentata. The sequence goes on from OX375878.1 coordinate 49,754,855, forward strand.
TATGCTACATTAGAGGCTAAGCGTTTTCTGATAAAAAATGGTTACTCTTTTTAGGTGTCTCATGTTAAGTTCTTAAAATATAACACACGCCCTTCTTCTAGACACCCATTCAAGTATCATTTGCGCAAATATCAAATGATTATCGCATGCAGCATGCGTGCACAAACCAAGACGTTTTCAATGTACAATCGCGGAAAAAAAACGAACCACCCCTTTTCATTCCAGCAATTTTAACAGTAGAGAAAATTGAAAGATTGCGCTTGACAGAAACTATCGTCCTTCTAAAAATTCATAAAACATGCAGAAGGGGTTGTGTTCATATTAAATTGAGCACCAACTTCATAGTTTCTTAGGAACCCTTTATTTCGACACACAATTTTGAATCTATCAAAATTCAGGAACGAAATTTCATGTACAAGACTTACCGTTTCGAAGTTATGAGTACAGAAGGATTAGAGCTCCTAATGAAATCGATATCTTAGAATTTTATGGATTCCTGCCCCAAACAAAATGCATTAAGTATTTTATTTAAAAAATAGTTTTTACTATCCAATAATAATTATTTAATTAATGTTTGAAAAAATTATGAATTGAAACCTTATTATATTTTGATGGAAATCGATTCACAAGAACTTCTAACATGGCCGTTCAAAATACCAGCTCATTCCATTAATTAGGTTTAGCGCTACATTAAATATTCCTCATTATTGCGATTTTAGGAGGTAACGAAAAGTTTGATAAACGGACAAACTCAGGATAATTACTGTCAAGTACGTTTACTTAATGTTTAATCAGGGATTTTATGTTGGTCTGGTTGTCAATATAATACTTTTAAACATATTTTTGTTTATTTAATTTGATTTTGTCTAGCATTTGGTACAGCTTATCTATTTTTGGATTTTGCTCCACTAATCCCAAACCACCCATCTATCTGTGCGCCAAACGCCACTGAAAAATCTCAGTATACGATTCTGCTCGGATACAACTGACACTCGGTTAATCAAAGATTGGTTAACATATATGAGGCTATCAGAGCAAGAGTGGCCTAACCCATAAATTCCATAAACTTTATTATTACGTTTCATTACGACCTTCTACTTTTTTATTGAAATGCGAAAGTTCAAGTCTTCTAAAATTACACAATAACTTATTATTGATCTCGGATAAATAAATTTTCAGGATCTCAAATCACATATTGTAGATAATAAAAAATATATAAAAAATGGGTGCTAGAAAATTGCGTTTTTCCCCATTCAATATGTGGGTTTAGTCAATCTTGCTCTCATAGGCTCATAAAACGTCTTATGGAAGTGTGTTTTTTGCGACAAACGGTGAAAAAATAATCACCATGACGACATTCTTAATCACTGTTATTTTCCACTGGTTAAGGTTATTTTTTCCTTTACTGCCAGTACCACGATAATCCAATTGGAAGAGTAACGGATTAAAAACCGGAGGTTTGAGAGATCGAAATTAAGTCCAACCTAAGACCGTCGTTTACACGGAGGCTGGTACATGTAAAATCTGTCGTGGTCTAAGATGTCCCCGCGTTTTTATGGTGTGGAAATTTGGAGACTGGGGTGCCAGATCATGTCGCACCCCTGCAAGAAAAGTGACAAGTCAAAAAATAAAAATTTTGATGCTATGTCAATGAAAAATATGTATGAGGTGCCCCAGCGTGTTATATTACTATTCTACAGAATTTAATAGAAGTTACCACCATAAATACCTGCCGACCAACCGGTATAGTGGTTAAGGTGTTAGCCTCTAGATCGGAAGGTCCCCGGTTCGAATCCGGGTTCGGGCATGGATGTTTGTAAGCGTATACCAGCTCAGGTGTTGCTTCGTCATCTGAACATGGTTCAAAATTACGAAGTATAAATTGTTGGGGGCAATGATGGTCCTCCCACTGGGTGCTCCTTCACAAGTGGCAATCACTTCCGGCCTTGTAGTGGCCAATGATTTAGGTCAAATGTGCCCGCCATTAAAAAAAAACATAAGTACCTAAAATTCAAAATAGAAGCTTATACTATTTCAAAATAAGTTTTATACTATCCTTTATGTTGATGTTTCTCAATTTCTGCAATTTAGAGTTGTGTCACTTTTCTTGCCGGGGTGCGATATGTTTACCTAGTTATATGACCGTGGTTCAAAATTACGCAGTGTTGTCCGCGGATCCCTTTCCTCCTGGACTAAACTTGGGCCGTAGCCGTTAGCCCGTTGTGTTGCTTCAGTGAGACTTTAATCTACTATTACTGCCCCACGTAATGTAGTTACTGCTAATGTGAGCCATTTTTTGTCAAGATAATGTGGCGGTAGAGTTTCTTCGGGAAAACGTGTTTTTTTAAAAATTTAATCCACTAAGGGGCTTCGCTCCCTGCTCGCTATTGCTCGTCAACCCCCGATGATTGCTACGCAATCATATAGTTCGCTTTGCGAACTATACTTTTCAACAATGAGGGGGAGGGTCTTGCTTCACAATCCATCCCCATATGGATAGCTGCTGCATTGATCCCGGACCTCTAGATAAGGACCTAGACCCTTTCCATTGCGATTTATATCCGAGTAACGGAAAATTGCCTACTTTTTTTGCGAGATTAGCGGATCCGTATATAAGCCGACCCCAGTACTTTAGCTTTAGAAAGCGTTCCAAAAATTCTCGGCTTATACACGGAAATATAGTGTAAATAAAAACAAAATGTTTTAAAAAACGTCAAGAACAAAACATCTCATTTCCACATAAAAAAGGAAATATTTTAGCATAAAGTAGTGCTAAAATTCAGAGTCACTCTCATCATAATTTGAAATGTTTTAGCTAACCCGTGTTGTTTGTTGTAATTGTACTTCTTAATACTTTCATATTCGACTGTTGCTATGGAAACGGCGATCGAATTTGACGGTTCTTCTGAAAACATTGCAAACTCTCTAGCGCGTGCTCTCAAATTTTATGAACGAATGAATTAAAAAAATATAACTGTGCTTATCGTCTGCGCGTGCTCCAAATTCCTTAGCCCGTTGAACCGCAAGACTCGATATCACGTGACTCGGTATTACCAATCACAAAGCGAATAAACCTGAAAAATATTGCAATTTTTTTTTTTAATAATAGAAAAGAAAGAAATTCGAAGTTACTTTTAAAGGTTATCAAACTCACTTTCAATTCTTCACAAAAGAAATTTCGAATTGTCACATGAAAGTTGATTGATCAACACCAATTGAATTAAACTCTAGTCACCAAATAGAGGTTCGATATGTATAGTTTTTATTTTAACCTTTACGCTGCGCCAGGTAGGCAATTGTTACCACTACAATATCGTTTAATCCAGCGGCATGGTATAGATCTATGTACTGTGGATGTTATTTCCCTTTTAAGTGACCGCTGGCATTGATCCCCATTTACGAGCTGTCAGCGACTGACCTTCTAGAGTGTCCCTCCTTTTGAACGGTACCCTACCCTGTCGAAAGTGAGGTGTGAACGCTTTGGAGGAAAGGCAGAAAGTCGCTCTGGTGAAACACGCCACACAATACTATGAAAGGAAAGCGTCAGTCGTAAATGCCACTCAAGGTTCTATCGCTCAAGTTAGGTAATTAGGTAAGGGGGGTTGGACATGCAGGCGAAACAGCCGTTCCTGGAGACGATTGAAAAAATCTCATCGCCGTAGCCGTAAAGGTTAAGAAAATATTTTAACTCTGTAGTCCATGCAGTAGATGCTTTCCGAATCTTCAAACACAAAAACGCAGAGCAATCACTCAATTTAATTTGCAAGCTATGTGAAATACTAGTTTTTGCGTTACAATTGTACTACGCTTATATTTTAATCCATACTTAATTGCTCCAAACACGCCTTTCTAAACAAGTAAACAGATATTTTGATCCTACTATCATAGATTTTTAAAATTTGTTGCCTAGTTCAAACAAAATAAATGTCACATGCACAAACTAAAAATAAAAAATAGAAGACAGAATAAACTATACAGATTGGATTCTAGATAAAATTCCATTAAAAATAAATTAACTAAGAAATACGTGAGAGGAGTTTCCATCATTTTGCATATTTAATAGAAGAAGCAAATCATCTTCGTTAGAAAAAGTAGCAACTAAAAACTTAATGAAGTTTATACCTCAGGTAATCCATTTGCGCTATAACTAAACAGAGAATTAAAAAAAAAAATAAGCATACATTTTAGATGAATTATTTTTCCAACAAGAAAGCTTCGTTAATTTTGTTGCATTACACACTTGTGCTTTTTTTTCTTGAAAAAGTATTGACGCTAATCTACTCTAAAAAAATAAAATTTTAATACATTTTGTCACGTAATGAGAATAAAATACTAATGGAAAGTGAGATTTTAAATGAGAACCCCAATTATACGATCCATTTAAATTTGAAAAGCCGTAACTTTTAAGCTGTAACTCTTTCAAATAAGTATGATTAAGATGATATATTTACATAAACGCATGCCTCTTAGAGACTTATCTCTTCACAGAATAAGATGGCAAAATGTCATAAGTTACTTTTCCCAAAAAAGTGAGTAAGTTCCATCCTGGAGTCTGGTTTGTTAATGGTTAGAAGGTGGCAAAATGTCGAAGTCTTTTTCTTTCAGTTTATGAGAAAACAAAGATGGAAAATTGTAATAAGTCAAAAACCACAGAACCACATGTTGAATCTTGAATCTTAAAATTTCTGTCACGAAAAATTAAAAAAGTGACATATAACATTTTGCCATCTAAGCACAGAACTTACCTATTTTGTATTCTCGAAATAAGTGATTATTGATATTAACATACAAAATTTTCTGATAGCCAATCAACATACTAATAAAAAGGAAATATTTTTAAAGATTTCATTATAAGGAATTATAATTTTGGGCTTTTAGGGATTGCTTTGAATCAAACTCTTGTTTTTGATTTCTGAATCCAAATCAATTTGTAACAAATGCAGACTTATAACCTGAGGTTGTTTAAATGCTTCCTATACTCCTAAAAAGGGCTAGTACAGATTGCAATTTCCAAAAATGTAAACGCACTTATTTTAAAAATGAGAATGCAAAAATGTATAGTAAGAAAGTGTTCCGAAACTTTATAAAAGGTAGTTTTACAAACCTTTAAATGTTCTTAAATTTTAGTATACTTGTGACCCAAAATTATGGGTGGGTTATATTTTTAGACAAACACAATTATAAAAAAAAAGGATATACGTAAAATCAATATCTTAATTTGAAATGTAGTCAGGCTTCAAAGCTATTTACATGCAAATTATCTCAAAGAAATAAACTTGCTTATGCGTACAGGTAATACATGCTAAATTGAAGAAAAAAGTACAATTTTGGTCTTTGATGGGAAGTATGTATTTTAATAACGTCACACTGGAGCAACACAACGGGCAATTTGCGACGCTCCGGGATCAATTTCAAAGAGAATGATCCGAAGACAGCAACACGTAATTATGAACCAATGTCTGATCTTTAGTGAAGTAGAAGCAAAGTCCATAGCTTTTCAAACAGTGTCCAATGTCGAAATTCAATGTCCACCAGTTGCTGCATTAAATACACGAATGAGATCGGTTGCACATGCTCTTCATAAGATTGTCCAATAAATTTTGAGGTAGGTTTTGACATTCCTGTTCGAACGCAATCACCGGCTTTGTTTGGTACATTAGTAGGGAATTTCATTCCGCCATATGCCTCTCAAGAGCATCCTAAACATGTTTTTGGACTAAAGATCAGGGGAGTGTGTCGGCCACTCTATTCGGCCAGTTTCTTCGGTGTTCAGTTGGACACCAACACATTCCGAACGATTCCGTTTTCAATCAGAAAGTTGTAGGAATTTCCAGCAGCACCACGAAAATTGCGTGCATGAAGAAGATTGCAACATTCCATCTACATAAATAAGAATGGAGTGTTTGTTTGTTTGTACATTGAATAGTTTCGACCCATTTCAAGTTTTCTATCCGTTTTGGACCTTTCTGACGTCAAACCAGCCTCTTGAGTGTTTGGTGTATGTCTGTATGTGTATGCCGTATACACGTCCACACGGTTTAATATATTTTCATGAAACTTTGCATACTGTGAGTACTTATGCTCATTTGGTGACTGAACGTGACTGTGTTAGTATGTCTGTCCGCCTTTCTGATTTATGTTCGATTTTGTGTCTGTGTGTTTGTACAGGCATCACAGGAATTCTGTTCCAGATATTTGATTACAATGTGCTTAATTTTATACATCATATATTTGTTTAGTGAATTAAATATTAAATCTTTCTTTGCGTTTATATTTAGATCAGTTTCATGCTATAACTATACTTAAATCAACCCTAAAATTTGGTAGTTTTGGAAAAACTGGAATGTATGTTGAGTATTACGATTACTTGGATTAATTTACCGGTACTGCTAAAAAAGCAATTATTTTTTCAAAAATTATATTTTTTATGGAATTTCAGCTCTGATACTTCATTTATTTCGAGTCTTATTTTTGTTTTCTGCGCAATGTAAACGATTTTCGAATATTTGGGACTGACGATATTTTTCAGCGAACGGGAATGGGGAAACGGAAACTTGTGTTGATTGATCGTGTGCAGTGATATTTTCTGTTTCTTTAGCTCTGAATTAATTTTGTATTTCTAAATTTTGTGCACTTTGACAAAAAAAGAATCAGGAATTAATTTCATTAAAACAACTTTCTTCTCGACAGCTTTTGATTTTATTTTATTTCGTTGTTTCCTGATTTCAATATTTATTATTTTAATAAATGGTATTCCCTTTTCATCACATGCAACATCTCCACAAAGTATTCGACTTAAAGTGGTAGGTAAGTCAGAATAAAGCAAATTTTAAGTGCAATTATGCCATTATTAAAAGAATAATAATGTTTAAAAAAATACAAATTTGAACTTTTTCAAACATTAAAAAATTCTTTGTCATTATGACACGAGAGAAGATGGCGAAATTCGACAATGTCCCATGCCTGATGCTATAGTGTCCCAAGTAAAAACCATAGTTTTGTTGACTAACAGGACAGTGGCCATTGCTTGTCAATCCTGTTTGCGTGTTTTCCATGCCATTGAAACCCATGAGCTTTGTGTGATGAAGAAAAAAAAACCGCAGTGTACTGGTTTGCGGTCATACAAACCAACACCATTCAATTGACATGACATGGTGTGGAGCGATATTATAGTCCCCGTGCTTTTGCCTAAAGCTCTCGTGCTTACCTTCCAGCAGTTTTGAGGAGACATCTTTTCGCCATTATACTGTCACACACTATCTTCAAATGCGTTTTTTTTTTGTGTTGTTGACTACTGTTGTACCGTCTGGCAGCAGTTTCACTTTCGAAAAATTGTATCCACTGTCATGCGACTCGCACTGGCTCACTTCGGCAATGCCTCGCGTTGAAAGCCGTTGTTTCAATTTCCATTTGATTCTTCTGCGGATAAAATCATAGAGACGTGTTCTAAGTGATACTGTATCACTTGCAGTAACAACGTATAACTGCCATGGATAATTAAACACATAACAAAAACCAGTGTGACCAGACTTCAGCTTCTATCACATTTTAGCAATCTTGTGCTGTCACGTGGTTCCAAATATGTTGATTTGGTGTCAACCTATTGGTCGTTTCTATTTTTTGCGTCTGTTGCTGTCAGCGATTTTTCGTGTCAACAGATTTGCGTATAATCTGGCCCTTAATTTATGGACATCGGTAAACTTTAATCCCTTTACATTAAAATTGTGTTTTTATGTAACAATTTACTCAAATAATACGAAATAAAAATGAAATAATTTTGTACCGTTAACATACAGATTTTTATTTACAAAGAACGCCCACTGTACGAAACCTTTGTGTTCAATACATAATTGGGGAAAGTGGAAAAAATAACTCACAAAACAAATGTTACTAATCTTTGCCATTGTAAAGAAACAAGAATATAATTAAATAAATAAAGATTAAACCATTTAATAATTTCTCTTACATGGTTAACTTTTTACACCTAGATTTTGTTTACATTTTGCTGGTTGTTCCTGAAGACACGAGTAAAAAAGGGCTGAATAATTAAATAAACTAGTAGAGGATTACAACAGAATCTTTTTTCTGAGGCAATATATGCATTAAATATATTAAATATATTAAAAAATATATATAATAAGATCGTAAAACTAAAAACCCTTGTACTCTCAATAATGTATATTTTTTTGCATTACGTGCCCTTTATTTTTAAGGTTTATTATCACTCATTTTAACACTTCTTAATTAGAATCCTTTCGTCCCAGCCAATTTAGGTCACTACCAATTAGTGAGTGAAGGGCCCAATTCAACATAAGGGAGCAGACAAGTGGGTGACGAGATCTATATCACGGCAATTAAAGCACCGCGTGGCGTGATTAAGTGGCAAACATACGGAGAACTCGTACAGAAGCTGTTTCCCATCTCATTTACCTTTATTTATCGCTGTCTGAAGTCTAATTTTGTGTAATAATCTTTGCGACTCGACCTGGAGTAACTTTTATGAACCAGGTGAAACTTTCCTCAGGACAGGGACTGAACTTACGTTTGCGGGCAACGCTTTGCACTTATAGGCGTAAAATATAACCAGATTGATCACAAATTGAGAAGAGTTTTAAAATCACCAGCGCGTCGACTAGTAGTCACGTGACTGCGCTGTAAAAAGTTGACTTCGTTGGCATATTTTCGCTTCGTTTGGCGATATAACATCTTTTGAGAGGATAGGAATATACATTTATGTATGAAAAAAAGTGGAGAAATCGTGAGGTTACAGCTAGATAACGCAGACCAATCCGATGAATAAACGGATGGGCGTCTTCTCCTCTCCCATGGACTGATCAGGAAAGAAATATTCGGTTCCACCCGGTAGACGAAAGTAGTCTGTCATGCTACTACTAGTTTTGGTCTCATGATCTTGGACTCAAAGAAAGATTACCACGCTCACTCAATTTTATATTTCCTCTATCTTCGCATTACGAAAATTTAGCTCGGTAGACCCACCATGGGCGCTACAATTCACTTAGTGCAGCGTAGTTGGTAGATTCAAAGGGTGAGCAACCAGGATAAAAGCCCTTTTCTCGGATCGTAGAATAGTAGATTAGGTGCCTCCAAACCGAAAAGAAATGGTGCAGGGATCACTCAAACCTTTTACGGGAGTGAGGAGAAAGGATATCAGGCCCATCCAATGCTCTTTCGTATTGAAGTTTCATATTTACACTGGTTTCCTAATGGTTTTAATCTACATTGTAATGTCGGTATGGTTAATTATCTGATATCTGATAGTCTTTGTTCATTGGGACTTTTGTTTAGTGCTACGTTTAGCATAGCACGTCCACAGTTGGACCTTATGTCATACAACTTGAACCCTTCAAATAGCTCTTTCGGATGTTATAAGCTTATACATTATGTTGCATAGTACTAGAATGATTTAGAGTGTTATTTCATTGATGCTCATTTTTGTTACGTTCAGTGTCTTTTGAAATGTAACTTTTTCACTATGCTAAAATATCGATTATATAAATATAATTAAATATTTATTTTTCATCTTTGACTTTCCAACCGTATAAAAACAAAATCAGCTATCTCCGCGTTTCCATTTTCAAATAACGTCTCATTAAGGACTCCTGTTCACACAAGATATATTTTAGTCGCGATTTATAGCCGTTTGTATGTGGCTGTTGCTCCGCATCTAAAATCCCAAACGCCCAGAGGCGAAGATCGACAGTGATTTCGGTACCATAAGTCACAAAGTACACAGCAATCTTAAACGTGGTTGGGTATGGAAGCGATCACTATTGTGACAAGGAGTATGATTTTGAGCCAGTATATTAAAATAGGAATCGATTCTAAATGAACTACAGAAATAGCACTTATATTCATTTCTTTTTGAACATCATTGCTTGTAATTGTATATATATATATATATATATATATATATATATATATATATATATATATATATATATATATATATATTATTCCTTGTTTTTAGTTATTATGAGTGAGGTTTTAAGTGCTAAACAAACCAGACAGTTGTCTGGTTTGTTTTTTAGCACTGAAGAGTTCCAGTTGACCAAATGCTTTCGCATGATATATACAGGAATTACTTAAAACTAGTCGGGCTGCGCCAGCTAGCGCTCGGCAGTGTGTAACAGTGCTTTTTAAACTTTTTTACACACCGTAATTAAACATGTTTAGATTTGTATATTTTATTCATTTTTGTGAAACAATTCTTTAAATCATTGCATATTCAATCAAATATTTAAGCAAAGTTGGCCGAAATGTACATATACTGCTACAAAATTACCCGCGTCTAGAGATATTTTGCAGGAAATAGACATATCATTAAAATCTAACTCCTAAATAATATTTCTGCAACATGTAATATACCGGAACACATAATGCAAACAAAAATAAAATTCCAATCCTTGAAAAAATGCTAAAATCTGAAAAAAAAAAAAAACCACTTACGTATCTTTTTAAACGTGTTGAATTTCGACTTCCTGATTATATTTACTGTGAAATAGAATAATGCTACAAAAGACTTTTCAACGATATTGACAAAGACAATAATGATTTATTAACAAAAATAACACATTTATAATACTTGGGAATCCTCAAATATGTCGGCAACATCTCGCAGTCAACTCAAATACCCAAACACGGAATTCTAAATCAAATTAAAAAAGTAAACATTAATTCTGACGCGTGACCCGATACCGGGTAGCAAAATTACGTTTACATCAAAGGAAGAAATAAAAAGTAAGTTCAAACATAAATATTACAATTTAATTCCTTATTTTTAATAGAAATTGACCTCGGCTATTTGAAAACAGCAATAATTCAAAATATCTGGGTTATTTTATATATGTTGATTGTTGCCATTCGACGATACACAAATAACGTCGATTTCGGGTCCACGTACGTTAGTGTTTTATATATATAGATGTAGTGTACCGCCATTTTGAGTCACCATTTGCTATTTAATCTAATTGTTGAGCAATCAACCGTCACACATCGATTTTAAATTAATTTTTATAGCCTTTATTGGCGAAGTGCAGAAGAACAAGACATCTGACGTCACGTTCAAAATACGCACAGGGAACGCGTTTCGTCACAGAGGTAGACACGGAGTCAATTAACGTCTCACTGGAGCAACACAACGGGCTATTTAATGACGGTCTGGGATCAATATCCCGAAGGAAAAGATCCAAGGACAATGCCTCGTAATTTTGATGCACGGTCAGATGACGAAAACAACACCTGAGGTCGCACCCGCTCTACAAACTTCCACACCCCACCAACGTGTGGACATTTGAGGCCACGACAGATTTAATGTGCCCCAGCCCCCGTGTATAGGACGGTCTTTTCATTGACTAATTTTTATTCACTTTATAAATTATTGATTGAAAAGGTAATTGTACAGTCGTGGAAAACAATATGAACCACCCTTCTTCATTCGCCCAATTTTAACAGTAGAGAAAATTCAACGATAGGGTTTTGACAGGAACCCTAGCTTCTTCAAAAATTCAAATTCCTAAAATTTACATAACGATTGGACCGTGTTTCGAACTCGCAATCCTCCGATTGTTAATCGGTTGCTCTTCCAAATGGACTACCGCATCCCCTTTTAGCCTCAGGTAATTGGTAATTTTTTAGTTAACGTCGTACTAGAGCAAAACAACGGGCTATTGACGACGGTCCGGGATCAATCCCTTAAGGGAAATATTCGAGGACAACACCTCGTAATTTTGAACCACGGTCAGATGACGAAGCAACACCTGAGCTGGCACCCCACTCTCCAAACTTCCACACCAACCCAACGTGAGGGCTTTCGGCCACGACAGATTTAAGGTGCACCAGCCGCCTCTACACCATACGCTTACAAACATCCATGCCAGAACCCGGATTCGAACCAGGTACCTTCCGATTCAGAGGCTAACATCTTAACCACTATACCGGTTGGTCGGCCCTTTTAGCCTCAGAAGCTCTATCGTTACCTGCAGTTAGTTTGAAAGACAAATGTCTCTCAGTACAAATTAAAAATAAAATGTTTGAATTGGTTTATTCGCAATATGAACCCAATACGTTCTATCAATTGCACCAATCAGAGCTTGCTTTTGGTTACCGTTGATCACTTCTTGAATGATCATTTTCTTCATTTAGAAAATAGCCTACCTATTGTAATGTCATGAGCAAATAACACTAAAGAGCTAAGATGAGTAATCTCTCTCCACACACACTTAAACGATTTCTTAAACCAATATATTGTCGGTTAAAGTTATACGTTAAAATCGAGAAAGCACTCTTTTTAGTCCACAGAGTTTTATTTTATCAGGTGAATTCAATATTATCCGTCAACAGTGAAACCAATTGGGTAATTGGTAATTTTTTAGTTAACGTCGTATTAGAGCAACACAATGGGCTATTGACGACGGTCCGGGATCAGTCTCTTAAGAGAAAGATCCGAGGACAACACCTCGTAATTTTGAACCACGGTCAGATGACGAAGCAACACCTGAGCTGGCACCCCACTCTCCAAACTTCCACGCCAACCCAACGTGAGGACTTTCGACCACGACAGATTTAAGGTGCACCAGCCGCCTCTACACCATACGCTTACAAACATCCATGCCCGGACCCGGATTCGAACCAGGAACCTTCCGATCTAGAGGCTAACACCTTAACCACTATACCAGTTGGTCGGCGAAACCAATTGGGAGAAATAGTTGAAACCAAGTACGACAGTTCCTGCATACGTCATTTCATTTTTACTTTAAGCATTAAGAAGTTATCTATGAGGAGGCGAGAGCCAATCTCTAGGGGTGGCATTTAGAAATATTAGAGCAAGAACAGAGAATGAAGATTTGCAAGAGGAAATATCCGCAGGGACAACACTCCATTTGTTTCGCTTGTCTAATTTACCAAGGGGCTCCTTTTTTGGGTTCAGAAGGAATCAGAATGGATGTCCCAAGTGCGATAAGAACTCAATTACTTCAAATCTCAAATGAGATGTCGGGACATTTTATGAACCTTTTGACTGCGGCTATAGATAGAACAACCGCGATTCATTCTTGGCGCGATTCTTATAACTTTCAAGGTACGAATACTGAACTGGCCATACTCCAAATTATTTCTTGGCGCGATTCAACGTTCAAGGTACAACTACTGTAACGGCCCTAGTCTAAATTCTTTCTTGGCTCGATTCTTATAACTTTCAAGGTACAACTATTGTAATGTGGTCGTAGTCTAAATTCTTTCTTATCGTGATTCTTATAACTTTCAAGGTACAACTGCTGTACTGACCGTAGTCCAAATTCTTTGTTGGCGCGATTCGTATAACTTCTGCACAAGGTACAACTGCTGCACTCGCCGCTGTCTAAATTCTTTCTTAGGACGATCATGGTACAACTGTTGTACCGGCTGTAGTCTAAAGGTTAAATAATCCTCCAAAGATTTCGAGGCCACGTTAGCCCCATTAGACGAGTAACGGATTAGCAACCGAGGGTTACGTGTTCGAATCCAACCAAAGACTATAGAGTACATGGGGGACTGATGCACGCTAAATATGTCGTGGCGTCAGATGTCCTCATAGTAGCGTGGAGTGATAGTTTGGAAAGTAGGGTGCCAGTTCAGGTGTGACCTCGTCATCTGACCATGGTTCAAAACTACGTAGTATTGTCGTCGGTATCTCCATCTGAGTTTGATCCCGGACCGACGTCAATAGCCCGCTGTGTTGCACCGGTGCGACTAGCGTTAATTAAATACCTACCTACCTCTAAAGATTTCTCCTGTTTTTAATGGGCTCTGTAATTTAAACACTCACACGCAATTACGGTACTTACTAGTAAAAAAACAATTGTGAGGAGAATTCGATCTAAAAGGTATAGTAATGATTACTACCCTGGAAACTAAATCTAAACCATTGTATTGATTTAAATTAAAGAGATTGACCTATTAATTGTGCTTTGTTTTATGAGCACAGAAAAGGTACATTAGGAATAATTGTAATGTTCATGGAAACAGCTAGGTGGCAGTTAATAGTAACGAAGTGTATCAAAAAATTCATTCTATGAATTACTTAAAAAGTCCAAAAAATAAATTGTGTTTCAGTTAGATTAAACTATATATTTTTAATTTATATGTGTGGGTTGGACCATACATTTTCCAAACATAAAATATGACTGTAGATCTTTTGAGGAACCTATAATGGTATTTTCACCGAAATAATTCGAATTGAAATGTAATTAAAATAATGGAAATAATTCTATAACACTTTATAAATTGTATAAAGATATCAAATCAATTTAGCAAGGTATGTTTTGTGTACTGTTATTTGTTATAAAGTTTTCCCACACAAAGACATTTTATCATAAATTAAAAAGATACGGGAATCATTTATAGTGAAGTTCAATTCATTAAGGGAGAGTATTTATCATCAGGATTAGATATTTAGTGTTTTTTGAAGTTTTATTTGTTCTCATTTTTTGGTAAAAGAATGTTCTATTATAATTAGTGTTTCATCATCCGATATCTTCTGAATTCCTGAGCGAGAAAACTATGTTACACATAGAGTAAATGATACAGACATAATTAAAATGAGTTATTAAATTAATTAAAAGGTCTTGTTTTGTCGCAGCGATATAGAAAAATTTATATTTTTCATTTGATTTGTTCATTGTATCCTTGAAATCGTGCCATTGCCGCTTAGATAATTAAATAATTGCATTCCATGTTTCCTATTAAGACAGGAACAACAACGATAAAATATTTTGCCACAAGGAAATTGACTTTGAGCTCACAATTTTTTACATTATAAATGCATAAATCAATTGGAATAAAAAAGGACTAACAATTGATTTGTTTTCGGAATCGTCGCCGTACTCGATGATATTCTGCATATTCTTTTATGAATCTCCATCGTGTTCAAACTATACATTATGAGGTTTTAATCAAAACTGAGCACGTAAAAATAGTTTCTACGATTTCTAATACCGAAGTTATCGACATAATTGTGTTTATTTAAAAAAATTAATTCATGCATTTTGATTAAGACATGAGTCGCATGTGTAAACGTTCAGCAGAATAAATCAGATCTGCCAATGTACATCAAATACTTACTATACTGAATTCCCCTGTGTCAATTTAAAATATAGGCAAGAATTTTAACAGTTTAGTCAAAATTATGCGTAGTGTTCAGTTATTTTAAATTCCTAACTTTCGATCTGTACTTCGTACTTTCTCGGTACACTGTCTGAGGACAGAGTGAAAAAAGCGAGCCTTTTTCCTCGTCAAACAAAAAGAAATGGCTTTTATGGCAATTGTTACTACGATAAATTTTATATGTGGCAAACCCGATAGTCAAAAATACAACCTTTGTCTGCGAGAAAAACCTGCTATGCAAACTAAAAAATACGAAATTTGTGTGACCAACTTTTGATAGCATAGAATTTATTTATGAACCAATTTTTAAAATAATTGTAACGTAAGAAAGAGTACATTCTGAGGTATACTGCGATATTTTCAAAATTAAAAACTAATATAAAAATATATAGATATGACAGTTTTAGTTTCGTATCGGAAATTATGATCTGAAAGTTCCGAAATTTGTATCAACAACTTTTGATTGCATCGACTTTATTTATAAACTAATTAAAAAAAATAATTTACTATAAGAAAGAGTATAATGTAATGTATTCAGTGATGTTCTCAAATTTAAAAAATAATAGTATTAAGCTGCAGATATGACGGTTTTAACAAAAAGTAGCAAAAATATCCAAAGATTCGGAATTTTCTAAGACCAATTTTTGACCGCATCGAATTTATTTATTAACCAATTTCAAAAATAATTCTACCGTAAGAAAGAGTACAATCTGAGGTATACTGCGATATTTTCAAAATTAAAAACTAATAGTAATAAGATATAGATATGACAGTTTAAAAAATTAACGAAAATATCCAAATATTTCCTGAATTTCAAAAAAATATTATCAAGAACCAAATAGAAATTTCAAAAAAATGTTATCAAGAACCAAATAGAAATTTCAAAAAAATTTTATCAAGAACCAAATAGAAATTTCAAAGAAATATTATCAAGAACCAAATAGAAATTTCAAAAAACTCGACGAAATGCAAAAATTTACGTTGTGAGGAACTCTTTAAAAAAAACTCACGGCGTCTGAAAATTTGTATGTGTTTTGCTCACTCGCGGAAGAAATTTCGCTTTTTGAACTTTGACACTTAATAAACACTAAACTAATAATCGCATCGGAAAAAGATCTTTACAATTGTCCAAGGAACACGATGAAGAACAAATCATGTTAATTTCATATTTTTCTGATCTGAACTTTCTAGGGAAACCGTCTAAGAATCGAGCTAAACAACACAGTTTTCAATCCTGCGACGGCAACGATTGTTAACCTTTTTTTTAATATAGAGAGATTAATGAAAGATTCTTTAGATAATTATTATTTATACATTTTAAATTTAGATCATCCAATATATATAAGTTAAGTAGATTCCATGTCTGTACAGGCTCAGCTTTCGGACCTAATTTTGCAGGACGTTTCAACTCTAGAAACTGTAAAAATATGTTGTGTTTTGGTGTTTTAACTAACGATGTAGATTCGAAATTGTGTGATGTAATAGGGGGTTCTCATATGAATACGACCCGTTATGTAAATTTTATGAATTTGAATTTATAGATGACGTTAGGTTCCTATCAAACAACATCTTTGAATTTTTCTTCTGTTAAAATTGCGCAAATGAAGAGGGGTGGTTCATATTTTTTCGCGACTGAACAATTACTTGTTTAATCCATAATTTATAACGTGAATACGGATTCGTTAATGAAAATTAATACACAAATACAAATACAAATATTGACGACCAGCAAGAGGCTCAAGCCCAACAAGGCTGGTCCTTTGTTTATGAATTCCCCAATTCCCACTGGCTATCCAATTGTATCTTAAATTCGAACACTCCCTTTGAATTAACTTTATTTTCTGGTACTAATAAGAATAATTTATCATGATAATTGTACAAACATAAAACAGACACACTGATGTTCAGTCACTAAATTAGTGTGTATACTAGGGATGCGACATCGATGTCGATGTTTCCAAAATATTGATGTTTTATAAAAAACATCGATGCATTGGAACCGATGTCGCATCACTAGTTGCTAAACCAGTGTTAAGAAATGGGGAAAAAAGTTTAAGTACACTGAATTTTATAAACATCGATGGTTTGGGGGCGATGGATTATCAACATCGATGTTTATTTTTGAACATCGATGTTTTGCTCTCGATGTCCCATCACTAGTTGTTAAACCAATTTTAAGAAATGGGGGAAAAAGTTTAAACACACTGAATTTTAAAAACATCGATGTTTTTGGAGCGATGTATTATCAACATCGATGTTTTAATTTTGAACATCGATGTTTTGCTGTCGATGTCGCATCACTAGTGTATACTCAAGATACAAAATGTTACGAAAATGTACTAAGCCGTTTGGACGTAGTGCGTTCACATACATCTAGACAGACACGAAACACGGAAAGCAGATTTTGTAATACAATGGCCCCAAAACGGATAATAAGTTGAAATGTTCAATGAGCAAAACAAGCAGATTAGACTTGTATGTCGATCAAATAAACGCGTTGAAATGATAATCGACTAACTCATTTCAGCTCTGCAATTTGTAAGTCGCAGTACTAAGCTCCAAACTCCATTTGTTGTAATGGCAAGTTTTATTTTTGTAACTTGTGAGAGAACTTCCCCTGTTAGCTCAAACCCTGTATCTTTTCAAGTTGGGTTCTCGATAGCTTATCTGCCTCGGTTTATACCGAAAATGTTCTCATCCAATGTTAAGTTCATAACTAAACGTTGTTTTCAGTGAAAAATACTTTAAACTTTAAAAGGATTTGTGGTTAAAAAAAAATTAATTGTGTCGGTTGAAGAGTTCATGTTTTTTTTTTACGCAACGAATTTGTCTGTTTTTAAAACAAACGGGGACGGAGGATGAAAAGTGAATGTAATATTGTGGTGTGTAACAACGACCGTGGAATAAAAACATACACCACTATTAATCACCCCCAAACTTTGTTCAATGGCGGTGACGTTGTGTATAGGCTGAGATTGGAAGGGAATAATCACCAGTTCGTTCGTTCGTTTCGCAAAACCAAACAATTTGTTCCAACAAGTACTTCTTACAAATTGGCCTTCTAAATCCTTCCTTCTCTCTATGCACAAAGAGTTTTCAAATACATCATTAAAAACAGTCACAAATTGCTATAAATTAAAAAAAAAAAAATCTTAGAAACCTTACATACATTGCAATCCTGAAACTTAAGGTTGAAAAGGGACTTAGTATTTAAAAGTTAGTCGGTTTAATTCCAGATAAAATGGATGGTGAAACTTCAAGAAGTCGCTGAATAGGGTCAATAAAACTACCAAAAGTTTCACCGTACATTTGATGTAAGACGATAGAAAAATCGATATTATTATTCGTATTAAGTGTGTTTAAAATTTGATTTGATGATGGTAATTTTTAATTAACATCGTACTTGAGCAACACAACGGGCTATTGACGACGGTACGGGATCAACCACCTAAGTGAAAAATCCGAGGACAACACATCGTAATTTTGAACCACGGTCAGATGAGGCAACACCTGAGATGGCACCCCACTCTCCAAACTTCCACACCAACCCAACGTGAGGATTTTCGGCCACGACAATTTTAAGGTGCACCAGCCGCCTCTAGACCATACGATTTCCATGCACTTACCCGTATTCGAACCAGGAATCTTCCGATCTAGAGGCTAACACCTTACCGCCAGGCCAGTTGGTCAGCTTAAACTTTGTTTTGAAAATTTTAGAAACCCAAACAGGGCTAGTTTCAATGTTTTAAAATTCGATTTATATGTTCAACACAAATGCATTGGAAAACATTTAAACAATACTACCTATGCTATTTTAAAGTTATATTTATGTAACAGAAGCGGTCTAAGGTTTTTCAAAATATAGTTATTTCTGATCTGAACTTTCAGCCGGTTCAATGAATAGTTTGTCCGTATGAAGTATCCTTGTAAACATCGTTAAAAAATTCATTTTTTATTTAGTGCATACTAGATATATATACCCCTTCTTTTATAAAATATATACAACTAATTAAATTACTTCTGAAAAGCATTTTATTCACAGTGAAGAATCCTCTTTAAGACGCGTAAGTTGATCGATAAAAGTTGAATATGACTTGAATCAGTTTTTGTTCATACTTTTCAATAAAAACTGATCAACAGCTTCATAAGCGAAAATATAAAAGTTACAATTGAAAAATTATTTATTTATAGAAAATCACATTTAAGGTACCGAACTGGTGTAAAATTATCCGCAGATTTCAAATCCGTTGAAATTTTCACTCTTTAACAATCGCGAAGATACAAACTTGGCCTAGAGAATAAAAAAGCACTTTTGTTTTGTTTCTCGAATAAAATAAACCAAGACAGATCGTTTGAGTGAAAATAAACTCGAAAGCAGATGGCGGATGACTATTCATCACTTGAACGATAAAGTTTGAATGTGTCGAACTTTTCTTGATCCACCAAAAAGTTGATCAACTGTATTGAAACAAATATTCTCACTATAGTTTTCATTCAACTTTTTGATCAACTATAATTGGTCACTTAAAATAGATTCCTGAGAACGCACATTTAGTCTGACGCCTATCAGCCTATTTTGAAATTTTTGGGCTTGTATCCAGGCCTACTACTACTATCTACTGATTTCTGTTTCTCTAGCTGAATAAAGGAACAAAATAAGTTTAATTTTTGAACTGTGAAACATTTTTCTATTGTTTTTTCTTTCCTTTCACTGTTTTGTTTAGTTTCAAATTGTTCTTTTGCTTTTTCAATGATATTCCAAGAAATAGGAAAACATAACGCCCACTGCTGTAAAGGAAAACACTGTAAACTGTCGCTGCTTGTGATGCTATCTGTGCTCAGATATATCTTTTTTTAAAAGACAGATCGGTGTTAGTTTTGTTATTTCAAGGCTTGTTTTTCTAGAGCATTTTGAGATTTCGTGTTTTTTTTATTGAATACACATGAATGTCGTGAGTAGTTTTCCCAATGTGTAAACGCGTGGGTTTTGGTGTGTTCGAGATGGACTTATGGTAGGTAGGTGGATGAATTAGCGTCGCTCTGGAGCAACACAACGAGCTATTGGCGACGCTCCGGGATCAATACCGTAGTGAAAGATCTGAGACACCTAGTAATTTTGAACCGTGGTCAGATGACGAGGTTAACACTTGAGATAGCAACCCACTTTCCACACCACATCAATAATGAGGACATTTGAGGCCACGGCAGATTTGACGTGCACCAGCCCTGACGTTGACGACGATCATTGGCAGGTTCGAGATTCGAGCTTTTAATATTCCGGTTACTTATTTGCTACTCTTCCAACCAGGCTACCGCAGCTCGTAGGATTTATGGAATAGCCCAGAAATATAGAATACCACGAAATTTGAGGCATACCAACACTTTCTGACAGTCCCAAGATCACTTTATCTCAGATAATAACGTGAAAAACAGCTAAAATTATAAGTTAAACTTTGCTTAGAGTTCAAATTTATTCGGTCTCATCATTTCGTGCAAATGTAGTATTTCTTTGCCAAAAACAGGTAAGTTACGGTAATTTTAATTAATGTAGTACTAGAGCAACACAATGGGTTAGACAGTCCGGGATTAATCCTCTAAGGGGAAGATCCGAGGACGACATCACGTCATTTTGAACCACAATCAGATGACGAGGTAACACCTGAGCTGGAACCCCCACTCCACAAACCTCCACACCAACCCAACGTGAGAACTTTCGGTCACGACATATTTAAGGTGCACCAGCCACCTCTACACCATACGCTTATAAATATCCATGCATTTACCTGGATTGGAACCATGAAGCTTCCTATCTTAAGGCTAACACCTTAACCACCAGACCGGTTGATCGGGTAGGTGCAGTTGGATTTAGAGCTAGTACTAAGGTCTTGGTACCAGTAAAAAGGATCCAAAATTGTTATCAGCCGTTTGTTAACTTTTAAATGAATCCATTCAGAGTTCTATGCATGATACATTTACAAAAAGGTGGAATACAAACATTGCTTGGAAGGCGCTGACAAAACACATATATGAGACTTTTTCTGTCAAGCTGTATTCAATAGCCCGCTGTGTTGCTCTAGTACGACGTTAATTAAAATTACCTTACCTATCAAGTGGCGGTAGTGGTTTGGGGGCAAAACGTGTTTTCTGTACGTATTGTGGACATGGCGTGTTTTTCGAACACTACTTCAGCACGCCAAAAAAAATTCCAAAGAACCAATTGTGAATTGATATATGAAGGGCCAGCCCCAAGTAAATCGAACACCAAACGTGATAAAGGCGGCGATAAACTGCGTTTAAAGATATCTTCAATATGTATCATATGCATATTGAAGATATCTTAAAAAACGCAGTTTATCGCCGCCTTTACCATGTTTGGTTCAAGCGCGAATGAACCAGCGTAACTTAGTGTCTACTAAAAAGTACTTCATGGTAGAGTTGGGTTACACTGGTATATATACTACCCATTTGTAAGTTAAGTTGTGGAGTGGTAGCTAAGCTCGCTACAGTACTCCCACTCCAGAATTTTAGCAGAAGCCGAAATTCGATAGATCATGTCGCTAATTGAAATGATTGCCATTTTGCGTTAGACTGTGACAGCTGTATTAAGATCACAGTTGCCGTGTTGCCTTTATCAGCCACAGCGCCCCCTAATGGTTGAAAGTTTTTGCGTTAGACTGTGAGAGTTGTATTAAGATCACAAGTCAAGTCAAGTAGTTGAATATCTCGGAGCCCATGTATATCTATGGAATATCTCGGAGTAGGGGCCTTCATCTCCAGTATTGATGGATAAGTGACATGACAGTTGGTGTTTTCAGGTTAGGGGAAGAATGGGGTGGGTGTTAGGAAGATGTCAGGAGCTCGTTCAAAGTGGTGCAGCCTTGTTTGAAACAACAAAAACGGAACGGACGGAACGGACGTATCAATTACGGAGTGCCTAGCAGAGAACTGCGAACCTCCACATCAGAATTAATGGTGAATTTTTTTATTGTAAACTTAAAAATAGGGGAAGAAAGTTAAAGGTAGTGACAATGCACTATGATAAAGGTAGATAATTTAGATAGTCGTTAAAGTTAATAATTGATACAATTAGTCCAATTCACTTTCCAAAGGGGCGAGAAGACCAAAGGTGGGGCGAGCAATCAGTACCGAAAAGAGTGGCAAAATGAACGAGCTGAGGTGGTGATGATTAAGGAGTTTGGTGGTGATTAAGAGTTTGGTGTAAGGATGGATGGTGGGAGAAAAAAAGTGTCGCCTACATCGAGGAGCGTGGTTTAAATAGCTCTTGGCTTGCCGAAATCGTACGGCCAATGGGAAACAGTGGTCGGCTAAGCCGATCTCTGTAGGAATGAGTGCGAAGGAATGAGTAAGAAACGGGAATTAATCAGTTAGGGATTAATTGCGAATGTTGATGCTTTGGGGTGACAATCTAGTATTAAGATCACAGTTGCCGTGTTGCCTTTATCAGCCACAGTGCCCCCCAGTGGTTGAAAGTTTTTGCGTTGTGTGAGAGCTGTATTAAGTTCACAGTCGCAGTGTTGACTTTTATCAGCCGAAGTCTGAGCGCTAATGTACGGATGGAGACTGTAATAAAACACTAGAAGTGTCTGTTATCACAGCGCCCCCTAGTGGTTGAAAGTAATTTACATCAACCATGGCGATTTCTACTGTACAGTGTACATCGTGGGTCATCCATCGAATTCGCAAATTATTACATGTTCAAATCACGTCCGTAGTCATCACTTATTGCAAGCGTGAATGAACCAGCGTAACTTAGTGTCTACCAAGAAGTATTTTTTGGTAGACACTAAGTTACGCTGGTTCATTAGCGCTTGCTATAACGTAAAGAAAAACCCTTTAAAACGACTTGATCTCTTTTCTGTAAAATTTTTCCAAACGTCAGTTACGATAGCTTACCCCTGAATTACAGAATTATAATTACTTTTCGCAGTTCATAGGCATTTAAATATTTTGGTTTACGACAAATGCATCCATTTCTCTCGTGACAATTACATTATAATTATTTTAATAGACATTGTTTTGTTGGTATATCATCACTTTATCAGGCCTTTGTTCCAAATCACTAAAATCATTATATTCAATAAAATTGCCAAGATTTGGTAATGTGTTTTCTCTTTCCTTTGAATATTTTTCCATGTTGATTTTTAGCTATGCTTGAGCGAGAGTTTCAATTTTGTGATATTATTTGGGCAAGTTTGTATTTACACTGCATCACAAGGGCTCAATTTATCGGATGTTGGAGCGTGCTGTCATTGAAGATGGTTCTGAGGGTGGTAGATTGGAGTATTTCAAGGGTGTTGATGTTATTACTATTTGCAGATCCCAGATTTGGCTTTCGTAAGCGATGAATTTCTTTACATGGAGTTGTATGGGATGTATGAACTTTAGGAATTTGAAAACCTTTTCATTGTTAATCGGATATTTACTAAATAGCACGGAATATTCTTGTATTACGGATTAAATCGGATAATTAAGGTTCCCATATTGTATAAAAACATGAACGTACAAAAAATTTGTTAAAAACGATGTTTTCGAAAATAGTACTTACAATTGAAAGGGAGCAGTATGGAATTTTCTTTTTTTATTTCGACAACATTTCAAAAAAATACCATGCCAAGTGTTTGTTAAGTTGTTATTAAATCGCATCCATCATAAAAACATATAAGTAATTTAAAATGTGATCAGTAGGAGCTAAAAATTCACACATGCGCATCAATACAAATTTTTTTACAAAAAAATTACTTAGTCATACTAAAAGCCCTATTGTAACCCAAAAATAGTACTTATTAATGTAATACCAATTATTAAATAAGAGATGGCTGATATCACAGAGAAGTAGTATACAGAGGGTTCACTGCCATAGGAAGCAATGGACTTATAAATAACATGGGAAATCGCATAGACGCTGGCACCCCCAGCGGGGGAGCCAGACCCTACTATAGCGTCGGATCTAGACCTCGTTTCCACATAACAACCAAACTAGGTTTCCATAACAACCGTACTATGTTTCCACAACAGCTATCTCAGGCTATTTTTTTTCGAAAACCAACTAGCATTTTTGATTAAAAGCTAAATATTCTTTAAATATTTTTTAGCATATATGCTTCAAAATAGCACTTTTTTAATGTCTTATGAACTTAAAAAAACCCTCTTTATTTATGAAATCTTACCAATCAATGAACTTTTTTCTTTCATTTTAGTTTATTCTTTTATGTGAATGCTTCTTTAAAAAAATATTCCAAAACATGTTTGATTTGGAAAATTGTTTATCTCTGTTGATAGTCTGAAATATTATTTGAACGAAAAAGTACATAATAGATTTTTTTTATTAACTTAATCAGGTACATTATTCATTTTTTAAAAAATTATACAATTTCAAAAAGGAATAGAATAGAAGTACTGTTTATGTAGAAGTCTCGTGCAAGCTTATTTAGTAGTAAGTCAATCACACACACGATTAAGTGATAATGGACTGTACGAATTTTATTGTTGAACTCAGAATACGAATATAAAAAGAAAGAAGCTGGCGCCTAAAAAACTAAGATATTACCTGACCTTGTTTTGAATGTCAAAAAAGAACATTGTTCAGCTACTGTTACTCGCCTATATATATTTCTATGTGATCCATCTAGAACAATTTTAGCATAGCAAACGAACAATAAAATACACAACAGGATATAAAGGAATGAAATACTTTGGTAAAATAAGCAACTTCACAAGAATCTTCATTTGCCTTCCAAAGAGTAAAATTCATTGTTTAGCATTCATAAACAAGCTAACTCAACGTAATTCACCATCTAGAGTAGCAAATGAATGGATAATATTACTAATTTTATTCATTATTGGAGCTAAATCATACAATTTTTCACCATTTAGTATAAGCAAATAAACAATAAAATACACAACAGGATACAACAATTTTTGTTATTAAAATTTTGTTATTATTTTTGTTATTAATTATTATTGACATTATTAAAATCAACCTTTTAAATTTAATTTTCTTTTCTGTATTAAGTTCACAGTGAGTATCACACAAGAGCATTTCAATTTTGCAAAAATATCTTTATAAATGTTGACATAAAACCGGTTATAATTCAGAAAAAGGTCAATTTTAATTACTCAGAAACAGAATGTAAAAAAATCAACAAATACACAAAATGCATAATGAATAGAGCAGAATTGTACATAATTCTGAATACCAAATGTTTCTTAGATTTAAGAACGATTGATTTTGATTAAATAAAAAATGCACAAACTAACACTGAAAGATTTTTAAAAATTAGTTATCTTGAGGCGAATAGTCTTAAAATAAAATAGAATGATTTCATTTTTTCTTCCTTCAATTGGATTTTAAAATAAGTGTTATTAATTTTACTTGATTGTAAAACGATTTTAAAAATTGCACATAATTCACATTAGTAGTTTCTAAGTTATGATTATATTTTATGAAAAACAAAAGCAATTTACCTTTCAACGGTTTTTATAGGCAGTAAACTTGAACAACGGCTTTTCTATTGATGATGGTATAGTATTTTTAATTAACATCGAACTCACTCTGTGCATTGGAGCAACACAACTAGATATATGTGATGGTTGGGGATCAACCTTTTCTTTTGATGGATAGTACAGTTTTTAAATAATTATTAAAATGCTGCAAAGAATATTCAACTGTACTAGGGGGCCCGCCCCCTGCTCGCTGACGCTCGCCAACCCCCGGAGGATTGCTTCGCAATTCTCATTGGTTCGCTGCGCGAACCTATGCTCGCTTCGCTCGCATCAAGGAAGACACGTGTCCTAGCAGAGGGGATTGATTACAAAATATATTCCAAAAAAATATTTTTCAAATCTAAATTTGTTGTATTACATAAAAGATATATACAGTACCTCTGGAATCAGAATTTAGATGAAAACTTTGAGCAAATTTTTACTCGCAATGTGAGCGCTGCTTTGGAAATTGAATACCCAGCATGTTGTTTGTGTGTACATTTCCCCAGTACTCGAGCCACCCATACACTTTTTGACTGAGTTTGTTGTCGAAAGTTGTAGTGCACGCGTCTTGTTGTACTATAATTGTTAGCCTTAAAAAGGACCGTTTTTTAAATAGCCCTGAAAAGATCCTCCGCTTTCTTAGATTTCTATTACAAACCGCAACAGCTTGTCTAAAATTAATTTTTTTTCAATAAAATTTCATCCGATAAAGCTATAGATTCAAATGACTCGCGAGGCTCCTAGTAAACAAATAATCGCACAATGTTGCCAAAACGCGGTAACAAATAACGTCTTTTTTGCGTGCCACGTAAGAGAAATATATATATAGATGACGCTTCAAGAAGTCTGCCGATTAGAAAAAAGAAAATGGCTTCCGCTCTGGCTCTGATTGAACATTTCAAACTCCGCCCACAATTAGGGACAGGCTTCCCCACTGGAGCGCTACACGTTATGGCTTCAGTGAACCCTCTGTATACTACTTCTCCGTGGCTAATATTTCAGCTGCTTTCGTTTGCTGCCGGCCTTCGCTAGAAACTTCGTACCGAGTCCACGTAAAGGCATAGCGTACTGTTGATGACGTCACGCAGTGACGTCTTAGACGACAGTTTGAAACCAACGAATCAGCCGGCTTAAACTTTCCCCATGTCTTATAACTCCAGTAAATGTTGGTAATATACATCCCGGACCGTCACCAGTAGCCCGTTGTGTCGCTCAAGTGCGAAGCTTTTTAAACTACCAACTTGTCCACCTAAATATAGGTGGCAGTAGTGTTTTTGAGGTGAAACGTATATCCCATTCGCAATCCAAACACAGCGTTCCTTGACTTGTTTAATTAATACGATTTTGGTACATCTACAAGAATATCAAAGAATGGATCATAAATTGATACCTATATTTCATTACATATATTATTACATATATATTATTTATTACATTTGGGGGTTCCGCACACTGCTCGCTATTGCTCCCCAACCCCCAATGATTGCTGCACAATCATGTTTAGTTCGCTTCGCGAAGTATACTTTTCAACAATGAAGGGGAGGGGATTGCTTCACAATCCATGCTCAACCTCAAGAACGACGTTAATTGAAGGTTCCCTTCCTGTCCCAATGCGATATTTATCACATGAGCCCGAGTAAAGGAAAATTGCCTTTTTTTTTGTTGCTAGATTAGCGGATTCGTATGTAAGCCGACCCGCGTACTTTAGCTTTAGAAACCGTTCCAAAAATTATCGTCTTATACACGGAAATATACGATAAATAAACACAAAATGTTTTAAAAATGTCAAGAACAAAACAGCTCATTTCCACATAAAAAATGAAATATTTTAGCACAACATATTGTTTAAATTCAGAGGAAATCGCATCGTAATTTTAACTTTATCACCAGCAATGAAAAAAATTATATTTTTGATGAGTAAAAATTTAGTTTAAATGACACCATTCTTAAAACAGTTAAAAAAAATATTTAATGTTGTTTAAATTGTACTACTTTAGAGCATCTTTGAAAACAATGTTTTTAATGCTACGTAAAAGGGAGTAACGCACATAATGTTAAAAAAATTAATGATAGAACTCCGTCGGCTGCGAGAAAAGCCACCTTCGCGCGGCCCGTTTGAGTGCGTCGTCAGAGTCAAACTTCTTACCGCCAAGGAACTTCTTCATGGATCCAAGCAGATGGAAATCGGAGGGTGCTAGGTCCGAGCTATATGGAGGGTGCTCCAAAACTTCCCATCCATATCCCTGCACTTTTGAACCAACTGGGCGAGACGCATGCGGACGTGCAGCAGTCCAATGTGTTGATTTTTCGCACTGCGCTTGTCACGAATGGCACGTCGCAGTTTAGTCAGCGTTGCACAGTAAGTTGAATAATTTACAGTACTCCGACGGGGCAAGAAATCTGCCAGTAGCACACCTTTCATGTTCCAGAAGACAGTGAGCATCAATTTCCTTGTGTAAGGTGAAATTTTAAATTTCGTTCCGGAAGGAGACGATGGATGTTTCCACATCATGCTCACAGATTTTGACTCCGGTGTTATGTGTAAGGCCCAGGTTTCATCTCCCGTGACAATACTCGCAAAAACTCATTACTTTCCTCCTGATACCGCTGCAAATGTGTGAGACAGCTAGCCATTCTGCATCCAATGTGCTGGTCCAACAGTTGTTTTGGTACCCAGCGAGAACAAACTTTCCTGTACACTAGCTTCTCATGAACAATGTCCCAGGCAGATCCATAAGAAATGTTATAATGTTCCTTTATTTCATGTTGTTGTTGTCGTGTGGGCCACATATGGCCCAATTGGGAGTGCCATTGCCCCGGAGGATTGGACTTCTTCATACATGACACGTCCGTTTTACAGGAAGGTCCCTTTCACACATCCATTCACTCACACATATCGTAATTTAGATCCCAATCAGAAGCCGATAACCCCCTGATCAGGTACCCCCAGAGGTATTGATTTGGTATGGGAACATGGGGACTTAGTGACCTAGACCTATTTAACGTGCCCCAGCCAGCATTAGCGAACACGACGGTCTTTAGCCAGGTCTAAGCGGCGATCTCGCAACCATCAGAATTGCAGGCTCCGCTGAGGACAGAACCCACAACCGATCTGATGCGAGTCTGATGCGAGCCCGACGCTCTACTGACTGAGCTACCGCGGCTCCTTTATTTCATGTATTCAACGTTTATGTGACAGTGAAATCGTTTAAGCAAATGAGCGTTGTATGGAACAGTCATTGAATTATAGATGTTAATTATTTTACCGTGATATGTATGACACTCTGCCCGATTATCGCGTCTGCGATAAAGCGGGAAGCCGGGTCCAGTCATATCAGTCTGATCTGCAAAAGGTTTTGGAAATTTTTTAGAGCAAATTTGTGTTTCAGTGTTCCAGCATGGGCATTTGTCTGTATGTGGACCATGCGCCATATGGTTGATAACTTTGTACCATAACTCTGGATTGTTGTATTTTTTGGGTATTTCTGCCGAGACATACATATCAATTTGTTCTGGAGTTAAGAGCTTGACGTTTAATGTTACCAACAGATGCATATGGGGCAAACCATGTTTTTGAAATTCTATTGTAGACATATGTTGATCACACGTTGGAGCATTATAAATACGTGGATGTTCGCCTTTTTTAACAAATTATAAAAGTCTAAGCAATTTGAACATTTTGGTGTATTTCATGCAGATTTTTAAACGTTTTGGCATACGGATACTCATTGAGAATTGGTTGAATAATGCTCAAAACGTCTTTTCTTTGCTATAAATTGCTACGTAGGTCAGGAGCTTGGTTAGCATCAATCATATATATATATATATATATATATATATATATATATATATATATATATATATATATATATATATATATATATATATATGTGTGTGTGTGTGTTGTGTTGGTTTGTAGGGACGTGGTTGCTCTTACTTTAGCTTCTCCAATAATTCTCATAGCGTATGGAACTCCACCTTTGATATCATCGTTAGTCGTATAAAAAGAGGCAAAAGCAAACAAATTATTGTAAATTCGTATGTTTTGACGAAAATGCTTATTTATTTCGGCAGTTCCAGTTAGAAAATTTTTAAACTCCACTGGCCATTCATTCAACGGCGGAAGCTTAACCTTTCCATGATGACAACATACATTAGACGATCGGCCTGTTTCAGATTTAAAACTCAATGCACCCACAATGAGAACCTTATTTCTTCTTATCTCCAATATCTAAGTATTGGTTTAGTTTTTGCCGTTTTGCCGTTAACACAACAGGCTCACGATCAGCTTTTCTTTTCAATCGTGCTTCCAATTACAGCAGACTCTCGCTCAGCCTTTCTTCGCATTTTTTTATCGTGTGACAACGCTGGACGGCCCATTTGTACTTTCAAAAAAGATTCGAGGGTAAATTATTATAACAAAAGTGAATTACGTTTATGCTGCTGAGAGCAAAGGAGACGGCTTTACTTCTATTGTTCTGAATTAGATTACAGTGAAAACTGAAGAAAAAAAAATTATATAACTACGACAGTATTTTGAGTACTAAGTCCTAGTAAACTATTCCAACTTTCTAGCGCGTGCTCTCAAATTTTACGAATGAATTAATTAAAAAAATATAGCTGTATTCATCATCTGCGCTTGTTCCAAATTCATCAGCTCGTTGAACCACAAGACTCACTGTCACGTGACTCGCTATCTATCAATCACAAAACGAATAAACCGAAAAAGACCGACACATTTTTTTTAATAATAGATAGAAAGATATATATTATTTCTATTCATTTGATTAAAGAGACGCATACGTCACCAAATCAGCTCTATAGCCTAGTTTTTACGACAATCTCGATACGTTTTAAGTTAGTCTGAATGGCGGTAGTCGAATCTCTTCGCATACATATTTGTTTACACTGAAAACCCCTCTCATATGACGAAGCAATTAATTCTGGTAGCTAAGTCAAAAACTATTATTCTCGTTTCACGTACTCTTTATTATTGCTTAATTACTGCTTTTGTTTGCCTTGTTTGGTCTAACTCTTATTAGCTGAACTTTTGGTTTGTTCATAATGGTATATCGACCAACAATTAGAAAGGGCCTTTTTATTTTGTTTTCAGTGATTACGCATAACAGGTTGCGTAGGTCTAACTCTTACATAGTTTACATAGTTTCAAAAGGTTATATCGGAATGTAAGGCATTTTAGACAGTAGTTATTTTTTGTCCGAGAGTACAATTTTTTGTAAAAAATAAGATAGCTTTCAAAGGTTGTTATTCTCTAAACAAGATATAATTGGATTTGTGAAACAATGAGTAATTGTTTTTTCAAAAATCTGGTATTCGAACTGTTTTTTTAAAAAAATAATTAAAAATTTATTTTTACAAAACTGGAAGACGCAAAACTATACATTTGTGCTGGCATTCTTTTCAAATCATGTTTATAATATAACTTTATCCTGCGCGGCATCAACTAAACTTTGCACAAATATTCCCCCTTAATTCTTGAAAATTTCAAGAACTAAATAATATCTTAATTTCATAACTAATGGAAAATTTAACAAGGATTCAAAATGCGACGAAATTAACTACGGCTTTTACAACTTTTCAACAAGATCTTTATACCTCGGGCTTTATCTTAAAAGGCTTAACATAAATGTGTCGAATGTGATTGGTAATTAGTAATTAATAATATTATTGTTAATATTACTTATTCTAATATTAGTTAACGTCGTACTAGAGCAACACAACGGGGCTAATGACGACGGTCCAGGATCAATCCCTTAAGGGAAAGATCCGAGGACAACACCTCGTAATTTTGAACCACGGTCAGATGACGAAGCAACACCTGAGCTGGCACCCCACTCTCCAAACTTCCACACCAACCCAAATTGAGGGTTTTCGGCCACGACAGATTTAAGGCGCACCAACCTCCTCTACACCATACACTTACAAACATTCATGCCCGGACCCGGATTCGAACCAGGAACCTTCCGATTCAGAGGCTAACACCTTAACCACTATACCGGTTGGTCGGCGATTCAGATTCAAAGTTACAGTGGCAATATTAATATTTGCCACAGCATATTTCCGTATGGAAAATGTAAAAATTTACAAATTAAAAATTATTAAATTGTAAATTGTATTCATCGTCGTGAGTAAAACTAATGTTTTACACATTGTAAAATAATATTTTATTCTACCAGGGGTTGTGTATGTGTAAAAATGCAAACTTTAACTTATACAAGACGTGTGGATCGGATTTTATGGCATAAAGGCCATATTTAGCCAAAATTCGCAAAAGAGCATCAAACAAATGTACATACGCAGATAGAGATCCGGTATGCTCACCTTTGCATTCGAACAACAAATACCTTTGCTCTCAAGGTACCTTTCCTCTAGCTTTGCTTTACGTGGAGGAAAATAATCGTTCATTAAAAGGAAATATGGACAAACTACTGAAGCACTAAGTATCATGTAGGGTGTTCAAGGGCTTTATCTCCATACCTCCCGTCAGTCACAATACAATCTGTGAAAGCGTGCAAGAAATTTACCACCTCAATAATGGATTGTTCTGCCTCAAGCTTCCCAATAGTTCTCTTCAAGTGCTTTCCATTGAGAATGTTTTATTCCCCCAATGGCTGAGAATAAGACACACAAACAGAACAGAAACAATAACGTGAGATGCCGATATATCATACAAGGCCGGAAGCGATGGTCTCTTGTGATGGGTTACCCAGTGGGAGGATCATTATCGCTCCTAAAGGAGGACAGTACAATTCTACGACCATGACTTACCCGCGATTCGAACCCAGGCCCATCAGCGTGGTAGGCGGGTGCATTTACCACTGTGCCGACTTTGTGTCAGATTGGGAACCTTCATAGCACTTTCTCAAAGCAATGATTTCGAAAATAAATTTTAAACTTACCCTAAAATTTGGCAGAAACGTTTTCCCCGTGTTTTACATTCTTTGTATGATATGATTTTTCTGTCAAGTTACATGAGGATAGTGGCAGTGTTTCTGCAGAGGAACGCATTTGCAGAACATATACCGAACGTCACACCTTGATATGTTTATCGAATACATATTCGACACGCCACCAATAAAAATTCAGAAGAATGAACTCTGAATTTTGATTTGATTGGTCAATGCATAAAGGTTAAACGCCGAAACAAGTCCAAGTCTTCACTATCCGTCTGGTTTGCTTGTTTACACTTTAAATCTCTCTTAGAAACCCATCATTTATATCTAATGAATAATTGGTATGTTGAACAAGGAGTCAATTGCAATTTGGCTGGTGATTGGTGTTTGCATAACCCCTTTAAATACCACAGTAAGTTTTAACCAATAAATTCACCATTTGAGAACTTTCATTCTATGCTCAAATTTCTGTAGAAATTCGCCATTTGAGAATTTTTATTCTATGAACAAATTTCTGTAGGTAGTTAATTACGGTCGCACTATAGCAAGACAGCGGGCTATTACCAAAGGTCCAGGATCAGTCCCCAAGGAAAAGATCAAAGGACAACGCATCGTATTTTTGAACCATAGTCAGGTGAAAAGAACAACGCTTTACAGGCACCCTACTCTCCAAACTTGCAAACTACGCCAACGTGAAGACGTTTGAGGCCACGAAAAATTTAACACACACCAGCCCCCGCGTACATGCCAGTTTTTGACTGGACCGAGGGAGTCTCGAATTCGCAATCCTCCGGTTGCTAATCCGTTGCTATGACAACTGGGCTACCGCTGCCCGCTTATGGAAGGAAGTGCATGTTTCTGACAAATCAGAAGCATACAGAATAAGCCATTCTGTGTGCATAACACTAAAGAGGCTATCCGTGCGTAACTAATACATACATTGAAGTTCCGAGGAAACTAAATTTTTACGAACATATTTTACGCTATTTAGTAACTTGTAGCCATTTCTTTTCATATCATTCCTTGAAATTTTACTTTCAAAAATATTTCCAACTGTTGCGTCTTAGAATATATCCTATTTTGTGTTAAATGTGTTGCAAAAAAATTCGCTTTTTTTTAAGGAGTTCCGTTGATTTTAAAGTAGATATGTGAGCGAAATTTTAAAAACATACTTCTTATAAATTCTCAAAGCGACTTGCTTTGAAAACTTCATTATGAGTGATTCTTTCGAGGACCAACTTGAAAATTAATGCATTCACTTGGCTAAACAAAACAGAATTTTCCGTGTTTATGAACATTTCCCTTTTTTTTCCCTTCCTTTTTGAAATAATATTTGTGTGTACTTTAACGAAGACAGTCTGGCTTCTTAACAAAATAGCGTTTAATTTTTAAGTTGGCGTTGCTTTTGATGTTACACCATACCAGTTTTTGCTGAGAATATTTTGTACCTCATTCGTAAGTTAATTAACGTTCGTGTCGAGATCTCTTTTAATTAGCAAAGTTTCTTGTTTCTCTATAAACGTTGATTTGAAGAGACGATAAGAAGTACACTGTTCGTAAAAAATTGCCCAGTTGTATTTCTATAAAAAAGCAGATGGATAATATCCATAATTTTCGCATCAGGGTGTTTCTGAAATAATTCGGCGAAATGAATTTTTTATAAATCGTTTTGCATCACCCGGCAGCTTAAACGAATAGTTGTGTTGTTAGAAAAGCATTTGATTAGCACTGCTGATTAGAACAAATGTTCCTGTTTTTTTAAGAGGCTGTGCATGGAGCTGTGTTGATTGATTTCAGATGTGAATAATGAAATTATTTTTGTTAATAATGCGATGTTAGGTTACGGCGGTGGTCCATGCCAATGTATACGAGCTTCAGAGGAGAACAAGTGGCAATTTTTTTATCTCATGATGTAAGATGGCGGATGTATTAAACACTGTGCTTATGCGTGAATTTTAGTGATACATCTATTAAATATATTTTGCTGAAGAAAATGGGAACAAGCGAGACAAAAGCAAATCTATTTAAGAACAGAAAGAAATAATTGAAATATGAAACCACGAGAATATAATTTATGTTTTGACAGGCCGTTTTTTTTACCACTTAATTTACATTCTATCACAAAATTCCAATTCATTTTGCATAAAGAACTTTATTTTTTAGTGAGAATCTCTTTGTTCTACAAAAAAAGCTCTGACTTTGTTGGCTGTATTTCTTACATTCTTTGAAAATAAATTATTGCTTGTTCTAAGATCAGAATGTGAGTTCTAAACCTATTCCCCCGAGATTTATAGCTCACACCTTAAGCCTTCGTTTTTCTTACTTAAGTTGCGTGTTCCGATAGGTTCACATTCGCTTTCTTCTACGTCTCTAATATTCAATTGACCAGAGTAAAAAATTATTAACTGAAACGAGAAGAAGAGCTTTTATTTTCTCAACTAAGGCAGTAAGTTATACCATAACCTTTTAATTTTGGTAGGGATAATTATGTGAAAACATACGTCTGAAGCCAGACTATGGATTCGGGGATAAATTGGGATAGTCTAAACTCCGAACTAACAAACTATAGACGATATTTCGTTGTCTGTTTAAAAAATATTTACACTCCTTGACATTTGCTTATACACTTTAATACATGAAATATAGACGTTTAAAGTATATCCCTTCGTTGATTTTCCTCGTTGAACTTCAACTGCTTGAATATTTATTTCTTGTCTTTTGTGGACCTAGACGCAATAATGGACAAACTGGCAAACTAGGCAAACAGAGAGACCAAATAAAAATAGATGAGAAATTCAAACAAGAGAAGTCATTAAAAAACCTAGGTATACACAACGAACGAAATGAAGAAAAATATTTTAATGCAAAGTATGTGAGAACAGCAAAAATCTTATTTTTCTATTATAAAAGAAAATCTTTCGTTATTTTGCAGGTTTATTCTCTTTGTGATTGGTAGATAGCGAGTCTTGAGTTCAACGGGCTAATGAATTTGGAGCACGCGCAGACGATAAACACAGTTTAATTAATCTATATAAATAAGAATGGAGTGTTTGTTTGTACATTCAATATTTTCGACCCATTTCAAGTTTTCTATCCGTTTTGGACCCTTCTGATGCCGAATCCGCCTTTTTCTAGTTTGGTGTCTGTCTGTCTGTCTGTCTGTCTGTATGTTGTGCCCTATACACGTCCACGCGGTTTAAGATATTTTCATGAAAATTTGCATACAGTGAGTACTTATCTTCATTTAGTGAGTGGCATTGGTTGCAAAAGTCTGTCTGTCCGTCTTTCTGTTCTATGCTCGATTTTGTGTTTGTGTGTTTGTGTAGGCATCACATGAATTGTATTCCAGATATTTGATTGCATTGTACTTTATTTTATACACTATCTATTAGTTTAGTGAATGCAATATTAAACATTTCTTTATTGTTATATTTAGTGGAGTTTCATGCTAAAACACCTGAGTAAGTATACTTAAATCAACCATAATTTGGTAGTTTTGGAAAAATTGGAATGTCTATTGAATATGACGATTACTTCGATTGCTTTACCAATACTGCTGAAAAAGTAATTATTCTTCAATTTTTTTTTTTAAATAGAATTTTAGCTCTGATACTTCATTTATTTCGAGTCTTATTTTTATTCTTTGCGCAATGAAAACGATTTCCGAATATTTGGGACAGACGATATTTTTCAATGAAACGAGAATGAACAAGATCGCGCGAGCAGTGATATTTTTTCTGTTTCTTTCGCTCTGAATTAATTTCACAATTCTAAATTTTGTACACTTTTAGTTGTAAGTTGTGGCAACTGTACGATATCAAGAGATAAATTGAATCACAAATTAATATCTTTAGAACAATTTTTTGCGACATCTTTTATTTTGTTTTACTTCGCTGTTTCCTGTTTTAAATATTTATTATTTTAATAAATGTGTTTTCCTTCTCATCACACGCAACAGCACCACAAAGTATTAGACTTAAAAATGTTAGGTAAGTCAGTATAAATTTTCAGTAAATTTTAAGTGTAGTTATGCCATTATTTAAAGAATAATGCCGTTATTTAAAGAATAATGCCGTTTTTTAAAGAATAATGCCGTTATTGAAAAAATAATGCCGTTATTGAAAGAATAATAATGTTTATTAATCCAAACTGGAACTTTTTCCAACATTAAAAAATTCGTAGTAATAATGACAGGAGAAGATTGCAAAATTTCACAATGTCGCATACCGGAGGCAAGAGTGCCACAAGTAAAAAAATATTGTTTTGTTAACTATGAGTGCGAGAGCACTCGCCGTAAATCGTAATTTTAATTAATTGAGTTGAACATGAAAAGAACTTAAGAAAGGGAATTCCAAATCTTCCTATAAATCGTCTTTTATAGTAGTAACCTTTGTATCACCTTTCGTCATTTTGTAGCTTTGTCATACAGCAATTGTGCGATGTATGTGAAATGTATTACATGAATGGATATGCATGTGTAGGATTTGTGTCCAAAGTAAGTTGTAGAAAATATAAAGATGGTGAAAGATGTTAAAATAAATATTTATTCTACAAAAAACGTAAGTCATTATATATTTTGATTATCTCTTCAATCTAGAGTAAACCAATTCAAACCGAGTAAGGTCGGGTATTTTGCTAGTTCATTCATAAAATTTGAGAGCATGTGCTAGAGTTTGCAATGTTTTCAGAAGAACCAGCAAATTCGGTCGCCGTTTCCATGGCAACAGTCGAATATGAAAATATTAAAAAGTACTATTACAACAAGGATCAGCTAAATTTATGACATTTAAAATTATGACGATATTTCCTCTGAATTTTAACAATATGTTATTTATTTAACAATTTCCTTTTTTATGTGGAAATAAGGTGTTTTGTTCTTGACATTTAAAAACATTTTTGTGCCCCCCCCCCCTCCTTGTTATATAAAATGCTAGATTCTGCTGTTTCCGTGGATATTAAAGTTTTGATTGGTTGTGGAACGTCATGAGTAGGCGGAGTTTCTAATTGTTTTGATTGATTGTGTGATATCATGAGCAAAACAAGATACGAAATATCAAAAATCATTATATTTGAAATCGCCATGGAAATAACATTGAACATAAAACGATTGCCGTACGCAGCTCATTGTTTTACCAGTGTTGATAAAAAATTAAGTTTTCCAATAATATTCTTTACTTTAGAATTCTCAAAAAACACCACCATGCGAAAGTAAGGCAAATTGACAGATAGCGGTCGGAAATATAAAGCCAGTTATCACCAGTTCATACATAGCCAGTGATTACGCATCGTCAGGTTTCAAAAAGTATAGGTGAAAGTTAGACAATACCGGGTCCCAAAATGTGTTTTTTTCCAAAGCAACTACGTGAATAAAATTGCTTCAATTTCTATTTGAATGATAAATTAGTTCTACTGTTATAAAAAGAAATATTTTTCCATGTGAAATAACCATATTTTGGAGGGTAAATAAATAATTTTTTGGAAGTATGCAAGTACATGCTTTTATCCGACCAGGTTGGATAAAACCGGGTATATATAAGAATAATTAAAAAACGTTGTTGTTTTTCTGCTGAAATATTTATTTATAACAATAAATTAGTACAATGACCTTCCTACACCGAGGAACATACGTGGGTTTAAAAATCACGAACAAAAATAATTTTGAATTTAATGTGTTTGGAATCTATAGAGAAATTAAGTTAATTGATCAGATTTGTAAGAAGTTTTAAGAACAGAAATCACAAATGAAATTTTAATCATACTTCTCTGCATTGCTACAGGCTTCATGCGCCCATCCTTTACAATTGAGACACTGTATCAAACCTTCAAGAGATTTTGACATTCATTACAAAAGACGCAGGCATCGTCACATTCCACGTCGTGTTCATCTGATGCCGAGGAGTCTGTTTTAATGCTGAACTTCTTTTTCTTCCGTGTTTTGACAGATTTTTGTTTAGGGGCCTTAAACACAATTTCTGCTATAAGTTTCTCTTTTTTTTTATTGTTTTCCAAGCTCCAATTCTAATTTATAAGGTTAGGAGGTAAGAATTACTGTCTTCCTTCACCGCTTGTCGGGTTTCTTCACAATTCTTTGGCCTTTTTACACTGGGGATATTGACAAAGAAGACACGAAAGTCTGACCTAGATCCAGTGTAGAAGTTAAAGGTTGCTTATCATCGACGCCTAGTATCACAGCCCTTTTACGATCATTGGTTAGCGAAGAAATCTCATTTCTGAACACACTTCAATTTGAGGTTGTTTAGGCAAAGGATTATCCTTAATGACAACCCATTCTGCCGAGCTTTTCTTACTCTGTCTTCAAGGGTACTTTGAGGTACATTGAATGAAGCCGATACTTTCTTATATCCAATTCTGTGACACATCTTGAATAGTTCCAGCCATACTCCCTTGTGACTAGTTTTGTCTGTTTGTTGTGCTTTCATACTTTGCCTTTCTAGCCATTGTGTCATCTGGAAAAAGTTAAAGTGATTCACCAAGTGAGTTACTGTGTGAAATTCTTTATTAATGTGTTCATTTAATTTCTTATGCGTGTAAATTTTATTCTAATTAGTTTATACATTTTTTAAAGTATGAATTTATTAATTCTAGCCTGCTCTACTTTGAAATTTTTTTCTTCTTTTGAATAAACTGACAAACACTGATGTACTTTAAAAAATAATTTTTATTTAATGTTAATAATTTTAATTTTATATTTGTACAAGGCAGGGTACTACAATGTAATAGCCTATATTTATACAAAGTTCCTTCTGAAACGTAATAAAGATGAATTTTATACCATTTATAAAATGATTCTTGCTCTTTAACTATGTATATTTCACAAATTTAACAAACTATTTCCATTTCACACATCAATTAAAGAGAAGTTCGAAACCGGGTACTACCCAGTCCTGTACGACTGCCAAGGTACCGGTTCTATCCGACAATGCCATTAATTAGAAAAGAAGGCTAAGCATATTTCAAAAATGATGCAAAACGTGGTTTAATAATTTAAAATAATAGCTGAAAAAGGTGTTATAAGGTGTTGTACTTACCTAAAATAAATCTTCAAGCTATAAATGAAATTTGAACAATTAATAAATTTTGTTAAACACACGTCCCATGACGGGCCATTTATCCCAGTAAGATTATAATTTACTAGCATAGATCCGCGTTTCTCATTTCTAACAGGATACATGGCACACGAAAAGCACTTCTAAGTCATGTTACCACAACTAAATTCCGAACGTCTATTGCAATTTCATACCATTCAATTGTTCAAAGGGAATTCGGTATTTTTTGACGCAAAACCTATTTTTGCTCATATTTTATTTTCTGCGCTGCTTTCTATCTTCTAGATTTTCTACTGCTTTCGATAATCAGACGGCTAAAGAATAGAATTCGAGTAGCGAGATCTTCTGCGCAGTTTTAGCAATATTATGCTGCTCCGCAGTTATTATTCTCATTAAACATTTAAACTTGGCGGGGAAATTGGTGAAAGAAAGATTTAAATGGGGGAAAACTCATTTAGCAAGCCAGAATGAAACAGGCAACTTTATATATATCAAAAAGTACTTCCTGATAGAGTTGGGTTACACTGTTATATATACAACTGCACCGTAAGTTTATTTTTGTAGTACTGGCTATGCTCGCCACAATACTCCCCTCCAGAATTTAGCGGTAGCCGAAATTCGATTGATGACGCCACTTGTTGAACGATTACCATTTGCATGAGACTGTGAACTGTATTAAGAGCACGGTTGTAATTGTTCTGTGTTGGGGGGCTTTCAGCAGTTGAGTGTGACTGCTTTTGTGAAGTGAAGGCTGAGTAGCAATGAATGGAGTGAAGCCGTGATCATAAATGAGCAGTGTCTGCTATCACAGAGCCTCAAGTGGTTGTTGAAAGGGATTCGCATCGCATTGGCGATTGAACTATCCATCGTGGACTATCCACTGAAGTAAATTTTTGCGTGTTTAAATCACGTCCGTCAGTCACCAATTTAGCAAGCCGGAATGAAACAGCGCAACTTTGTATATACCAAAAAGTACTTATTGGGAGAGTTGGGTTACATTGTTATATATATACTACTGCGTCGTAAGTTAATTTTTGTAGTGGTGGCTAAGCTCGCTACACTCATCTAAATCTTGTAAGCTAAAATGAAGAATTGTTAACTCTCCAAGTGGTTTCGATGAGGTATCATGTTTATCAAGATCTGACCAATTTTGCTACTAACGAGATATCCCATCGAGGTATTGCCATGTTTTCTATGATGTATGAATCAAGATCTGATTATTTTTCTTCCAATGACTCGCTCATCGAAATCCGTCCAGTTTTTGCCAATGAAGAGACAGCTAATCGAGGCAGCCGCCAGGAGGGCTAAAATGTCATGGCCATATTGGTAAACAATAAGTGATCGGTTAAGGTATAACGATGAAATAATGCCACACATGGCCTGCCTACTTCACATACTATGAACTGAAGATCCCCGTGATCAAAGCATGAGTCCAATACGGTGTCTAGTTATAAGCATGTTGGTTCGGTTAGTTATAGTTTTCATGACACAATTTATCATATTTATCCAAGCTGCGCAAAACAATGTCAAGAAACAAATATATACACACACTAGGAGAAATTTATACCACAGGAGAGAGAAATACACCCTCAGAAAAATAAAACCCTGGCGGCTTACGATTTACCGGTTGCAAGCGCTGTAAGAATAGCCCACTAAGCCTTGAAGATCCTAAAAACATATTGGAACATAGCGAATTTTATGAAGGATAGACACAATAAAACGACAAAATGAATGGGGATTTGTGTAACGCTATATAAGCATATAAAATTGTTGTGCATTCGTACCCTGTAAAATCTCGGACATGTTGATTGCTCGGGTACATCGACTTTTGCCATAAACTCCACAGGAATGATTTACGATGTCAATTTTCAAATGTTATCTCTTTCAGAAAAGTGTTTCCCAGAAAAATATTTCATTTCTATTTTAAATTGTTGAGGCTTGTTGGCCTGCTCAGATTACTCGATTGGATGACAAAGAACGAAGTTAAAAGCGAACGGAAGAAAGACTGAGTTTCAAGTTATGCAACGATGCGTTTAGGTATAAACGCGTCTTAACTGTCACGTTTCATGAGTAAAAATGGTTGAAATAATACTACTTAAGCTACCTGACAAAAATTTCGCAGTTGAGATAGGCAATTTGAGAAAGGCGCTGAAATATTTCCTTTGCATTTGGAGACATTTTGTTTAATGCTGAAAGTTTTAAAATGTTAATATAAACTTTGGGATTAGGATAAAATACTTTGGAATTTATGAAAAATACTTACGGACGATGAATCATATTAAGAACTAATATGATTCATCGCTATTTTGGACATGTTTGGCGTTGATGTTTATAGTTCAATCTAAATGCGTTTAATCTTCTAAAGGCGACTTGCTAAAATTGCATTCGAGTAACTTGCCATGTTATGATGTATTTTACAAACAGGAACCACATCCAGCCACCAAAACACTAGCCATCTCATCATAGTATAAGAGAAACCCTCTCAAAAATGTTCGCAAAACCAAACCACCAGGGAAATTCTTTTAAAAGCCGTTATAGAATTTTCCGAAACAGTAGGTTGATACGTTTTGTAAAACTATTATTATGAAACTTTACTTCAAACTAACTCGAGTCAATCGATAGTGTAACTAACTTCAGGTGACAATTTACCGAAGGAATAAGTTAATACATTATGTGAAACTGTTAATTTTTTATTCAAAAGTTTTTTCTATAAAAATAACCATTTAGAAAAGAAAAATACTCAAAATATGCAAGAAAAAGATACGCACAAATACAGCTAGATCAATACTAAACAAAACCTTTATGGAAAAAGATTATGTATTGAATTGAAATCATTAGAAATACATCAACCCCCCGAAAAAGAATTATATCGGCCTAAAAAAATTTTATATGTCCTATTATGCTTCAACATAATGGAGCATGTAAAATTATTGAACATTATCGTGAACAAAGTAGAGCGACGTCAGTCTTATCTCCAACTTTTAAGTCGATAAAGTCATGTTGCTAACTGCAGATGATAATTTACCGAAAGAGTAAATTCATACATTTTGTAAAACTATTATGTTTCGACTCAAACTCGTGTTGGGCTCTAAAACTCACAGCCATATTAAGCCAAGCTCCGCCATACAACATCAAGTAAATGGACATAAATACAATGAAAGATTTACGGCAACAGAAAAGAACAACCCATACAGGGAGGAATCGCTTCAGCACTGCCTACAACTTTCAGGTTGCTAGTGTAGTGGGCAAACCGATTGACCCAAAGCTACCCCTATGATTCAACTGCAATTGAAATTTATTGAAAACCGACCCGATCCCTGTTACACAAACTTAAGGTAATGACACAGGTAGTGTTCCTGAGTAACATAATTATTACCATGATGCCTACGATAGCGTTTTTAATTCCATTCCAGAATCGAACAGAAACCCAGACATCATCCAGCAAAAAGGACCATGCTTCTCTCCCTCAAGCTTCGAAGAAGGGGCCATCCCTCAGGGTGTCTGCCTTCATACGCAGCCCCAAAGGGGCTCACCATGCGAAGCTTGGTCAGTACGCGGCCATGTTGTGGAAGAACAAGGAAATGACCGATGTCGTCATCATAGTACAGAACGAGGAGTTCAGAGCGCACAAAGCGGTCTTGGCCTGTTACTCACCCTACTTGTCCGAAGTTCTAGTGAAGCCAGGCTACAACGATGTCCACTGCGTAAGTAAAATTTATTCTACTGTTTTCGTCATCGACCTTCTAATGAAACAGACGGAGAGTGTTCGCAGTTTTATGTTATTTCTTCCGATCACTCGGTTTGAAGATCTGTCACGTGGTTGTGGGAAAAGCACGAATCCTGAATTACTGATTGGTTGCGGTGATTTTCATGAGCTTCGATATCCAATCGGTTAAGTAGATTCGTAAACCCTCGTGATTTATCCCTCAGAGATCTTAAAGCAGCGACTCCACCCACATGCTCAGTCTATTTCATTAGAAGGTCGATGGTTTTTGTGGCAGCTCATGCTCCTTGCTAGGTCACTGGTAAATATCTTATTATGTAAAACGCTAGATTTTCTGCTGTGTTTCCGTCGCTAGTAAAGTTTTGATTGGTTGTGTGACGTTACGAGTAGGCGGAGTTTATAATTGTTTTGATTGGTTGCGTGATGTTACGAGCGGAACGAGATAGAAATATCAAAAAGTATTAGATTCGAAATTGCCAAGGAAATAACATTGAATATAAAACGATTGCCGTACTCAGCTCATTGTTTTACCAGTGTTGTCATTGTTTTACTAGTGTTGTGTGATCAGTGTTGTCATTGTTTTACCAGTGTTGTCATTATTTTACCAGTATTGATCAGTGTTGTCATTGTTTTACCAGTATTGATCAATGTTGTCATTGTTTTACCAGTATTGATCAGTGTTGTCATTGTTTTACCAGTATTGATCAATGTTGTCATTGTTTTACCAGTGTTGTCATTGTTTTACCAGTGTTATTGGGCATTGGTATTGTGCAATTGTTTAAATCTCTTTATTATCCATCCCATCTTCCTACCTCTTGTAGTACTACAGCTAAACACCATTAATTTCTAAGCCACTAGGTAGGCGTAAGGCTAGGTCTCCACTTGCTATTTCTAATCCAGGCGACCAAAAAATCGCT
Source organism: Metellina segmentata (assembly GCA_947359465.1). Taxonomy (NCBI): domain Eukaryota; kingdom Metazoa; phylum Arthropoda; class Arachnida; order Araneae; family Tetragnathidae; genus Metellina; species Metellina segmentata. Next base: position 49,799,142 of record OX375878.1, read on the forward strand.
GCCCCACAAAATCTACTAGGTAATTAACAATGCGATAGATAAATCGTTGAATTAAAACAGTTTTCCAATGAATGCCATTGAAACTACTTGTGCGATCGCTCTTTTGCTATGGGCGAGTAGTAGTTGTTATTACATCCAACAAGGCAAAGATTATTGAAAGTGCAGTTTTACAAGTTATTTGAATTGAAGATTTATGTGAGCATACAGCAAAATTTTTCCTGCATTACCGAATGATAAAAAGTAGTTTTAACGAATTGTTAGATAAGGTAATTTTAATTAACGTCGTTCTGGAGCAACACATGGGCTATTGATGGCGGTCCGGGATCAATCCCCTGCCCTAAGGGAAAGATCCGATGACAACACCACGTAATTTTGGACCACGACGAATTGTTGGGAATAATTGGTCCATCAATGACAGTCTTCAATTTCTTTAATGAGTAACTCAGTATAAATTACTGTTAATATTCGTCCGTCACCACTTCCGGAAGACATTGTCAGACCGTAGTCAAACATTTTAAACAAGTATTTGCGGCGTTTTAAACAGAGAACAGAACAAGACTGCTTTAGAACTGTGACTTAACTATCCCAAGTGGGTGCATGTCCATGCTTGTCAGTGTGATTCATTGGGTAGAGCGAGTCACGTAGCAGCTAAAATAGGACCATTTGCAACTTTTTAATCGCTGCGATTGTTTAATCGAATGCTTGTGGACATGTATTTAAAACAATGAGTTTTATTTTTCGACTGGAGGCCTAAGCGGCTACGACATAGAAATTGATTCTAAAAAGGGAGTCAAAAAGGTTGTGAACCTCTAGAATACAGATCAGACATTCGTCAACTCTGCTTTTTCTTAGATGTAAGAAAGAAAAAGTTTTTTTTTATTAGAGCAAGTGAATTTTTACAGAATGTTTTTATTCATCTTCAAACTGAAAGTATGACTACGTTTTCTTTTTCTTTCCCCACTCGTGTTTTGCTTAAAAAAATACTAAAGTAAATGTTGTTCATTCCTACAACCGCTTTTCTTTACCGGGAAGGAAGTTGGATTAATAAATTAAACTCGCGAAAAAAGCAATCGCAATAAATTGTTTTTTACTCTAGCGAAAAAATAAATTTTAAATTCAAGCAGAACTTGATTTCAGGACAGAACCGAGATTTCTAACTCAATATTACAACTTCTTCATCACTGGGGACTCGCAAGTTTAAACTGCCGGATATTAACTGAACTTTTATCTTTCTTCCCTCTAAAAAATATTGTGTTATCAATGTGTCTGGATAGTAAATTCGATGGCACCATATTGCAACCCCGTAGCAAATAAATATTGCCGCTCAATTGATAAGATTTCCAGTTCGGCTTTTCATAATTTTCTTTCAACTCCCACATACGTATACAATTCTTACTTCTGTACTTGTTATACTCTGAATTCCAACTTCGATTTTCACGTTGGCGTGCCATGGAAATTTGGAGAGTGGGATGCTAGCTCAGGTGTTAATCACGTCATCGTATCATGGTTCAAAATTACGAGGTGTTGTCCTCGGATCTCTACGGAATTGGCCCTGTACCTTCGGCAATAGCCCTTTGTGTTGCTCCAGTGCGACGTTAATTCAACTACCTACCGATTTCGATTTATTTTCAAAAAAACATTTTTATCCGAGTATTTAGCATTTTGACTATTCGTTTAGCATGTCTTGGATTCTATTGCTGGTCTGTGCATTGATGAAGTGGTTTTGGAATCCAGTTTAAATCGTTGGTTTTGATTTCTGATTAGGCTTGTTTAGCAAAGTTTAAAATCAAGCCAAAACAAATGCAATTTTAATCTCTGTTTTTCATTAATTTTTTGACACAACAAGCATGCGAATATGTGAAACTGAAGATTTGGTTCCAAATGGTTGATTGGAACTTAACTTCTGAAAGATACTCACCCGTAATTCCACATTGTAACTTGCAGTCTTTCCTGCATGATTTCTACCCATTATGACCTTGACTAACAGAATCGTTCTGAGGAATTGTATTTAAAGGATATGAGCAATATAATCTTTTCAGGATTCTTTGTTAAAGTGAGGTACAGTATAATCTTTCCAACCAAAAAGAGCAACAGTATTTCCCGGTATTGTAGATTATTATCTACAGAATGGGCAATAATAGAATCCTTCTAACGGATTACATTCTGCAGAATGTGCCAATAGAATTGTCCAAATTAATTTTATTCGACTGAGAGTAGTAACAGAAGGCTTCAAGGGTCCTTAGTTCCAAGGATTACTTAAATCGTCAAGTGTGTCTTGGGGTAAAAGTTAACCGACACTACTTGGAATTCTCGCGATCATCAAAGTGGTAAACACACTGCACAAACCTTAGATAGATTTCACTTTGTATTCTTCATTTTAACAGCGAACGATAAAAGTAGGAAAGGTCATCAGACGCAATCCCACAAGTGTTGAAAAAAGTGATGGAAGCAGTGATATCTTTAACATTTTATTTATTGTTGGAAATTACAGTAGCAAGGGGTCTAGGGGATTTTAACAAAAGAAAGATTTTAGTTAAACATCTAGGGACAGGGGGTGATGTTGGATGGACATAAACGAAAACAAAAGCTCCGATGAGCGCTAGCGCAACACGTCCGTTTTCGAACGTTGGAGAAGGGGGTAGTGACAAAAGGTGAGAAGATCTCCCTTAGTCAAAATGTGACGTCATCTTGCGGTCTCCAGTGCTGCAATCTGTTGAAACTCGCCTGGGTGCAAAAACCCCTACAGATCGGCCGTCCTGACACCGTCGCTGACCACAGCGGCGCACCACGAAACCAATGTGCTAAAAGAAAGAAACTTTAAGAAAAGGTACCAACTGAAAACAGCACTGAACATCGCTTACAAATTCAGCTGGCTTAAGGGTCCACCTTGACACATTTCTCACATCACATTCTGGATGGTTGCCCTTGAACGAGAGAAGTATATGAGTACCCAGAAAAATTAGTTTTAAAGTAAAAAATACAGTTACAAATTATTGTACTAGACCAATTTTTTGGGTGTCAGAAGTGGGATAATATACACAAAATGCAAATAATTTTCAATACGCCAAAAATTACATGATATAAAATATAAAACAAACAAATCTTAGAGTGTATAAAACGAGAACATGAATAAATTGAATTATTAGTATAAAGGAAAAAAACCGAAATCAGTCTGACTAAGCAAATGGTTTCATGAGATCAGCCGAAGTGATGGTTTGATTAGGGCCGGCGTGATACCCTACTTTGGTCACTTCATACCTATCTTTTGAGTTAACTCTCGAAACTTCGTACGGGCCAAAACATTTAGGTAGCAGCTTTAATCCTGTGGCGAACTGGGTTCACTGGATTACTACGAGATCGCCCATTTAATAGATAGTAGCTTTCTTGCGTTTCTTGTCATAGTACTTTCTATTCTCGTCTTGGATCTTCTTAATTTTAGCCTTCGCATCTTGTCGGAGAATATTTCGATTCTCTTGCCTTTTGGGAGGTGATAACCGACGGGATACACTGGAATTTCATCTTCCAAAATTATTTTCATCGAAATGTCAGTAGACTTTGTCTTTCTCGGCTCATAATTAGTTATCAGGTCTTCACTTTTCCGAAGACAGCCGTTTTAGATGTGCCGATGATCCAATTTATATCCTGGTTCACTGCATTCATCGATTTGTAGTATCCAGTCAACAGATTCCTTTCTTGGAGCCTCAGCTTCATCGAAAAAAGGAAACGATACTCGACTCAAAAATGCTGATCCAATGATAGCTTCATAACATATGTCTTTGGCAGGGACAACCTGAAAGTCAAGTTGACAAACATGCCCGTTTATGTCAACAACATGTCGTAAAGATCCTTTCGTTTTTACCAGGCCGCTGCCGATTACAGACAATACAGAAGTGTTACTTGTCAGTGTGGGTGGATTCTTCATTTTATTGTAGACGTCCTTTCTTAAGATGTTACGTTTACTACCTGAGTCAAGGAGCGGGACAACTCGCCTAGCTTTATTTCTTTCAGGAACTTGTTTAGGTCAACATCCAAGCAAACCTCTGGCGCTTCCGCTCCGACTAAAGCCACATGGATCATGTGACTATCAAGTGCTTTCTCAGGTTTAGGGATCTTTTTTTCTGTTTTTGGGATCCTTTGCTGGTTCTTTCTGGGGTAAGCAGGATGAAAATGATCTGGAGAACCGCAGTCATGACATCGGGGTCTCCTCTGTCCAGGATTTCTGTTTTGACCAGTCGCTGGTCTGTTCCATACAGGCTCAGGCTTGATGCTTTCCGCCCCTTCACCACCAGGATGTTCTTTGTTTTGATGATTACCATAACTTCTGGTGTGTCTCCTATAGTCTCTTCTTTGGAAATTCCTCCTCGAGAGGCTCTCTCTCAGACTTTCGTATTCATAAAACTTTTCTGCCAGTTCATCCGGCTTTTTGAAATTTACCCATTTCTTGAAGAAATCTTCCTTAACCCAGCAAAGCCTGAATTAATTATTTTTTTCCAATATCAATTTCTTCTTAGTATATTGTTGATAGGGTGCTATTTATGTAGGAAAAGCCTTTTTTTGCTGTAAAATTTCAATAATATTCTCAAAAATGCATGGTACCATATGGTACCGCTAGGCTTTTAAGGGAGCAAATTGTAAGTAATGCAATTTTTTATTGATATTGACGCAAGTGGTTAAAATAAATTTTTACCAGTTTATAATTTGAAATTAATACAAAAATACAAATGTATGGCATAGAAGAACACATTTTGATAAATATATAACAGTAAAAAAAATATCCTAAGAGAAGAGAAAATTTTTACTATCCAGAAAGCACAAAAGACAAAATGGCAATACCAATAATATTACCAATAATACTGGCATTTTTTATGAAATATAATCAATAACTTTATTCCATGGACTATTTGCAATGTTATTTTGAGTGAAAGTCTAAAAAAATACAAAGCTCTACGTCACATTTTACGCATTTAGTGTGAACTCGACTAGTGTAGTTTATAGCAGCACATCTTGAACCCAACTTCTTTTGAATTTACTTATACCAGTCTTCTTGATTCTTTTTGCTACTCTTTTTCGTTAACAGAGTTTGCCAGACCCTCTCTCTTCTGAATCTAAATCAAAATAATCTTTTCTGTGGTTTTTTTCCGTGACGTTTCTACATTTACACATAACCGACGACCAGATAAATTATCTGTAAGTTCTTCTTAATCTTCTTCTGCCGAGTCTTCATATGTGATACTACTGCAACATAGACATATAGACATATGTCTATGTTGTTCAATATAGACATATTCTAAGTCTGACTCTGAGTTTAATTCATCAAATAGCAGAAGAGCTTCTTCTAGTGTTAAATATTTCTGAAAAATAAAACTGTATTTCAAAATATTAATATATACACATGATTTAAATATACACATAAAAAATGCCATAGGAACTAATATGTTCAAAAATATAGTCAAAGACACATATTAATTCCATAACTGCATTTTAACCTACAACTCCCTCCCCATTTTATACTTTTGGCTTAGTTATTTTTATGAAATAAGCAATAGAAATAATGTTTTTTAATATTTTATTTATTATTTTTTTTATGCAAAATTGTCGTATAATTATTTTATACACATTTATTTTTTAACTATTCTATTATATACAGTAAAAAAAATTAACTATATACTTTAAAAAAAATGTATTTTCTAGAGCAAAAATCTAAGCAGTGACGAAAAGATAGTGTAAAAACCTAGCGGTACCATACGGTACCAGTAACATTCCAATAAAAAAAAACATAATATTATTATATTTTTTTGAAACAATGTGCACGTAATATCGAGACATAAACGATAAATATTGTATCAAACTTTCATTTCTATATGTATCAGTAAAGAGAGAGAGAGAGAGAGAGAGAGCGGTTGTACTTACTTTTTCGATGCGTCATTTTGTCATAGCCCAAAAATGTTCTTGCTTCTTTCGGTCAAAGTAAAAATCTGACGTGTTGTTTACTAAAATTATTACCTAGACAGAATATTTCACTCTCTTGTGTGGTGCCATCTGCAAACAAACACACAAAATATTTGCATTATAACGAAGAAAACTGTAATATTTTAAACCTTTATTTCTGGTACCATATGGTACCGCTAGGCTTTCCCGGATTAATTTCTTCAGGAGCTCGGAATTTGATCTGTCCAGCTATCAGTAAATCTACCAGGTCGTCGAAAGTGTCGACCTGCAAGTCTGCTATCCACTCTCGGAAGTAGCAGTTCAGTTCATGGGCATAGTTCCTCCATGTTTCATCAGTGGTTTTGGTGTGACGATAAAACAAGTTTTTCAGAGGTCACTTTGTACCTCTTGAAAATGATGTTCTTGACGTAATCGAAGTTGTTGGCATTTTCAACGGATTCTCTAGCAAGCATGTTTGAGATGTCCGACGGCATTACGTGTAACAAATAGGCTACCCAGTCTCGCTTAGGCACCTTCGCCATTTCCGCACGTCTCTCAAAGTTTATGAGAAAAAGTCCCATTTCGTCTCTTCTCTCGTCAAACGGGTATTAATTGAGCGAGGGATTCTAGGCTGAGTTTCCTCTGTGCGCACAGGAGGTGCATCAGGTTGACCAGCTCGAGCTACTTCAAGTTGAAGGCGTTGTAACTCCAACTGAGCTGTCCTTTCTTCCTGTACCCTACGATTCGTTTCATCATCTCTTCTTTCTGCTTCCTTACGGTCTTCAATGATTCGGCTCAGAATACCAGAAATAACTTCTTCGTCTTAGCCGTCACTTTCTAAAATGAGTTTTTTAAGGTCGACAATCTTGCTATCTTCCTGAGGAGTCAAGCCTAATTCATCAACAACCTCTAATAAATCTTCCTTACGACCCTTGGTCAAGTTAGCCATGACGATTGTGTTGGCCAAGAAGTACAAAATAAAATAACAATAATAACAGGCGTATATAATCTACCTCTAAAGAAAACCATTACTAGGATAATTTACTATCCTCAATGGAAAATCATAAAAAAATACAGGGAGACATACACAGAAACACTTTTCACACACGACTCTTGTTTTTCGAGTCACAAAATCAGAGTAATTTAATCCTCAACGAGAAAACAGTTTTCACCCACGACTCTTTATTTTCAAGTCCATTTAAACAGAATATTTTTATTCTCAACGGAGAAACACTTTTCACCCACGACTCAATTTTCGAGCCAGCAAAACAGAATCATTTGATTCTCAACGGGGAAACACTTTACAACCACGACTCTTATTTTTCGAGTTAACACCTTTCCACCCACAACTCAATTTTTCCGAGTCAGTTTTAACAAAATTATTAAATTTAAATGACGAGGGAAAACACAGTGACGACCACACACCTCCAAGATCACACGAGCATATAACACAGTAAAAATCGAAATAATACAATAAAAAGTATGACGCGTCAAAAATATACTCCGCGCTATCATTGAACATCCATCATAACAGAAAAAGAAAACACATGAAGTATAAAAAATAAATCACTAGTCGAATTCAGACGTCATTCACAACAAGAGCGCCAGACAAAACAAAAATATTCGACTTTTTCATTCGTGAGCATGATTAGTTTTTAGTATTTGGCGAAGTATATACGCGTACGAAATTCAGAAATAATTCGAAGAATAAAATTCTAAATGAGAACACTTTCGTTTCGCCTTCAAAATTCTCTGCGAATCATTCTCCAAATAGAGAAAATTGAATTTGTTTTCTTTATTATCTTAATACAAGAACTCATATATTTCAACGCTTATTTTTTTAAAAACATTTGAAGGAAATACAGTTGTATGGAACAAGAACGCTTTTAGTTTTGACATGCAAATTGATAAAAAAAAATAATTTAGTAGGATGAGCACATTTTTCGAATAAACACTTGAGCAGAAATAAAACAATTAATAAAAGTTTAGCTTATCTGAGATTGACGACAAGACACTTCTCGGTTGTGTTTCTTTGTCTTCCGGTCTTTAAGGCGTAGTAGATCTACGATGGTGTATCTCTTCTATCATTTCTCACGAGAATTCTGGTTTGGTCTTCGTTTTCGGGTCTTTACGACGTAGTAGATCTACAATGGTGTATCTCTTCTATTATCTCTCGGTCACCGGATTGCAGATTCAAATTCCGGGCTGGAGCGCCCATTTTGTAGGAAAGGTCATCAGACTCAATCCCACAAGTGATGGAAGCAGTGATATCTTTAACATTTTATTTATTGTTGGAAATTACAGTAGCAAAGGGTCTAGGGAATTTTAACAAAAGAGAGATTTTAGGTACATTTCAAAGGACAGGGGGGGGGGTTGGATGGACATAAACGAAAACAAAAGCTCCGATGAGCGCAACACGTCCGTTTTCGAACGTTGGAGAAGGGGGTAGTGACAAAAGGTGAGAAGATCTCCCTTAGTCAAAATGTGACGTCATCTTGCGGTCTCCAGTGCTGCCATCTGTCGAAACGCGCCTGGGGACAAAAAACCCTTCATAAATATGATACATGTTCACGAATGGACAACACTTTTTGACTAGAAACTATTCCACTTAGGCCCCATCCAAAGTATGGGGAGGACGTTTAGGAGGTTGAGGTGCATGGACAACTTGAAAAGTTCTTAACTCCTACACAAAAGTCATAAATCTCCTGTACACGATTCTGGAGATGGTGACATATGAGGTGACTTGGGAAGCGTGACCCAGATCGCGTTTCTTCTTTTCGCGCGATTTGGCGTTCCGAGCGGTTTAGACGGCTTTATTCCCTGTCAGGCTGTCACTGCGGACACGGTTCGTTCTGCTCAAGTCACCCCGTGTATCGCATATGTAACGAAGCAATAGGTTATCGAGGTGGAGCGAGGGCAGGTGTGTGAATACAGCTCCGGTCAAATGGGGTAGCACAGGTAAATCATATCGCGCGTGGCTGTTGACCATCTTCTAATCAGCCGCTATTTGCAAGTCTAACCACCATACCAACCAAAGGGGGGTGACACACGAGGCAACTATGAAGCTGGACCCGGGTTCGTTTTTGTTTCCGACAGAGAAGAAAACCGCTTGGAAAGCTCTACCTAGGTCTAGAGCCAAATTGAGACAAAGAGATGCACAACCTGGGTTGCGCTTCACAAGTCGTCCCGTGTGTCATCGCTCTAAGTCGTCATGTTGACTGCCTCATCGTGGTGGTGCCACCGGGAGGACTGGGTTAAGCACATCGGAAGGTTTCGTCCTGCAAGGATCAGGTCACCCTATGCGAGCAGGCCAATCAATGTTCCCTGCTAAATGCTAACTCCTGAGATTAAGTCAAACTTCTGTTTTAAAAGCACCCCACATAAAAACCAAACACTTTAAAAAGAGGTTAGGCTGACATAAAATAACCTTTTTTCTACCCGACGAGTGAATCTTATTCAGATTTCAGTTATTCGTAACGAATTCTCTACTTACAAGCACACAAACCGGAGAAATGATAATTAAATCAGCTTCTTCATTGACACATCAAAAGTCTGGAAAAAAATGTGAGCTAACGAACATGATGAAAACGTTTTCCACCACTCAGTTTTTCTCGTAATAATTATACTTCACAAGTCTCACAGGCCAGACATACTATAAAGCAATTAATAACAGCTCTTACAATTTCTTCTCACGATACGTTACCACGTATTAAAAATGTTGGTATTCAATCAAATTAAGCACTCCGCTGCTGTCAAGCGACCACTTATGCAAATTAATTACCTTCTAATTTTTTATCTTTTAAGATTATTTTTAGTTTTTTTTTGGATGCGTGATTATAAATCTTTCATGGGTGTGTAAATTTCTTTCCGTGTATTCAAGTTTTGGACATATCCTAGTTGACTAATTGGTATTTCTTTCAACGAAAGTTTTTGTGTTACCCTAGTTTTTGTACCGAATAATTAAATTTTATTTGTCGATTTTCAGTATTTTTTCTTATCCAGTCGGTTTGATTCTTGATGGAAAATATCTCAGAAATTTTTTCTATGAGTTTAAATTAGCATTTAACATTAATTATAAATCTTTCATCGGGAGCGTAAATTTCTTTCCGTAGAATCAGGTGTTGCCCATCCAGGTTAACTTGCATTACGGATGTAAGGGTTTCATCCCATTCCTCGCTCTAGAGGGCAGCACATTCACCATGACCTTGACATAGTTGACCTATAGTCATCAAGATTAGAAACTTTTGAAGGGTGTGTGTCTCAAGAGCATGTTTGTGAGCGACGTAGCGCCAGAGATGTCGGGTTTTTAGATGATTCTGTAAAAATGTAAATATGTCCACGTTGAAATGTAAAATCATATTACATAAAAGGCTAGATTCTGCTGTGTTTCCGTGACAATTAAAGTTTCGACTGAATGTGTGACGTCACGTGTAGGTGGAGTTTCTAATTGTCTTGATTGGTTGTGCGATGTTACGAGCGAAACGAGATACGAAATATCGAAAATCTTTATAATCGAAATCGTCATGGAAATAACATCTTATATGAAATGTTAAAACCTGCGTTTCCGTAGCTATTAAAGTTTCTTTTGGTTCTGTGACGTCATGAGTAGGCGGAGTTACTGATTGTTTCGTTTGGTTGTGTGATGTCACGAGCGAAACGAGATACGAAATATCATTGTTTTGTTTGGTTGCGTGACGTCATTAGTAGGCGGAGTTACAAATTGTTTCGTTTAGTTGTGCGATGTCACGAGCGAAACGAAATACGAACTATATCAAAAATCATCTTTTGATAATTATTTCAAATTGGATATCACTCACCGTCAGGTTTTAATATATATATATATATATATATATATATATATATATATATATATATATATATATATATATATATATATAAAGTTTGTCCAAAATAAATAAATTTTTTTATGTTCTTTTCGTATGATGGGCTTTTATCCTAGTTGAGTATGAAACAATTGCCGTAAGCAGCTCATTGTTTTACCAGTGGTGATCAAAAATTAATATTGTTTGACCAATATATTGCTCAAAAAACAACACCATGCGAAAGCAAGGCAAGTTGACAGTGAAAAAAGTTTATACATAGCCAGTGATAAAAGAAAGTTGACTGATAGTGGTGTAAAAAGGTTTATACACAGTCAATGATATAGTATCGTCAGGTTTTAAAGAATATATAAATGAAGTTTGACCAAAATAAATAAATTTTGTTACGCACCCTTCGTATAAAGGGTCATTTATCCTAAGAGTCTAATAAATTTTTTATGACAGGAGAGTGTCGCTTGTTCGTCAACTTCAAGAGATTCTCCGCACACGATCACACTATTACTTTCAGCTGAAGTTTTTGTTTTACCCTAAATTTGAATTTGTTGCATAATTATCCAATTTTATTTGCATGGTATGTTCATAATTTTTTCCTATGCAGTTGGGTTAATTCTTGACTTGAAATGTACACAAAAAATACAATATTAGATTAGTTTCATCAGAATTATAAGTGAAAGATAAGTCTTTCATTCCATGGACCTAGGGTTTGACCATAGCTATCCTGAATGAACTTTAATTTCTATTACCAGATGACGTTTTAGAGTTCCTCTAGTTCCTGTGATCGAAAAATGATCATAATTCCTCATTCACAGAATGATCCTTATTCTTTCCTGATGTTGGGTGGCGCAGATCGTCCGGGTTTAGATCCTTGCCGCATTAAACCAAAATCAACTAACATTATGCTGTTGAGTGTATTCATGACGTGAAGTCTCTCAGAAATCAATGAATTTAATCAGCATTTTAAACTAACAATATTTTTTAAGATTAGAAAATTTAACGTTTCCATGCATTTTTATCACAACTGGGTAAATATGTCTCGACATACTTTTGAGTTGGATAATTTTTGTTCCCTCATCATCATCAGCAAACTGATAAACGTTCTCCGATTTTGAATGTGAGCCCGAACAACCATTTGAATCGCTCAGAAGCCAATGAGGTTAGGTCCAGAAAACAAAAATTGAAAAAATTAATGTTTTTTAATACATTGTTTGTGTGTGGTTTTTATAACTTTCGATTTAATAATTTAATCAGAAAAGTATATAGTCTTTTTTCTCAGGGTAAGGGTGTGCAAAACAACACGACATGTACAGTATGTGCAAATAAGCACTTAACACATTTCTGTAAAAATAGATCGTTCGAGATTGTTCTGTGTTTCATCAGTTCTGTTAGGAAAAACCTTCCTTTTCTCAATTTTACTAAGCCAACATATTTGATTCGTACTTTATGCAAATCTTGTCACGTGATCTTCCATACTATTATATAAAAGCGGTTGCAATCTGTTGCACCAGTATTCCCGCTTTAATTCCCATTCTCACTTGTTTGATCACGTATCCGCCTACTTGATCTCTTCGATCAAGTTATTAGATTTACCTTTTAATGTAACTATGTGTCGAATGTAATCTTTTAATCTTAACTTAAATTCATTTCTTATCTTTTGAATAAATTCTAGTTTGGATTTTTAAAGACTTCGTCATGTGTACTTTTAGTAACTTAAGTTCATATCAGCCTAATAGGTGATAGTTTATTTTAATTCACTGCGTGGTTACTCTAATTGATCTTAAAATTCAATCAAGTTCATTATGTAATTGTACCGTCATGTAACAATTAGACGGACAGCTGTTTTAAAATTAAACTATTTATTAAAGTAATTTAAATATTTACAAAGTAAGTTTACAAGTTTAGAAATTTTTGGGCACAGCCATCGACATCGAAACCTTACCTGGAGCCAACACAATGGCTCCGCAACACAGAGAGAGGTCTTCTCTCTTCAACAGTTATAATCACTCTAGTTTTTAGTTAAATATCTCCAATCTTCCCAGACCCCGCTCTCTCGGATCACAGGTGCGAATTGGGAGGGGGGGGGGATTTCCGAGCCCTCTTCTAGTGTTTCTCAAGAAGGGACTTACTGTTGGGAACTCATGACATCCGCCCACAGATGCGGAGTCTATTTGTAACGCCGACCCAGGATCAAAAGCTAATCTCGAAGCGGCCTTTCCATCCGTTTCACACGCATCCTGAACATGTTTTCGCTTCTCCCCTCCCGGCACGTGATTAAGGGATAGGAACGGGGCCTTTGAAGATCGGTAGAAAATCGTTCCCGGGCATTTCTGAATTCAAATGCCAGATACAAGGCGGAGAAGGGGCTGACCGAAACGGAACGCCAAGCCACTGATGAGAAAAACACTCTCTCGATAATTTATCACACACACGTGCAACCACTGAATATGTTGTCCCAATCTTTATGTTGATGCACATTCTCGACACCCACGTGTTGAAAAAGGTCGGGTAGTACAAAACGGAACATAATGTATGGAAGCGTTCGTAAATGCAACTTCAGAACTGGTGAAACGGAGGCCACATGACGGATAATTTTCAGGTTTACACTTTTTTCAAAGAATTGTGTTAACGCACGCGGCCTCAGAGTTACCAACACATATCGAAAGAAGAAGAATTTAGTTCTTATTTCAAAGTGTATGTAAAAAATATTGAAAAAAGGGGACTTATTCATAATGGCTTCTGAAATTATTATATGACATATTCAGAGGCTATAAAAAAGGGCTTTCTGGCCATGAAAAAACGAACGAAGCAACGAGTAAATCCTTTAATAACTAAAAATAATGTTATTTAGTCCATTAAAATTTACAAAAATCAGAATCTATCAAAAATGAACTTAATCGCATTGACTTCTGAGCGACTCAAATTTTACTGAGTAGCTTATGTCGCTGTGGTGGCTTGTAAATATTTCTTTTACCGATGGGGCAACGAATTAAAACTATACGAAACCGAAAAAAATAACCTGAGAACTCTTGAGTCGTTTTCTGAATTTTCTATTGCGTAGGAGGCATATCGTCCTAAATGAATAAAACTTTCAACTCTCAGATTAGACTCATGGCTGTATATCGAGGCATCTCTATTTTTTAATAGCTATAGAAGCAGGGTACTATGAAACGAAGAATTCAATTTCAAAGGAATTTAATAAATTGTAAATATTTATTATTCTCCATATTCTAGGCAGTGAAGAACTCTTTTCGTTCATTAGAATAGTCATTTTCACTCTCCTTGCTTACAAGTTCATCATGTCTGTCCTCTAGAAAACTGTCTTTTACAAAGGAACTTTGATACCATTTCCTCCCTACACTCTCCCACGCTGAGGAAATCATACGACGAGCTTCTAGCACGTGTATTGACTTTCTCATGTCTCCAGATTCTATATTTAGAAGAAATTTTTTCACCATCTGGTTTCGAGAGTTAACTTTTTGTTTGAGTCGTATTCTGTAGGAAAGCTCTTCACATTCTTCTAAAACCTTGTTTTTGTCGATTTTCTAGTAACTAATGGTGTTAACTTTTCAGTCCCGTCGGAGTTAGTACTTAGCAAAAGTCAATATCTGTTTCCATAGTTAACCACCATGACAGTTACTGTAAAAGTCGTGCCAGGAAGAAGATTGTAAAACAAACTATTCTCACCAGCATGGAATGTTTTTAGGAGCATATTCTTTTTTTTTCAAAGACGGGAATCTTTCTTCCAACCATTTTTGAACAGTTTCATCAACTTCAGCAGACTTTCCACATCAAATTTTATGCAAATTTGTGCGAGGTGGAACTCATTCTTAAAAAAAAAAATTTATTTTTGTTTTTTCCTCGTAATGTTTTTATTATCAGTAAGGACTCTGAAAGAACTGCCACGGTCAACGCCTTGCTGGCCTGCTAGTATCTGACTATCTATCTATATGTATATTTCTCTTACGTGGCACGCAAAAAAGACGTTATTTGTTAACGCGTTTTGGCAACATTATACTATTGTTTGTTTACCACAAGGCCTCGCGCAAATTGAATTCATAAGCGTTATCGGATAAAATTTTATTGAAAAAAAAAATGAATTTTAGTTGAGCTGTTGCAGTTTATAATAGAAATCAAAGAAAGCGGAGGATCTTTTCAGGGCCATTTTAAAACGATCCTTTTTAGGGCCAGCAATTATAGTTCATAGTTCAACAAGACGCTTGCACTACAATTTTCGGCAACAAACTCAATGTAAAAGTGTGGGTGGTTCGAGTGCTGGGGAAATGTACACAAACAACATGCTGGGTATTCAATTTCCAAAGCAGCGCTCACATTTCGAGTCCAAATTTGCTCAAAGTTTTGGAACAGCTACACTCTACGTTTATGAGAGGTGGCAACGGCTTTGGCGATTTTTTTGGTGCACTTCTAAAGTCGCCAAAGAAATAATTATTTCAAAAATCTCTTCTTTTTTTTTTTCAAAAACGTTTTTCTTTCAACAACAGAAAATGAAAGCTTGAAAACACATTTGAAAACGTTTTAAAAAGTATACTTTTTTTAAATTTCACAAAAAGTAGATACATTACAAAACACAATTGTGTTCCAGAAGAACTAAACTTCGAATGTTTGGAAAGAATATATACATACGGGGGTTGGCGAGCGATAGCGAGCAAGGGGCGGGCCCTCTAGTTTTAAGAAAATCGCTTTGAGTTCTCTCCACTGAAAAAACGTTAAATGCGTAAATAATATAACGTAAATACGTTTAAATAACGTCAAATATTGTACTTTTTAATATTGAAAGTATAGAAAATTATTTGGGACCTATGAAAAATGACGTTATATACGGAAAATAGTTAAATGAGAGTTACGTTAAACTGGGGTTTCACTGTACTTACGAAACGGAGTTCATTTGATTGATATGAAATGAAAAAATTACGCGAATAAAAATAATAATGCGCGGAAAATTAATGGCGGATGGAAGTTATTAACTTTTGCTAATCTTTCAAATATTTTAACCACGTATTATTTAATTACTTATACACAACCACAAATTTTAAAACCAAACTTCATACACATACTTTAAGCGGAAAAATAGTCTCCAAACTTTACAATAGGATCTTAACTCCAAAGGTTTGTTCTTAGAGGTTATTGACCCCTTGAGATAGACGAAACGACTTACTTTTACATATGATTTGAATTCTTTTATAAATGGAAGTATCGTCCAATTGATAGTCACACACTAACAACTGAAGCGTTGGAGTTGGAGACTTTGTCTAACCAATCATTATAAATTTTCAATCCTCTAAAATGAATCCGCAAATCTATCACTTCTCAATTGAAGGTATCCGTGCAACGTAGTTATATGCAAATTTTCTGACGATTCAAGGTCAAGGTAGTCTGATTGGAAGAGTAACGTATTAGCAATCGGATGATAGCGAATTCGAAATTATATCCATCTAAAGATGCCGTAAATATATATGGTGGTTGGTGAACGTTAAATCTGTCGTAGTCTCAAATGTCCTCACGATGACATGATGTGGAAGATTAATAGAATGGGGTACTAGCTCAGGTAAGACCTTGTCATGGTATAAAATTACGTGGTGTTGTTCTCGTATCTTTCCCTTGGGGACTGATCCTAGATCGTCGACAATAGCCCGTTGTGTTGCTTCAGTGTGACATTATACATACCTTTTCATATTTTTTTAGAAGCAATTATTTTCAAGTTTAAGAAAATTCCAAATTTATAAGGGTTTATCCATTATTCAAGAGGTCGTGTTGCCTTAAACTTTCAAGCATTGCACACGTATTAAAGCAATCAGAAAGTGTTTCGAATCTCTTGAATATTTAAATTTCTTTTCAATATGGGATTTGCATTCTGTAGCCCACCATGGAGAAAGCATCTATAAATATGGATGAATACGCAGTATATTTAACTACAATAGATAAGGAATTTGCAATTTCTAATTGCGAATTCCTTACGCATTTGATTAACCAGATTGATTCCCCAATCGAAATCAGATCGTTCATTCTATTGAATTGTTGCCTTCTCAGGCATTAAATCATTTAAAGCGGTCGGCTTATAGTAATACCCTTTCCTGAGCGCTGATAGAAGAGGAACTTCGAAAGCGATCATATCAGATGCAAGTATGAAACATGAGCTGTCACAATTTCTGAAATTACGCAAGGATACTCCAGAGACAAGTTGAACAGATAAATTATCGTGTTGTCGTTTAGATAAACGAGTATCCGATGGCAGGGATTCGTGATACCCTAAGCTATGAAACTATAAAAGTATATTAATTAAACTCTTTCTGTTTCAATATTAACCTTGATCCACGTTAAATCTACCGTGGTCTCATACTTTCTGATGTTGAAGTTTAGAGTGTGGTGTGCCAGCTCAAAAGCTGGTACAAATTTCCGAGGCGTTGTTCTTGAATCTTTCCCTTAAGGACTGATCCCTGACCGTCGCCAACATATTTTGGCATTTGAGGCCACTACATATTTAACGTGCACCAGTCTCCATTTGTGCATGATGGTTTTTGGGTTCTCAACCCTACGGTTGCTAATCCGTTACATTTACAACCGGGCTACCGCGGTTCTTAGAAATGAGTTAATGTTTCATTGTTTTATTATATATTGTTTATTGCGAGAGTTAAGTGCATGATAAAGAGCCGATGCCGATTGCCTAACTTTAGTAAAATGCGTAGAGGATTTGTTAATTTCTGTTTAAACTCATGCAAGCCGACTGTTAATTCTACTTTATCTTGATTTTTGATTTTGAAAATTGAAGGTCTCACATAATAGAGCCTGTTCTCCCACAGTTTCAAGCTAGCTCAATTTAAGACTTAAAAAGTTCCAAAATTCTCATGGTTTATCGACCATTCAAGAGACCGCTCTATCTTAAACTGTCAAGTATTACGCACTTATACAAACAATAAGATATTTTTGACACTCTGGAATATCGTGTTTTTAATATTTTTCTATCACGGAATTTTCATTCCGTGGCTTATCATTATGTTGCCCGAAGCCCTTTAATAGTACCTTAACATTGATCATAAAGAAAAGTAATTAAAATCGTCGCCTTCAAAATGAAACATATTCAGACAAAAAATATAGTTCTGAGAAAACGAATATGGAAAATTCTACTCATCAGCTACATTCACTAGCTGTGCTTCTCAATAAAAAAAATCTAACCTACCCTCAAAGAAAAAAAATGGTTTTATGGAACAGACTCACGCGCTCTTTACAAGAATAAACACCTCCTAGAAATCTAGAGAAGCTAAAACTCATATCTCCAATGGCATAATTTTCAACGATCTTTGAAGTTTATGCCCTTTCGATGCGTGCTGTTTCACAAATGTAATTCGAGACGCGGACTAAAACATGCTCATTCGGATTAAGTAATTAGATCTTCGCTTAAGCAATTAGAATAATGATCGATATCAAACCGAGTGTAACAGAACTGTCTTCGAACCATGTTATGACATAGAGAGGGGGATTTATGGTAATTCGAGATTACAATCGACTCGGTAGAGTCATTTAACTATTCAAAGCGTAATGCACATGCAGCTTTCGGTCGATAACTCACAAATGTTTCATTCCATAGCTACAGCTGCCAAGTGTGACAGCAAGAGCCTTTGGCATCCTGCTACATTACATGTACACGGGTGAACTGAAAGTGACATGTCAAGAGTTAAATGAAGTTTACAGATCGGCCAGAAAGCTTGGAGTGGATGGTGCTCTTGAGAAGTGTATAAAGGTAGGAGAGCATCTTATTATTTAACTGATGGTTGGTTGGTTGCATTGAATTTTATGGTGCGAACCAATTACACGACACTGGTTGGCACCCCCTCCCCCTTCCCGAGTGACAAGAGCAATTAAAGTGTTCTCAATGGACAATGACTCGGTGGTGACTTCCAGGTCTCCCTTTATGACACCCGTCAAAAATTGGGAATTTCGTGTCTTAAATTATAATATTTCATTTACTTTAAATTTTGTTGTGTAGGAATGGACTTAAACGGCTTCGGGGTACTGAGAATGAGTGTGGTTTTAAGACTTTTATTGTTAAAGAAGAAAATGATTTTATATAAATGTCTGCATTTCGAATTGCGATGTTTTCCTTCAGACCTTCCACCATAGCTTTATTTTACCATTTATAAGTCCTTAAATGCACTGTTAATTTCACAGCGGTTAAGAGTCCAGCAAAGGAACAGTTGGAAATGCTTCTTTCCCATTAGAACAATATTACATATCAGTTAATTGTTTAGCCTATATCGTTTTCATTAAGAATTTCATAAGAGTATGTTTTGAACCAGAAGCTTCCTAGAAATCATGGTGTCAGTTGCAGAAGAAAATTATATTGAATTTTGAGCTAAATTCATATTGCTTGAAGCCCTAAAAAGTTAACGAATCCCATACGGATACTTTAGGGTGATGTGGGGATGAGTGAAAAGTTACCCCGCGAACTGACTCACCCCATTTCACTCAATCCCTTTTTTCGTTTTTGGACGTAAACAGGTTTTCTCTTAACGCTCGGAATGCCACGTGATTTCGAAGCAGTATAAAGTTGCTTTTCCCCATAACATATACATAATGACGAAATAACGACAGCTATTGGCTGTATGAATCATAGAAAAGATGATGGTGGTTAAAGACAAAACTGGTTAGAAATCATGTAGGACAGAACGGACAAGTGCGTCAGACCCTCTAGGAAGGCCAGCCACGTTCTCTGCCGAATGTACCATTTTTAGCGCTCATGGAAATGTTGGTAATCTAATTAACGTCGAACTGGAGCAACACAACGGGCTCTTTAGAGACGGTCCGGATTCAAACCCCATCACTAATTTTAAACCACGGCCATATCACGAGTCATACCTGAGTTGGCACACCGCTCTCAAAACCACATCACGCCAAAGTGAGGACAATTTAGGCTATGACGTATTTAAGGTACTGCACCCCCTTCTTACACGACACGACGGTCTTTGGTTGGATCCAAACTCGCAACCCACCGGTTGCTAAACCGTTTCTCTGCCAACCGGGTTACCATGGCTCCAACTCATTGCTGGGAATGCAAACCACATAGGTTGGCTATTACGCGCATTTGGGGGCGATGCAATCATGAAAAAGGGTCAAGAAGGTACTCCGAGGGTACGGAATTGGATGTCTGGTGAGGTCTCTAGGGGATTTGGTGGTGAATATATCTTGTAAATTAATAACAATAAGGCACTTTGAGGGTAGGTAAGTTAGAAGCCCGGAGAAGTCTCACAAAGACCTGACTTCGAATATTACTTGCAATTGAAGTTAAGACGTACTTTGGTGAGGCACAGAACTTGGACGCCTAGAGAGGTATCATGAAGAACTCGCTGAAGGTATAACCTGTGAACTGATATATTCAGTACACAGGTTAATGTGTTTCTGTATATGCTGAGCTCTGTGGAGTACAATGCAAAAATAAAACATGCATCTGACTATTCCTCTGGATATCTTCGATAATTGGAGACCGCTTCCCAACCCCATAAATTTTCAGGTTAATTAATATATGATTTAGTATATTCCCATTGTGAAATATATTTACTGTTCATTTAATGCTTGCAATATTTATTCTACTGATTTAATGCTTCCAGTTTACAAAAAATCGAAAAAAATGATATTTTTTAACACGTTAAACTCTTACGTGTACCTTTTTCGGTACACATGGCCTGAAAATGACACTCAAAACCGACCTTTCAAGAAATGTGTTGAAATACTGTTTCTCGAAATTTGGTAGTTTCGGTCATCCAGACCCCAATGATGATCTACATCAAGGTCAAGAGCCCGGACACTGAATTAAAAAGTTCATCCTTTTTAAGCTCGAAACACAATGCACAAATTTGTGAAAGTTATTTGCATGGAAATGACCTCAAACGCAGCTAATTAAGTGCGTGTCTGTTGCTCTGTGGAGTAGAAAATTACCCCATCACCTCAGTTTTCACTATCAGCCTCGACTTTTATTTTATTTCACTGAATATGCTGATGAGTTAAGTTATTAAAACGGTGAGCAATTATCGGGTTTGGATTAGATTTGACCCACTGAGCGTCACGAGATTTCCGAGTTGTGTAGTGTTGTTTTTACCCCATAACACTTAATTACTACACAAACAAACCTATTGGTTTAAAGAATCCATGGATTATTTCAACATTTAGAAATCTTTAAATCGGTCCTTTCCTTGGATTAAATGAGGCATGCATTGTAACACATAATTCTTTGGAAAGATTCTATTGGTAATTTATTTTTAATATAATCTTTAGAATATAATAACCTATTGAATCCTTTAGAAGTTATATTCTGGTCATTTCCTTGGATCCTTTTGAAAGATCCTATTCCTTATTTTCTTAAAATACAATCCATTGGAAATATTTTATTATTTTAATTTTCTTAGTGTAGAATCATTTGAGACCCACAAAATTCCATTAACCTCTCTCTAATTTCATAGAATATAATCCTTTGAATATCCTTTAATAATTGGAAATATTCTATTGATTATTTCTTTAGATTAGAATTAGAAACACTTTGAAGATTATGTGTGATTTGGAATTATAAAGAAATGACCGATTGAATCATTTGGAATGATTCGATTGGCCATTTCCTTAAAATGGATTCCTTTGGAAAGATTCAATGTGTCAAGAAGATTATATGTGGTTAGAAATCACGGAGGGGTAGGGTAAGGCGGGGTATTGTAAACAAAATTTGTATGTTCACTTTCAATCCCTATTTTCAAACTCTTGATAATGTAATTAAACATTGTTCACCCTATTAAACTAACGTGTCATTATTCTACTTTGATATTTGCTTAGTACCAAGATTCCAGAAAAGAAATTTAATACCGTACTCGGCTATTTACAATTACCCCTGAAAGTAGGGGTAATTGTAAACAACGATTTTCCTCGTGATATTGAATATTAAACAAGTGACAGCATGAGCAGTAGTCATGGCAGTAGAAGGAACTCCAATTGTATTTTTACCCTTCTAATACCATGTTTACAATAACCCGTTTTGATCTTTACCAAATACTCCCACTTCTTCCCCCCTAAAAATCTAGTGACACTTGAAAGTTAAAATGATCATGAGGTGAACTTCCATGAATACATAAGAATAAATGATTCAAACATTTTCTGAACGAAGAATGTATTTAGAGAGTAAAGAACAAAAAATTACAAATTTAAAAATTAATAAAAAAAAAAAACTAAAAATTGAATAATACTATCTTAGGTACAAAACACAAACACACATTACATTTCTTACAAAATAACAGTGCCCTCAAATTGGAAAAATTCCTTATTGTCTTCTTTGCTACAGGTTGGAGTACGTAAAATTGCTTTGACACGGTCTTTGGTAACACAGAATTAGTCTTTTTGAGCCACAACGATTTAGTAAATGCATTATCGATGCATTTGAGTCCGGTGTTCTCAAACTTCTCTTCTGAAACAACATCCACCCTTCATACACACGGAAAATGGGTTTTCTTTCTCTCCCCCCCCCTCAACATCTACAAGTATAAACGTAGTCGTTTCAATGTCTTCATTGAATGGTTACAAAATATTTTACTTCCTCTACAAGCTAGTCTTCTATATTTTGCTTGAATGTTTGGAGAACTTCAAACTCTTCACCGCCAATGTTAATCAATTCTTTCAATAGTTCCTCATTCTCGCTGTCCTCGAGTTCTGCTTTCCTTTCCATTTGCTTCTTTCTTGCTTACTTCTGGCTCTTTCACTATTTTCTCACTAGGATACCTTTTGTTGTTTTTCTCTTCTGCCTCCTTCAAGCGTGACAGTACAGGGTCAGTTGTAAGAACTTCACCATATATGTGAAGTTTTAGTGAATCAGTCTTCCTGTTCCCCAAGAACACGAAAAATGCAATAAAACGCAATTCAAACGTACTAAATACGATTAAATACAAAATTACACGTGAAAACATTGGTTTTCCATTCAAATTGAACGAAACTATTGGAAAAGTTATGCTTACAATTACCCAGTCCCTTGAAAACTATGGGATAATAGTAAACATTCAACTGCAGTTGCATTAAAGTTTCCAGAAACAAAAACCAATGATTTTATGTTCGATAGAAACGCAACTGACCGTAGTAAAGAATTGGAATAACATGCCTTTCAATATATTATGGAGGGCAGCACAGAAAATGCAACACACAAAAACTTTAAAACCCAAACTTTTCAACCATAAATTTTTCAACTAAACAGATTGCTATCAACTGTGGTTCAAAGAAATACGGCATCACCATAATGCATCCTCAGGGTTGCCAACTTTCATATTTTACAACTTTTTAGTTTCTCGGAATCCCATGTGGGCGCTTGTATAGCTTGTTTAGAATCACCCCTTGTTTACAATTACCCCGCCTGACCCTATGCAGGTTGCAAAATGGAATAATTCTAGTGAAACCCCCCTGAGGGTTTAAGAGATTGAGGAAATTTCGGAATAGGAAGGATGCGTGTTTTCATTATAGTATAAAGTACTTGGTATTCATTTCCAATTTTATCTAGCTCTACAATGTTTACATAGCCTCAATAGCACCATCTGTTTATTATAATGACGTCTTCCCTTCTGTATGAGAGAATATGTAGTGTCCTAATAGGGCTTACCGAAAATTTGAAATTTCGGTTTAAACGATATAAACTTTCAGCCATAGTTAACCAAAGATCGTTAGATTCCTCTAATTCAGCGGTTCCCAAACAAATACCAAGAAATGCTTAGTGTTTAGTTCTATCTGTCGATCTTATACATGACGCATATTATACACGAAACATATTATACACGTTACGTATACTGAAGTATGAATAATAAGGTACATATATTAAAAAAGGAAACAATAGTGAAAAAGAACTGAACTGGAGATTATATTATGGATTTTTTAAAGCTACAAGAGGACATAACAACTAATTAAGACATTTGAAAAAATTTACCGAATACACCCGAAGTTAATGGGAACGATATGCCTGCTTTTAGCGGCAGTTTGTACCTAAATGTCCGGTGTCACAGAAATCAGGTGAAGACGCATATCATCTTCTGCGTCTAAATGAGTTCGATTTTTAGTTTTTGTAGCCGTGTACATCGAAAAGGCTGTTTCACAAAGGTTCGTAGCACCAAAAGGCAGTAAGAGTAATTTAGCTTTTTAAGGAAATATTGAAAGATCCTTCCCTAACTGAGTCTAATATTTGGGAAGTGGTTTGCTTTTAAATGATGCCTGACAGCAGTTGTCCGATATAATGTTTATAAAAACAATTTTGTTCTGCCGCAGTGAGGGCTGCTGGTTTTGATTTCACTAAGAGGCATACGTAAAAGAAATAGAACATAAAAATATCATAGGACACAAGACTAAAATGGCAAATACACTTATCGAAATATAATATCAAGCCATAAAAAAAAGCTAACACACAAAAAAAGGAATAAGAATACAAAACCAAACCCACAACAGCGGCTGAGAGACCTGTCATACTTTGCCCGAAGATCGCCATCAAATGTCACAATCCTATAACGCCCCCAAAATTTTAATATGGTTTTGTCTTATGGTTTATGGTTCAAGGGTCATATTTGTAAGTTAATATTAAGAACACAATTAAAATCAACGCTTTGAAAATATTCAAAGACAAAAATTGTAATGTTCGTAAATAAAAAATAGTGTTTGAATTTGTCTTTGAATGTATAGATCTTTTGGAAGAATTACAAGAGTCGATTGAGAAGTTGGGTATTTAATCGTATAGATCTGTCTTTCTGCAATACAGTTGCTAAAACTCAAGAAATAGCGCCATGACCGCTGACTTGTTCATTGCAACCAAGTAGTGAACCTTGCAGGGCTGGTTCTTTTAACTCGTCTTTGCATCGGCCATTTTTGAGTCACTCAGAGTTATTTATTGAGTCATACACGTTTTATTGGTCAGTGAAACCGTACCGTCGTTCCAGCATTGGTAACCTGATACCATCATATTTTGAAAAATTGCACTGAGCTGATTTTATTTTAATGCTTTTTTTTTTACAAATCATCGCCTTTATCAGATTTGCTATGTACAGCTTTATTTTTACCTTTTTACGTCACTCAGAATTTACTACAGTTATTTTACAGCATCTTTGAAATAGGCTAGTAAACACGTTTTTAGTCGTAAATTGATCGCCATCTTAGTCGTTTCAGTTTTATTTTCTGTTCTAGCTATTCCGTCAGTATTTTTGGCCTTCATAATTTGTGTTTTCATGGGTAACCCGTAAGGTGCATTTTTTTTTTATCGCAATCGATTAATACCCCATCTTTTATCCAGCAGCGTTTTGTGCCATAAGCTGTGCTACTTAACCAATTGTAAATCGATATTTTGATCAAAGCATTTTAATTCTACATTTAACTTTTTACGTCAGTGACGTGTTTTTTCTTTCAAACTTTTGATTAAAGTTTGGTTTTCAAGTTGTTTACTTGTGATTTGTCACCCTTACAAGGTTTGTTATTCAGATACTTTTTAACATAGAATTTAATTGAATTCTGTTTCGTTTTTCGTTTAACGCAGCATATCCATTTTTTTGATTCTGCATCGTGAAAACCAAACCAATTGTACACAATAAGTTTCCGACAAAATAAAATAATCAAAGTTGTATCAAAATGAAGCAAAATTTATTTTGAATTACTCAATTAAATATTAGAACCCTATTAGCCACCATGGACTGGTCACACATTTCCCCAAACTGTCCACTTTTTCATTCCGTCTATGAAGGGACTTTTGTTTTCAAGGCAACTTCAACTTCATCATCGGCTGAAAAATGTCGACCTTTCAATATCTGCTACATTTTGGGGACCACCAGAACAGATGGTGCAAAATGCATGGGTTGTAAGGCGGGTGTGGAACAAGTGAGAGTTTCAAGCTTGGCATTGTTTCCTTCGCTTATCGATTGCAACGTGGTCTTTCGTTGTGGAGATGGAAATCAAAAGTCCACCTTCTACACCTGATTCTCAAAAATATACCTTTGAAAAATTTATTACTGATCGTTGTTTTATATGTAACTCGGACATCGTTCTTCTATTGAAGAAGACGGAGCCTGTAAGCGCAGTTTCATGTTATTTCTGCCGATCGCTCGGTTTGAATATATGTCACGTGGTAGTGGGGATAAGCATGAATTCTAATGTGGGAATGTGGGACAAGTTATTGATTGCATAAATTGATAATCCAGTGTGATTAAAGACACTAGTCTGTACTTCGATAGTCGATCAGTAAAAGTTGATTGCTATGTCTACGTGAGTCAACCCTCTGAGATCTTTCGACAGCTACTCCGGACCACATGATCTGTCTTTCATCAGAAGGCTGATCACATCAACCATCAAATGAAATGAACAGGGAATGTGCGCGCGGCTTGATGTAATTTCCACCTATCACTTTGCTTCAAGATGTGTCACATGGTTATGAGAAAAACATTAATCCTTCACCCATTAATAAGTGTGGGATAAATTTTTTGATTAAAAAAATTATTATTGACTAATTAAATTGTTTTGCCCAGAGAGATTAAAAATACTAGCATGAGCTCAGATAGCCAATAGGTACAAGTCAGCCTCGGAGACATTCCCTTGTGAGATCTTACAACGACTTCGCTCTATTTCCTTAGAAGGTCGACGGAGAAAGGCTTATGATGACTAATACTATTACTCAAGGACGTCGAACAGTATTCTGGCACTAAGCTCTTGGCACTACACAGCATCGGCTAACGAACGCTCGCACATTTTTCTTCCTGAACTACTATCATCGTAGCAACGTCAAGAGTCGTAGGAGATCTAATTATCGACCATTGTTTTTTATACCGAAGAACCTTTTCGAATTCTAATTCTTGCTGTTTCTAAGCCAAAATCTAGCCATCGTAACGCATAGATATGTATATTATGTTATACACTCATACATACACACAATTCTTTTGACGTATGATATAGGATTTTACATTATTACATACTTTTGTATGTTCAATACTTTAGAAAAATATATTACGCTCCTGTCCTGAAAGTATTGAAACCCATTTTTATGTTTTGAGAAAAAATAACTGGCGGAAAATGAAATCCCAATCAGGAATTAGTTTAGAGGAAGGAGATTTAAGCAAAGCATTTATATAGGTAACATATTTATTTGATTAAAGTTTCAAGGCCACATGTTTAAAAATGCGCGAGAAGACCATTTCAAATGTGAAATGGTGGTACATTAATAACCACTGTAGTCGCTCTGATTTTGAATGCAAGCATGCAAACGTCCATGCACTGTGTCGTACAGGTGTCCTATGTCATTTTGTGAGATGGAGTTCCATGCATGTTGCACTTGGTCAGTCAAATCAGCAACGGCCAGTGCTGGTTGTGGATGCCGCTGGATATGTCGTCCAATAATGTCTTATACGTGCTAGATGGGAGAAAGATCTAGTGATCTCGCAGGTCAAGGCAACATGTTGACACTCTGTAGAGCACGTTGAGTGACAGCAGAGGTATTAGGACATGCACTATCATGTTAGAAACCCCCTCCCCTTAATACTTCTCATGAATGGCAGCACAGCAGGTTCAATCAACAGTCTGACGTAAGAATTTGCTGTCAAGGTGCTTGGGATAACGACGAGAATGCTCCTGCTGTGATAGGAAATTGCTCCCCAGACCATTACTTCTGGTGAAGGTCCAGTGTTTCGACGCCTCTGACAGCTTGGTTTCAAGCGCTAACCTGGCCTCCTTCTAACCAACATACTGCCATCACTGGCTTCAAGACAGAAACGGCTCTTATCTGAGACCACTCCGCACTCTTCGCCCCTTATCTCCACTCCGCCCTCCAATGAGATCTAGTTTGAAACCACTAAAGTAACAGATGGAAATGATTTGGAGTTAATGGCATGAACGCTACAGGGCGTCTGGCTCGTAACTGTTGCTCAAGTAATAGATTTTTTACAGTTCTCTATGTCGCTCTGATGTCAACGGAAGCTCTAATTTCTACTACAAATACAGTACGATGCGCCACAGTCATGCCGCGAACAGGGCTGTCTTCCCTTTCAGTAATGGCTCGTGAGCGGCCGCATCAGTCTTCTTGAGACAGTACCTTCCCGTGATCACTGTTGACAACAATCATGCACAGTGGTTACATTCCTGCCAAGTCTTTCTGCAATATCGTGAAAAGAAAATACACCTTTTCGTAACCCTATTACTCGACCTCGTTCAAACTCAGTACGATACTGAGACTGCTTTCTTCGTCTCCTTAACCTTTAGACTACGGCAGGTGCTGAGTTGTATCATGATCGCGCCAAGAGAGAATTTAGACAACAGCCAGTACATCATTTGTGCCTTGAAAATTATAAGAATCGCGCCAAGAAAAAGAATCATGCTTGCTATATCTACAGCTGTAGTCAAAAGGTTAAAGGCATTCTTAACTCAAATCTAGCTCACAACGCCCAATCCAAACGATAAATAACGCTCACGAAGTTTACATCGTGTATTTAAAACGAACGTGATTTGCATGTTCATAGTGGCGGTACTAGCGCTTCTTATTAGTCTAGCTCGCAAATTTGAATAGCTACTGATACTGCTTTCTTCGTCTCCTTAACCTTTAGACTACGGCCGGTACTGAATTGTACCATGATCGCGCCAAGAGAGAATTTAGACAACAGCCAGTACATCATTTGTGCCTTGAAAATTATAAGAATCGCGCCAAGAAAAAGAATCACGCTTGCTATATCTACAGCTGTAGTCAAAAGGTTAAAGTCATTCTTAACTCAAATCTAGCTCACAACGCCCAATCCGGACGATAAATAAGGCTCACGAAGTTTACATCGTGTATTTAAAACGAACGTGATTTGCATGTTCATAGTGGCGGTACTAGCGCTTCTTATTAGTCTAGCTCGCAAATTTGAATAGGCGATCATCTTTCCGATGTGCTTACACGATTCCCGAATTTCGTTTATCTAGCATAACTTCTTCTTGGTGTTGGGATTTTATATTCCGCTTGTGTAGGATCTTCAGTCTACACAAACAAACGAAACCGTCAGCGAGGATTTTACGTATGCAGAAGTTGTCTTTCAAAATAGTTTATTGCGGGTACGGCATCGTTTGGAGTTTAATCTAATTGCCGTCGACCACTCAACTATCAGATATCAATTTGGAATTTATTCTTTAAAATTTTTAGTGAAGTGCTGAAATCGTATTAAAAAACAAGTAAACTGACGTTGCTTCCAGAATACTAACAGTAACACCCCCCCCCCCCCCATTTAGCCTCGACAAAAGATACCTCTCATAGTTCCTAATAATCAGTCCGTCAAAGAACTTTTATAAAAATTTCAGAAAGTATATTCATTTTCTATCCCAATATTTAAAATTCTTTCATGCGAATTCATTAAAAATAAATCCTTGGAAAAGCGAAAAACATGTTCGTTGTAATTATTTTCAACTTGAAACATTTTTACTTGTTATCTTTCGAAGAAATTTCTCTTTCTAACAATGGCATGAGGAAGTTTTCGCTTTATGTTTTCAAGCGAACTGCTGTTACTAACTTTCTTACTAAACAGTATGTATTGAATCTGATAGAAATTAGATCGTAGTAACATTATTAGAATGATTCTCTCATTAGTGTACACTTTTAATTACAAAATGTAAGTTTCGTTGTTTGAAAAAAAGTTTCTTAAGTTACATTTTTTTTCAGCAATCCTGTTTTTATTAAAATAATAATGCTACTTTGAATATTTTCATACGTTACCGAGAAATTTCAGAATATATTAATGTCGTATATTTTCCCATGTAAATTAATAACTAACACTTCATCTTACAATAATTATAACTTATTTTCACAAGAATAGTTAATAGTATTTTATTTCTCAATTCCCCAAAACTTTTCTACACAACGGATAGCATTTCTTTATTCGGAAGTATTAGTATAATTACTGCACATCATAACAAAATTAAAATAATTTTCGCAAGAAAATGTTTTACACATATTTATTCAAACTTAACTCAACTGAACTCAAACTAAAAAACAAATAAACGTGCTTCGAATGCAATGTGACTTATTTAATAATAGCAAAATTACCCGACTTCTCTCGGGTTGGTCAACTAATATTTTAACACTTTTTCGACATTTTCATAATTTCTAAAATCTATTCTAGTCACAAATCCTATACACACATATCGATCTGTGTAATACATTTCACATATATCGCACCACTTCTAAAGATAAAAACTGACGAAAGGTGACAGACAGAAAGGTAACTACGACTAAAGTCAATTTTGATGGAGTTTTGGGAATTTCCTAAGTTCTTTTTTTGTAAAATTGCTCAACTCAATTCGTAAAAATGACGAATTAAGACAAATACTCTCGTACACTTATTTTAGCAGCTAATATGTTTTGCTTTGTAGCACTATTTTGCTCCAGGATTTCGACATTTTCGAATTTTGCTACCATTAAGGGAAATACGATAGATTAACATGATAAGATATTTCTCACTAAGTTTGGTTTAAAAGCAAATATACTTTTTCTTGAAAATTCCGTTTTTGTGGTCTGTGCAATAATAAAAGAACTTGTTTTAAAATAGAATGACTTCAATAGTTAAAATTGAATGACTTCAGTATTTTATGCTTCTCCTTGTGATGATTGTCCAGTCACCAATCTTCATTGGAATGTCCCGTCCAGACGGTAAGGCGCTTGGAAAAACTTCGGAACAAAAAGTCCGCATGCTATTGTCTTTTTCCAGTCGTCCCAGTACCCATATTTTGCACTTGTGTCTTTGTTCTACCGGAACAGCGACGCGTAAATCGGTAAGGAATAAGTTATTTAAAGAATGAAATAAATTAAATGCGTTAAAACTAGGAAATACGAAAAAACTTCCATGTTCCTCTGGAAACGGTTTGGTGGTCGTGAAGTTTCAATAAACACAAACACGAATTTCAGGATATGTTGAGATGTGATGAGTTATTCAAATCGCTAAAGTGACTCGCACGGATCTAAGCGATGTTAAAATATTGATATCTGTAATCTGTTCATTAAAACTTCAAAATATTTTTTGTCTCTGATCTCCCACCAGTGGGTGATCAAACGAAATTAGATTTATTCGATATCGCTTTAAATAAAACTCTGTTGAGTAACATGGTTCTCATTTGAAGAAATTATATGGAAATGAAACTGAGTGTCAGTTTAAAATTGTCGAGTATTGCAGATACTCATTTTATTCATGTTTTTAATGTTTAAATCGACATCGATGGATGAATTCCTAAATCTTTTTTCCTAAATCCCTAGATTGTTTCATCTTGAAAGATTGATCAACCATCAGTTAATTGGAGATTTTCTTTGAAAAGTCCCAATCAAAGTCAAAGTCTTTGAAAAGTACAATTTGACTCGTCTCATTCATCTTTTAATTTATATATTGTATTTACATTCATTTCGATTAGATAGATGAACGTATATTTTCCCTTGGGTATTACAGTACTTCCAATAATGTAACGTCCTTTGTCTACATCGATTGGAATGAACCTTATTCGTCTTAAGAACCAATTAGTTCTTAAACAAGGATGAATTGATTTCCCCATGTTGAGTATGATTTTAAAACAAAAGCAGTTTTATGGAACAAAAGCAATCTGGTCCAGCCAGCCGATGAGATGAATTTACATGGTTAGGAATGTTGCTTGTTGATAATTAAATGGATAACAATGAAAACAGTGGTGACGTAAAATTTTACAGTTGAATAACACTAACCGAACTTCCATTGTATTCAAAACGTGGCAAACAAATAATTTTATGAAGAACGCATTGATTCCACGCCTTTCTTCATTATTAAGCAAACCTGTTTCAGTATGAGAGGCTGTACCGTAACTTTAATTAAGAAGATATTATTAAGCAAGACTGAGTGAATTTATTTTGAAATCACCAGAGGTTTGTTTGTATTGCAACCAAATAATATTGCTAAATCTAATTAGAAAGCTTGTTTCAAATTGTAATTGAGAGAGCCTGAATAAATGAATGTAAAAAGAGATAAGAATAGTTCTGAGAACGAAACTCGCATAAGGAAATACGACGTAACCGAACTGTGTACAGCAAATAGCTTATTTCCGTATAGTTTGGGTTACCTGGCTGCGGGTCTAGTAAAAATATTTTATGGATCGTATCTGGCCTTCGGGTCTTGGAACAATCTATTCGCCCCTACATTTTATTAAAACTTAGACAGTCCTTTATATTTCACGTGCGTTTTTTCTTAGATGGGAGATTAAACCTGAACCTGAAAGAACAACAAGTATTTACCAATACGAATAACTATTAGACGAGCGTGTACCGCGTCTTTCAATTCTTCCATGGTCAATAACTAATCTGCCACTATGTCTTGAACACTAATCACTCGTCTGTGTCAACTATATTATGTCCACCATAAATCGCTGTAGCCATTGTCAGCTTTTATAGCGTCTGGACGCCTTGCTTCTTCATGCATAACATTGGGGCGACTATTTTTGAAACTTTCGATAAAGTCTTAGTCACTCTGTTGTGGTTGAACAAAGTTCCAGTGTTGTGCAGAGATCCTTCGATTGATTTTGATCCCGGATACAGGGCCGCACCACTACAAACAAATAACTGAACGTTACTCTTTGGTGTAAACGAAAAGTGGAACGGCTATGGTTTACAGCACGACAACGACAGTGAAACAGACGTAGCATTTCTAGACTAGGACAGCAGTGATAAGACACAAACATAGTCAAGAGACTCGAAAACACGACCATTCGGAACAAAAATCTAACTGTATTGTGGATAATTATTGGGTCACCATAATGCAGAAAGCTTTCGAAGGGAAAGCGAAACGGCCATAGTTTACGGAACGGCAGCGACAACGAAATTGATCTAGTAACTTCGAACGTGAACAGCAGTGATAAAAAAGAAACCTCGCCTAGAGATGCGCTCGAACAAACAGAAACCCATATGTAATACTATTTCGGAAAATTATTGACTCCACTAACGTAAATTGTCTCCTTTGAAGTTGGTTGCATTGAAGGTTTAAGGGCAAGGGTCATATTTGGCCAAGCTGCTCCAAATACAAAACCTATAATATCAAGTAATGGTGAAACACACAATGAGAGTTTTACTGATACAGAAGAGATATATACACCCAGGTAGGTAAACGAACTCCACACATGATGTAGGACAACCCACTCCTGATAGGATTGTGTGGTTTTTATGACTCAAGTGCCGAATTTGGTCTAGCTGCATCAGACACAGAACATGTGGTGCATGAAGGTGTGCTGAGATCAGTTCTAGATCTTTACTTTTTTTACACTTATACACACTACATCTACACTTATAGAATTTCGCCCGTAGAGAGAGAACCTTTGGAATTTTAATCGCATTTTGCACAGGACAGTGCGCTGTTGACTTGTTGTGACATTGAAGTACAAAATAAATCATTCAATGCCAATATTGCATACCTCTTTGTCTGACCTCTAAGTACAGGAATGAATCGCTCAACCAGAAGCTGACAGTTGTGAAGTTGAGAGTTGGTTGATTTGGGGTTTATGGCGCAAAAGTCATGCCTTGCTGAGCCAGACACAAGATAGGCGATATCGAGTAATGAATAAACACACACGCAAGGAGAGATTTACTGACACAGTAGTGAGAAATACACCCAGTGAGAGGAATGGAACCTGTACTCCATACAACTCGGATGTTGCTAGCACAGTGGACATACTCACTGAACCACAACAGCCCTGTGAAGGCGGAATGTGTAGGTCTGATTGCGTTACGGCTCTAAAGCAGCAGTTACTTTGAGACAGCGATAAACGTGATTGACTCCAGAGGTGAATCCAATGCGCGAGAGGATCAAAGAGACCCCCTCTTTAGACCCCCGTTGGACAGGCTTTTGGTTCGAATCATGGATGTTTGTCGTGGTGCTTATGGGCTAAATATACTATGATGGAATGTTGTCACATCTACAATCATACATACAAGCTTAAATAATGAGTTTTTAGAGGAGCATGAAAATAAGTTAAAGTATTTTAAATTTGAATATTGGGGCATATGCAAGGATGTATTGTTTTCAAAGCTATAGTGAAGTTTTGATCTGATGTTATATCCGTACTGCGTTTACGTTTTGTTCTAGATCAATAAATGGAACGAGGCAGCCTCAAAAAAGAGTTTGTGAAAAAACCTATTTTTATTTCTCAAAACATATTTCAAGTTTTGTACACTAAGAATGTCTCTTTTAATAGAGCTTAGAAGAGATATATGTTTTCAAAAATACAGCTAACAGCATATGGTATTGAAACTGCCTCACAAAAGCGATCTATACAAACACAATCGAAAACGTCCCAAAGATATCAACTTGGTTTCACTGGGAGCCAGAGAAACAGTCGAAGCTGTCGCATATTTTCTGCATGGAAATGTGCTTCTGTATACCCCATCTGACGATCCTACTTTCCTTGTATTGACATATACAGCACGCATATCGTCACGCGGAGTTTAGGCCCTTTTATCAACTGTGTATTATTTCATCCCCGGTTTTCGTAGTACGCTTTCCTTGTATTGATGTTCTCAGCGTGCATATCGTCAGGCGGACCTTTTGTTATTTTGACAACTATTTTATTTCATTCTTTATTTACGAAGTATCAACAACTTCAACAAGCGCCACTCCTTTCGCGAAACTTTTGCCTTTATTTGAGGAAATAACCACGATGAAGTTTTTATATTCAATTTCGACGGCTTTCGAAATAACCTACAGACCTGGAATTCCGTTATGTGTTCGCTTATTTTCCAGGTTTGAGTCCTTGACATACAAATTTTGTGGCTTTTCTGCACCTCAAATCCCATTGTATTGTCTTTCAGTACGTGTTTAGTTTATATAACGCCTATTTTCTATTGAGTATTTCTTCAGAAGTGTTGTATTGTATCACGAAATCATTGCTTTTATGGTCTCTAAATCTAGAATCCTATTATTTCGGGCAATGTATACCACTTTAAAAAGAACACGCACACGCTCACTATATTTTAATCTCACCAATCCCAAATTTAAAGACGTGTGGAAAGAATATCTTTCTAATTGGTAAGCACTAATAAGAATTGCCCTTTATTTGTGTTCCGGGCAAGAAGGAATCATCTTGACCCTAGAAACTATCTGAAACTTCATAATCCTACACACATATCCGCTCCAGAACATAGGGGGAGATCTATATATTTAAAAATCTTATATAAAATGATCGGGCTAGATTCTCCTGTGTTTCCGTGGCTATTAAAGTTTTGATTGGTTGTGTGACGTTACGAATAGGCGGAGTTTCTAATTGTTTTGAATTGTTGTGTGGTGTCACGAGCGAAACGAGATAGGAATGTCAAAAATCATTAAATTCGAAGTTGCCATAGAAACAACACTGATCATAAAATGATTGCCGTACGCAAGTTATTGTTTTACCAGTGCTAATCAAAAAATAAGTTTCCCAATAATATTGTTTTACCAGTATTGCTTAAAAAACACCATTCGTAAGCAAAGCAAGTTGACGGATAGTGGTTTATACATAGCCAGTGATCAACAAAAGTTAATAGATAGTGGTGAAAAAAGTTTATACACAGCCTGTGACCACATACCGTCAGGTTAAAAAAATATATACAAATGAATTTTGACCAAAATAAATCCGTTTTGTTATACACTCGTCGTATGACGGGCCATTTATCATAGTCATATATTATTTGAATAACTACAGTAGTTTTTTTCTTCTTCCTCCGGCGTGTGCATTTTACAGAAACAAAAACTTGAAAACATCAAGAAAACCCCCGACTATACAATTTGTGATTTCTGTACAAAGATTTCACTCTCTATACAAGATATCTCTAATATTATAAAAGGAAGTGTTTGTCTGTTTGTTTGTTTGTTTCTTGCACGCAAAGAGTCCTGCGAATCTATGGTAATCTCAGTAGTGGGATTTGGCACAGGTAGTCCAAATTTTTTGCAATTTTAGGGTCACGGCGAATTTTAAAATTCAACCTAGAACATTTTAAAATGAATTTAATGAAATTTAATCATTATTGAATACAACAGCATAGAAGAGAGCACATATTATAAATTTATTGTTTTCGTTTCCATTTTGATTTTTAGTGGGAGGAATGATTTTCCAGCCAGACGATAAAAGGAAATATTCTTTTAAATGGAGTCAATTAGTTCTTTTTCTATCTCCTAGACCATTAAAGATAGAGTAAAAAAATTTCAACGGATTTGAGATGTGAGGAAAATTTCACTTCATATCTATACCTAAAAATAGGATTTTCTTCAAAAAAATAATTTTTACATTGAATATATATCTTTTATATTTTCGCAAGAGATTGTGACGTAACGTGAACTTTGCTTTCCGAATATAAACAGATTGCATCTTCTGCCTTTCTCGTTAAAAAAAAAAGAAACATATTACATTTCCTGCCCTATTTCATTTAAGCGGATGGGAGCAAAAAAAATAAAAAACATTTTGACTGGGATTGTTAAGTACTTTTTCGTAAAATCGGAATCGTTAAAGATAAATTAAAAATTTCAACGGATTTGAAATATGCGGACAATTTTACACCAGATTAATACCTTACATCACGGCGTTGCCCGTGGTGTTGGTTTGTGAACGCACGGGAAACGCCGGGCTAGCCACGCAGTGGCTAATTACCCTATACTCTGGACTAGAGAGTTATTCTGTCTTAAAACTAGAAAACTTCCGTATAGAATTTCAGATGTAATCAGAGACAATAAATATTTCTCATCGTAACTGCTATAGTTACGAAGAGCAATATTCTTCCTGGAGATATAATTAGCGACAAAGTTAGCAATTACAAGAAGAGATATGATACGCTTACAAGACGACTCTCTTGTTATGCAATAATGCGACGATTTACTTTATTTGCCGTACTAAAGGGACTCTTGTATAACTGTGTTGGAGTACGTCTCACTTCGCGGATAGAATGGGCGACTTTCTTACAACCACGTGTAACAAAATAGATCCCGATAGAAATTATCACATTGTTCAAAATAACATTGTTAAACAACATGTCGACTATTTCACGTATACGCATTCCCTTCCAGTGAGCGGGATAATAATGCAATATTTCTGGGTGTGTCACTGCATTGGACTCAGTTTATCTCGACAACCGTGAGCGCAACTCGATTACGCGAGGGATCGTTTTAATGATATTTCGACAACGAAATTGGTAAATTTTTAATTAACGTCGAACTAAAGCAACACAACGGGCTATTGACGACGGTCCGGGATCAATCCTCGTTCAGATAACGAGGCAACACCTGAGCTGGCACCCCACTCTCCAAACTTCCACACTAACCCAACTTGAGGACTTTCGTCCTCGACAGATTTAAGTTGCATTAGCCGCCTCTACACCACACGCTTACAAATTTCCATGTACTGACCCAGATTCAAACCAAGAACCTTCCGATATAGAGGCTAACACCTTAACCAATTGACCGGTTGGTCAGCAGATCTCTCTTCCGTTGTGTTGCTCCAGTATGACGTTAGTTGCAAATACAAATACAATGACACACTATGCACTTGAGGCATCGATAGCTCAAATTTACGATGAATTGTCCAAAATCTTTCCCTTCTGGATTAATCTCAGTGTAGCCAATAACCCTTGGTTTTGATCCAATAAGACGTAAATGTAACTACCTACCTATACTTGCGTCGTTGCTCAAAAAATTCAACACACAACTTCTTTTAGAATAATTCAAAACAGTACTGTGCGTTTCTTCTAATGGACGATGTAGCCTTTAGATCGAAAGGTTCCTGGTTCCAGTGTGGGTCCGGGCATGGATGTTTGTAAGCGTATGGTGTAGAGGAGGCTGGTGCACCTTAAATATGTCGTGGCCGACAGTCCTCACGTTGGGTTGGTGTGGACGTTTGGAGAGTGGGGAGCCAGCTCAGGTGTTGCTTCGTCAACTGACCGTGATTCAAAATTACGAGGCGTTGTCCTCGAATCTTCCCCTTAATGGACTGATCCCGAACCGTCGTCAATGGCCCAATGTGTTGCTCTAGTACGACGTTAGCTATAATTACTAATGGACGATGGGACATAATTCAAATTTGAGCAATGACGCAATGTTCTTATGATCATGGTAGGGACTGATCCCGGACCGTCGTCAATAGCCCGTTGTGTTGCTCTAGTACGACGTTAACTAAAATTACCATTACCAAAATTACCACTTATGATCATGGTGGGCCGAGGTAGCCCGGTTGGAAGAGTAACTGTTAGCATCCGGAGGATTACGAGTTCAACTCCAACCAAAGATCGTCGTGAAGGTAATTTGGTAATTTTTAATTTACGACGTACTGGAGAGACACAACGGGCTATTGACGACGGTCCGGGATCAGTCCCTCAAGGGAAAAATTCGAGGACACCACCACGTAATTTTGAACCATGGTCAGATGACGAGGCACCACCTGAGCTGGCACCCCACTTTCCAAACTTCCACACCAACCCGATGTGAGGACTTTTGGTCATGACAGATTAAAGGTGCACCTGCCGCCTCTACACCATACGCTTACAAACATCCATGTACTAACCTGTATTAAAACCAGGAAGATAGTCGTATAGAATCCTAAAGAAGGCTGTAGGTTAAATCTGTAGTGGCTTCAAATGTCCTCACGTTGGTATGGTGTGGTAGTTTGAAGAGTAAGATTATCTTAATGGGGGGAGGGGGGGATAGCCCGTTGTGTTGCTCTAATACGACGTTTATTAAAAGTTACCCAATTACCATGGTAATTAATTCGTAATTTTAAGTTAACGTCGTACTAGAGCAATACAACGGGCTATTGACGACGGCCCGGGATCAATCCCTGAAGGGAAAGGTTCGAGTACAACACCTCGTATTTTTGAACCACCATCAGATGACGAGGCAACACCTGAGAGGTTACCCCACTCTCCAAACTTCCACTCCAACCCGATGTGAGGACTTTCGGCCACGACAGATTTAAGGTGCACGTGCCGCCTCTACACCACACGCTTACAAACATCCATGCACTAACCCGTATTCGAACTAGAGACTTTCCGATCTGGAGGCTAACACCTTAACCACTATACCGGTTGGTCAGCATCAGATCGAGGGATTAAAAAAAAAAATCCTTTCAACCTCAAAACGTATCTTAAAAGACGACTAGGACAAAATAACGACCTGACTGTAATGGCTACATTTTCCTCCAAGTGATTAACCACTATACCGGTTGGTCGGCCAATTAATTACTATGATTATGAGTGGAAACGAATACAAGCTTTTTAAAACACAGATGCCGCCACTGTTGGAAGTTTGCCGGTTTCTGGTTCAATTTGGCGAACCAGTAATTTGTTGATGCGATCTTCACTCTACCGAGTTAGATGCGTTTTTAATCAAGCGAAACATGTTGTTGTGTTGTTGTTGCACGCCCCCATTGGCCAGCAGTGCTAGGCCAGGTCCATGACGTTATACACCCTCAAAGAATCCAACACCGTCAATGGATCCTCAGTCAAGTCCTGTTTGGAGAGCCCCAGGCACGAGAGGATGTGACGAGGTGAAGCCTGCTCAGTGGAACAGTTTGTACAAATCTCAAAGATCTTGGATCCTTCGGAAAATTTCATTGATTTAAGGTGACCACTTCGAAAGCGGGCAAGAATAGTTTGGTCCTGCCTATTGAAACCTTGAGCCAGGGAGCCTCCAGGTCGTGAACAGTGATACCATGTGTGCTCTGGGGGGACATTCCAAGTGGTCTTATTCTTGTGTTTTATTTTTGAGAAGATCTCCAAAAAGGTGAGGGGTGCTGACGGCACAGAGGCCTCACTAGGTGGCTGTAGGAGGCCATAGGTGGCTGTAATGTTTCAGCGAAGATGCGTTGCCAGTACGTTCTGTACGTCGGTTATCTTAGTTTGAATTCCTCAAAGGGTTAAACTAAGTGAGAATAGAGGGCTTCCGAGTCGGAGATCTAGCACCCTCTCGAAAATCAGGTTCCTCAATTCGTCTCCTCTCATGTCGAAAATCGTCATCTCGTCTTCGGATTCGGAGGAATCCATTCATGTCTAGATGGTTCTGACTAAGTGTGAATTTTGATAGCAGGTCTTCGTTTTGAATGTGGAGTACGTGTATCTTACAAGTACCGCTTCTAGCGAAGTCTTAATAGTTATCGAGACGTTTGGTTGATAATTAGGGCCTGAGATTTGGCAATCTTGCGACATGGTCCACTGGTTTTACCCTTTGATTAGCATTCCGCAGCTTATCTTTGTGTATTTCTCTCTTCTATGTCAATGAAACCTTCATTCTACGTGTTTTCCCATCTGCTTTTTTCTTATCCCGGATCGAAACTAGATCGATTCCTTGACGTTCCACCTGCAAAAAATGTCCTAAAGATGAATCAGATCACATTGATTATCCTTTCATGGCTCACCGAAACACTGCAGTAGTTAATGCTGTTACCCTTACAGATGTGAAAGTCGGGATAAATGTTTTCCCCTCCCACGCATTCCATTATTTTGACGTGACGAATTCTAAATCTTGAAATTGCTATCCGTTCTTCGTTACTAAATGAAGTTGGTAGTTTTCAAGGTCTTTGTCCACTGTACCAAAATGCTATCCGTTCTTTTTTAATTTACTAACTAAAGTTGGTAGTTTTCGAGGTCTTTGTCCACTATGCCAAGATGCAAATTGCTATCCGTTCTTCTTTAATTTGCAACTAAAGTTGGTAATTTTTAGGGTCTTTGTCCACTATACCAAACAGCAAAATGCTATCCGTTCTTCTTTAATTTACAACTAAAGTTGGTAGTTTTCAAGGTCTTTGTCCACCACACCAAAATGCAAAATGTTGTCCGTTCTTCTTTAATTTACTGACTAAAGTTGGTAGTTTGCGAGGCCTTTGTTCAC
This sequence comes from Metellina segmentata, assembly GCA_947359465.1. Classification (NCBI taxonomy): domain Eukaryota; kingdom Metazoa; phylum Arthropoda; class Arachnida; order Araneae; family Tetragnathidae; genus Metellina; species Metellina segmentata. Next base: position 49,839,757 of record OX375878.1, read on the forward strand.
TATACCAATTGTGTTATAGTGCTCTATCACATAATTTCTTTTTCTTTGCATGTACATGTACTTGGCATGAAAATTTCTTGGCCAAATCTGACTCTTGTGCCATAAAAAAGCAACAACCCTCCCGTGAGAACATGAAAAGTTCTGTGTAGGATTACGGGAATGAGACTCCTCCCCGACTTCTTTGGAAGTAAACAAATGTGAGTGACTGCGGAGTCATAGCGTTACCACGTCTAGACATTAGACACTATACGCATTAAATAAATCTTCGTGTACCATTTTCTATGCTCGCATTTAAGACATCACCGTTTCGGTTCGATAGATTAAATGTTGCGAAAGGACGATTAGCTCTTTGGAACTCTGTTGTTGAAGTTACACTAACCATAGAGTATTCTAAGAATTATTCTGTCTCTGCCGCATTTCGGCATAGATTGAACAAATGTTTTCGTTTTCAATGAATTTTTAAACGCTTTTTATAACGAGAAACATAATCCAGTATTAATGTTGAAAATGTCCGTCATTTGTGTGAAAATAACTGTAATTGCTAGAGCTAGGGCAATTTCACCAACAATCTAAGGGCAAATCTTGAAACGTCTATATCTCTAATTTCACCTTAATTGATTGAAAATTGCGCTTTCAAATAAAAAAAAAAAAATGCGACATTGGTTAAAAATTTGACAAAATAATAAAAAGTAATGGCGTCAGAAATAGAAACAAAAGTATCTGCCATCGCACAAAACTGTAGGGAATTTTCGCATGAGTTTGATTCGTAAGAAGTAGAAGTGGTTCAATCTTCGAAATCCATTCTCGAGTTAAGCAACAGAGAAGCCATATCTAGTTTTATGCTGTCGAAAATACTAGTGGATGACACAACTTTGCATTACGTTTCTAAACTAGCGTCTTGTTTTTTTTTTTTTTTGCCCTGGTCAGGTAGTTGGTTTGCTCCACCGAAATGACCATCGAAGTTAATACACACGCTCAACATATTCCTATAGACCAAGGGTGGTCAACCTTTTACATACCATGCATCAATTTTTTTCATATACGAATTCAGATGCGCCATACAACTCAAGCACCTTTTTTACCTTCCTACGCTCATGGTCCCATGGAATATCCTCAATAATCTTTTTAATGAAAGTATGTTCAGATAGATTATTAACATTTTTAAATGATTGAATGTATGTAAAACAATATCTATTACAGCACATAAACATTACTTACATAACATAAACCTTACAGCACATAAACATCCCATTAATGAGACTTTTGAGCTTGTTTGGATTTCGCTACTCTTTCAATGTTTGAGGTTAAATTTGTTACTGAGAGCAGCAGAGAATTGTTAAAATTTGAATCAGTCATTCGCGATTTCGTTTTACATCTAACAAATTTAATGAATGGAAGCGCTTGTTCACATCTGTATATCATTCCGAAACTACATATATAATTTTTTTGCTAGTTATATTAGGTCTGGGAACTGTTCACATGAACACCAGAATTTAATCATGTCAGAAGCATTTTGATCTATAAAAAGCTCATCAAATTTCATTTTTTATAAGGAATTTGTTTTTAAATCAGTAAGTTCTATTTCTATGTTACTAGGCAACTTCATTCCGTTTTGTTCACTAAGTGAAAATGGGTTTATAAATGCTAGCATTTAGTTTTCTTCTTTAGCCAAATCATGAAAACGACTTTCAAATGACTCTTGCAATAACTAGGATTTTTCAATATATTTGGTCAAATTGCTATTACCTGCAGCATAATCATTCTGCTCTTTCAAGTGTAGAAATTGACTCAAATCCTGATTTTCTAACTAAGATAAACAGTTTTAATTTCACTTTAAATATGAATTGACGCTATTTACTAAGGTAGGAAACAATTTTTTCTTACCTTGTAGTTTCGAATACAGATCATTGAGATGGCTAGTAACATCAACTAAAAATGCCAAATAAAACAGCCAGTTGCTATCAAATAATAGGGTTTTTTCATCAGGTAGTTCATTTTCCTGTTCTTTGTAGAAATTTCCTGTTTTAACAGCATTTTTAGATTTCCAAAATTTACGACTCAAAAATTGTCGAGCAAAGTTGTAGTGTCATTGACTTTATCAATCACTGAATCATTGACGGTGCTCCGTCAATACACACACTGATGACTTCACTAAAATCTAATTTTAGATTTTCTAGGCATGGTTTTACTTTTATCAAATATCTCTTGTTTTTCCATGAAATGACTCCAGACTGGCAAGTTCTTCAAAGGCATTAAAATGATCATCAATTCCTCTTATAAAAATGCTTAATTGGGCTAAATCACATGTATCCGTTGATTCATTCTAAGGTAGAGACAAAGAAGTACAAGAATTCATAAGGTCTTCCAGTTGCTGAGATACAACCTGAGAGAGGTCCTTGATACGTCTCGCAACTGTGGCGACAAGATGGCGTGCAAATATTTGGAGACAAAGTTTAAAAATTTCTTCTCTATCAGATGAGGTTTCTTTATTTCGCCAATGCTAAAACAATTTCATAAGGCGCTGCTGTCATCGCCAAGTCTTCACAACTTTCTTTAGCAAAAATATTTTGTCTTCTTCTGATCTTCCTTTTTTTTTATTCACATATTCTTTTCGTAACTCAGACCAAACAATGTGCTTCATTTATCCTTCTATGTCTATTGATATCATGTCTTCTATTACGTGAAAGAGTACTTTCACAAACACTGCAAAATGGTTTTCTTGATGGACTTCCTATAAATAATAACTCATTATCCCACAGTTCGTTAAATTCACACTTACTATCACTTTCTGTGTTTCCTTTTGCTCATTTCTTTTTGCACTGTGGTGGATAACATGAATATAAAAAAAAACTATAGGAAAGTACAAAACTATAAAGTCTAAATGTCGAAAAAGTACAAACCGATCACAAGTAAGTACGTCGTATCACACAGAATATCAATTGCAAACTGTCAAACTATTGTGACGAACTGAGTAAGAAGGCGGAATGAATTGAACTGAGAGCGCTCTGATGTTGAAAATATAAAAATGTATTCATTTATGGCCCCTACTTCAAAAGAATAAGTAGGTGCAAGGATGCAATGCGCCACTTGTAATCATCCAATGCGCCACGTTTGGCGCATGCGCCACAGGTTGGCCACCCCTGCTATAGACCAAGTTATTAAACATAAACACATCGGTTGAAAATCAAGTTATTTACCTTTACAAATCTTAGGGACTAGTCCAATTTTTTTTGTTGAAAGAGCCAATGCGAAGACCTTTCTCCTTATACGAGTGTATTTTGAACATTAAAAAAAATCGTACTTTTAGTTTTTGTAAGTAGGAAATGTTGATACCACTACATAAAATTGGGCCGACCAACCGGTCTGGCGGTTAAGGTGTTAGCTTCTAGATCGGAAGTTTTCTGGTTCGAATTCGGGTCAGTGCATGAATATTTGCAAGTGTATGGTGTAGAAGCGCGACTGGTGCACCTTAAATCAATCGAGACCGAAAGTCCTCGTGTTGGGTTGATGTGGAAGTTTGGAGAGTGGGGCGCCAGTTCGGGTGTTTCCTCGTCATCTGACCGCGGTTCAAAATTACTCGGTGTTGTCCTCGGATCTTTCCCTTGGGGGATTGCTTCCGGCACGTCGTTAATAACCCTTTGTGTTGCTCTAGGACGATGTTAATTAAAATTACCCACCCTTACCTTACATGAAAGTGGCATAAAAATAAAGAAATATATGCCTAATTTCAACTGATTGATATTTTTCATGTTAAAATGACCTATAATAATAACAAATGATTGTTAATATATATAACATCAAAAAGCGTATGATATTACTTAAATTCAATCTTAAATGTATAAGAAAATTTGTTAAGTTTAATTCTACTAATCATTCGTTGCAACAAGTAATCCATAAATGAAATTGTAAATAATAAAAGTAATATTACTTTCACTCAAAATTACGGTTGATAAATTTGAATCGAAACTATTGAGACATATCATGTTGCCATTTTATCGATAGAAAATGCGTGTATGAGACAAATTTGTCCTTTTTTTGGTTTTCATGAAATAAATATTTAACCTCCGAAGGGTCCAAACAAAATATCCGTAGTTCTGGAACCCGCAGTCTTGTCTGTATGGCTTGTAGCCAGTTTTAACAATGACCAATAGAAAGAATTCTGTTCTAAACAAAGGAGCAATATAATTTTTCCAAAGGATTCTATTCTAAGAAAAGGCTTAACCGAATTATTCAAAGGGATTATATTCTAAACAAAGGATCTATACCATCCATCCAAATGATTCGAGTCTGAGGAAAACACCAATCAAATTTTTCCAAAGGATTCTGTTTCAATAAAAGGACCAAAACAATCTTTCTAAATGTTGAAAGAATCCATGGATTCTATCAAGATTTAGAAATATGAAGATATATGGACGCAATATAACACAACTCGGAAATGCTTCCTGAGTGGGTTAAAAATGTAAATTTTTTATTGCTTTTTTACACAGAAAAAAAAATACAATTTTTGAGAAAATATATATTATCAAACAATGCAAGAAAAATACATTACGAATTCAGTTAAGATGTAAATCAAATAACTTCACTGACGCAAATTTATTATGGAATAGAAATCATTCTGAAATATATATCAATACCTGAGAAAAAATTACCGTTTTAATGGTCTATGTATAGTAAAATTGTTACATACATTAATCTCTTAAGTTAATGAAAAATAATAAACTATTTTGGGTCCTGTATACCTGGGGACCTTAAAATAAATTCAAGGAACTTAAAGAGGCTGACCAATTTTGCTGTGCTATAGGCTGCAAAAATGTTTCAAGTAATATCTCTGGAGCTTCAAGTCAATGAAGTCGAAGGGATTTCTCAGTTTACAAAAATGAACTCTACAATATCCATAATTCTTATAACAAAAATATAAAAAAATGTATTCTTATATTTTCATTGGAAGACAATTTTATATTAAAATTACCTATATGATGCTAAAATTTCGATAGTGGAAAATTCAAAATTATTTCCTAATAAAACCTATGTAGGAAATTTAAGAGATTTTCAAAAAAACATTCCATTTAACAAAGTATGAATCTTTTGTGAAGTCAATTTCTACAAATTTTGCAACGAAATATGTGGATGAAGATACTTAAAAAAACCACAGAATAAATGGGACACGATAAATCTTGTTTCCCCTGAAAGCGTTAAGAATAGTGTTTGTTCATAAACGTAATTTGTGGAAACGTTCTGGCTACTTGTACTTAGAAGTGTGTTTAGAGCAAGATATGAACGGAGCACTATACTGGCTAAGAAATTGTTTCCTTATCTTGCCCCAAAGCCTTCTTTGGATACAGACGAAAAAAATTACTTTAGCATCCTACAGAAATAATAAGAAATAGTTTCCTACTCTTGCTTTCTTTGATATCGACGAAGAGTAAGATGTGAAGAAAAGAAAAACGTGTAGCAGAACTTCCATTCGGAATCAAAGCAATCTCTACTACATTACCTATACCTCAATTAATCAATTCCAGTACTTTATTCCAGCCTTTAAGGCTTACCTCTACAGTCAAACCCCTTGAACAAAAGTGCTTTGTGTTAAAGCGAATTTAGTAGAAGTTTCCTAAGAGGCTTTGTCTTTGGTGCAAGTGGAAAACATAAGTTTATGGACACGTCTTAGCATTGTAGATTTCGAAACATCAATGCCAAACAAAATGGTTTGGGTCGTTATTTATGTTGTGGAAAAAAGCTATATTTAGGCCCGGTGCACACAGCCGGTTTTTCAACGTGCGGCGCTGCTGCCGCAACGCAAGTGCGGTCTGAGATACGTTAAATCCAATGTAGTAGTGCACACATGCCTGCGGCGACGCACGTCCAACTTGCGAGCAATTTGTACCGCAGTTCCCCACGACGCCGCACACGCTTCTCCTGTCTGAAGTACCTTGTTTTCATAAGTAAATGGAATATAAATAATAATTAATTAATGGTTGTATCCAGTAACGTCTATTTTGTTTCAAAATATACTTTTTTTATACCAAGTAAGCGAAATAAACACGTTTTCGGTCGATAGATTATTTATCTCAAATGGCGCGAAATAAGTACTTGCGGCATTTCACGGTTATGTGTTCATAGTTGGGCTTCAGTGCCGCAGCGGCGCCGAACGTTGAATAACCGGATGTGTGCACCGGGCCTTATACTAGTCAAAAATCGCGTCACACTTACTCTCAGTCTCCTTCATCTTTAATTCCAAAGCCTATAGTGAATTCTGCAAAATTAACGCAATAGCATATCACATCATTATCCTTCATTATCGTTCCCGAGACAAGATTCACATTCAGACATTGCAGGTTATGAGTGGCATAACTGGCATATTAATTAGTAGCATCATTTGAAAAGTATTACAGGTTTCCTTTTAATTCCTGTTTCCTTCAGAAACATTGAAGGTGCGGATTCAAGGAGGTGAATGTGCGCATTCCTTGAATGATTCCCTAACTTTAATAAGTCAGCGTCGGAGGCCCTGAAGTCCGACTTAATTAACTTCGCATTTTATCTCGATCTTTGAAAGATGTTAATACTGCAAAGCAAATCGGAATGATATGCCCAAGTAGCTAAGGAGAGGAAAACGGTTTTAAGACTTTTAAACAGATTTAAATCCTGAATTCAAGCAGGAAAATAATTAATGCTTAAAGAGCTATAATACTTGAAATATGATTTATATAACTAGCAGCAGTCCACCTCTGATTTAAACCTCGTTAATTGCCTATATCTATTGATTGTAAGGTGTAGTAGGTACTATACAAATACCTTTCGATCCACGTAAGCATTCATATTTATGCAAATTCTTCCAAACGAAATGAATTATTGAAAAATATGCAAGAGTATTTCGTTTATTTTTACCTTCTCATTGCTTTCTGCCATCCGACGCAAGAGTGACGTGGTCTTCTGTGTAGTTTTTGCAATGTTATGCAGCTCCTTTGCTCAAATTAAGCATATTTAAACTGAACGGTAAAATCCAGTAATTTTCGAATTAATCCCATAACAATCGACTTAATATAGTTTATATCTGTTGTTGCCATTCGACAGCAAACAAAAAACACCGATTTTTGTGCCACGTATATTAGAGAAATACCTGTATTGTTCCTCGTAGAAAACCAGGTTTACCCAATGATTGAGTAAGGGTTGATCTTAATAAAAAGTCAGATTGTGGATCTTTTAGAATAGTTATAAACAGAAACTTAATTGGACTTGAATCAACAAGAGTATTAACATATACGTACGTTGCTCTGGATTTTACACTGTGTGTTTGACAAACCCTCTAAAAGAATAATAACATCTACAACAGCCTTTTTCCAAAAGAAAATTAAGAACCTGTTTTTTGACTTAAAAACTCAATGAAAATACTACGTGAGAGCTCAACGAGAAATTGATCAACAACTAACTATTTAGTGCGTATTTATGGTGTATTTCATGGAGAAACCATTACTGCAGACGTTTACTGTGGTCAACGTGACCGATTAAAAGTAGTTATTGCAGTGACACGTTAATTTTTGATCAACAGCATATATTCTATTATCCAACATGATAACGCGAGACCACATGTTGCGAGGATCAATTAAAAAAAAATTAGAAACTCGATTGGAAGTTCTCCTTCCTCTATACCCACCTGACCTTTCCCCATCTGAGAATCATGTTTCACTCTTAATTTCCGCGTTTAGGTATGACGGCATGAATATGAATGAGTTTCGAGAGTTCTGTCAAACAAGAAATATGCTTCAAAACTATTGAATAAATTTTCATCTGTAGACCCCAGGACAAGTAGATAAACTGTTGTTGTTGTTTCTCATGCCTACACTCACAGACCAGAGGAGTGCCAGGCCCGTCGAAGACGGAAAGAGGCGGGGTGCGCCTTCCTTGTTATTGAGCCCCATTGGGAGGAAGTTCGACTTTTGCTCGACATACATGACACACCCGTTTTACAGGAAGGTCCCTTTCATTCATACATCCACTCACACATATCGTAATTTAGATCCCAATCAGAGGCCGATAACTCCCTGATCAGGTACCCCCAGAGGTATTGATTTGGTATGGGAAAAGGGGGGACTTTGTGACCACGACCTATTTAACGTGCCCCAGTCATCATTAGTGAACACGACGGTCTTTAGTCAGGTCGAAGCGCCGATCTCGCAATCATCAGAATTGCAGGCTCCGCCGAGGACAGAACCCACAACCCTTCTGATGCGAGCCCGACGCTCTACTGACTGAGCTACCGCGGCTCAGTAGATAAACTACTATCAAATATGAATTTGGATAGCTAGGACAGCCCGCTGAGTTGAAACAAGTCATAAAAGAATCGAATCACACTTTTTTTCGAATTTAGTATCTTGCCTATGTTCCTGTGGTTCGAAATCGAATCGTACGTGAGCATGCGCAGAACGGATCATCTTAGGGAACCATTGCTAAATTGAGGCACTAGCCAATTGCTCATTGTGTTGCTCCAATGAGACGTTAATTAACTACCTACCATTTTGTAATGCAAGTTTATGAAAAAGAAATGAACAGGCATCCAACAGTTCTAAAAATAACCATAGCGATTAAAATGAGTTTATAAGAAATGATTGAACCACAGTTGCAGTTACACCGAAACATATACCGTCGTTGTGGAGAGAGATTACACTGAAGCTATTCTCTTTATAAAGACAAATGCAATTTTCATAGAAACTGTCCAAAAATAACCTTAAAATCCTTAAGATCGATCCCACCAGTGGAATGAATAAGATAACAGAAGCCGACAATTTACATAATTCTTTCATTGTGGAATAATTTCAACGAAACGATGTTAGTGGAAAATTCCGAGACTTTCATTTCAGCTTCCACAAATGAATTTTCCATTTTGTTAGTGAATTTCTAACAGAAAACTCATTTTTAAATCCGGTAAGCAATTAACATCAAAAATAAAATTTCATTATCTCGGAAATTTTAGTCACAAATCTACATAACAATGTAATATTTGCACAGAAAACTCAGCAATTCAAAGAATAACAAAAATATCGACTGTATGTTAAACTACGCAAGCGTTCAACAGCAAAGATTAAACGAAGTTTTTATTTCGCTTTACAAATTCAGCACTAATGTTTCCTGTTCATATTCGTACCTGTTCATATTTGTATCCGAAGTTCTAAAAAACTTAAAAACTTGTGGGTGAAGATCTTTCACCCTATATGATTGTTTCTTGCATGTAAAAAAAGTTATGTAATTCAGAAAAACTAAAGACTTGGCAAAAGTTAAGTTTTCAGGTTTTTTTTACTGCTATAGGGGGTCTTATGTTTGTTTCACCTTCAATCTAGAGCCCTGATAGAACATCAAAATTTCAACTGTGTTTTAATATAGGGGGCCTCAAAACTTCCTGTAAGAACTTGAACCTACTGAGCGTCGTGCGAATTACGAGTAGTGCAGTACTGTTTTTACCCCACAACACACTGAATGACGAAATAACTATATCTATTGGTTAAAAGAATCCACGGGTTCTTTCAACCTCTAGAAAGATTCTATTGTTACGTACTTGGAATAAAATCTTTTGGAACGATTGTATTGGTTTCTTTCTTAGATTATAATCCTCTGGAAAGGGGTTCTATTGGCTGTTTTCTAAAATTATAATACTCTGGAAAGGTTCTATTGTTCCTCTTCATAGAATGTAATTCTTTGGCAAGTATTCTATTGCTCATTTTCTTAGAATGGAATTCTTTGGAAAGATTATTTTGCTCATTTTCTTAGAATGAAATTCTTTGGAAATATTCTATGGCTCATTTTCTTTGGATGGAATTCTTTGGAAAAAACCGATTACTCATTTTCTAAGAATGGAATTCTTTGGAAATATTCAATTGCTTATTTTCTTAGAATGAAATTCTTTGGAATATTCTATTGCTCTTTTTCTTATAATGAAATTCTTTGGAGATATTTTATTGCTCATTTTCTTAGAATGAAATTCTTTGGAAAGATTATATGGCTCATTTTCTTTTAATAGAATTTTTAGAGATATTTTATTGCTCATTTTCTTAGAATGGAATTCTTTGGTAAGATTATATTGCTCATTTTCTTAGAATGGAATTTTTTGGAAAGATTCTATTGCTTATTTTCTTAGAATGGAAATGTTTGTAAACATTCTATTGCTCATTTTCTTTGAATGGAATTCTCTGGAAAGATTGCACTGCTCATTTTCTTAGAATGGAATTCTTTGGAAAGATTCTGTTGGTTAAGAGCGTCAAAATTGGTTAGAAGTCATGTAAGAAAGACTGCAGATTGCTTAAGTGGTATCATGCGTTTGAACCTCTCAGACTGCCAAGGGTAGGTAAGAAACACAAAATTATACCATGTTCTCACAGGGATACATGTCTGCAAACGTCACTTCGATACGCAAAAGGGCTCTATTTGGCAGCTGACTAGTTTATACAAAAGTACCGTTGGTGGTTGCAACTTTGAAAATCTTCCGTGAAACGAAGTTAACAGTCACGGTCAAACTGAAATAAAGGCTGATAAAAAATTGTTCAGTTTCTCTGTCTTCCATTTTTGTATTTTACAGCACTCCTTAGCACATAAAATGGCGTTTGTGTATATCATCTATACATGCAAGCGGCTTAATCTTGTGTTCTTTACCTTTCCTTGACGTTTCAACAGAAAGTTTTTAAACTCCCTACATACCCAACCGCTTCAACTTCCAAGATACCCCTCAAAGGCTCATCTTCCTTAGGTGTGTACGGGCTTCGAGAACGCGTTTTGATCTATTATTTTCTTACAGTGTATATTGTTGCAGGTATACAGGGCAGTCGCAACCACACGATGCCCGAGCTATCTTTATCGATACTCTACCTTCTTTCTTTTCAAAGTTATTCAGCATTGTCTGTCTCGTGTCTGCACAGACAATGTTAAATAATTGTTGGAAAATGCTGGAGGAAGCTTGACCAAATACGACTCTTGTGGCAAACACCCAATACCGACCAACCATTTCCAAAATGCGTCTCTTCTATATCAGTAAACTTTCCTTTAAGTGCGTATGCCCATTGCTTGATGTTGTTTGTCTTGTGTTTGGCAGCTTGGTTTTTTTGCCATAAATATAAAATACAAACAAATTTTGAAGAGATGGTATGCCAGAAGCCCTTGAAAGGGTTAAGAGAGAGGGTTTTAAAAATTGGGCAGGCTGTGTCTTGAGTAAGTATCTCCGATATGTATCGTGCGAGAGTATTTGAATAGCGGCATTAAATCTTCGCTTATCGTCTAGTTTGTTTCCACGGAAAATGTTTCTCAAACAGGAATCGAAATTTGTACTTATTCTCTCTGTCATCCTTAAAGAAACCACGATAAGTCGAAACCTTATTAGAGAAACACGACTTCACAAAGGACATCTCTAAAACTAAATCTACTAACTTTTGGAGTTGTAAGTCAGGAATTTCTGGAATTGTAGTTGCTGATCTAGAATCCACAGAAGCATTGGAAAAGACTGATTTCATTTACTACATGGCAAATTAAAAACATCATCAGGAAAGGATTGAATGTACAATTTCAACATCGTTGGAACAACAGAGAAGGGAGATATTACTCAGGGAGATATACATACAAGCCAAAGGTTAACACATAAAAATTTGGCAGGGCGCGGTAGCCCGGCCGGAAACCTAACGAATTGTCGACCTGAGGATTGTAAGTTCAAAACTAAACAAAGACCGTCGTGAATAAAGAGGCTGGTCAATGTGAATCGGTCGTGGCCTCAAATATCCTCCCGTTTGTGTGTGTGGAAGTTTGGAGAGTGGATGCCATCTCAAGCGTGACCTCACTATTTGACCTTCGTTCAAATTACATGATGTTGTCCTCAGATCTTTCCCTTTGAGTTTGATCCCATACCGTCACCACGGTGTTGCTCCAGTTCGATGATAATTAAAAATATCATACCATACCATGAAAATCAGGTAGGCTGGGGGTTGGATGGCTTTACGTAAAAACCTTTCGTTAGAGGCTGTTATTTATTTGGGTATAGAAGAGTAAGACAACTTCAGTGTTTATCGAAAGCTGATAGGCATATCCCAATAATGTGAAAATTTTCAACTTCGATTCAAAGGTTCACAACAAACACTATTCAATTTCACTTTTAACACCTTAAATCTACTTATATCGATGAAAGATTTCGTTTGAGACTTACTTTGCACGATGTAGCGCTTCGTACCCGAGTTGAACTGATTTGAAGTTTGCTCAGGGTGAACAGCCAAATTCCCCAAACCCCCCTTCGCAGCACGCGAACTCAAGATCGGTAACAATTGTTTATTCTCTCAGCTATGGAATTACACTAGGTTGGTTTGGTTCGCGTTGATGATACAGAAATAAAAAGACCTAATACGATGCCCATTGTTTTCGTAACGCTTCGCACTGGCTACCAGGTCTGATTTTAAGGACGCATTCGTGTAAAAAAATTATATCCTTCAACCATGTTATTTGAATTTCAGTTGCTGCACGTGACCCCGGACAAGTTCGAGAACATGGTGTATCTTTATGTAACGGCGCGAAAGTTAAATCTTCAAGATGCTACCGTTAGAGCCTTCAAGATGATGATACAGCATTTCGAAAGACTCGTTATGACAACAGAATACCTCGATTTGGAGAAGGAACACATTTTGGAATTATTAAGCTCCGACACAATAGGCACCAGAGGGTAATTATATACATTTTGCCCTATCTGAAGTTCTTTTCATGTAAAATTGCCTTCAGTCAATTCGAAAAAATGACGAATCTACGGCGAATACTCTCGCACTCAATCACCTAGCAATTCTTTTCAACTTGTTTAAATTTAGCAATCTTCAAGGGAATGATGACAAATTAATTTGATAAAATACATAATAATGTGCAGATTTGCTTCATAATAATAAATCAAGAATACAAAAATAAGATTACAATATCTTTCTTTAAAAAGAGTGTAACGCTAGAATATTATTTCAAAGTAAGACAATTAACGTTATAAAATAAGACGTGCAACCATATCTTGTTATTATTATTTTTTAAATTTTGTCTACAAGTTTTCACTACAAGGGCAATTAAAATCAGTAACACTTGCATTTGCTTTTCATGTTTCAAATTAAATTATTTGGATTGTAACCTGTTCTCAACGATCAAGGAGCAAAATCAATCATTCTAAATGTAGTTTCCATTTAAATAACGGAATTGACAAAAAAGTGCCACAAAGAATTGATTTGAAACTGCATACCAGTTGTAACAAAGGGAGTTTTAAATAAAGATGCTGATCTTGGAATAATGTCACGGTTAAAAAATATTTTAACTAGAACTTGTGGAATTTTTTTATTTTGAGATTTTGAAGTGCAACGATCAGAGCCCCGAGGTTTTTTAATCTCCAGTGATGATAATAATGTGCTTTGATAATTGAACCCCGTTAGGGAGGAAATAATATTTGTCAATCGTAAGATCGTTTAGTTATTTTAAGTTTATTGGGGTTGCAGTTTCTCAATTACCTACCATTAAGACTTAAGCGGAAAGTTTTTGTTTAAAGTGCAACGATGGAGGTTGTTTACTTTATGAGTTGAAGCTATTCATTATTATGAAACTATGTAATCTGAAACATATGTTGAAAACATTGATTTTCTTTTTTTTTAAATGCTGTAAAATTGACTTGTTTTTTTAGAAAAAATTGTAATCGATAAACTTGTTTTCGTTTGCATTGGAGACATTTAATTTCAGAACAAGCTGTTATTTCACCTGCGCAATCAAATTAATTAAAAAAAATGCATAATGCTGGAAAAGGAATTGATTATGAATATAGTATCAATATGATTTATCAGCCTTTCTTTATGATGGTGGATTTCGGTGAAATGCAAAACAAAAAATATTGATAATGGATGCAAGACAAAAAATATTGATAAGAAAATTGACTACAATACTCGTAAATTTTTCATTTCTACAATAAATTAACTTAAAGCCATTCACAATCACTCCAAAACTACAAATAGACTTCTATAATTTCATGTCACTATCCTATTTTGCCAATTTTTTCTTTATTTTAGTGCGATATATGTGAAATGGATTACACGGATGGGCAAATAAAGCATACGTATTTTGTCCAAATTAAATTGTATAAGCTATAAAAATGTCGAAATGGAGCTTAAAACATTATCTTCCACCTACTTACTTTTTCAATACTTGCATTTTTCTTTGATAAAAAAAGTAATTTTTCGCATCACTTCTATCAACATTTAGCCAATTCCCGATTGACGCCTGGTCCGGGTAGTTCTGCTAATTAATGGTATCAACTGTCATTTCCAATAAAATGCACAATAAAAAGAATACCTCAGTCCCTACCAAAATTGGATTCAGAACGTCTGCTTCAATTTAATCCCATTGCCTTGTTCAAAGACAATTATTTATTAACATTTATCCTGTTGTCATATATTTTCTTTTCTGCGCTGATTTCTGACTTTTAAATATCTCATTGCTTTTCTATCATTAGACCGCCGAGGAATTCCATTCGATCCATTAGAATGTCGAGTTTTTCCGTGTAGTTTTAGCAATATTACGTAACTCTATAGCTTGAATCAAGCATATTGAAACTAAGTGGACAAATTGGCTTGAAATAGAAGTCTTGGAGGTAGGTTTAGGTAGAAGAGGGATATTAACGTCACAACACAGCGAAACGCGTTGAAGGGAATCGTTTTACAATTCATTCATCACACATAAAATGGTCATAATTGATCACATTTACATCACATAAAAAAAGGTTTTTCTTTATGCTTTTGTCCTATCCTATTTTTTACGTGAGTCTAAATGGCAGGACTACATTTTTGTTGGTTGCTATAATTCATTTAGCTGCTATATGATTATTTCAAGTTTCATATAGATGATGTTTCATGTCTTATGATTATTTATTCTCCACTTTAATTTTTCCTTCGGTATTTTTTTTTACGTTTTCGTGTGCAAATTGTGTTTATTTCTTTGACTAAGCGAACACCAAGTACAGAGAAATTCAAATATATTTGAGGCCTCTTTCATTTATTCCTTTTACTTACATTCTTTCCTTCTGAATTACTGTAGTCACGGTCTACTTTGAATGAGAATTACATGAAAATCCCATAATTCGGTTCAACCTCCGATATGCTATGACCCCCTCCACATGTCAAAGGGTAACAATGGAACAATATAAAATCTATCTTCACCGGATCCATCCGATAATTTTGCACTTTGGTAGCACCTTGAGCTATAGATCTGCAAAAAATTGCTAAACATACTCGGTAAAGCTCGACGCTCTAAATGAAATTCTTGAGCAGCCTGTTGGTAGAAATACAATGGCACTGAAAATTCTAGATAGAAATCAGCACAGTAAAAGACACTTTTTGTGAAAACAGATTTTGAGTAAAAAAATGCCGAATCACCTTCGATAAAGTTAAAAGGATGAAATTGAAGGAGCGTCAGAATCAAACTGTGGAAACATTACTGAGGTATGCGTTTTGCCTTGTACTGTATTGGAAATTTGAATTAGCATCAGTAAAAGTAAACGAAATTCCTGTTGTATATTTTTGAATTACTTATTTTATTTATAAAACCGTATGTGTAAATTTGAATAGTATATTCACTTATATGTATTAAAATAAGACATGGAATATAAGAAATGAAACTTTGCCATCAACAGTTAAAAGCAATTAAGGAAGCTTAGGGCAGATGGTATGTGCGGGTCTGTTAATTATACTATAGGGGTGATGCTTTTAAAATGCAAACGTCACCGAACGTCACGAAAATTGTACTCCTGACATTTATCTTCGCTGCTTCCCAACCATGAAAGAGAAACATAAACATGAAGAGGCTCTCGGGTTCTTGAATTGATTGTTTAAAGTTTCCGTTTGAAAAATCTGTACGGGCAATTTTTGTAAAAGGCCTGTGTTCACGCATCCGCGGAATTTCCTTCGTGCATTTCAGTTCACATTCCAGTTACCAATATTATGTAAGGACGTCCTGCAGAGTAGAATTATTGGTGGTGTTTTGAAACTGAAACAGCTCGTAAAGGTTACCGGGGAAACCTCCCGGGCAACTACATATTCCTAAGATTCCTTAAATTGGAATATTTCAGGCTGGTGGAATTAATAGAATATTTGAAATAATAGTCGATAATGTTGAAATGTCATTTGTCAAGAGATTTGGGTAATAAGTTTTTTCTGATTTGTAGAGTCGCTCTTGATATGATTGCTCGACTGAAAGTGGAAAGTAACAGTTGAAAAAAAAAATCAAAGATTCTTTGATAACTGAGACCCGTGTGGTCTGCAGAATATATTTTAATGTATAGATTATCTTAGGATTAATTAAGGTTATACTTCGAAAATATTATTTCGCTTAATGATAAAGTTCCCTTGGCTAAAATTAAAAAAAATATTTATCAGCCAAAGTGAGAAACAAAATACCTTTGGTCTGGCAAAGTGTGAATCGAAAATTTCGCACGATGCATCTGCGCATGCGAGAACTCTTTTGCCTCGCAAACAGCGGAGCTATATTATATATATATATATATATATATATATATATATATATATATATATATATATATATATATATATATATATATATATATATATCGTCACGGGCAACGGCGTGATGTAAGGTATTAATGTGGTGTAAAATTTTTACCATGACAGATCTTTTTATGGAGGTCACATTGCCCGTGTCGTGGTTTGCTTTGCAAAACAAAAAATATAAATAGCAATGCCAGCCAAAATGTTTTATTTTTTATTTTCTTTGCTTTCTTTCCCAATTTAATAATTATTTATTTAAAGAAAATCATATTTTTAGGTATCAATCTGAAGTAAAATTTTCCGCAGATTTTGAATCCGTTGAAATTTTCAATCTATCTTTAGCGATTCCGATTTTACGAAAAAAACTGAATCCCAGTCATATGCTTTTTATTTTTTTGCTCTCATTGAAGAATGAAAGTGGAAATAAAAAGTAATGGTTTTTTTTTGTTTCAAGGCGAACTGTTTACTTTTTGGAAAGAGGGAATGCTGATAGTGGGTTGAAACGCAATGGATTTAGTGAAGTTTTTTTGTTTAGATGATGGCAAATTTACCACCCAACAGACACTGGTGGCTTTGCACAGATTTGACGTTGGCTTTATGGATGGACAGATTGGGGGTGTCAATAAGCCTTGAACATTATTGTTGATGTGTTTGAAGAGAAGCAAAATTTACCACCCTACATAACACTGGTGGCTTTGTACAGATTTGAAGTTTGGTGGTGTGAATAAGCATCGATTGTGTGTTTGAACAGAACCAAAATGTAAAAAATGAGGCCCTTTTTTGACACAACATGACACGGGCATGTAACCACCTGCAACCGACATGACACGGGTAGGCTTGGACACATTTGATGTTGGCTTTATGGAAGGGCAATTTGTTGGTAGCAATAAGGCTTGAAGGTGTTGGCTTTGAAGTTTGGTGTACATTTTGATGGTTTATTGCAACAGCTATTGGATTTAGAACCCGACATAAGACGGGTGGTTTGGAAAGATTTGACAGTGGCAATAACATTGCATGTAAAATGTTGATGGTGACTTAAAACAAATACTGGATTTAGTAATTTTTTTTTGTTTTGATGATGGCATATTTACCATTAATTATGACAGTGGTGGCTTTGCACAGATTTGACTTTTGCTTTATGGATGGACAGATTGGTGGTGGCAATAAGCCTTAAACATTATTGTTGATGTGTTTCAACAGAAGCAAAATTGAACACCCAACAGAACCTAAATGTTCCACCAGACATGACACATGTGGTTTTGTACAGATTAAAATAGATAAAAAAGAAATATTACTGAAAATAAAAAATTATTAATACAAAACTAAATAAGAGTGGTATAAAAAACACATTATAAACAGCAAAAGATTAACTGAAATTTAAAAAATATTAATGCAACACAAAAATAAGAAAAAAAATTAATTAAAAATGATAAAATGGATACAAAATAAATATTGCTGAAATTTAGAAAGGATTAATAGAAACAAAAAAAAAACTGAAATTATAAAAATGTTTTTAAAAGAATTATTGCTAAAAGATTAATATACAAAAGAAAAAAATTACTATTTATGTGACACAGTTTGGTGGTGGCAATAAGCCTTGAAGAATATAGATGGTGTGTTTGAAACAAAACCAAAATTTACGAACACACATGAAATGGTTGGGTTTGTACACATTTAAATAGATAAAGAAGAAATATTCCTAAAAATGAAGAAATATTAATAGAAAACTAAATATTAAGAGTGGTTAAAAAACACATTATAAACAACAAAAGAATAAATAAAATTTGAAAAAGATTAATACAACACAACCAATAAGAAAAAAAGTAATAAAAATTGATAAAATGGATACAAAAGAAATATTACTGAAATTAAAAAAGCATTAATAGAAACCATAATAAGCCTTGAACAGTATTGTTGATGCTATTGAACGGAAACAAAATTTACCAACAGATATGACACATGTGTGTTTGGACAGATTGATGTAGATAAAAAATAAATATTGGACTGTGACTTTAAATGATAGTAAATTTACAACGCAACATGACACTGATTGATTTACAGAGATTTTCGGCGGGTTTGTGGATGGACAGGTTGTTGGTGGCAATAAGCCTTGAACAGTATTGTTGATGAGTTTTAACTGAAGCAAAATTTACCACCCTACATGACACAGGTGGCTTTGCACAGATTTAAGTATGGTGGTTTGAATAAGCCTCTGATGGTGGCTTTATGGGTGGGCAGTTTGTTGGTGGCAATAATCCTTGAAGGCGTTGGCTTCGAAGTTTGGTGAGTATGGATTGTGTTTTAACAGAACCTAAATGTAAAAAATAAGGACCCGTTTTAAAACAACATTATAGAGGCATGTAACCTCCTTAACACGACATTACACAGGTAGCCTTGCAGAGATTTGATGGTGTGTTTACGGATGGGCAGTTTGTTGTTGGCAATGAGCCTTGAAGGCGTTGTCTTCGAAGTTTGGTAAAAATCGTGATGGTGGCTTGAGAGAGATATTGGATTTAGAACCCGACTTGACACGGGTGGTTTGGAGAGATTTGACAGTTGCAATTACATTGCATGTAAAATGCTGATAATGGGTTGAAACATAATGGATTTAGTTTTGTTTTTTTGTTTCGATGATGGGAAATTTACCACCCAACAGACACTCATGGCTTTGCACAGATTTGAAATTTGGTGGTGTGAATAAGCATGGAACAGCATAAATTGTGTGTTTGAACAGAACCTAAATGTAAAAAATTAGGCCCTTTTTTCACAGTACATGACATAAGCATGTAACCACCTGCAACCTACATGACACGGGTAGGCTGGGACACATTTGATGTTGGCTTTATGGAAGGCTTGGAGGTGTTGGCTTTATGGAAGGCTTGAAGGTGTTGCCTTTGAAGTTTGGTGGAAATCTTGATTGTTTATTGCAACAGCTATTGGATTTAGAACCCGACATAACACGGGTGGTTTGGAAAGATTTGACAGTGACAATAACATTGCATGTAAAATGTTGATGGTGACTTAAAACAAATACTGGATTAAGAAATTTTTTTTGTTTTGATGATGGCATATTTACCATTAATCATGACAGTGGTGGCTTTGCACAGATTTGACTTTTGCTTTATGGATGGACAGATTGGTGGTGGTAATAAGCCTTAAACATTATTGTTGATGTGTTTCAACAGAAGCAAAATTGAACACCCAACAGAACCTAAATGTTCCACCAGACATGACACATGTGGTTTTGTACAGATTAAAATAGATAAAAATAAACCAAAAACAAATTATCCTGAAAAAAAAATTAATAGAACACTAAATAACAGTGGTTTAAAAAACACATTATAAACAACAAAAGATTAACTGAAATTTTTAAAACATTAATAGAACACAACAATAAGAAAAAAAATTAAAATTGATAAAATGGATACAAAATAAATATTGCTGAAATTTAGAAAGGATGAATAGAAAGTAAAATAAACTGAAAAAAAAATGTTTTTAAAAGAAATATTGCTAAATCATAAAAAAAAGATTAATATACAAAAAAAAAAATTAGTGTTTTAAAAAATACGCAGTTTGGTGTTGGCAATAAGCCTTGAAGGTGTTGACTTTGTTTATTTGAGGTTTGGTGTTGTTCCAAACACAACCAAAATTTACGACAACACATGACATGGTTGGGTTTGTACACATTTAAATAGATTAAAAATAAATATTACTGAAATTAAACAAAGATTAATAGAAAACTAAATAATAACAGTGCTTTAAAAAACACACTATATGCAACAAAAGATTAACTGAAATTAAAAAAAGATTAATAGAAAACTAAATAATAACGGTGCTTTAAAAAACACATTATATGCAACGAAAGATTAACTGAAATTAAAAAACCTATAATAGAACACAACCAATAAGAAAAAAAATAAATTTAAATTTTTAAAATGGATACAAAATAAATATTGTTGAAATTAAAAAAGGATTAATAGAAACCAAAATAAGACTTGAACAGTATTGTTGATGTCTTTGAAGGGAAGCAAAATTGACCACCACACATGACACTGGTGGGTTTCGAAATATTTTACGTTGGCAATACGATTGCTTGTAAAATGTTGATGGTGGATTGAAACCGATATAGGATTTAGGTTTTATTGTAGTTGCCACATTGCACCTGTGTGAGAAAAAAACATAAATATAAAAAATGAGGCTGACTTTGACATGACATAACATGTGTGGCTTTTGACAAATTTAATGGTGGTTCTATGGATGGTTAATTTGGTGGTGCCAATAAGTGTGAAACAGTATGATGGCGTATTTTAACATAACATACATTTACAACCTGTGATGACACCTGTGGCTTTGGACAACATTGGATGGAAAATTTTGATGGTGGTTTGGAAGTGATATTTTATATATTACAGAGCTTCATTATACACTATGTTTAATGTCCTTCCATTTGGAGCTAGGATGTAAAGATTACTGCCTTTTCCAACTCTCGAACACCCCACATACAGTTGACCGTGTGAGAAACACGGTTTAATGAGGTCGAGTCCTACAACTTTCAACGATTGTCCTTCTGCCTTGTTGATGCTCATAGCGAAAGTTAAACGATCCGGGAACTGAAGTATTATAAATTGAAATGATATAAGAAGGGATGATTGGTATTCTCGGAATGAATACGTCTTCGCCTTTGGCATGTCCAGTCATGATGGTGGCTTGAATATTATTTGGCATGAGTTTCTTGACAGAGTCTTGTGCCATTACAGAGTGAAGGTGGATTCATATTTCTTATAAGCATGATAAGTGCCCCTATCTTTAGCTCCAATATGTGAGAGAGTACTCCAGATGGTTTCAGTGAGTTTAAAAACTCTGTCCTGTAGTTTACGGCCTCATCTGTGTTACACGTAGTGTCGATAGATTTGTAATTTTTAACACTTCAGGGCAATTGTTGCAACAGTTGCTTGTTAATAACATTCACATCTTCGTTTCTTGGGGCAAGAATCGCCCTTTGGCACAGCCATGCGTGATTAGTAAAGTGTTGTGTCACATTTGGGTACACTGCGTCTTTGAGCTCGTGTTGTGTTTTGACAATATTTGCAATGCTTTGCATTGGTATACACCCATCTGTTTTGTACGAAACATTGGCACCATTTCCCAGTTTAAGTAGATTATCTGCAAAAATGTGGGCAGAGGGCTCACCTGTTACATGAACTGGCATGTTTGTTGACAGTCGAAGTATGTGGATGCCATTCCAAATGTGAGATGATTTGAAGCAGGCTTGCATTTCATCCGCCTTGGTTCCGCGGGGAATAACCTGAAGTGTCTGGCGAAAGTCGCCAGCAAACACTATAGTTATGCCTCCCATTATCTCATTGTTATGTCTGAGGTCTTTCAACGAGATATCAGGTGCTTTGAATGCGGCTTTGTGAGACATAGTACATTGATCCCAGACAATGAGCTTGCAATGCTGTTAAACCTTTGCCTTCGCAGAATTTCTTGAAATGTTACATGTAGGACTTTCTACGCTTGCCAAATTTAACGGTAACTTGAAAGCCGAGTGAGCAGAAAAGTAGAGTTGTTATAATTACAAAAAAAAAAAAAAAAAAAAAAAAAACAATAATATTATGCTTTTAAAAAATCGCTAAAACAAACCAA
Source organism: Metellina segmentata (assembly GCA_947359465.1). Lineage (NCBI taxonomy): Eukaryota > Metazoa > Arthropoda > Arachnida > Araneae > Tetragnathidae > Metellina > Metellina segmentata. The sequence goes on from OX375878.1 coordinate 49,861,929, forward strand.
AATTTTAAAAAAATATCAAAAACACAAAAACAATAAGAAACAAAGGAAAAACATATATATAAGAATATACCGTCAATAAAAACTACAGTTATGATTTCAAATTACAGTAAGAAACAAAGGAAAAAGATAATTATGCTTTGAAAAAAGTTATCAAAAACACATTATCAATAACAAACAAAGAAAAAAGATAATTATGCTTCTGTATAGTACTTCGGTTTTCGTATAGTTCATTTTTATAATTTTTGTTTCGATGTATTATGGAAAGAAAAGCGATATTTATTCCCAATTTTAAATTTAATGTATAACATTTTAAAATGAATTTATTATTAAATTTTTGTTTTATTTGGTTTCCTAAAAATGTCCACAGAATTTAAAAGGTCTAAACTGCACTCAGGCTAATCCTGGATTTGAATCATTTATGCAAACTAATAACATTTTTCCTATTTAGTTCTATGCTCACAGGATAATGATGTGTTCATAGAATTTCAACGTTTTACTGAGAAGCAAAGACATGTTCATCAATTTATTGTCGCCATGTATTCTGAGATTGAACCGGAGAAGGTGTTGTACATACGACACCTTCACCTTCACCGGTGTACAACACCTTCTCCGATACATCTCAGAATACATGGCGACAATAAATTGATGAACATGTCTTTGCTTCTCAGTAAAACGTTGAAATTCTATGAACACATCATTATCCTGTGAGCATAGAACTACATAGGAAAAATGTTATTAGTTTGCATAACTATCCAAATATTGACTGGACAAACAATCTAGCTACAAATGGGAAAGGGGCAGAATTTTTGGAAGTGATACAGGATTGTTTTTTGTACCAGATGGTGCATGAGGATACTAGGGACAATGCAATATTGGATTTGATTTTTAGCAATGATGAGGATAGGGTGCAGGATTTGGTTATAGGTGAGTCACTGGGAGAAAGTGATTATAGAAGTATCAGATTAAGTATAAATTTTCAGTCAGCATACACAATCAATAGTAGAATAATTCCAAATTTCAGAAAGGTAAATTTTCATAAGATAAGGGAAGAGTTAAAGGAAACATTCAAAGGGGGATTATTAGCACTGCATCATTCTGAACAATGGGAGGAATTAAAGAATAAGTTAGACAGGGTGTTAAAAAAACATGTAACGTTCAGGAAAAAAGGAAAATCTAGAAAATTGCTCCCTATGTGGTTTTCAGGGGAAACACACAAAGCTTTAAAATTAAAACAAAGAACATACAGGGTATATAAAAGCACTGGTAACGACAGTGACAAGAAGGCATATCAGAAAGCCAGAAAGGAGTTTAAAACTATTAGTCGGAAGCAAAAGGTGTCCTTGGAGGAAAAATTAGCAAGGGAAATAAATATAAACCCAAAAGAATTTTTTGCATATGCAAGTGGTAAAAATAAATTTAGTACTACACTGGGCCCGTTGGAGGGGAAGGGAGGTGAATTAATTCAAGACGAGGTGGGAATGACAAATGTGTTAAATGACTTTTTTCTGGGGGTTTTCAATGGTAAGTATAATTTAAAAAAAAACCCAAGGATGCAGCCTTTGCAGGGGGTATAATTAAAGAATGCAAATTCAACAGGGAAGAAATAGTACATCAGTTGAAAAGAATTAAGCCATCTAAAGCACCAGGGCCAGACGATATTTATCCGAGAATACTAGTGGAATGCGCGGAAGAACTGGGGGAAGTAATTCACACGATATTTAATTCAACATATAGCACAGGTTGGGTACCAATGGATTGGAAGTTGGCCAACATAACTCCAATTTTCAAAAAGGGGAATACAAAGTGATCCGGGCAACAACAGACCAGTAAGTCTAACATCAGTAATTTGCAAAATATTTGAATCTCTGTTAAAAAAGCATATAATGTTATACTTGGAGGAGGGGGGGACTGTTATCAGAGAATCAGTATGGGTTTAGGAATGGCAGATCTTGCTCTACAAACCTTTTGAAGTTCTACGAAAAAATTACTGAGGAGCTGGATAATAAGAGCAGTGTGGATATCATGTACATAGATTTTCAAAAGGCTTTTGATAAAGTACCTCATGAGGCATTACTGTATAAATTGGAAAGGCTGGGGATTCAGGGAAAAACATTAATATGGATAAATAAGTGGTTATTGGGAAGAAAGCAGAGAGTGCAGGTGGACAGAAGTTATAAGTGGACAGAAGTTATAAGTGGGGTGCCTCAGGGATCAGTTTTGGGACCAATTTTATTTATAATTTTCATAGATGATATAGGTCAGAGGACAAAGAATAGAATCCGTATATTTGCAGATGACTTAAAAATATGGGGGGACAGTGGATACCAAGTTACAGATAGAAAATTTACAAGGGGATTTTGATAAGATATCCGAATGGGCTGTAAAATGGGGTATGCCATTTAATGTAGGGAAATGTCAAGTTCTGCATATGGGTTACAGGAACAGTGGAGCCGAGTACTGTCTGCAGGGAGTAAAGGTAAAGGAGGGAGAAACAGTCAAGAATCTTGGGATGATAATTCACAGGGATTTTAAAATGGGTCACCAATGTTCAGCTGCGGGTAAAAAGGCTAATAGGTTATTGGGGTATATTAAAGAGACTGTAACTTCAAGGGATAAGAATATAATCTTGCCGTTATATAAGGGTTTAGTAAGACCACATCTAGAATATGCTGTACAATTCTGGGCTCCATATATGAGAAAGGACATAGAATCAATTGAAAGGGTTCAGCACAGAGCTACAAAAATAATAAAGGGGCTAGCAAATTTCGACTATAATGAACGTTTAAGTAAGCTAAACATGTATACACTGGAAAGAAGAAGGTGGGGGGATTTGATTCAGCTTTTCAAGTTTGTAAAACAAGGGGACACAGAGGGCTTAAATTTCAATAGGGATAACAGAACAAGGGGCTATGGGTATAAATTGAATAAGACACATTTTAATCGGGATTTAAGGAAAAACTACTACTTTAATAGGGTAATAGACAGTTGGAACGCGTTGCCTGAAAATATAGTTAATTCAAAGGGAGTGTACGAATTTAAGACACAATTAGATAGTCAGTGGGAATTGGGGAATTCATAAACAAAGGACCAGCCTTGTTGGGCTTGAGCCTGTAGCTGGTCGTCAATATTTGTATTTGTATTTGTATACGACTAAATCACATGACTCAACAATGGAACAGTATGCATATTTGACGCATCTGATTCAGATGCGTTATGAACTATGGAAATGTTGCTGTACGAAAACTGAAGTACACAGAAATCGCTCAACTTCTCAAAAAGATATTAAAACCAAAAGTAACAGGTGATGCTATTGTAAATTTTTATATTGCATAAATTATCAAAATTAAATATTGCTATTCTTTCCAAAACGCACTGAAACACAGAAATAAACACAAAATTACATTAAATAATAACAAAATTATGGCATTTCGCTATAACGGCCTCTTTTAATGTCTCCCCACAATGTTTTGTTATACGACTAAAACAAATACTGTTTTTATGCTTTTCTTTAGTATGAGCTTCTCCCTTTAGATTACACTGCTACATTTTGCCTCACGAAAATATCAGTAATGTTTGCATAACATTGTCGACATTTTACTGTGTTGTCGCTTTAGTGTAGTTAGACCAACACCGATTGTATACAAAGCCCACGTCACAACTCTAAATTCTATCGCGAGGCGACGAATATGAAAAAGTTACTTATGTTTAAGTACACGTATTAGTCTGAAATGCCTGCAGTTCGTATGATAGCACATAAAAGTAGCCTCGCGATATGATTTTTAGTTACGACGTGGGCTTTGTATAAAGTGAGTGTTGGTCTAACTACACTAAAGCGACAACGCAGTAAAATGATGACAATGATGTGCAAACATTCCTCATATTTTCGTGACACAAAATGTAGCAGTGCCACAGCATAAAGAGAGAAGCTAAAACTAAACAGAAACATAAAAACAATTTTTTTGGCCATACAACGAAACATTGTGGGCTGTAAATAAATAAAAAAAAAGCAGTTATAGCGAAATGCCATAGTTTTGTTGTTATTTTATGCAATTTGTTAGTTAGTTTCTGTGTTTGGGTGACTTTTGGAAAACATAACAATATTTAATTTTGATAATTTATGCAATATAAAAATTTACAAAAGCATCACCTGTTACTTTTGGTTTTAATATCTTTTTGGAAGTTGATCGATTTCTGTGTACTTCAGTTTTCGTACAGCAACATTTCCATAGTTCATTAACGCATTTGAATCAGATGCATCAAATGTGCATACTGTTCCATTGAGTCATGTGATTTAATCGTATGTACAATACCTTTTCCGATTCAATCTCAGAATACATGGCGACAATAAATTGATGGAATATGTTTTTGCTTCTCAGTAAAGCGTTGAAATTCTAAGAGCACATCATCATCATGTGAGCGTAGAACTACATAGAAAAAATGTTCTTAGTTTGCATAAATGATTAAAATCCAAGATTGGTCTGAGTGCAGTAAAGACCTTTTAAATTCTGTGGACATTTTTAGGAAACCAAATAAAACAAAAATTTAATAATAAATTCATTTTAAAATGTTGTACATTAAATTTAAAATTGGGAATAAATATCGCTTTTCTTTCCATAAGACATCGAAACAAAAATGATAAAAATTAACTATAAGAAAACCGAAGTACTATATAGAAACAAACAAAAGATTGCATAAATGAAACAAACCAGAAATTGCACAAAACATCAAAATTAAATATCGCTAAACTTTGAAAAAAATATCCAAACTAAAAGTTAATATGCTTTAAAAATCAAAATCCAAACTATCGTAGTCTAAAAAAGAAACAATAACAAACGTATTGCACAACCGTTATCCAGTTCGAAAAATGAAGTAAGCATAATAAAAAGATACTTATATAAAAGATTAAATGTCAACGCTAACTAAAAGTTACCATGCTTTTAAAAAGGCAATAAATGTTTTAAAGGATATCCAGCCAGGGTTTAAAGGATATCCAGTTTAAAGGATATCGGGCGGCTACACGGCAACGGATACACACGCGCAGTAAATACGGATTCAAAAATGAAGTAAGCACAATAAAAAAATACTTATATAAAAGATGAAAAGTCAACGCTAACTAAAAGTTAACATGTATTTTCCACTGAGAAACCACATAACATCAAATTATATATATATATATATATATATATATATATATATTTAAATTTAAAATGTTATACGAGCTTGATATATAGTTCTCTTATATACATAGTAATGATAAATCTAAAATTATATTGTTAGATTTTTCCAATAGTATTTTTTTCGCTCTTTGCTGCTTTCAATAATTATGAATTTCAAATTCTGCACACGATTCACTATTTACTCTGACTTTCAATTCCGCCTTTACCTAGTTGACATTCTTTTGTTCCTGGCCTTCGTTCATACACTCTATTCATGTGACTTAAAAACCTTTTCTGGCGGGGATACGCATTGCTCGCGGGGATGGACAAAATGAAAGACACAATTTTCATTAGCTCGACTGATTTTTCATACTTTTTGAAGTATTTTGCCTATATTTTGCAACGATTTTCTATTTTTTCAGATCAGGGAACACCAATCAAAACGCTGTGTATTCATTACATAACGCATCGATATCAATTTTGATTTGCAACATGTCGGGGATATCGGATAATTGCTCGCACCTCAATTCAAAAGTTCCTTGATTTTTCTTCAAAGAAGGACATTTTATTTTGTTAAAAATGTTTCTTTCGATATATTACTTGTTTTGTTTTAAATATGTGATGCATTTCTTAAGAAAACAATTAGCATCGAATATGAATTCATCCTTCTCTTCATTGGACAAATTCGGTAAAATGGATCTTACGTTATTCCAAAGAATCCATCTGTTAATCGAGATTCTAATTGGTTTAATAAGCTACATTATATTTTGGTAACATCTAATGATAAGCATGAGTCACTCTCCAATTCACTAAAAGCGGGATCCAAGGTAGGGCATTGTAGAGGAAAAATATGTAGCGTTCCGGTAAAGAAGCTTCTTTTGAATCAGAAATAGTTTTATGGCCGAAAGATGTCCAATATCAGAACAATCTTCTCTTCCTTTGGATTGAAAGCAAACTTTCAAAGCTGACTAATTATACGCAGTCCGCTCAACATCTAACAAAAGATATAGCTATTTCTTTGTTACATGACGAAATATCTCTTTATCTTCAATATTAACAAATTCACAATTTGTTTTAGTTGATCGTCTCGTTTTGCAGTTGAACCAAACTCACTGAATATTTCAAGAACAAGGCATTCAATATCGTACCATAAGGAATTGTTGTCTTTCTTAAGGCCATTGTTAATAATGTGACGTTTGCAGGTTGCACTATAAGCACTTATTTCTTGATGGGAAAAACTGTTTGTCTCAATTACATTTTTGATACAATTTTAATAGCAGGCGAAGTTACATCAGGGTCTTCATGAAAATTCACTATTTTTTGGCCTACTCCAATTTTGGTAGTAAAGTATTGGACTGTGTAAGCAAAAGGTTTCGTGCTTCTTACATTAGAGGCATTAGAATACCTGAAAATTATAAGGACTCCTTCAGAGCATTTACTACACGTTGATGGGTGAATGGACCAAGTACAGTGAATGTAATGGCCGTGACCTTGTTGTGCCCACAAAAAAACTTTTGAGTCGTGTTACTATCTTTAGAAATAGTTCGAAGAAGCTTTGAATGACAATCAAAACTACTATAACTTAAACCGTGCTTTACACTGTGAAAAACTGAGAGGAGCTCCACTTATACCACTTTATATTTTTCGGTTGAATTTTTTTTGAAATAATGAACCGAGTTCACTTGTAGTATTTGCCTTCTCTTTGTGCTTTTGGCAATTTACGTGTCTTTACAGTTCCAAAGCCTTACTTTACCGATAATGTAAATCGACACAAAAATTACATCCACCATTGTATTGATGTTCTTTAGCAAGTCAGCCTTTAAAATTCGTATCCTGCGTCCATTCATACTTGTTAGCAGACCATCTTTTAATGTACATGCATAGCTACTGGTCGGCTCTTGTTCATTATAACTATTTGAAACACTGCTTTCCATCTTCACTAAAAGAGGGGATAAAATATAAAGAACAACAAATATACGCCCCAAAAAAATTGAATACGTCAAACGCTCTGAACAAACTGACATACGCATATAGTATTGGCTTAGGACAGTAGTGGGGGAACAGATGTTCAACGGATGGACACAAAGTCAACTGCAATAGAAAGAACTATTTAGGAGTGTAGTTGTTATTGGTCGCCAGCTTTCTCTGAAATACCGGGACAGCTTGATATTCAACCGAGATTCTGGACAGCAACTTCAAATCCGGGCCAATCCCGGACGGTTGGCAACCCTAGTTTTAACACCACGGAGGCATACCTGGGTGAGACACAAGCCCGGTGTTATCCTGCTGCTAAATAGACACGTGATACGAAAAGCAAAACAACAGCTCGTAAAATCTGATGGATGTATAAGTGTGGTGGTAAACTACCTCGTTTCACAATGGAGAGGACCGACTATGGTATGTGATGGCTCTCCAGATCATTGAACTAGGAATTATAGCGGTATGCCACTCGATAATAAAAAAAATGCCCACCTCTCCTAAGAGTGCCTACGTGGGGTTGAAACCCTTCCATGTCCACGAGACACCCTATATCTGTCTTCCTTTGAGCATGTCTGGAATATGCTAGGCTGTCGATTGCTTCACTTCCGGAATATGAGAACTCGAGCACCAGCTGCAGAATGCTTGGCATAATTTGCAATAAAATAGACTCTATTCCAAGCCGTATATCAGCATAATTCGTCACTAGAAGGTGATCTGATGACGAACAACAAATTAGCATAATCGGCCCACTTTTTGCGAGAATACAACACAGAACAGAATAAAACTACCACAGAACAGAATTAAAAACCACAGAATCAAACTAAGCTCTCTGAAACCCATAATGAGGGGTGACCTGATAACGAACAAAAAATTAGCATAATCGAACCACTTTTTGCGAGAGTACAACACAGAACAGAATCAAACTACTACAGAACAGAATTAAAGACCACAGAATCAAACTCAGCGCTCTAAAACCCATAATGAGGGGTGACCTGATAACGAACAAAAAATTAGCATAATCGAACCACTTTTTGCGAGAATACAACACAGAACAGAATCAAACTACCACAGAAAAGAATTAAAGACCACACAATTAAACTAAGTGCTCTTTCGGCCTTTCTATAATTTTACAATAATAAGAAGTGTTGCATCTTGATAGTGTGATGATTTCTTTATATCTTTATCAAAATCTTATATAAGTTTCTTTTTGATCTGTCTTCGGGTTGTTTGTCGATTTTATTGACTATATATATTGTAAGATATTTGTTTTTATTTGTACCCGTTTCCCCCTCGATTTTTTCGTTTAACGTAACTTATGAGACATTTGGGAGTACATTGGGGGTTGATCCCGGATCTTCGTCAATAGCCCATTATGTTACTCCAGTGTGACGTTAATTACGTACCTACCTACCTTCGGAAGTATAAAAGGCGGTAAATGTTTCCCACCAATTTCAATTAGCGGTTCTCTGCAAGGTACTCCGTAATTGATACGTCCGTTCCGTTCCGTTCCAATTAGCGAAACGTTACAGTGGTTATATCGCTTTCGCTGTTCCAGACGAACAACTTTGGATTTCTTTGGAAATTTTTTTATGCAAGCTTGTTTTCCTTTCAGAAGTTTCTGTGCCATTTTTTCGTAATATTTATCAGTTTGAATTTTTCATTTTCTATTCTGATCGTTTGGATTTTTACTTGCAACTTTTTGTTGGAATTTTACGTTCCCTAACTCAGGTTATATTCTTATATTTTTCTGTTGCTGCTATAGCCAGGTAGTTAAAAATGTTCTTGTGAAAAGGCAAATAGATTTATTCAGAAAAATTGACTATAGTATTTTTGAATTAATTAAATTTGTGAAGACATGGGCCGTTTGTATAAGCAAATGATTTAAAAGAAATCGACATTAATATCTTTAGTTAACCGAAAACCTATACTCAAACCTGTTTCCCTATTTAATGTGGGAAAACCCCACATTATATATAAATTCAGAAACTTCTTCAAAAATCAACCTGCAAATTTCTTATGAGGCGTTGCGGATACGAAGTTCGAACAAATACTGGTTTCCAGAAAATCGCATTTAAACGCGGAGCTCTACCTATCTTAGGTCATAGGAGAGCTACTGTCAGCCCAACTTTTATACGACTAAAAAGGTAAAAAAAATGTAACTACCATTAGCCACTAATGTCTGACAAGCCAAAATATCGGAAAAAAAGTTTTCGCCCAATGTTGAGTTCGCTCTGCAACGGCTCTTATGAATAGGAGCAGTAGTAAAAAAAAAACTGGTTTAAATAGTGATTAATCCCAATATTTGGCATTTTAATCAAGACTCTTTCCTAAACACAGGTCATATCAATCTCAGGTCATAAAAATATATCGGTTTGACGAAAGAGAATAAATATGCTCTTCATCATTCACAAAAATCACACCCAACTGAATTGAATTATAATACAAAAAGCTATATATATAAAATTATAAAATAAGTTTTAATACAAAACTAGAGTTGAAAACTATTTATAATATGCGCTAAGTTTTCAAAGTGACCCCGACAATTCTTGCGGGTTACAACTACGAGGCACGACTCGAAAGTAGACTGTAACATATCGCATCCCGGCAAGAAAAGTGATGCAACTCAAAATTGCAGAATTTGAGAGAAACATCAACTTAAAGGATACTATAAAACTGATATTGAAATACTATAAGCTTCTTTTAAATTTTAGGTAAGTATTTATGGTGGTAACTTCCATTATATTCTATAGAATAGTAATATAACACGCTGCGGCACCTCATACATATTTTTTCAATGACATAACATCAAAATTTTTTGAGTTGCGTCACTTTTTTAGCCGGGGTGCGACATGCTATCTACTTCTTTAATTTGGTCTCAGTCTATGACTTAATGCCATAAGAATATTTATCCTATTCCGAAAAATATTTGTAAGTTATTTTTTGCTTATTATAGACAAGAAGTAAAATACATTTCAATGGTAATATGACATAAAGCTTAACGCTTACAATTACTTTTAAATGACGCCACTCATGCATGTGTATTCTGAATATTCTCCCCCAACGACCCAGTTACATCAATGTTTTACCAAAATTAGAAATGAAATATTCAGCAGAAAGTCACTTGCTATATAAAACATTTGCATAAAGTTTATCGTTATTATTCTTGCAACATAATTATTGACATTTTCATTCATTCAATTTTTTGTGTCATGGAACGGACCAAGTTCACGCTCTGGTTGTCCAGTCAAATTCAACACTTCTTTTACAATCGTTATAAACAGAGCTTGCTTCGTCGCATTGAAGACGAAAACTTCAGCATTCAAATCGGAGTCACAATTAGCACTTGCGTTGGTCTTCCTCTAAAGACTAATGAGAAACAGCTGAAATTTGAACAATGATACACTGTAGCGGAGAGTGTCTAATTACGTCCTTGTTGTATTACATGTCCACTACAAGTAGTTCCATTGAATTATGTCCTTGTCATATCACATGTCCACTATAACGCGTTCCATTACAATTATATCCTTGGTCTAATGCATTGAACCATCTAATCCAAAGTCCCTATGTTTTGCACTTGCATCATTGTTGTCTCGAAACAGTGAAAAAAGGGGTATTAAAGACTACTGATTTAAAAGTTAATTTTCATGGGTAATTACTAACAAGAAACACGGTCTATATTTGAAAACTGTCTCAATATCGCAATTGCAATGAATACCACAGATTATTTAATGCATCCGAGAACAATTTGTTTACTTAATTAAAATTAAAGCCGCGGCATTCCGATTTGATGCAAAAATTCAAAATACCCGGAATTAATTCACCAAGAATTGGAAACCTTCCTCACATCTTTGTTGAAAGCATGCGAAGTTGTGCGTTTGGTGACAAATTACATAATCTTGCATTCCTCGATTTGTGCGTGCCATTTCCCCTCAACGAAAGAATAAAATTTATCGAAACAAATGGACGGTTTAGCAAATGGCGGCATAGATAATTTCATCTGCACCTCGGCATGAAGTTAGAACCACGCTGACTTCCTCCAGGAGGTGTTTAATGGACTCGAAATATTTTGCCTAACATTCAGTGCCTTTTCGAATTTAGCAAATGATGTATGATTGAGCATTAGCACATTTAGCAATAGCATCGATTTGGCATTTCGATATGATGGTGCGTCTAGATGTCTGCGAACTTCAATGGCATGCCAAGGATAGTTCAAACGTTGTTCTATTGAAATACGTGTCGAATTTGCAAGTCGGACATTCAAGTTGTTACTTTTACTATCCAGTTGGAATGTCGAAAGATTTGAGTAGCTCCGTTTTTCCTCATAAAGGTCTGAGGAATTTTTCAATGATGTCCCATTACTTTGAATCTAATCTTGTTCAAGAAAGCAGAGGTTTGACGTGTACATCGGCAGTTCAATTTTTGTCGATGATTGCACAGTTAAATTACATATTTTACATTAAATTGATGACGATATACTTTGTTCTAATGTTTTACTGTTTCCATATTTTGATGGAAATTATTACTTTGTTTCCATGTTGCATAGCTACATAAATTTAATATGCCCTTTAATGTTGGTTTGATTGCTTGTTGGAATTTTTAATCGGTTTTATAGAATCTTTCCGTTTTACGTTTAGCGGAACTTGTCCATTTTGGACCTTGAACATTGACTCAAACCAACAGACAAAATAACAGCGTTGTGTGTCAAAAAAGTGGTAATCATGTTCTAACAATCGATTTCATATTCGGCTAGCCTCTCTCAGAAGTTTTTGTCAATCCAGTTTTGTGCTAGTCTTTTTGTATAAGTGTTTCGATTAATTTGACCCAAAACATCTTAATCGATTTCTCTTCCTCTCCTCTATTCCTTAAATGCCAGCAGATGCAAGATATAATCGTATTAATTTGTAATCAAAGTGAACATTTTCGACAAAATACGAAAGCGAAGTAAATAGTATTTAGGATTGAATATTTTCTTTGCCAATGAATATTTTTTCAAACAAGAACTCTATCCAATTATTTCCATCACTATACGGATTTCTTCTACAATAGTATTAAGAGCCTCGGGTTACTCTTAATTAATATTTCCCCATAAATTACTTTTATTCCGCGGAGAATGAGTAAACATCTGGAATGGAAACGTGTAGCCTAAAAAATCGATTTGCATCGTTTCAAGCATCGCTAACTATGCGATTTTACTAGTTCATACGGGAACGAAGACATATTTAGCCACATATTATTATGATTTCAGCCCCGTAGGACATCAAAACTAGTTTTCATTGATCGCAACAGCCCTTCATTAGAAATTTTATATCCTTTAAGAAACGATTTTGTTGAACCATTTTTTCAACCGATGAATAAACTTTTTCACGCATCCTTGGCTTAATGCTTAAAGCCCCGACTGTTTTCGGAGTAATTATCTTCTTAAAACAAATATTTTAGCTGCTTTTCTTCGCAGCTCCACACAATTAAGGGCTTCATTCACACCAAGCAGAACCACACACTTGCAGCAAGCGGTATAACATTCTATATGCGCACGCGTACTCCTTTTCTGAACAGACAGCATGTCGGTGCGCATGCGTAGTTTAGACAATTCAGTATCTTAGAACTGAGGTCGGACGGCACAGCTACACTTTACGTTTATGAGCGGTCTTGGCGATTTTTTTTTGGCGCACTTCTAGTTGCTAGTTGCGGTAGATTAAGGCAACCTATCTGTCTTTACGGTTATTAAGTTTTCATGACAACATCGGCAGAGGGTTAACTTTCGATTTTCATTTTGTATATTCTAGAAAGTTCTTCCAAAATCTGTTTAAATCGTTTGATTTCATTAATTCGTATGAAATTTTTTCTGTGCTTCCATTGGTTATTTTGATTTTAAAATATCCTTTGATTGCATTGGCCCTTTAAAATTTTTTTTATTTGATACCATTGGCTTATTTATTGGTATTTCTACAGTTGTGGAATTTTTATTTCATAATAATTTTTTTTCACGGCAGAGTTCTGACATGTATTGTTTTTCGCATTTGTGGAATATTCTTGTTTCGAAATTTTTTTTCTCAGAACCGTTCTGATGTATCAGGTTATATTATTTCTTGCTTTTTTTTCTTTAAAAAATCTTTTTCTTTTTAAACAGCCTACTGAATTTAGTGTAAAATGTGTTCTAAAATGTGTTTAAGTTTACTACTTTTTGCGAAAGTTTAAAAAAAATATACTTTTTGAAGCGTTCTCAAATGTGTTTTCAAACTTTCATTTTCCGTTGTAAAAAGATAATATTTTTGAAAGAAAAAGAGTTTTGTAATAATTCTTAATTTGGCAACTTTAGAAGTTCGCCAAAAAAATCGCCAATGCCATTACCACCACTCATAAACGTAGACTGTAGCTGTACCTGTCGGACTAATGTGAGGCTTGCCTAACCTAAGTGGAATATTCTATCTACCTCGCGATTCGAAGATTAAAACATTCCTTTTCCAGTTGTCACATAGTCGCAGAATGTATTTTTCGGTGAAAATTAAATATCTGCTTTTTCATATGGAATATATTATTTGACCGAAACATACTGTTGTGTTCTCGCAAAAAAGTGGTTTGATTATGCTAAGTATTTATTCGTAATAAGGTCACCCCTTTGATAAAGCTGCTCGGAGGATTACCGTAACTGAAGTATGCAAATCGCAGAGCAATAAAATCATGTATAGATAAATTTTACAAATGTATGCGTGGAAATTATTTGAATCTTATAGATGGCGTTGGCATCGCTGACGTCATGCGCCTTCCCTACTCCCACATCTACAGCTTTTGTCAGTTGAAGTTCGACAGTTGAAGTTGAATTCGAAAGAACCTAAGCATTTTTAATTTGATTGATTTGATTAATGCTTTTATTTGCATTAATATGAAATCTTTTTCTATATCTGTAAATAATGTAAAACAGTAATTAAACATTAATTTAACTGGAAAATCTCTCTAATCGTCATTTTTGTATGTTTAAAAAAATACCACTGAACCAATTTGATATTTGAAATCCCGCCATTCTGCGTCAGTATGTGTCAAATAAATCGAAAGTATCTGTACGGTGACGAACGAACAAAAACGATGTAAAAACAACCATCATGGGTTTAAGAGCGTTTAGTTTAATTCTGTGGACTTTAATTCTGTTCTGTGGTAGTTTGATTCTGTTCTGTGTTGTACTCTCGCAAAAAGTGGTTCGATTATGCTAATTTTTTTGTTCGTTATCAGGTCACCCCTTTGATTAAGCTACTCAGAGTATCACCCTAACTGAAGTAAGCAAATCTCAAAGCAGTAAAATAATCTATAGATACATTTCACAAATGTAAGTGTCAAATAAATTGAAAGTATCTGTATGGTGACGGAAGCGCGTTTTTAAGATTTGCCCTTTTCTTGTAAATCGAGTTTTTGTAACAATTTATTTTGTGAATGCATTCTTTGTTACTCCTTTTCATGCATAGTATTTCTCCACAACGCGTAAGCCCCAAAGACAAATCCACCAACAGACGTACTTATCTCATTTTACCAAACTTCGTCTTGTCTTCACTGGTGTCCAAAAATATCTTTACATGCATGGAATCAAGTATTACTCAGAAACTGTGAACTACAATTTTATGAAAATGGCAATAATATGTGACAAAAAACATTCAGAAAAAAATAAATAACTCAGAAAAAATTGAGGCCTTCTGAATTTAATATGGAATGTGATCGCCCCTGACTTGCACACACAACGAGATTTCATGCAGGTAATAATGTTGTTAACCACAGTTTGTGAATTAAGTTCCACTCCTCCAGCAATGCGGTGTTCAGGGCATTTATATCTCTAGGAGGAGGATGTCTCATTGCAACTGCTTTTCCAAGGTAGTCCCATAAGTTTTCTATCGAGTTCATATCAGAACATTTTGCTGGTCACGGTATTCGCTCAATGACTTCATTTTCAAAGGATTCGTCAACGAGGTTTGCTCGATGTGGACGACAATTATCGTATATAAATAACAAATCATATTCATATCCACATCTGAAAAATCTTACATAACTTTCTAAGACCTCATCCCGATATCTATGGTCGGTTACATATCTTCTGTTGAAAACGTGAAGGGGCGTACGTCCATCGATCATTTTTTCACCCCACACCTTCACACCTGTACTACCTGTTCACATTACATAATGTTTTAAGGAAGATTTAGCGTTTCTGACGTGTTGTGAAGATAGTGAACAAACATACCTTGGCTTTCTGGTATAAAGGCCTTTTTGATTAAGCCTTCTGTATACAGTTTGCCGTGATACAACAGTTTCCGAGGAGGTAGGTTGCAAGCTCACTCCTTGCTATGCCGTCCCGAACCAAACCCACGATATGTGGTCATTTCTACAGAAAGGTGGTCAAGCTTGGTTTTAATGTTCGACGTATTGAATTTCCTAAAATGGTTAACGAGTTTAAGCGACTGAGAACCATTTTTAGGTCAGTTTAAGATACACTACTCACGTGAAAAAATATTTACTGGGGATGATTTCTGGTGGTGTCTTGTGAAACTACAAAAACGTTAAATTCGAGAACTTCAATAGCCGGTTTATCTTTAAGATATTTTTAAATATTTAAATAATTTACAGATATGTTTATATGAGGTGAACTAACTAATGGAATGCATTCCTATTAGACTTCCTACTAAAATTTGTTTGGTGAAATTCGATTTTTTTTCAGCCCACACTACTTGGTAGTCCTGTTCGTTTTCTTGAGTATTTTTTTAAAAATTTGACTCCTCCTAAAGTTAAGATTTTTTCGTGTACGTAAATAACATTTGCAAATCGCTACTATTTTCTAAGTTTTAATTACAAATAACATTCACTCAAATTTTTTTCAAAACCAAACCTTAACCAGCAAGGGAGTGGTCAAGGGGTACTTCGCACCTCAATCCTCAAAAAAAGTACGAAATTCTAACAATGCGTTCTTTAAGAATAGAAGCTATCTTTTATGCTCTCTCTTACCTGAAAAATAAGTTTCAGAGCACTCCGGTTTTTAGAATGCGAATTCCGACGGGTATGGAATAAAAATTCCACATCCGTGAATAAAATTTATAAAAAACCTTTTGTTATATTTATACTTGAAATAAAATAGAACGAAAATCTATGAATATTTACCATAGACGTGCATTGATGTCCCATTAGTCGCAGAAGGTTTTTTGTTCTTTAAGCTAAAAAGGCATTTCCATATATATATAATCTGCAAAAAGTGACTGAGAGCTTACTAGCAAGTAATGCAAATAAATGTGTACATCCCGATGATTCGGTAGATGATTATCATAAAAGGCTATGTTTTGATTATTCTATTATGTGCTACGTCTACAGATATAATAAGTATGCATGGATTTTAATGACTTTTCTATTTAAACTACTAAGTTAATAAAATTAAATGTAGTAAGGAGACTTTGTTTAGCCAGTGTAGATTTGACGACATGTAGTACATATATTATAACCACTGCAAGAGTGTGGCCCTGGCTAAAAAAGTATTCGAGTTTGAGTTTATGAATGTTTATGAATGCCTCGTTTTAGTCTTTTGGTACATCCTGTATCTCTACTGTATGGTGTAAAATTTTTGTCATCTTAAATTCACGACCTTTAACACTTCTTTCTGGTGACCCAAATGATTTGTCTCCTTTAACATCTGGACATGTTTTGATTGGTGATGGTAGAATTTCCGTTCCGCTGCCAGACATTTTAAATTTGCTAATGTTGGCAATAGCTTAATTAACCTCGTCAGCATTTATGGAAGCGTTGGAGTTGCGAATATTTCTATAGACTACAAACGATTTCCAAGTGACGCTTTAACCCTCTAAGCGTCACAATTTTTCTTAGTAGTGTAATATTTCTTTTACCCCAGAACACACTGAAGGACTAAATAACCTCATGTATTGATTGAAAGAATCCTTGGGTTCTTTCCGCCTTAAGAAATAGTCTATTGGTCCTTTCCTTGGAATATAATCCTTTGGAATGTTGGAATGATTACATTGGTCTCTTCTGTTGAAAAGAATCTTTTGAAAATATCTATTGCTCTTCTCACCAGAAAAAATTCACCTGGAAAGATGGTATTGCTACTCTACGTAGAAAATAATCCGTTGGAATGGTAGTATTGGTCTATTCTGTTGAAATGAATCTTTTAAAAATATTCTATTGCTCCTATCCTCAGAAAAAAAAATCATTTAGAAAGATCTTACTGTTACTCTTCTGAGAAAATAATCCTTTGGAATGATACTGCTTCTCTACTTAAGAAATAATACTTTGGAAAGATTCTATTGATAATTTACTTGGAATAGAATCCTTTAGAAAGATTACATCGTCCAAGAGGTCAAAACTGATTAGAAGTCAAGTAGGGAAGACGGCAAGTTTCAAGATGGAACTCAAGATTGCAAAACCCTCAAGAGGTTAAACTGCAAAATTTTGAAATTAGAGATTTAGCAACTATTTAAGACAATAATTTATCCCCTGCGAAGTATAGATTTGGTCTCGTGTCCTGTAAGATAAATAACTCAAACTCAATTCACATACGTGTCATATCTACGGTGATTCACTCACTCACACTGTGTTCTATGGCTTCAAAGCTTTTTAAATGCTACCTCAGGAGAAATATAATTAAATGTTTGATTACACGGATAGCCTCAATTAGAATATACAGGGTTTCCATTAAATCTCTTTACAATTTAAAAACTTTATTACAAAGTGAAATGAAAAGATAGATAAGTGGAAGTTATTACAAATTAAGTCTTTTTTACCACATTTAACACACCTCTTTATGGGCACCATTAGTTGCACGAAGCACATCAAGACGGTACTCGATGTCTTGCCATGTTAGCTGTAGCATACCCTTATCAATGGTTGCAGTGGCCGCAGTGATCCTCTGCTTTAGATTAGTGATGTCCTGTACCTTTGTTCGATACACCACCAAATTGGAGAGAGCATGTTTGTGGGTTCCTAAATGAAACATTTCCAGACAGGTAGATTGGAAGGGCTACCTCCCTGGTTACCTCGTTCACTAGATATCACTTCCCTTGACTTCTATCTATGGGGTTATGTCAAAGATATCGTGGATGCCATCGTTATTGCCATTGCCACCATTGATGAGGGTATGCTACAACGAAGATGTCAAGAAATCGAGTACCGTCTTGATGTGTTTCGTGCAACTAATGATGCCCATAAAAAGGTGTATTAAATGTTGCAAAAAATATTTAAATATGCAAGTCTCATTTTGTAATAAATTCCACTTATATGTCTTTGCATTTGCTTTTGAAAAAAATAATTGAAGTTGTATAGACACCCTGCATATCACTACACCTATATCGACGTAATTACTAGTTTCTTACAGTCTGTAATTGTTAATTTCATATCGGACTCCTTGTCACACCGTACAACGCAATTCTAGGCGACTAATCCAAAGCACTTACGTTTCAAGTTGTTGTCAAGAGCAGACATTTCATCAGGTAATAGTCTCTCGTCAATGTTGATAGCTTGCTTGTCATATACATTGAGATGCGGGAATGATGTATTTATTCATTACAAAAAACATTTTTGAGCAGAGTAATATTACGTGAAGTTCTATCTAAAAGCTACATAAACCTCTAGAGGTTTATGTAGTACAAACAGAATAATATACATGTATTAAAATCTCGTTTTCCTCTCAATCATTCCAACCTGAAATTGCGGCCAGCTCGGGCTCTACTTCCTTTGCTTCCCCCGGGTGTATTTCTCTGTTGTCTGTCAGTAAAACTCTTTCTCTGTGTGTACATCTGCATTACATGATATTGTTTGTCTTGTTAAGTGCAGCTTAGTCAAATATGGCCCTTGAGACGTAATACCCCTCTCTTTCTCTCTAATCTAACCAATAACCCAAACCATTCTATTTATATATTCACTGTAATGCTCCATCGAGTTCCCACACGCGGGCGGACATTCTACATAAATAAATGATTTGGGAAGATCCCCATTTAAATATTTTGCACTGTGATAGCTTTTTAAATCTCATCTAAAATTTCATACATTTTCTCAACATGACTCAAGGTTTTACAAAAACTTTCAATTTTCAAAATTCAAACATTTTCTGCATTTAGATTAAATTTATGCGTTTCTTTCACGATTTTTCTATTTTAGCCTTTACGCTGCTTTCCAAAGTCTAATCTCCATAACCTTGGGTTTGGAGCAACTTGTTACGTTTTCAGACCTTGCCATACAACTAACTCCAAATAATATCCTATTCAAGCCGGGCTCATTGATTCACTGCCGTTGCATTCCTCTCTGAGACCATTCTGTCTCAACCCCTAAATTTGCTTGACTGTGCTCGTTCAAAATCTCCTTGTCATTTCGCACATACTTTTCTCTTCCACTTGACTTAACCCTCTGTGTGTTTCACAAGGGCAATTTCACTTCGCAACCTGAAGTCTTCCCTGAATGATTTCTAACCACTTTTAATCTTTTGGGCCAATGGAATCTTTCCAAAGAATTCTATTTTAAACAAAGGCGCAATAGATTTTTACAAAGGAGCTTGTACATCGCAATATGAAGTGTTAACTGAATGATTTATAACCACTTTTAACCTTTTTTGCCAGTGGAACCTTTCCAAAGAATTCTATTCTAAACAAAGGCGTTATACAATTTTTCCTAAGGATATTATATTCCTTTAAAAGAAGCAATAGAATATTTACAAAAGATTATATTCGAAGGAAATGTGAATAGAATTTTTTGAAAGAATTATATTATAAGGAAATTACCAATATAATATCTCGAAAGGATTCTAAAATAAGGAAATGACTAATATAATCTTTTTAAAGGTTCAAAGAATCCATTGATTTTTTCAAGCAATACATGTGGTTATTTAGTCATCAAGTTTTTTGAGGGATAATATCAATGCTACACTACTAGAAAATCGCACAACATTCACTTCCCTGTGTTCGCTATTGCTAATTCATGTCCACAATGTCGTTAGATCATTTCTTGTTACATGACTTTTTAAAATCTTTTTTCCCAAGTCCAAATGGCTGCTTCGTTTTAAGAAGGTTTAAAAGTCTGAAAGTGAGATGATATTTTGGATTTTGTGAAAATGGTATAATGTCCGTAATGATGCAAGAAGTAAGATATCAAATGGTAACTAGAGATGAAAATTTATGAAACACATATCAGCAGCAAATGTGCAGGAAGACGTCCGTTCATGGGTAAACATTTTTAAGCTCATCCATCTCTCTGTGGTCGAAGCACAACCAGATTTGTTAGTACCAGTTTACAGTCGCTCGCAGCAGTGTGTTCTCAATGGTAGTATTGATATTCAGTACGATGGAATTCTTGAAATGTTACAGATTCCGCAGTATACGGTTTCAGATATCTGTATAAAAAGAAGTCAATGGAGTAAGATCGGATGATTGTACGGGCCCGTCAGTTGAACCCCTTCGTTCCATCCGCCTATTCGAAAGTTCTTGATTCAACTATACCCTTAAGAGTGTGGTGTAGTGAGCCGGTGATATTTCGAATATGGGCAAGAAATTTGAATCAGTATATATCCATAACATAAGCCATACCATCCTAAATGCGCATTTAACTACCATGAGCTTCACCGGCACACACCTTTTAAAGTAGGGGCTCATTTGCATTACGTTAGGAAAAAGTTGTTTAGTATCTTGCTCAACAACCACTATATTAGTTTCTTGTTTTTTAAAATCTTTATGACGTAATTTATCATTTCCTCACATTTCATTCCGTACTCATAACTTCTGGACCGCTCTGTACGTAAAGGGGGTTCTCGTGTGTAAAGGGTTCGAGAGTTAGACAGTGGAAGTTTTTGTGCTGTATGGTTAATGTTGTCTGTAAGTTTCAAATTATAATAATTGTAAAGGAGATGTTATAGTTAAAAAGTGTTTATCACCTATCAACCAATGTGATGTTTACCTCTATGAAGCAATTTCAACGAAATTTAGGAAACATATTTTTCCAAAGACATAGTATTTCGATTTCTTAAAAAAAATAAATAGAAATTCAGAAACTTTCGGTTAGGGTGAACTTGTATGCGAACTTAATATATATTTTTATTTTACGTAACTTATGTGACAATCGTTGATATAAAAGGACGTATGAGTTTTAACAGTAACAAGTCATAGTGCTTCTTACATCGCTATCGGTATTTCGGAAGACAATGACGCAAGTGGAATTCGTCGATTTGTTGAGGAAACAAAACCTAAGATACTCGTTCCTGATTGATATCAAACACAATAAGTTAAAAACTTTTGATAGTAATAAATGTGGAACGTTAATAATTGCATATCTATGCTTAAATGATTCTACAATGTAGGTGTATTTTGAATATCCACAACCAATTTTGCAGTTTTATTGTTGTTCTCCGAATATTTAGAATGTAATTATAATGTTCTTCGCTGTGATTCTTCTTGGCAAAGGAAAAATAACACTTAAAACTTAACAGGAGGTTATTGAACAAACGTTATAAGAACGAATAAAATAACAACTGATAGTATGTGGTCTCAGGTATGAGCCTCACTAAGTACGATCGGTCTCCAAATACCCAACGTCTTTTCCTCACTCATACGTTCCCAGCTTTATTGTACCCAAAACTTAATTCTTAATTCTAATATCCTCTTTTTTAAATCGTGGTTACAGTTCAATGTTATCGTTTGCGCTTGAATAACAAATATAATCATCGAAATCGTTTGCATGTGAGCAAATTCCACTCTCAAATAGCTTTCACTCGAGAAAAATCTATATATATATTTCTCTCACGTGGCACGAAAAAAAGACGTTATTTGTTACCGCGTTTTGGCAACATTGTGCGATTGTTTGTTTACTAGGAGCCTCGCGAGTCATTTGAATCTATAGCGTTATCGGATGAAATTTTATTGAAAAGAAAAATGAATTTTAGACGAGCTGTTGCGGTTTGTAATAGAAATCTAAGAAAGCGGAGGATTTTTTCAGGGCTATTTAAAAAACGGTCCTTTTCAAGGCTAACAATTATAGTACAACAAGACGCGTGCACTACAACCTTCGACAACAAACTCAGTCAAAAAGTGTATGGGTGGCTCGAGTACTGGGAAATGTACACACAAACAACATGCTGGGTATTCAATTTCCAAAGCAGCGCTCACATTGCGAGTAAAAATTTGCTCAAAGTTTTCATCTAAATTCTGATTCCAGAGGTACTGTATATATCTTTTATGTAATACAACAAATTTAGATTTGAAAAATATTTTTTTGGAATATATTTTGTAATCAATCCCTTCTGCTAGGACACGTGTCTTCATTGATGCGAGCGAAGCGAGCATAGGTTCGCACAGCGAACCAATGAGAATTGCGAAGCAATCCTCCGGGGGTTGGCGAGCGTCAGCGAGAAGGGGGCGGGCCCCCTAGTCTATATATATAATTCTCTTACGTGGCACGCAAAAAAGACGTTATTTGTTATTGCGTTTTGGCAACATTGTGCGATTGTTTGTTTACCATCACGAAGTCTCGCGCCTCAATTGAATTTATAGCGTAATCGGATGAAATTTTATTGAAAAAAATTAATTTTAGTCGAGCTGTTGTGGTTTGTAATAGAAATCAAAGAAAACGGGGTATCTTTTCCGGGCCAACAAATGTAGTTCAACAATACGCTTGAACTTCAACTTTAGACAACAAACTCAATGAAAAAATGAGTGGTTCGAGTGCTGGGGAAATGTACACACAAACAACATGCTGGGTATTCAATTTCCAAAGCAGCGATCACATTGCGAGTCAAAATTTGCACAGTTTTCATCTGAATTCTGATTTCAGAGGCACTGTATATATCTTTTCTGCAAACAGCAAATTTAGATTGGATTTTTTTTTTTTGGAATATCATATTTTGTAAACAATTCCTTCTGCTAGTACACATGTCTTCATTGATGCGAGCGAAGCGAGCATATTTTCGCGGTGAACCAGTGAGCGAACCAGTGAGGATTGCAAAGCAATTCTCCGGGGGTTGGCGAGCGCTAGCGAGCAGGGGGCTGGCCCCCTAGTTAATATTTATTTAATCAATTAGTTTTATCGGTAGCGACCGTTTATTGCTCTAACCTTTTAAACTGGCTTTCACCGCACTTCTTAGAGAACACTTGATATTACGCTACAGAAACACAAAGCTTTATACAAAGTTACGTACTAAAATTTTTTATTAAATTCATTTATATTATTTTTACATAATATTTTACACATTATTATGTATTCAGTTATTCATATCATGAAACGGAGTCCTGTTAAATTCAACACATAACTTATACAATCGTTCTAAACAGCACTTGCGTCATTCTTGCGCGATAGAAATATCCTCCCCTCATTAAAATTTAAGTCACAACTAACAACCATGTAGTTATTTGAAAGGAATACGAGAAACAGTTGAAATTTCAACAAAGAGGCAATGTTCTGTAGTGGATCTGATTGTTAGTACAGTTGCTCATGTACCGTTGGAAGGATGAATCATTTAAAAGTGATGCTTTTCATCCTTAGTACCCTTCTTTTGTAATTGAGTCATTATTTTCAGGAACAGCGATATATCCTTGTCGGGAGATTGCGTGATGACCAGATCCTAATTTTACTTGGAGAGGAAAACTCACTCGATTCATTTTTTGAATCATCAGACTATCGATTCTATAGTATAAAATTGTTGAAGGTGGGCTTTTTGGTTGTATACATCGAGGCGAAAGGCAAAAAATAACATATTTTAAGAACATACAAAATTATGCAAACATCGATCAGCACTCCTTGTTATTCCGTCTCAATTTCTTGTGTTTTCCAAATTCCTTTTTTTAAAATAAAATTTCAATCATGATTTTCAGTTTATCATATCATTATTTTTGTTTGCATAATAAATATAATTCTCGAAACGTTTGCGCTTGTATAAAAAGCATAATAATATAATAATTCTCGAATTGTTTCCACGGAGCAACAAAAAATAAATTTTCGGATCACTTGCAAGGGTTCACAATCCTGATACAGCATTGCTTGCTGAACTTCATCAAAAATGAATGTTCCCATTCTGTATACAACGTTTGAACGGTTTCAGTAGGCTCTCAGACAAATCGTAATCTCTAGAGCTTAAATTACTCTCATAAAATGTTTTTCGAAAGCTAAATCCCATGGCCCCGGCAGTTAGAAGTAGTTCATAAATATTGACATTTACAGCTAAACATTCTTCTTTGAATGCATACTTTTTCACGAGCTCTTCATCTATTTATTACCCTGGTGAAAAACTAAAGAAACAACACCAAAGAAATAACTGTTTGTGTAACAGAGCCTTCGAAAAGCCGAACTTCCGATCTAAACATAAAAGAAAACTGACTAAGTATAATAAAAGATTTCAAATGACCTTCCTCTGAAACACATACACGGGATTTGTGTGTCTTAAAATATACATGCATACAAAAGACAATTTTTTGTGAACGAAGATGCCAAATCGCTGTAATGTCGTCTATGGGCATTAAGTGCGTTTGAGTTGCAAAATTCTCCTGGTTTAGCACGCACTGCTGTCAGTGACTTCAGCCAATGAAAACGAAGAAATCGGCTTTATTACGTCATCCGAGCATCCTTCGAGTGTCCTGGGACTGTACGTTTTCCTTCCGCACCCAATTAAATGAGGTTCTATCCAGCATCGAGTTTTCCAAAATTCTCATCGGCATTCACATGCTCGTGCGATTTCTCTCCGTCGGGGATGATGCTGTTTCCCTCCAATTACACAACGATAAAAGATGCTTAACGAATACTCGGATATCGTATTTAGATTCACAGTTCAAAGAGATCCCGACGAATAACGAATCTCGTGTAGGTAAATGCACACGATTGCTCCAATGGAATCGAGTAGATAAATGCATGTAATCACGTCGATGGAAAAGGCAAGGAAAATGTTAATAGCTTTTTCAGAAAGCTGCTGTTTTCTCGCCAGAGTGAGGTCCAGTGATTGATTCACATACTCAAAACCGTGCGCATAAGATTCGAGTATACAGGGTGGTCCCGAATTCATGGTACAAACTTTAATGGTAGGTACAGGACATTGTAACAATGATTTATTGTATAGGAATGTATAGTCGCAAGTGACGCGGTGAGGCGAAAACAGGGGAAATAACGGCCGAAAGGAAAAACAAAGATTTTATTGAAAGCGTTGTTGACAAGTGTCATGTTTACAGTAATTGTTCAAAATTGCGTCCACCAGTATCGATACATGCTTGACAGCGTCGGTGGAGCGATTGGCGTACACGTTCAAAGATGCCTGGTATTTCA
The DNA here is from genome assembly GCA_947359465.1 of Metellina segmentata. Taxonomy (NCBI): domain Eukaryota; kingdom Metazoa; phylum Arthropoda; class Arachnida; order Araneae; family Tetragnathidae; genus Metellina; species Metellina segmentata. Next base: position 49,887,323 of record OX375878.1, read on the forward strand.
CGCACACCTGCAGCAGCTACAGATAAGCGAGCGACGAGATCCTCATCTGAGTCAACTGGAGTCTCATAAACAAGTTGCTTTAGATGTCCCCATAAAAAGTAATCGAGGCTCGATAAATCGGGAGATCGGGATGGCCAAGGGACTGGTCCACCACGCCCAATCCATCGAGTACCAAACGTGGCATTCAGGTAATTCCGTACATCAATGCTGAAGTGTGCTGGCGCCCCATCGTGCTGAAACCACATGCGATTACGAATGGCGATCGGAACATCATGCAGCAGTTGTGGTAACACTTCTTTCAGAAAAATAAGATAGCTTCCGCCAGTGAGCCGCGTGGGTAGTAAGTATGGGCCAATCAAAAAGTCGTTCACAATACCAGCCCACACATTAATACTGAAACGTTGTTGAAACGCATGTCGACGCGTTGCATGTGGATTATCGGTTGCCCACACATGGGAATTGTGCGCATTAAAGACACCCTCGCGTGAAAATGTCGCTTCATCTGTAAATAGCACATAATCTACGAAATCCGGCTGCAACGCACATTGCTGCATCACCCACAGGCAGAAGTTCACGCGGCGAGGATAATCTGCCGGATTCAATGCTTGTACTTTCTGAAAATGGAAGGGGTGTAAGCGATTTTCGTTTAACACTCTGCATACAGTCTGATGACTCACACCTACGTCACGCGCAACAGTTCTTGTGCTTGACTCGGGTCTATCAGCCACAATGTTCAAGATGCTTTCTTCCAGCCTTGGAGTGCGTACAGCTCTTACTCGACCAGCGCCATGTCTGTTGACGTCGAACGCACCTGTTTCACAAAGTTGACGATGTAACCGTTGAAAAATTCTATGATCCGGCATTCGTCGATCAGGATACTCCGCGCGATACATTCGTAACGCAGCTCTGCCGTTACCATTTGCACGGCCGTACATGTAATGCATGTCTGCTTTTTCTGCATACGTAAAGTCACCCATCGTCTACGGCAGCACAATTGTGAATGGCGCTTTTCCCTACTGCGATGCATCATGTTCAACAGCGGCTAGACATCTACTGCCCTCTACCGGCAATGATACCAACCGATCACTCCATTTCTCTTTCCTTTTATTTCCCCTGTTTACGCCTCACCGCGTCACTTGCGACTATACATTCCTATACAATAAATCATTGTTACAATGTCCTGTACCTACCATTAAAGTTTGTACCATGAATTCGGGACCACCCTGTATAAATCAGTTGCGAATAAAATAATCTCCGGCTTGAGGACCGACATACGGCTCCTCAGATATTTTTGTCAGGCTCGCAGACCATATATGCCCTTCCAAATATTTTTACCAGGACCTCAAATCCCAAACAGCTCTCCAAATAGGACCAGATATGGCCAGAATTGACCAGATATGGCCAGAATTGACCAGATATGGCCTTCCAGATATACTCCGTCCCGTCGGTCGTATACGGTTTTCCAACTATTTCAATTACACTCGCATAGAACATACGACCCTTGATTTAATAGCCCGAAGACTATGTATGGTCCATCGTATTCCCACAGTGCCTTGAAAATGTTTTATCCCAGGAGACATGGTCTTCCAAATAGCCCCCCCCCCCCCTTGCAGACCAGATATACCCAGAGCGTACTCATTTGAAAAAAAGTACATCTTCGAAAAAAGAGCAAATCGTAGAGGCTGGAGTGATTTGTATAACGTATATATTAATGTCTATGTAACTTGTAACTTTATATCTCCATTTGCGTTCTCTGAGTTGTACTACAGCAGATGGTTTTTTACACGTTTTGGATAGCATGCTTTTCTTGAAATTGCAATTTTACCGAATGTATGGACTTGAAACGAAGCCAAATCTTTGCTAGTAATTCAAATGGTTTTAATGGTAGAATCTTAGATTACCATAAATTTAGCGCAATGCGATCACGTACGTTTTTGATAGTTGAAAATTTGTATGACTTGCATATCTAATAAGAGCTTGTAAAATTTCAAAACAATTCCAAAGTTTGCAGAAGAGAAATGGCTGAATAAACCTTTTATTTTAAGACTTGATTCCTTTAAAAAAAATTACATTTAAAAATTTTTTTATTTGTTGATTTTGTTAACTGAAAGAAAAAAAAACTCTACTGAACTTTTAAGACTGAGGGTCAAGAAAAGAGCTACAAAATCTAATTGAATCAGTGACTGAATTATTTACCTGCTTGTGTTTAACAACATCAAAAGTTACTTTAGTTTTGCTTTGAGAAAATTATAACATTACGTTTCTTTATAAGCAGTGCAAAATTATACAGAATTTTTTTTCTCATTAATTAAACTTCTTACTGAAAATAGATATAGGTTAGTAGTTGCTTTATCAAAAATATGTGTTTTTCATTTTTCATAGTACGCAATCTTAAAGATATATTAGTTTTACTTGTAAAGAATGCGTACATTAATTTAGAAAATACTCAATATACTTCTTAAATATCTAAAAAGTAATATAAATGTAGTAGGTAATGCAATATTTTTTTATGTCATTAACATAAAGTATTTTAAAACAATTTTATTCCAATAATTAAGACATTTTTTCGGTGGGCACTCAGAAGTTTGGCATCATTTTCGACAAACTGTTCCAGAAAAGACGCTAATAACGCAATAAATTACACTGGCACAGGTTAGGGAAAATAAAATTGATTGTATTACCATGAAAATTGAATTAAATGCACTACATAATGTCCTTCTAAGCTAATAAAATAAATTGAAATCCTTCGAATTCTGATCATTAAATATTCAATCTTCAACCAATATTCAGTAGAAGTATAACTATTTGTGGCATTAAAATATGGTAGTAATTGTGAGATTAATGGAGACAGGAAAGTTTAAAAGGAAGAAGGAGTCTCAACCAATTAATCTACTTAAAAATGTCGCTTGGAATCGCCCGAAACTATGTCATTAAGAAGTATCTATTAAGTTGGCGTGTTAGAGCTCGTCGTCAGACTACAAGGAAATTATGGCTCTCAATCTATCAAGAGACCTTTTCGTAACTTGAAAGTAAAACTAGGGCGGCTAATATTAAGACTTCGAAAGATGTTTTAAGATGTATGTTCCCTGATCAAGATGGAGAGGTAGGTACTATCAAACTTCGAATAAAATGGACGGATCATGGAGTCGCTATCATAAGTTGTCAGAAGGGTAGGTAACGTGGGCTTGGAACGAATGACTATCAAAGCACATACTAGTGCTTTTCATCACGCTGGTTAATTAGACCTACTTTAGGATTCAAGATTTCGTTCGTTTGTGCCTCGTAGCAGATCAGCAAACCGGTGAATTGAGAGAAATAACAGGAAATTAAGTGTACATGCTCCGTCTATTTCATCAGAAGGTCTATGTTTGCATAGAGAATTGTGCCCCCCCCCCATCTCATGAAACATTCGAATGCATAAAAGGATAAAATATTTCCCATCAGTTTCGAATCGCGATGAGACAGACACTTAGAACGCACTGTGCTCATATCACATCGAAATGCGTACACAAACCCTTATTTTCCGCGTGACTTTAAACCGAAGATTTTGTAACCGAGCGATCGGAAAAACCAACGTGAATCTGCACTGTCTATTTCATTGGAAGGTCGATACATTTAAAATACAAACGCAAAAACGAAAAGAGCACCAAAACTGTATCCAACTATTTTACTCCTGAGATTGATACTCATTCCCCAACCACCAAAGATGCACATAAACATTGGATTCCGGCTGATAGTCTATCGAACTGCAAACGAGCGTTTTTCTTCACTCTCAACTTCCCAATTGGATTGGTCCCTTCTTCGGATTCGTGTTTTCTTCCAATATCACATGACCTTCACCCAAAGGTCGTCAAACCGAGCGTTCAGAAAAATAACATGAAGCTGCTTGCATATCGCGATATTTCACTGAAATATCAATGGTATAGACCATTGACTTATTAATGAAATAGACGTAGCCTCGGTTTGAAGATCTGTCATGTGGTCGTGGGAAAAAGCTTGAATCCTATGTTACTGATAGGTTAAACTGACTATCCGTATCGTAATCAAATGTGCACTTCGATAACCAATCGTCTAAGTCGATTCGTGAGCCTGCGTAAACCTTCAGAGATCCTACGATGGCAACCCCGTCTACATGCCCTGTCTATTTCAAATGAAGGTCGATGATATAGACAGGATGTCGACAATTTAACTGATGAGGCTATGCTAACCAATTCGTTCAACTCGCGTTTGGATTCTTTCTTTAAGCAAAACCCGTCTTTCGTTGTCCATCTTCAGAGACAATATTTTCTTACTGTGATAGGCAGAATTTATCACTGTTGACGCAACTCGCTCAGCATAGTTATCTTTCAAAACGTTTCCACGGAAATTCTATTTAAAAACAGATGTTTATCTAAAGTATGTAACGAGCCGTGGCCCATTCCTCAGCTATCTTCACATATTTTGATAGTCTCAGACCAACCAATATTCCTGTGGGTTAGACGGATAGATTCCTGATGGGGCTATGCTTACCAACTCGTTCCTCGTTTGACTTGCGTTTGGATTTTTTCCTTTAAGAAAACTCGTCTTTCGTTGTCCTTCTTCGGAGGCACTATTTTCTTATTGTGACAGGCATAATTTATCCCTGTTGACGCAACTCGCTCAGCATACATATCTTTAAAAACGTTTCTATTGAAATCCTATTTAAAAGCACTCATTTATCTAAAGTATGTAACGAGCCGTGGCCCATTCCTCAGATATCTTCACATATTCTGACAGTCTCAGACCAACCAATATTCCTGTAGGTTAGAGCTATGTATTCCTGATGGGGCTATGCTTACCAACGCGTTCCTCGTTTGACTCGCGTTTGGATTCTTTGCTTTAAGCAAAACCCGTTTTCGTTGTCCATCATCAGAGCCAATATTTTCTTACTGTGACAGGCAGAATTTATCCCTGTTGATGCAACTCGCTCAGCATACATATCTTTAAAAACGTTTCCATGGAAATCCTATCTAAAAACAGACGTTTATCTAATGTATGTAACGAGCCGTGGCCCATTCTTCAGATATCTTCACACTCCGATTATCCGAGACCAATCAATATTCCTGTAGATTAGATGGAACATCAATGTGCTATTTTTTAGAGTGCACCCTCATAAGTTGCTTCCAGCGCTCTGCTCACTTTCCAGACACACCTCAGGATGGTTGAGCCTAGCACTAAAAATAGATTCAAAGAGAATATAAGCAAAATAATCGATATCCTAGTCTCCAATGGCCGAGACGTTTTTGCAGTAACATAAAAACAGTTCCTAAATTACCATAAGATGTACAAAAAGAAAAGTCACCGCATGTATTCTGGACGTTTCAAAAACTGATAAACTCCCAAGGGATGACTTGCACTAAGCAGGTAAACCCTCATAAAGACAGGCCCAAGATCTCCCCACACTCCCTTCATTGTGAGTAAGACCGTGGATGAAGGATACAATGGGGTTTGTATTGACCAGATGGTTCTGGAAGTTTCTAAATAATCCTTCCCATGTCTCTGGTCTAAATAACCTTCTTCTGGCATAAAAACGACATCGATCATAGAACGACTAACGAAAACCAAACTTCCGCTTGCATTGGTTTTAACGTCCCCTGATATATCACTAGAAAGTGTAAATGAATTTGTGTCAAACTCTTAGAAAATAATTCTAAATTATTTGCTTCAAATAGATTTTTATAGCATAAATCTCTCTCGAAAGATACTGGGGTTGGACAAAAATATGGAAACACCTCACGAAATGCATGCTTGAAAAGAATAAAAATCATTTAGATATACATACGTATCCCCTTTTAATGGTAGTAGTTTATTGTCTTACAAAAAGACATCTGCTTTTAGACCCTGCTCACATGAGGTACGACTAATGCGCGTTTGGTGAGGCTAGCGAAGTCCCTTTCCGTAAGCATTAAATTATGTTTTTTTATTCCTCTAATTCAAGTTTCTATCTTTGCGATCGTTGAAGACAGAGTGACAATTTCAACAGTTTTCAAATCTGAGGAAAATTTTACACCAGGTCGATACCTTAAATGTGATATTCTTTATATAAATAATTAATTAGTTAATAAATAATTAAATAATCAAATGGTAAATAATTAAATAATAAATCTGTTTTTGGTAACGATCAGGAAAATTTTACACAAGATCTATACCTTAACTATGATATTTTCTTTAATAAATAATTAGTTACTTAATAAATATAGTTAAATAATCAAATGGTAAATAATTAAATAATAAATCTGTTTTGGTATCGATCTGGAGTAGAATTTTACGGTGATTTGAAAACCGTTGAAATTTTCACTCTATCTTCAACGATCGCAAAGATATAAACTTGAAATAGAGGAATAAAAAACATCATTTAATGCTAACGAGAAGCGGGACCTTATTAGCCTCACCAAATGTGGGTAGAAACGCATTATGTGAACAGGGCCTTAATATCGCCAATCTTCTTATGCAATTGCGATCAATTTGTCGCCAAAAAGTATAAACAAAATGGACAAGAATGAAAACTCATTCTTTCGTCCGTCATCTTTGTGGTGGAGGTTTCGTTGCAACCGAATGACCGCGATCAATATTATCAGTCTTAACATTTTCCTAAGTTGAAAAATGAAAGGGAATACCATTCAAATATTACACTCTTGAGGACGAAATTTCATCCCGAAACGGAACAATGTTTCCAGCATTTTCTCCAACTTTTATCCCAAATACCATTCGATCCAAAGAATTAAAAACAAAATTGAGAATTACTAATGCATGAAAAATTCACAGCACTCAACATTACACTGTTTTGTTATCCAAGCAAAAACTCTTGATAATGGATTGCTCTAGATAATACAAAAGCATGCCTTTCCATTTAAATCAAATGCTTATGAGCCGCAAGGGTGATCTGAAAACAAAAAGGGGTGACTTGAAATAGACATTTGTTTGAAATATCCGTAAATTACCCCAGAGGTATCAAACTTCTGTCGAGTAATGAAACAGAATAAAACACACAATACATGACTTGTTTGATATCCACCGACTTAGTTTTTATTCTCCGTTTTATCTTTGACATAAAACATAAAAGGCAGTGTTTGGGTGCTTTTCATATTTAGAATCACAAAAAAGCCTGATTTAAGTTTATTTTTCCATTCTTGCATGTATATTTCTAGAGATACGCCGAAATAACATTTCTACCACACAAATCATTGGGATTATTTTATTTCAATTACTTCAAAGATTTATTTCACCGATTTTGTTATACAGGGTGGTCTATAACTCACTTTACAATTTAAAGTGGAGTCGCACTGAATAAGTGATTTTGTCCACTGCGCTAGCAAAGTGCGAGTTGGAGGCGGAGCATGTTTGATTCCTCCCTGGATCAACTGATATATTGTGCATCTGTATAAGCTTTCTTTGTATGTGAAAATTACTTGATATTGTAAGTCTCGTATTTGGCATAACTTGGTCAAATATGATGTTTACGCCCAAAACCCCAAACACACACACAGGATTGCTTCCCAATCCATCCCCATATGGATCGCTGCTGGATTGATCCCGGACCTCTAGTATGACATTAATTGCGATATATATCGCATGCACCCGAGTAACGGAAAATTGCCTACATTTTTTGCGAGATAAGCGGATCGGTATATAAGTCGACCTCAGTACAGCTTTAGAAAACGTTCCAAAAATTCTCGGCTCATATACCAAAATATTAATTATTTTAATAGTGTAAATAAAAACAAAATATCTCTACATTAAAAAAAAGTTATCGCCGCCGCAGGATTGAAAACTGTGCTGTTAAGCTCGATTCTTAGACGGTTTACCTACAAAGTTCGGATCAGAAAAAATGAAATTAACATTGTTTGTTCTTCATCGTGTTCCCTGGAGAACTGTAAAGATCTTTTTCCGATGCGGTTATTAGTTTATGGTTTATTAAGTGTCACGGTTTGAAAAGCGAAATTTCTTCCGCGAGTGAGCAAAACACTAACAAATTTTCAGTCTTAAGCCGTAAGTTTTTTTTTAAAGAGTACATCTCAACGTAAATTTTTGCAGCTCGTCGAGTTTTTTTTAGAAATTTCAATTTGGTTCTTGATTGGCGAGCGTAAGCAAGCAGGGGGCGGAGCCCCCTAGTGTTTTAAAAAATGTCAAGAACAAAACATCTTATTTCCACATAAAAAAGAAAATATTTTAGCACAACAAACTGTTAAAATTCAGAGGAAATCTCATCATAATTTTAAATGTTTTAGCTTCTCCGTGGTTTGTTGTAATAGTACTTCTTAATATTTTCATATTCGACTGTTGCTATGGAAACGGCGACCGAATTTGCCGGTTCTTCTGAAAACATTGCAAACTCTCTAGCGCGTGCTCTCAGATTTTATGAATGAATGAATTAAAAAATATAACTGTGTTTATCGTGTGCGCGTGTTCCAAATTCATTAGCTCGTTGAACTACAAGACTCGCTATCATATGACTTGTTATTACCAATCCCAAAACGAATAAACCTGAAAAAGATTGCAGCATTTTTTTTAATATAAGAAATACTTGTTGAGTTGTTTCGATTGAAATACTTTTTTTTAAATAATTTTCTATGAATATTGGAAAATTAAATACTTCAAGTGGTTGCCATTTCCCCCTTCACAATAGTGGGCACTTACCAGGGCATTTTCTATTATCATATTCAACGATTCTGGGCTTCGAGTCTCACAGTGTTCTCGAGTCTTGTCCTTATGCTGCTGGATGATCTGGGAGCGGTTAGCCCGTGTGCTCTAACTTCTAGGTACTGCAGAAAATAAGTGTACAACTATCATAGCGTGAAACCAGTTGAATATGGTGTTACTGATCTGGCGGAGATGATTTGTTCTTAGAAAATTTCATCTCCAACATCTGTATTGTGGCTCCAGAAGCATGGATTCCAAACTTTCACGCCACACAACTTGTGTAAATTTGAGGACACGATAGTTTAACGTTCACCAGCCACCGCGTACACGACGGTCTTTGCTTCAATCGAGTTTCGAACTCGAACACCCACCCGATCCCGTGTACGCTAAAGGTGACTGGTGCACGAAAAATCTGTCGTGGTCACAAAGTCCTCCATGTTTCCATAATAAGTCAATACCTCTGGGGGTGCCGAACCAGGGATTAGTTGGTCTCTGGTTTGGATCAAAATTACAACCGTGTGCCTGAGTATGATTGAATGTCGTGAAAATGTGACCTCTCCGTAAAAACGGGACGTGTCGATGTGCTGTCATCTGTTGGCTAAAAATTCGAGCTAATTCGGACTTACTCCCAATGGGGTTCACTTGCATGGAAGCCGCATCCCCCTCGCCTCTTGCCGTCTACGACGGGCCTGGCACTCCTTCGGTCTGCCAGTGTCGGCATAAGAAACAACACCCTCCGATTGCCATCTTCTATTCTCCCAACCGTTTAACCTCGGTGCCCCATCTTGCTGCCACCATTGGTGAGGTGTGTCTTCAAATGCAGGACGCATGAAATGCTCGAGCGAGTATGGATCTCTCTCATCAGTATGGATTCTTGTCATCATCCATGGTCCAACCTCCTTCATTTCAGTGACACTCTTGACAACGCTTCAAATGAAAACCAGTAATATTAATACAATTCTATCTGCTCCTCTCTGCCTCGCATATCAACACACCAATGCCAACGTTTGGAGTTAGCTCGGTAAACATGCCCATGATATGATGTATAATCTTAGATGCGAATCACTCTTTATGTTGATCAATGATGCTAATCTTAATTTTGAGCATCTCTTAGTGGCGGATTTATACTTCTGCCGCGTAGGGACTGTATCAACTAACCACCCCACCTCACACCTTCCTACTCCCTGCTCCTTTCCCTCAGCAGTCAACAATGATGTTTCCTCTACACCTCCCCTTCCCTGAAGGGGACCAATGCACAAAAATCTTTCAAAATTTCAATATTGTTTTTATTCTTCTACTATAAAAGAAAATGTTTCTGTGTTTTTCAGGTTTATTCGCTTTGTGATTTTTAGATAGTGAGTCACGTGATAGAGAGTCTTGTGGTTCAACGTGCTAATGAGTTTGGAGCACGCGCACGCTATAAACAAATTTATATTTTTTAATTAATTCATTCCGGAAATTTGAGAGCATGCGCTAGTAAGTTTGCAATGTTTTCAGAAGAAGCGGCAAATTCGATCGCCGTTTCCATAGCAACTGTCAAATATGAAAATTTAAAAAAAAGCACTATTACAATAAACAACACGGATCAGCTAATACATATCTATGATTCGGTATTTCTATGCGGTAGGCGGAGAAAACGGTTTCTTTTTTTCTCCTTAGGATAGATTTTAGTGTCCTTTTTTTCTCCTTAATGTTGTATATTTGAAATTTAATCCAAAGATTTTAGTGTCCTTTTCTTCGACTTAGATACGGATCCGCTAATCTCGCAAAAAATAGTAGGCAATTTTCCGTTACTCGGGAGCATCATAGACTTCTAATATATCTCATCTATGGGGAGCATGCGATAAATATTGTAATGGGAAGTGATGTGAACCTTCAATGACGTATTTTCACCTTTTTTGTTTCAATTTTATTATGTTAGAGGATAAAAATCCATGAAAAATGACGTATATATTATTGAAATTGGAAAACTATTCCCCGAGATATTAATTTTTAAATTTCGTTAACAGAATTTCGGAAAAACAGGAATTTTGTAATGGCTGCTCTGTGACGTCACAGCGCATAGTAACCCACTGCGCCGGAGTTGCTATGGTTGTTTATAACTTGGACAAGTTTAATTTGGACAAGTTCAGTAATGATACTTAGTGTAAAAGAGCTTTATGCATTTCTAAAACCTTTTCCAAAACTCTTCGAATATTTCTGTTCTGCATAATATTTTAAATTATTAATTGAACCTTTCACTTGTTTATTTTTTATGATTGCCCTTTTGTAAACAGTGTACTAGTAATTTGTTGGTTCATGAAGTACTTTTTATAAACAGTTACTATCTTATTTACTGCTTGCTGCTTATGAAAAAAAATTTGCGAATCAATATAGACACGTGTTGATTTCATACAAAGCTCAGCTATGAGCAATGACGTCACATCCAATGGCGGCCTGTTTTCGGATCACGTGACTTTGTTTCGTTTTCAACAAAATTAAATTTGATTTTATAACCATTTCAAAATTATTTTTAAAGTTTAAACGCAATATTTAAGGATTTTTAAACTTCGAAATACTAGAAAAGATCATTTGTAAGCAAAACCCTCGCACATGTAAATACCTCATTAACGTCGTACTAATGGTTCAGGATCAATCCAGCAGCGATCCAAGTGGGGTTGGATTGTAAAGCGATCCCCTCCTCCTCATTATTGAAAGGTATATTTCGCGAAACGAACTAAATATGATTGCGTAGCAATCATCGGGGGTTGACGTGCGATAGCGAGCAAGGGGGGGGGAACCCACTAGTAAATTTAAATACATGTTTATACAATTCTGTCTAACCTTTACGCTGCGGCAAATAGAGAATCGTTACCACGATATATTTTCGTTTATACCAGCGACATGGTATAGATCAGTTCCCAAACTTATTCAAGTCGTAGCACCCTTAAGATAATTAGATTTTTCTCACGGCACCCTCGTCATGTAGTATCTATCTGCGGCAGATTGTTATGTATAAGACATATGTTTCATATTTGTACGACTTTGAAAAAGAAATTAGGGAATATCAAAAGTTTGAAATTTTAAGGTTTTTAAAATTCCTGTGTCAGAGAGAGAGAGAGAGAGAGAGAGAGAGAGAGAGCGTTTAAATGTATCTTTATAACCTGTATAAAAAACTCCAAATCAATACACATAAGAGATTCTGAGAAAATGTTCCTTAAAGTTAGACCATCTTAACATGCGGAGATAGAACTGTACCTGTCACCCGAAGGAGCTAACTCCGTCCTCGCTCGCTCCCTTATACGCCTTCTCCCCATCGGTTTATCAAATAGCACAAAGCACAAAGTCATTAGTACTTCCCTAATTTTGTTCAACAATTATTTGGGATAGATTAACAACCAAAACCAGATCGACATGTAACACTGTTTATTTTAACATACAAGAACAATTTAGAATAAAATTTGAAATAAATTTTGGTATGCATCTAAATGTTATTCATTTAGACATAGCATCAGCAAGCAGCAAAACATCTCTTATAAATCTAAGTGCGATAACACATGTTGAGAAAATACTGTATAGTTAACTGTAATAACAGTAGTTAAAATAAAAAAGCACACTCTCAAATAAATTAAAATGCTCTAATAGTAAAACATGAGGATGGTAAATATTTAAACAACTTCCTTCCTGAACTAGAGTTTAAAACTATAGTATATAATCGAAATCTAATCTTTTGGTTGCTTTGATTCGATAGTCAGAATTTCCACATCCTTAGGCGATCTTCGGTCATTGTAGATCTTGTACAAATTTTAATTATATTCAAGACGGAGAACGACCGTTCCGCTGAACAAGCAGATCTGGACGTAGGGATCTTAAAACAATCTCAGTGCGATGTCTATATTAGGGTGGAAATCTTTACTGCGTTGTCATTTAGCAATTCGCAAAGTTTAAGGATTGTTTTTGTATATTCTCCCAAACCTTTCAAAAATCCAAAAAATTGTATACACTCTTTCGCGCAAAAATCTTCTTTGTTGGTAAATATATACCATACAAAGGATTTACGCCCTGGGCTATATCTGCCACTGACACCTCTGCTTCAACAACTATTAGGGATTGTGTGTATTTCGAAAGAAATACGATGTACCCGGTCCTTATATTTTAAAAGACAAATGCTTTTTCGTGAATCAACTCAGAAGATGGTCGTCGATAGACGACTATTGGAGCCTTGTCGGTGCTTAGTGGTTGACTGCTTTGAAAAGAACAAAAAGAAACAATAATAATTAGAGTGTACGACAGGTGGCGCTTTACAAGAAATGATCTGGCATTGCGCAACAAGAGTTTCACAACAACACACAAAATAATCTTAAGGTGTCATGTCATGGAAGCTCAAAATTTGATTGAATTTCTTTCTATCCACCATTCTAGAATAATTTAATGCAGGTAGCCACGGACGCTTGTTGTAGAGTTTGGTAGCACTTTATCTTTTTGAAAGACATCAAGAGTAGGTAGTTCTATCAGAAACATTGAGGCAGATATCTGCAACTTATTCAGGTAAATGTCGCCTTTAATTGTCCTAACAAAAAAAGGAGGCCTTGCTTTTACAACTTGTCTACAACTTGCCTTTTGTGATGGCCAATCAAACATTACCATTTGTAGAATCTGTAACCCATTCCAAATTCCATTTTCGACGACCAAAACCCTGCAATTATACTACAGTTAAACCTCTCCAGATGCGTTTCAATAGGATTTATAAAACCTGGAAAATAAAATGATTCATCTTTTTCACTAAAATGGATAGTTACTTTAGAAACACACACGTATATTAAACATCCGCAGTAAAGACCTCGTGTCTAAAAAGTTAATAAAATCTAATAAATCCATATTGGATGCATTTTATTTCTTTAAACGATTGCTTTTTATGTTAAGACATTCAAATTGGAAACAAAACTCAACTCCAACACGGGATAGTGATCGTATAAAAAGGTTTATGGTAAAAATAAATTCCCACACAAGGTGAAAATGTCGAAATGGGGACATGGAATATTATTTCTTAGAATGAAAATCAGAAGTTCTGAGTTAATACATTCACACACAGGGGTTGCTCTAAATAAATTTGTTTGAAGGTTTTAGGGGCAAGCGACTGAATTTTTAAATGCAGATATTTGTACGTGAAAAGAGGTTTTTGCCTTTTGTAAAATTTTGAACATAAAAGATGATTGATTTTTAACCGCTCGCTTCAGTTCAAACTCCTTGGCGATCACAAATTGCACTATTTGTACTACTTTTTGTGTAGTAAGAGGTAAACCACCGAACTGACCTGCCAAACGTCATACGTGCCGTGTTGCTGGTTCCTTGATGAGCAGATGAGTTCTGATGGGGGCCGGTGGTAACAGACTGGTCCGGGTCTGCTTTCATGCCACAATGCAGATGTGACTTCTACGAATTTTCCTTCGAAATAAATATTTCAGAAACGCGTCGTGGCCTGAGTAATAGTGCATGAGCTCCAGGGTGGAGATGAGACGTTTGAAACCGACCCCTTAAATTGAAAATCTATCTAACATTCAAAACGGAAAGAAAGAACGAAAAATTGCTCTCCCGTGTTCGAATATGTCTCATTTTAGTCTTTTCTCCGTGTTTCCGGGAATCTGGAATATTTTGATTATTTTTCCTATGGATTGCGTCCAGAAGACATTCAAAAGCAAAGAATAGATATTTTGCAATATCCCAAAATGCATGCATTATAGATGTCAGGGTATTGTAACTTTAAAAACTAGTTCCTTTTATTGGAAAAAATGCACATTTTGATACATTGAAGCTCAAAGCATAAAATTAACCTTACTTCAAAACATACAGGAATTGATCAAAACATTATTCAAAATACTTCTACTCAACGTATCTCTATAAATAATATATTTAAACAGAATTGTATAAACATTCATTTAAATGTATGAAAAAAGTAATCGAAATTGTAAAAGATTTTTGTGCACGGGTCCCTTTAAAAATATGCTAGTAGCAGTTGCATGCTGGAAATAACAATTAAGTTCATGGAGTGCTTGCATGCTCTCTCACAAAAGGGTTCAAATTTTGTCCCAGAATCTATAGCGATGCAGAAGAATGCCCAGGATTTCATACTGTCGTGATTTTCTTTTCAGCGAAATCGTCGTGTTCTTGTCCGCTCTGAAATGGATTCACTACAGGTATATTGAAAGAGAAGAGTACGCGATTCAAGTGCTCAACTGCGTCCGCTTTGGGTTGATGAGCATCGAAGAGATAATAGCCTGCTACCATCCCCCACTCGTGCCCGGTATTATCCAAATACCTCAAGTCAGAGCGAAATTACTGAACGCTACGTGGTAAGACCATTACCAATTCTATTAATATTCCACTGCAGTGTTTACTAAACTTTTCAGATGGTCGCTCGGTTGGATAGGTAGAGATTTTAATTAACCTCGCACTGGAGCAACAGAGCTGGCTATTGGTGACGGTCCGGGATCAAACCCGAAGGGAAAGATCCGAGGAGAGCACCACGTAATTTTGAATGACGAGATTTCAGATGACGAGGCAAAACCTGAGCCGGCAC
This sequence comes from Metellina segmentata, assembly GCA_947359465.1. Taxonomy (NCBI): domain Eukaryota; kingdom Metazoa; phylum Arthropoda; class Arachnida; order Araneae; family Tetragnathidae; genus Metellina; species Metellina segmentata. The sequence goes on from OX375878.1 coordinate 49,902,537, forward strand.
ACCCCTCTCAAAACTTCCACACCATGTCAACGGGAGGACATTTGAGACCACGATAGATTAACATTCACCTGCCCCCTTTGTATACGATGGTCTTTATTTGGGTTTGAAAACTTGCAAACCTCTGGTTATTTCCTCAGAATAGAGTAATTGGGATGGTCTCTAATGCTATTATCTCCGGTACCTTATTGTTGATTTCATCTGAATAGGAATTCATTGGAAGAGGTACTATCGGGAGGACACACACACACACACACACACACACACACACACACACACACACACACACACACACACACACACACACACACACACACACACACACACACACACACACACACACACACACACACACACACACACACACACACACACACACACACACACACACACACACACACACACACACACACACACACACACACACACGCGCGCGCGCACACACACACACACACACGCACACACGTACACACACACACACCTTTCACAGTAATAGAATCCTTTGGAAAAAGTCTACTGTCCCTTTTCGTAAAATAGGTTCCTTTGGAAAGTTTCAATTGATCAATGAGGTCAAAATTGGTTTTACGTCATGGAAGGGGGAGAGACTGCAAGTTTAAAGGTGGAATTATGCGTGAGAACGCTTTAGTGTGTTAAACTATACATTGAGGCAATCATGCTTGGAACCGTTCATTCTCTTTATGTACAAAACGATTAACATATCCATTAAGTCTCCGAAATAAATCATAGTTTAGAAAAAGACACGATGTAGTGTCTTCAAAGACCAAAGTTACGAATTATTTCTCATTAGAATTGCGGTTCACTCAAATTAACGCACGCATACTTATCACATTCTCGTGCCAAGTTTACCAAATTCTCAATGACTAGCGTTTAGTTGAGAGGAATTAGAGGAGAGAGAGAAAATAGTCTCAGGTGTTTAAGCACATTTGTAGGGAACAGTCTCCGGATTCTATTAGCTTTTAAAAAAGAATTTAAATACGAAAGGAAGTATTTTCGTTTGCTCAGGAATGAAAATGTAAATGAAATAAATTTAATTAGCGTTCGATAGTCCAACATTTTCTGGCGATACACAAAACAGTTACTCTGCATTATTCGCTGAAAGTTTTTATGTGACCTAATTAGAAAGCACTAAATATTGGTGCTGTAGCAATTGCTGTTTCTCCAGTGATTGGAAAGCAATTAGTTCCAAATTAGGAAGTTAGTTGCCTTCCAATTGTTCCTCAGGCGTGAGAGCATTTCACTTTGTATAAATTCTCCGATTTGTTGAGAAAGTGTTAAAGGACAATGTTTGAAACTTTAAATGGATTGCTAAAATTCTTTGTTGAATATATATTTAATCCTATAGGAGAAGTACACGAAAAATACAAGCAACGTGGAAATCGTACATAAATATTTTAGTAAATATTTTCATGATTTGGCATTTGATTCAAACAAAAACACTTATTTACCACCTCTAAGACAAGCTTTTAAGCTAGAATAAGATGATCCATGTAACGTTTCTTTAACTACGTATTATATGCGTAGCTGAATTTATATTTAGCTGTATATATTTTAGTAATTGTAGTAAAATAGATTCTATAACAAAAAATTCGAAACACCAAGAAGGAGTTTTCGAACAGTGGTGTCAGGCTCCATCAACTTGGAATGGCGCTGACTGGAGACGTATAGTCTTTAGTGACGAGTCCCGTTTCCAACTATATCACGACGACAACTGTTGACGAGTCTGGAGACGTCCAGGGCAGCGTGGGGATCCTGCCCTTTCCATCGCACGCCACACATGCCCACAACAGGGCGTAATAGTCTGGGGTGCCATCTCCTCTGATAGCCCTTTGGTAGTCATTTCTGGCACACTTACAGCACAGCGGTACGTAGACAACATTCTGAGACCTGTTTTGCTACCGTTCCTTTTGCGACACCCCAGACTTACTTTTCAACAAGATAATGCCCGGTCGCACACGGCACGTGTTGCTATGAATTGTCTTCAAGCTTTCCCAACACTTCCTTGGCTAGCTAGGTCTCCTGATCTCTCTCCCATAAAGCAAATTTGGGACGTCATGGGAAGGTGATTGCAACCATCCCGGAATGTTGACCATTTGAGCCGAGAGTTGGAGACAATTTGGCAAGAAATTCCACAGGACACCAACAGCGAACTTTTTCAGTCTATGCCACGCAGGATGACAGTTTGCATCCAGGCCAGAGGTGGAGACCAACTCCTTATTGACCTCCTCCCTTTGTAACCACCAAATCTCATCCACCAATTTTTATCGCAATCGGACAACTCCTTCTTAAGGGTACAGTGGACTTTCAAAAAGTTTTTTTTAATTTTTAAGCTATCATTCTGAAATTTTTATATTAACTTCATACAACTAATTTAGCTAAGTAAAATAAATTTGATTAAAATACCTTGAAAACTTTTTTAATTAAATTTAAAAGTAATAAATTTTAATTGAAATTTTTAAAACGTTCCAGGCGCATCAAATATATAATTACAATATTTTTTGTGAGATATTTTACTACATGTACTACATATAAACAAAACTTAGTAAGTTTAAAATCGTTTTTAAAACTATAAACCCCCTAAAAACAATAAACTTTGTTAATGGTAATTTTTTCATAAAAAAGCAACTTTTCTCGACTTAAAAATATCATAAATAAAATTTCACAAATGCTATACATTTAAAACATGCTAACTTTTATTATATTAACTATTCTTTACATAATACAAAAGTTTTAAAGAACTAACTTGAAAAATGATGCGCATGGAACATTTTGAAGTTTGTGCAACGCTCAAAATCCTTATTCTGAGAAAAATGCATTTTATTCCGATTATGTTTTTTTTTGTTATAGAGTCTATTATTAAAAGTGAAGATCATTTAAATAAATATATAAACAAATTTTCTTGTATTTCGTTGATTAAGTCAACAGTAAGAAAAATAATTTAAAGCGAATTAAATTATTTTCAAGTGTGGGAAATTCGATACTATCAACCTCCTTGCTCTTTTAAGCGTTGTAATTTTGTTTACATAAATATATTTTAGTAAAAACATTGTTATAAATATTTAAGTACAGTTTTTTATCCGCATTAAAAACTCCTTTAAAAATTCCACTTCACAATTCCGTATCATTAAGAGTAAAAAAATTACTTTCTTTGCATTTTTAAATAAAAAAAAGAACATGGAAAATTTTTCAGGAAATTAAGAATAAAAAATATTGAGAAATCTCAGCATTTCGAGTACATAAAAATGGGAACCCTTAATTTGGTTATCCAAGATTAAAATAACTCTTCCAAATGATAAAAATATAAAATGGACGAAGGAAACACACACACAAAAAAAGTGGACGAGACAAAAATACACTCTATAACAAAAAAAATCGACGCACCAAGAAGGAGTTGTTCTATCGAGACAAAAATTGGTGGATAGGAAAATTATGTACAGAATAGAAAATCATTAAAATTTCAGAACAATTGAATGATTTATTAAAATTAGAGTTACAGTAACGAGCTTAATAAGGTGTTGACCCGCCTCTAACCTGGATGCAAGCTGCCACACGGCGTGGCATTGACCGATAAAGCTCCCGGATGGTCTCCTGTGGTATTTCTAGCCAAATTTGCTCCAATTGTCGGACTACGTCATCAACATTCCCTACCGGATGCAGTCGCCTTCCCATCATATCCCAGACATGCTCGATGGGAGAGAGATCTGGTGATCTGGTTGGCCACGGAAGTGTTTGACAAACTTGAAGACAGTTCATAGCAACATGTGCCGTATGTGGTCTGGCATTGTTTTGCTGAAAAATAAGCCCAGAGTACTGCGAAAGGAATGGTAGCAAAACAGGTCTCAGAATGTCGTCAACGTACCGCTGTGCAGTAAATGTACCTCTAATGACGACCAAAGGGGTCCGGCTATCAAGGGAAATGGCACCCCAGACCATAACTCCTTGTTGAGGGCCCGTGTGGTGTGCAATAGTGAAAGCAGGATCGGCACGCTGCGCTGGGCGTCTCCAGACACGTCTTCGATGATCGTCAGAACACAGTTGGAAGCGGGATTCGTCGCTAAAGACTAAACGTCCCCAGTCAGCATCATTCCAGCCTGATCGAGCTAAGCACCACTGTAATCTGGCTCGATAGTGTGCAGGCGGGAGTGGCAGGTGGCGTAACGGTAGGTACGAGCGTAGATTACGCTCTCTCAGCCGTCTGTGAATGGTCATGGTGGACACTCGTGTGTGGGTCGCACGACTGATGGTTGATAGCGATTAATCAGGCGCTGTGACAGCTGATCTGACAATCACTCTGTCCTCGCGATCTGTTGCCCTACGTCGACCGCTACCATAATGACGCTGAAATCTGCCATTGTCCACCCACTCTTGCCAGCATCTTCTAATCGCCGCATCGCTTCGACTCACATGACGAGCGATTTTCCGATTTGCCCAACCTGCCTCTTTCAATCTAATGATACGACCTCTTTCAAACTCTGAAAGTTGCTCGTAATGAGCTCGAATCCTGCGGCGAGGCATTTTTTCAGTCGTTGAAAGCTATCCTAAATCACAATGCAGCAGAAATTTTTAACAACAGTTCAAGAACAACTCCTTATATACATCTGCTGGATGCGCGGTTCCGATGCTCTGGAGATCGCACTATTCATTCACTGGACACCAAATTTTAATCATTTGCATATTTGGTTAAAACATTTTTGCATACGAAATTTCAAAGCATTCGGATAATTCCTTCTTGGTGCGTCGATTTTTTTTGTTATAGAGTGTAGTTGCCTTCTTGTAATGAAATAAAACTGTATACTGGTAGGAACTGAAATTGTTATCTGAAGTTTTATGCTGCAAACATGTGTGACCTCAATGGTCTAAGCTACAGTACATGTTTTTAAGTGATTATTTGTGAATAAACGTATTCAAATGTTGTATCCTTTCCCTCTATTATGTGTTCTTTACTCTTATTAATTTATATTGCTTTCTAGTGTGACTGTAACGGTATCAATCTAAATCTTAGACAAGAAGTTAATAATGTAGCCTCTGAACATTACAATTTTTTTTACGGCGGACACTTGATTATTGATCATTGACCATTCGTCACTACAAGGCCAGAATCTATGAGCCAATAGTCAAGGGGCACTCAATGGGTGGCCATCACTACCCATAACTAATGACATAACATTTTACACCCATGCCCTGCCCCCGAATTCGAACCAGGAACCTTCCGATCTAGAGGCCAACACACATTACAATTTTCGTTTTGAAAAAAGTTATCTACTAGAGTTGAACATCTCCAAGGCCGAGCCAGTTAATCATTGTCGTCGTGTTACATCCTCTGAATCTATTATTTATGAGAATAGGAGAGGTTTTTTCTGTGAAGTGTTTTAGTGGAATAATGTTCTTCCGTACGTATTCCTAACTGCTTAAGGAAGTAAAATCCCTAAAAATCACTTTCAGTTCAACACCGGTGAATTGTCACTCGAGTCACGTGGGTTTGGGCTAGTCTATTCGTTAAATTACGGGGTAGATCAAACGAAAACTTCTTTCCTACAATTGGTATTATCAACGCGAATTATGGCTTCGAGTTAATTGTTCGCTGCCGGAAGTCGTAACAGCGATAACTATTTGTCGAAAAACAAATAATCTTATAACAATCTCCATACATGATTTTGAATACGACAAATCATTTCTCTTGTCTATTTGAAGAATCTTCGCACAAATGCCTTCTCATCAGAGCCACATTATAGCTTAATAAAAAGTCAAAACCATTTATTGCAATTAAGATTTAAGAATAAATACGAGACAAAGTTAGAGTTTATTAAATTAAAGGAAGAGATATTCAATATTTATTGAATAGAGATATTGATTAAATGTAGAGATATTTATTAAATGTAGAGACATTTATTAAATTTAGAGATAATTATTAAATTTAGAGATAAGATTAAGTTTTTCAGAATACCACAGTAATATTATATTCTCTATCCCTAATAAATCATGTGTGCTCTGAAACAACACACACTCACTTTTTCTTCATAAATCCCACTTTGTAGTTATTTAATTCATTTTGCCTATCTGGTTAACTGTATACCCGGTTTTTCCCGCTGTTTCAAGAACTCGGATGCTTTCTTAATAAGAATAGAATGGAATAAAGAAAAGAAATATACAAGTAGGTAATGCGATTTTCACACTAAAGTATTTTTGTTGTTTCAGTTACATTTCTGCTAAATCACTTGGACAAGATAATCTTTTTTCCGACCTTGCTCCCAGACAGCGAAAGTACTTGGTCAGTGGAGAACCGATGAGACTCTGGGTTCGTGCAAATAATTATTACCTTAGACTATTTTTAAGTATGAAAGAAAGTGAGTAATTTACAAATCAAGAAAAAATTATGCAGAGTAGGTTTCCGTTGGAAAACATGTTTATTTAAAGAAATTAAACGCAAAAACCATTTTTTCAAGAGTTCAGGATAATCGACAGCTTGGAATTCTTTTGGCTGCTGTTGGAACCAGATAGATTAAATAGCATTCATTTTTAATTATAAAAGGTGTCTTACTTTATTCTTAGTGCTAACAGCCTGCGATTTGTAAGTTTGTAGGCGGCAGTTCGATGGCTCTCTGCGTGTATTTCTCTCTTATGTGGCAGTAAAACTGTCTATGTATGTTTTTATTCACTTACTTTGTTCGGCACAGCCCGAAATATGCCCCATAAAAATTTGACAAAAAAATCTAATGAAATGGACGGAAAAGTATGTTCTCAGTTTCATTTTATTTCTCACGTTTAGATGGTTTGAAGATCTGTGGCTTGAATACAATTAATATACGACTTTAAAAATACAGCACATTTAATTATTTCTTTAGATATACATAAATTAAGGCTATTTTGAGGCTAAACAAATAGTAAATACAAATAAGGTTTCAGTCCCACGGCTTCATCATAGCAGACTAGCTCTCCTCTCTTCATGTTCATGCGTTCAACGATTCTCTCTTCTTCGAGTCGAGACCTCACACGTTCTTGACGACAACACTACAGTTCAAAAAACGAGGGCTACCCCCATCAAGTCATAAATCCTCCATCCGATTCCCTTCGACGGCGAATCCACGTAACAAAGGAAATCTCGTTAAGGACCTCCATGAAGCTGTAGCAGACAGACCCCCTACAACGCTTCACCACCATAAATATTTACCTAAAATTTAAAAGAAGCTTATACTATTTCATTATCAGTTTGATAGTATCCTTTAAGTTGAGGTTTTTCTCAAATCCTGCAATTTTTTGAGTAGTGGCACTTTTCATGCCGGGGTGCGATATGGTATAGCGCTGCTTATCAAATCCAGAGCGACAGTTCGCCTCACCACCTATTGTTTCAGACGTGAGTGACACAATGGGTGACTTGAGCAGCGTGACCTGAGTTCGCCTTTTCTTCCTGAGAAGGAAGAAAACCGACTGAACTGCTCCGTAAGCGAAACCCAGGTCGCGAGCAGAAAAGTGCAACTTGGATCGCGCTTGACTGTTGCTCAGTGTGTTACCACCCCAGTAGTGGATTAACCGAGGAAAACAATAGTTGGCGCTTCGATAGCCATTAGATTCAAATCGATTCCCAAGCTCACGTGGCCTACGCTTTTGAGAGTGGTAGTAATGAGTATTTGGGGTTGTGCGTGATGAGGAAAAAATCATGTGATGTTGCAACAGCTGCTTTTTCGTTTTGCTTTTTAACACATCGAGCAATGGACCTCACCTGACACCTGCATCGTGTTGCCATCTAGAGGTGATAACATCCAATTGCCTCATTAAAAACCGCACACTGCTTTATGTTTTAATTTACTGCTTCCCTCGCTCATGTTCGAAACAAAAACATATTTGACTAATTCCCGAACTCTGATCATAATTCATCACCTGTTTGTATTTTTACAATAAAAGTAAACGTATGAAAGTTGTAAGTGATTAGTGTAAATTTTTTACTTGCATCTTAGCTAGATTTGAGTTTTTCCTTAAGAGCCAATTCAGTCATCATACGATATACAGTGTGTATCGAAATGATACGTCCACCCATATTTTTCAGTTTCAACTGTTAATTTATAATAAGAATCATTTTTTTGGAAGAGATAATTATACAATATTCGTTATACTATTTAGGAAGCAATTTGTTAAAAATAAATAATTCATTTCGATTTTACACAAATTTTCATTTTGAGACCGTTTTGAAAAGATAGGTCCGCTTTTTTAAATCTTGTAAAACGTTTTGAGACCGTTTTGAAAAGATAGGTCCGCCTTTTTAAATATTTGTTTTTTGCCTTTTTAAATCTTGTAAAACGTTTATTTCCTCAAAATTTGCGTAACTATCACAGTTTAGTCTTACTGCGGGAGTACGCTGGCTGCTTGAAGGTATTTAAATAGATTTGAACATCACGTTGCAATCAAATGAAATGGGTGGTCGTTGCAGTCTTTCGCTGGTTGAGCTGGGGAAAATTGATGCATTTAAGAAGCGTGGAAAATCGAATAGAGAAATTGCTAAACTTTTAAACAGATCGCATAATGTTGTAAACAATTTTGTTTGACTTGGAAATGTTTATGGCAATAAAAAATCATCTGGGCGGCCATCAAAAATGGCACAACGACAAAGAAAGACTATAGTAAAAGATTTAAAATATGAAAATACAAGCTTATCCACTTTGGTCAGACAACAAAACCCTCCAATATCAATATCTACGGTCCATAGACGCAGGGCCCGATTTAGAAAATTTGGTATGTAGGCACAACACGCAGGAAGCCCCCCCCCCCATGTTATTTGTGTTCATCACAAAAACTAATTTTATAACAATAATTGGTACTTACGTATTTGACTGTTGACCGTTTCACAGATGTCACCAAAAAGTTTGAGAAAATCGTGACATCACTTATAACTCTTGGCAAAACAAAATAAAGCAGATGAAAATTAAAAACATAATAGTTAGATAATTAATGTAATTACAAGAATGTGATAGTGGGGGAAACGGTCGACGGACATTTACGTAAATACCCAATAATTTATGTAACTACTTAAAAACTTTTTAAAATTTTTAGATGCTTTTGAAACTTAGGGGGCCCTCTAAATTATGGGGGCCCTAGGCCCGTGCCTCACAGGCCTAATGGTAAATCAGGGCCTGCATAGACGGGTAAAGAAGTTCGGCAATTTAATTTACTTTAAGAGGAAAGCGGCTCCGAAATTGACTAAAGAGCACAAAAAAAGCGATTGAAATTCGCATAGGAAGTGATGTTCTGGAAAGAAGACTGGCATCGAGTGATATTCAGTGATGGATAAAATGCAACCTGGATGATCCAGATGGCTGATAATATTACTAGCACGATCTGCGTACCGATAGAGAGATATTCTCGAAGAGGCAAGCTGGTGGGTTCCGTTGTGGTATGGGCCGGATTCGAACGTGCAGGAAAAACTGATATAATATTTGTAGATAATTGTTTGAATGCTACAGGCTATCAACAGCTGCTTGAACAATATTTTCTTCCACAATCAGAGCACATTGGAGCCCGTTCTTTATGTTCCAACAGGACAATGCTCAGGTGCATACTGCAAAATCCACTTTTGAATGGTTTTTGGATAATGGTGTACATATTATCGATTGGCCACCTTGCAGCCCCAACCTGAATCCGGTAGAAAACATGTGGGCCATACTTGCAAGAACAGTGTATGCAGGCGGAAGGCAGTACAACCAGTGCTGTAGTAGTAAATAAATCAGAGGGTATACCATGGGGGCCCCTGCACTTAGGCAGGGGCCCCATGGTATACCCTCTGTTGATACATTCTTTGTATGGTACACTCTGATACCCGCAGAATGTTTTCAATGGGGAGGCGAAACATGTACTTACTACTTACACTTTCCACGGAGGGGGGGGGGAAACGTACACACTAATGCATGTATATATATATATATATATATATATATATATATATATATATATATATATAAACCCGCTCTCGTAAACGGCCGTGAAACATGATAATGTTTCAATTGTTTTTAAAAGAGGCTTTAATTTTTCTGGTACAACTTGGCCGTTTTCGTTGGTCTCGAAAACCCTGAATAGTGCACATTTCATCTATACCAAACCGTCAACAGGTCCTTTTTACCTCCTTTTCTACATGACGAATATCCCCTGTATTTATATTTTCTGGATCAAGCTTGGATATATCCTTCAAAGTTGACAATTTTCTTCATTAACATCAGAACAAAGTCTGAATTTCATTCTATCGACAGTACTTAGAATGAATTGCTTTTGATTAATAAGTACGATTTGGAATTATGTACCAAGGTGATATCTTGAAATATATTTCTTTTCTGGAATTCTTTTGCTTCTACAGCTATGTGCGTTTCACGTGATGTTTCGCATGATGTTTTCTAGGAAAAACAAAGCGATGTTCGTAGTTTTTAATAAAAAGCAGAGGGTATACGGAATATGCTGGAAAAACCAGAGGGTTTTCTGGTGGAAAAACTGCTTATTAATTTAACACTAATTTGAAGTTTGGTTCAGTGGACCTATCTTTCTGAAACAGCTGTTTCACATAATTTTTGTCTTCCTTATAATTCCTATGATTTTTATATTACTTATGTATAACTTTTTCATTGTTTGAAATAATGTAGTTTATAAAATAGTACTTTGTACGCAATAAAACTTTTTTCTCCAACATAACTTTCGATTTTACTAGTGGACCTATCATTTCGATACACACTGTATATAAAGTCACAAGCTCATTTTTATCTTTTACTTTTGAGCTATCAAGATGATTGTTGATAATGATTGAACAATTGACTTGTTGATATTGTAAATCAAACCTTTATCTCTAACCTTGACTGTCCTTATGATCATCACGAAGTTGAATTTACGCTGTTTAATGCAAGCGGTCGTCTAAATGTGATGAAAAATGTTCTGTGTCTAGGGAGTTGATGGATGAAGACAAGAACAAGTCAGATTAAAAAAAATAACGATATATTCTATGATTGAGCCTACAGCTTTATTCTCTTAAGCCTATCTAAAAGAGACATTGAACGAACATGACGACGAGAGCTTCGCAGCTGGTGATTTCGCTCTTTTTCTTCACTACTCTGCTCTGCTCGCTGCACCTGCGCTCCGTCTTATGTACTCCGTGGCGCTGGCATCGCTACGAGTGTCGCCACTGTTCAGGTGGTTTGGTGGATGGGGGTTCGAGTATGTTACATAAATACTGAGACAAGGCAATCAGTAGTCAGTTATGTAATAGCTTCAAAAATGATTAAGGAACATTACATTTTCAGCTGCTGCTTTGTTGTAAAATGACCTAGATGTGGGAAAATAATTCAAAGGGTACGAGTTACCAAACCCATGAGTAAAAACAAGAAAATAACAAGATATGCGTTATAAACAGTTTGAAGTGAAGTGAAAAGACTGCACTCGGTGCCATCGGACAAATGAAACAAGAAGGGTGTGGATATTAGGCTGTGTGTCCATCCCGAGCACTCATGCAGATCTTTCATAGCGCTTACATTCTCAGAATGAGGTTGGGGATGAATACCAATGGTAGAAGAACCTATTACTGTATAACAGCCTATGTTGAAACAATTCCAAAATTTGAATATGCAAGTTTTCTACTTAAATGTCCTCCGTTATCCAAATCGTCACCATCTGTTTGTCTTAATTTTTAGGCTACAACATTCAAAAATAGTGATATTCCTTTAGGTTTTCCCATCAGTATACGGGTGAATTGATGGATTGTTGGGAAATTATATATTGGTAACGATATTGACATGTTGCATCTAACTTGTGAATTGAATTCTGCAAATGCAGTGCCTCGAATACAAAACTAGCCGCCATTTACAGCGTTTACAATCGTCACTCGAAACTAGAATCGATTCAGGTGATACATCTGAGACATCGGTTCAGGAAACTACCTCGAACCAATGAATCAAGATTTCTGTTGCGCCATATCAGCGTCAATATGTGCGCCTCGTTTATGCCTATGGTTGTTGACATCAGATGGAATTGGATTCTGGGTTTTAAAGCGCAGGGTCCGGTACGGGCAAGTAAAGCCATCATCATCAGTGTATATCGTGATTCTACATCAGCATATGTCGTGATTCTATATCAGGATATATCGTGATTCTATATCGGGATATATCGGAAGGTTCCTGGTTCGAATCCGGGTCAGGGCATTGATGTTTGAAGCTTATGTTGTAGAGGCGGCTCGTGCATCTTATATATGTCGTTACCGAGAAAGTCCTCACGTTGGGTTAGTGTGATTAATATATGCACATGTGTATATAACTATGTATATACATAGTAGTCCGAGAGCTGATGACGAATTTGGGGAAGGTATTTTAGGCACTGTGAAGTTGTAAAATAGTAGTAAATCCATATTAGTTGAATAGGGAATCGAGAGTCGGGAACGGCGTTTGTGGTTATTTCGCTACTGCGTAGCATATGACATTTGCAATAAATGAATCCCACCGAGTATCCTTTAGGCACTTATAAATTTTTGTAATATCTTATTTTAGCATTCATAGAATCCAGAAATAAAACTCCTAGACTGTTTGGGCGGTTTTAAAGTACAACCCGACTGCCCCGAACTTGTATTATAATGAACGCAAAAAATATTCTTTAGGCACTCTGAAATTTTTATAGCATGTTTATTAATTATTATTGAAAATATGTGCAAAAAGCCAGAAGAATACGACGGTTTTAAATAACTACCCGAAGCAAATAAAGATTTTACATGAATGCGACAAAAAAGTCTTATGGGTAGATATGAGTACGAGCGAACGTTTATCGTCTGCGCCTGCAGTTGCCGGGGCTCTGGCTCGCTGAACATCTTGAAAGCTGTAAACTTGTTGTTTCATCACAGCTGAAAAATTTCTGTAACATCGAACATGGTACCCTTTTGTCGTTGTTGCATCTGATGGTAGAATCACTCTAGCAAATTTCAAGCCGTTTGTTTGGCGAATTTTAAAAATGTTTTTGCATTGTGCTAGTCTTTCTTCGTTAAAAATAATCACTTTATCATTGTGGTTTTTTTTACAAATTACACAACTCAAAGTTTTTAGTTCTATTATAAATTAATGATATATAACACATATAAAATACGTAGTCTCTATAAAAACAAATATTATCTCTATAACAATTGATTATTTCCATGTACACATAGTTATATACATGTGCATATGTCAATACTTATAATGTTAATAACACAACTAGATTTAAAAAAACACAAAAAAACAGTATGACAATGAACTCAAAATAATTTTCAGCGAGGTCACATTAAGTTTGGAGATTGAGGTGCCAGCTCAGAAGTTGAACGCGTCATGTGTCCGTGGTTTTAACATCACACGGTGTTGTCCCACGCTCTTTTCCTTAGAGATTGATCCTGAGCTGTTGCCAGTATGCTGTTGTGTTGTTCCACTGCGATGTTTTTTAATTTCCATAACCACCACATGCTGGCCACTTTGCACCCCACTGGCTGCTGAAAATAATACGGTTCGTTAATTGCACGCAAACTGTTACCCGTAATTTAAATCAACACTTGATGTATTGTACTTGCATAATCATCCTCCATTTCAAAGGTTCGATGTTGTTGTTTTTGTGTATCTTTAGTTGTATCATCAATATTACGGGTGTGTTACAATGGTTACATTTGTAGTGTTAAGATTACGTATTACATTAAGCAGGAAAGTATTAAAAAGTAAAATAAAATCTGTGTAATTAATTCCAAACTACGTTAACCCTGTTTGCCAGTTTCAGTTTTAAATAAAACATGAATGTAAATTGACCCACGCATCTTCCGCTGTTTTTTCTTCTAATACGATAAAAAAATGTAGAGCAACCTAAAGTTCTGGGTCATATGATAGTATTCAGTTTTGAAATATAGAAAGGGGATTGCACAAACACTTTGTTGAGAGTGAAGTACGATAACAAGTCCTTGTTCACTGTTGAAGTTTAATTAAATTTTAGTCTGTTTATCTTCGTTCTTTACTTTGCCCCCACTTGCAAAGTTAAACTTTTTTTTGAAATATTTCTTATCACTTAATGTGTCGAAAAATGCAAGAACAATATTTAGGTACCCTTCAATATCCTTAGGATCTTGTATGTTTTTGAAAAATAACCTTACGTTGATTGGAAGTGTTTTCATAAGACGCACAGTTCGAGCTGATAATTTATTATTCAACGTAATGAAGTCACAATTTATTGTTTTCGTTCTAAAACTGTTCTCTGCACACGAACACAAGTTCAGACGCAATATCGAATAAATGTACCTTTAAGTTAAGAAATTCTTTCAATATACCTAACTAAAGTGTAATCTGCCTATGGGATAAGCAAGAGAACAAAACTACCTCATTTGAAGATAATTCTATAACTCTCCTGGGATCAAATCCAACACCAAGTTTATCTCCTAAATTAATTTCTTTATATTGAGTCTGGCGTCATCACGTTTAATTAATTTGTAAATTTGTACAACTGGTAAATGTAATATTAAAATGTAGTTGCTTTCTTCTACAAAAGCAATTCTAATTTGGTCACCTTCAAATTTGACTGCATCACTTACAATCTATTTAGAAGTACTGCTCTATGCGCCTTTAAGATGTAGATACAGGTCTATTTAGCACTTGTGTAGCACGAGACTGAGTGTAAAACTAATAAACTCTGTGCGGTGTGTATTTTATTGATCATTGTATGTTTGTATCTTCAGAGAAGTTTTACACCTTTTACGCTTCCTTATTCCTTGCACTGTAATTAAAGCACCTCTGGTATCTTATATGTATATAAAGCAGCAGTATCTCAAACGCAGAGAAAACACTCAAACTTTGAGATCTGGCTTCATGAAATCTGCACAGCGTATTTTGTCAAGAATTACTACGTCATCTAAACTATTTTCAACTCTACGTCGTTGTATTAGAACAATTTGAATCAAATTAAAAAAATAACATGCAAAAAGGCCAATTTTACCAACTCGAACTCATGCAAAACGTCAAAATCTGTCGTGAGTCGAGCTATTGAAATACAAATACAAATACAAATATTGACGACCAGCTACAAGCTTAAGCCCAACAAGGCTGGTCCTTTGTTTATGAATTCTCCAATTCCCACTGACTATCCAATTGTGTCTTAAATTCGTACACTCCCTTTGAATTAACTATATTTTCTGGCAACGCGTTCCAACTGCCTATTACCCTATTAAAGTAGTAGTTTTTCCTTAAATCCCGATTAAAATGTGTCTTATTCAATTTATACCCATGACCCCTTGTTCTGTTATCCCTATTGAAATTTAAGCCCTCTGTGTCCCCTTGTTTTACAAACTTGAAAAGCTGAATCAAATTCCCCCTCCTTCTTCTTCTTTCCAGTGTATACATGTTTAGTTATAAGAGACAGAACACAATCATTTGGAGAGGACAAAGCTCAAAATGCGGTTCAACTATGAAACGTAACTGCTAAGATGACAGAAGCGGGATTTGTTAAAAGCAGCCTTCTGGGTAATAAAGCTAGAAGATAGATAAAACTGCAAATACAGCTGAGTAGCATAAAGATTTTTTACGGCAACAGCTTTGTTGCGTGTTTTTTGAGGCCCAAAAGGACAAAGGAAGAATCTGTTTCTAAACACGCCGTTTTAGGCTTAGAAGTAAAAGAACGAAATAAAAGAAGTAAAATTGTTTTCGGATACCAATTTTAAGATTAAAGGGAAATAATGAAAATAAAAAAATTAATAATTTAAAAGATTCAAATTCATAAAAAAATGTGAAAAAAACCCTGCAAATTTCCTTTCTTAAATTAAAAACCTATTTTATGCTCCTGTCCCCAATCAAACTATAAACTTTAAATCATTCAAAACAACCAATCGTTTTCTGTTCGCATAAATTTTTAAATAAATACGGAGCTAAACAATAAAAATAGGCCCGCACAAAAATTCGATTAAATTAACTTCGATTCCTTCAGGAAATCCAAAAAAACTTTACCTTAAATTGAGCGAAAGAACACTCAAAACCCTTATCCACAACACTAAAGACAAAAGGAAGACATGGTAAAAAAAAACAAGATTAAGATTTATGAAAATGATAAAAGAAATTAAAAACATAAACGCCCCATACAACCTGATACGACACTGTACTATGTTCAAAATGCTAACTTGAAGTTACACTTCAATTGTTCAAGCTTACAAAAAAACCCGCATAAATTGAAAAATAATTCAAAAGAACCAATAAAAACACAGGACAATAAAATAGAAACATTCTAAAAAATTCTAATTTAAAAAGGCCGGAAGTATAAGTAAACACGTGGTTGCCATAATGTTAAGAAAACGGGGTTGCTAAGGCCTACCACAACTCGCATCGAAAAACACGCCAAAAGCGTTAACACAATACAGCTACACAGAACTGTATTTACAGGATAACAGTGACAAGCATAAAACATACAGTAAATTTTACTTTGTTTTCCTTTGTAACATTTATCGATAAATATTAAAGACGAAATAAACTATTTAACTAGTCAATAAAATTCTAAAATGAACTAGAGTGAGATGTTTGGTGCTTTTTTACTTTTGCACAGTTGAGTAGGACAGTTTACAACGTGCTAAATTCTAGTCCAAACTTCCAAAATTCTAGATGCCTAAAGTGATTACAACTACTAAATGTAAATATTCAGTCAGCAGTATTTGAATAAATGCACCGGCGCACTTATTTGCTGATAAAAACCAGGCCTGTTTGTTGTATACATTACCCATTTGGGTGTTGATCTGAATAAAAGCACGCATAATCCTGATTGGCCCAGCCACCTGTAACTGACACTTCGTGTTTTAAGAGCGCATAACATTGAGAGCAATATCATCTCGTTTTCTTCTGTCAAAAAACAAAAGAAAAAAGTCTTCCAAACTTCCCCAATAAAAAATCGTTGATCGTGAAAACGATAAAAATAAATTTTTTTTATGCTTAAGATTTTCCGGAATTATCTACAATAAGTACTAAAGCTTCGGTTTCCTAAGAAAGCGTAGCCGTGATCTAGCGGCCGTGATGTAGCGGTGGGTGACGTCAAAACAACGTTGTTTATACTAACACATGGTGTTGGTTTCCTAGAGAGCGTTGTTTGTGAGCGTAACGAAAATTATCGGAGCCGCCATTTCCATGATTGTCGTCATAGCGGTCTCAAACAGTTGGGGAACGTTTTTTTCTCTTGTAGCGGCAAGATTTCATTTCCTGCGCAAACAATTCGAGCGAAGAGAAGAAAAACAAACAAAAATTTTTGACTAAAATTGATTAGTTCGTTTTTGTAAAATCGGGTTCGTTAAAAACAGAATAAAAATTTCAATGGATTTGAAATCTACGGAAAATTTGACACCAGATCGATACCTTAAATGTGATTTTCTCTAAATAAATAATTAATTGTTTAATAAATAATTAAATAATGAAATGGTAAATAATTGAATAATAAAACTGTCTTTGGTATCGATCTGGCGTAGAATTTTACGCTGATTTGAAATCTGTTGATATTTTCACTCTATCTTCAACTATCCCGAAGTTAGAAACTTTGAACAGAATAAAAACCACTTTGTTTTGTTTCTCGAATAAAATAAACCACGACAGCCGTCTGTGTTGCCTATTCTCCAACGTATTCTGTCCGTCTAAGTTGATACTTGTGGACTCTTGTTTAGACGGCCTTCTAATTATGCCCGGGGCATCATGACGTATCACGGTTGTTAGATAACGGCTCCACTTTCTTAGGAAACCGAAACTTTACAAAAAGATGAGGTCCGTCAGATTTATTTTTTATTTTTCGCGCCTCTCATTGAAACTGTTAGTAATTGTTGAAATTGTTTGGTTACTCAATTTCTGGAAACGGGACATTTCGGCGTCCTGACGCTGTGCTTGGGGACAACGTGACAGCCTACCTAAAAACGGGACGTATGGTTACATTATGCATACCCCATGTTGAGAACTAATGCCTTAAAAATGCTCCTTCGCAGCACTGTAATATACGGGGAAAAAACATGCAGCATTTCAACCCCCAAAATAGAGAAATTCTACTAAAAAGTGAAATAATTCTATTTTCTCCTATTCTATTATGTTCTAAAATAGAATTATAGAATCTGAAACTATCAATGTCCAGTATATCTTGATTCGAAATAGACTTAAAGTTTAAAATACGGTTTCTATAATGTATAGAAATCATACATTAAACTAAACATTTCTGTGCTAATTGCTAAACAGCAGTTTCACTGTTCACACTAAGATTAAAGTATATACTTTGATGTTTATATTATAGTTTTTTACAAGTTAAAAGAGCCTCCTGATTTTAACAAATTAATCAATAAATTAAGAGTTTGTATAATATATAATATTAAGATAATCGTTTCCTCCTATAGTAAGGTGAACAATTAGTATCACTGTTCTTACGCATCTTTCATGTGCTCCATTTAATTTTATAGTCTCAAGGGGTCCGGGAAAATGTTTCATTTCCACTAGAATGTCGGTTTTACAGCATTTTGACTGAACCTCCAGTCTCCTTATTGAATACAATTTAAAAGCAAATAATCAACTTGAATCTAAAAATCTCTGAATTTCAAATTTCAAATCCTATAAGTAGTCTAAATTAATTAGTAGGCCGATGGCTCTGTGGATATGGAGTTCTTAAGAGGGTCGGTAAGTTCTATTCGATAGGCGATAAGTATTTGCATCCCTCATACAGATCCTCTGAGACTCTGGGACAATGTCAACATTTTGTAATGCAATTTCGGAGAAACAGCTCTAAGGATGTAGCGCAATTCAATATATACTATAAGACGTGCAGCCACAGATTGCATGGTTCTCGAATAGAGATATCTGTAGCCTTCTAGTTTCGAGGCTATGAAGTCATCACGGTGTATAGATCGACTGAAACATTTATAACTCGTCACAACAGAACAATCGTATGTCCTTCTTAGTGGGTCCCTAGACGATCAATATTATTGTCAATGAAGCTCATTGAAGCAACCAATTGATCGTGTAGGAGGCGATTGACGTACATTGATAGAAATTTTGATTGATGGACATTGACGGCGCCGATTGATCGTTAAAATACGCAATCGTCAATCCTTCGGGCAGTAGGGCTTTTCATTCTCTAATCCAAGTTTCTTATCTTCTCTATCGCTAAAGATAGAGTAAAAACTTCAACGGATTTGAAATCTGCGAAAAATTTTACACCAGATAGCGGTATCTGAAATGTAAATTTCTGTTAAAAAAAGTTTTCAATTAAAACTTTTACATTTTCGCAATACGAATTTAAGTTATACGAATGTAAGTCGGGGTACAGCTTTGCATATAAATATTATTTATTTAGGATCAAGGACTAACAAAAACTCTTGTTTAGATGAAAAATATTTTATAAAATCGCAGTTTTTTATACATATATTAATACAAAATATTAAAAAATGACCGAGTTAGTAAAAAGTTATTTCAATGTCGAAGGTTTCATCAAATCCAACAAATTTGTCTGACACACAATGCCTTCTTTTTCTCACGCAGAATCTCTTCGTAGCAAGTTAATGATTTTTATTCCTTGCTTTGTAACAATATCGCGTTCTTTGTTTTAGTATATGTTTTCTAAATTTTTTAATCCCCTTTTTCAATTCAGCTGAGACCTTCTGTAATCTGCCAGGGCCACGCAGGTGGTTTTTGATAGCCGCCCCGTTGGTTTTGAGTGCAGGTGATTTTTAACTGATTCCCTGAAAAAATCTGTTGACACAAATGGATTTGGGATACAAATCTCTATTGTAATAAATCGTATATTTCAACTAGTTACTACCGTACCAGCCTAAGCCATTCGGTATATCGCCACGTAATTTTGAACCAGGGTCAGATGACTAGGCAAAATCTGAGCTGGCACATCACTATCCAAACTTCCACACCAATCCAACGTGAGGACTTTCGGCCACGACAGATTTAAGGTGCACCAGCCGCCTATACATCATACTCTTACATACATCCATGCCCTAACCCATATTCGAACAAGAACCTTACAATCTAGAGGCTAACATAATAAAGCGTATAGATACACTGCTGGTCACCCAAATTGCAACACGAAGAAAGACAAGAGATATCACAACTAAATTTATTTTGTAGATAACATGTTGACCAAGTATCAAATGATTAAATTTATAGACTTCTGTGAAGTGTGGTTCCTGCCAAAATCTGTAGCCAGAGTAGCCGCCATTGTTGGAGATCACCGCTGCCACACGCCTCTGCATTAATTCAAAGAGACTTTGGATGTGTTCTTGGGGTACAGCAGACCAAGCAGCTTTCACACGTAGCCAAAGTTGATCTGGTGTGGCAGCTGGGGATGTAATCTGGGTCAATCGTTGAGCAACCATGGACCACAGGTTTTCTATCGGCGAAAGATCCGGCTAGCGAGCTGGCCAGGGAAGCAATTCAATCTGGCGATTGACGAAGAAACCTTGGACAATGCGTGCCACGTGTGATAGCGCATTATCCTGTTGAAATATGGCTGTGGGCAAGCCCTGAAGGCAAAGAAGGACAACCGGCTCCAATATCCCGGAGATGTAGCGCTGGCTGTTTAAAGCACCGGCAATGCGTACTAGAGGAGTGCGAGAGTGATATCCAATACCGCCCCATACCATAATACCCGGTGCAGGACCAGTGTGGCGGTGCATAACGCAGCTGTTCAGCATCCTCTCTACACGGTGTCTCCAGACTCGAATCCGACCATCGTGGTGTTGCAGACAGAAGCGTGACTCGTCAGTAAAGACAATTTCATTACATTCTGCCGTCCACATCCTCCTTTCATCGCACCATTTTCGGCGGAGACGTCTGTGGTTCTGCGTCAAGTGTAGACGAAGCAATGAACGTCTTACGGACAGACCACTCTGCTGTAAACTGCGTCGAATGGTACGCGCAGACACTGGATGATGCGTTACAGACTGAATGTGCTGTGCTATGGTTCGTGATGTGGCTGAATGATCCGTCACTGCCATACGCACAATATGCCTGACATCACATGTAGTGATGTACTGAGATGGATGCTATCGAACCCGTCGGTCCGTCGTACCCTCCTGCATCCAACGATCACATATCCGCATTACAGTTGTTTGGTTTCGTCCAATACGACTACCGATTTCCCTGAAAGATAATCCACAATCTCGGTAAGCCACTCTCCTTCCTCTGTCGAACTCGGATACTTGATCAAAAGATGATCGCTGTTTTCTACGAGGCATAATTAATCGTTTTTTTGAAAAAACTACAAGAAAAACACAATTGCCGTACTTGAAATCGTCGAAATCTCCAAGCCTTAAATAGCGCTATGAAGTGGCGCCACAGGCGTGCGTGATGTGCGTCTGCGCTGAAGTTCTAATCATTTGCATATCTCACCTCCGCTAATGCATGTTGTAAATTTCATATTATTTGTATGCTTCCTTCAGGGTGTTGCATTTACGGTAGCCAGCAGTGTAGATTTTTTTGTAAAATAAACGCAAGTTAACTGCCCATGTGCATAATTAATTCAGTGTTCTGCAACACAACCACACTGCTGGCCACCGTAAATGCAACACCCTGAAGGAAGCATACAAGTCTGTCTGCAACACCACGATGGTCGGATTCGAGTCTGGAGACACCTTGGAGAGAGGATGCTGAACATCTGCGTTATGTACCGCCGCACTGGTCCTGCACCGGGTATGGGGCGGTATTGGCTATCACTCTCGTACTCCTCTAGTACGCATTGCCGGTACTTTAAACAGCCAGTGCTACATCTCCGAGGTGTTGGAGCCAGTTGTCCTTCCTTAACTTCAGGGCTTGCCCACAGCCATATTTCAACAGGATAATGCGCTATCACACGTGGCACGCATTGTTCAAGGGTTCTTCGTCAATCGCCAGATTGAATTGCTTCCCTGGCCAGCTCGCTCTCCGGATCTTTCGCCGATAGAAAACATGTAGTTCATGGTTGCTCAACGATTGACCCAGATTACATCCCCAGCTGCCACACCAGATCAACTTTGGTAACGTGTGGAATCTGCTTGGTCTGCTGTACACCAAGAACACATCCAAAGTCTCTTTGAATCAATGTCGAGGCGTGTGGCAGCGGTGATCTCCAACAATGGCGGCTACTCTGGTTACTGATTTTAGCAGAAACCCCACTTGACAGAAGTCTATAAATTTAATCATTTGATATTTGGTCAACATGTTATTTACAAAATAAATTTTGTTGTGATACCTCTTGTCTTTCTTGGTGTTGCAATTTGGGTGGCCAGCAGTGTACAAGCAATTGCAATTGTTCGGCACGCATTTTGTCCAAATTTTGAAAAATGCAGTCAAATCAAAAACAGACGTAAAACACAATTATCGGTTAAATATGCATTACATATTTGTAATAAAACATCAAAATTAATTAACTTACTTTATTTAAAACCAAGGCATACTTTTAGAATTTGCAATTATGTCGATAACTTTTGAATTTAAATATTTTGTCATTGAGATAGATGATGTGTTATTTATAACGTCTTTGTGGTAATTTGGGCGGTGTAGGAAGGTTGTTACGTAGCTAGAAAATAAAAAAAAAGGTGTGCCAATGAACGCGCTTTGCAAAGTTATGTGTACAATCACCTCGTTTCTTTGAAAAATATAGGGTAATTGTAAACATTGAACTGTTGGTGCATTAAAGTTCCCACAAGCAAAAGTCAAGGATTTTAAGTTCGATAGAAACATAACTGACCGTAGTAACGAATTGGAACAACATACCCTTTAATATGTTATGGAGGGCAGCACACAGACAATGCAGCACACAAAAACTTTAAAACCCAAACTTTTCAACCACAATTTTTTCAACTTAACAAATTGCTATCAGCTGTGGTTGAAAGAAATACGGGATTACCATATTGCATTCTCAGGATTGCCAGCTTTCATAGTTCACAACTTTTTAGTTTCTCGGAATCCCACGTGGGCGCTTGTATAGCTTGTTTACAGTTACTCCTTGTTTACAATTACCCCACCTGACCATACAGAGAAAAGATACAATTTAGAAATCTGCTCGAATGACATTACAGAAGAGAATTCGTTTTCTAATGGAAAGAAAAATCAACATTGAATAGGTTATCAACAGAAACATAAAACTCCGGTTGCTGAAATTTATAGAAAAATGATCGCGTGGAAACTAGGAGGAGTTAGTTTCGGTCAAGCTATAAGGTGGAAGGTGTCGGTAGTGTTTCTGCTGGTGGAACGTGTCTTATGTTTGTATAATGAACGTAAGATATAAAATATCAAAGAGGGAATTCCGAATTGAAATGAAGCTCAGGTGTTGCTTCGCCATCTGACCGTGGTTCAAAGGGGGGGGGGACGTTGATTGTTTGATTTAATAATTTTAATTTAATTGTATCATTTAAATTTAAATTTTATTTTTATTTA
The DNA here is from genome assembly GCA_947359465.1 of Metellina segmentata. Classification (NCBI taxonomy): domain Eukaryota; kingdom Metazoa; phylum Arthropoda; class Arachnida; order Araneae; family Tetragnathidae; genus Metellina; species Metellina segmentata. The sequence continues at coordinate 49,925,924 of OX375878.1, forward strand.
AACATGCCTTCAAAATGAAATACAGTTACACCAAAAAATGAATATCAAGTGATTTAACATTTTAACTCACTAGAACGGTAAATCAACTAGAACCCTCAGCTTGTTTCTTTGTAACGAGACGGTTTCATCTGGGGGTGATTGGAGACAGTGACATCCGAAGAGTGTTGCTTCTATCCAGTTTATTCCGTTGTTTTGGTAGCTGTCACTGCAGAAAACCCCGCTTCACACAGATAGGTTGTCGGAAATGGCAACAGGGATTTAAGTGCCATGGTGGCAATCTCAGGGTATTCCGCCATGACTTTACTTCAGAACACCGGCAGAGTTGTTGTATCGACGTAATTTTAAGGCCGCCTTCATTTGCAATCTCCAGCAGTTGATCTTCTTCTTGCACGCACATACATGCTAGATTCGCCTGATTTGTTGACAAATGGGTCGCGGATCCATTCCTTACTAGTTCGTGGGTATTTTGTGGTTGGAAAGTAGCACTCGAACTCTTTTAAAAGCAAAGACAGGTGATCGTGCACCAACTGGGAGAATGAATGTTTAGGCTCAGTCTCGCCAGAAATCCCCGCTATGTCAGAAACATGTCCAAAACTCTGTGCACGTGCCGTCCCCACAACTTCAGATTGGCTTTAAATGCAGCTACTTTGTCTGCCAACTTGAAAACAGCTGTCATATTTGTCAAAATTGGAAAATAGAGACATACAGAATTCAGAAATCATAATTGAAGCTCTAGTAACAGAACAAATTTCAAGTTATGATTTACCGCCTCCTAATTTGAGTGGACATATCATAGATAAGAACCGCACAAACAGGAGATAAATACACCACAGTAAACAAAATGGAAATAATTTAATGTTCCTTCGGCGGCCCGGTGCCATTTGATCCACGGACCGGTACCGGTCCGCAGCCCGGGGGTTGGGGACCACTGCCTTAAGGGACTGATTCTGGACAGTCGTCAATAGCCCGTCGTGTTGCTCTAGTACGACGTTAACTAAAATTACCATTACCATTACCGAATTGAAATGAAATAGTGAATTGGTCAGCACTATTTAGATGAAACGAAAAATGTGGCCTAAACAGTGATATACTTCATTTTGAGGTAACCCCGATATGTAGTAGCAGAAATAAATCTTCGCATTCCAGCTGATTTGTTCGCACTAAAAATTCCTCTAATATCGTGTTTTTTCGGGGCGAAAAAAACGCGATGTATCGAGGGGTGATTTAACTAACGTCGGATTGGAGTAACACAACGAGATATCGGCGACGTTCCAATATCAAACACGAAAGGATAGATTCGAGGACAATGCCTATGGATTTTGATCCAATCCGATGCCGAGGTCAACACTTGAGCTGAGCAACCCACTCTCCAAACTTCCACACACTTTGTGTCGCGCGATTAATTTATAATCGTAATCGTATGACGTACTACATCTTCTTTCTTCTCGCGTATATTTAAGTGCAAAAATTCAGTTGATTCGTTCTCTCCCTTTTCGGGTTGCTGGTTGCTGGCAGTTTCTTTTTTGTAACATTTTTCGTTAAATATTGTTTAATTATCTTACAATAAATATTTTATTTGCTATTACCTTCTGAGTAACATTAACAGGATGTTAGGTGAGTCATCCTTCGTGAATTCTAAATTGGTGACCCGGACGTGATCCTTCGGACGTCATCCTAGGCATTCTTCGTGAATCCTATAGCTCCAGTGTAGGGACATTTGACGCCACGATAGATTTAACGTGCACCCGCCCCCTCGTACACGACGATAGGATCGAGTTTCGAACTCGGAAAAACTCCGATTGCCAATCTGAGACCCCCACGGCCCTCTCAAATTGGGTGTGCGTTTTCAAACTATCTAGAAGACAAAACACATCAATCTCACAAAAAGGATTGTCATCAATTTGAATTTTGATATTTAATTCAATTCTGTTGTTTTTTACGAGAGATCTAGAGCATCATGACCTCACCAATTTGGTAATGCAGATTTTTTTGTGATGACGAGGATCAAAATCTGGTTAGTTTAATTCTGACAAGCTATCTCATCAGTCCGGCAAAATCTAGTCAGTTTTGCTAGTTACGAGGTACCCAGTGAAAAAATAACCACTTACGAGGGCTACAAATTAGCCTTTACCTCTTTCGATACTAAGGCTAGTTTCCAAACCACTTCGTGAATTGCACTGTAAAACTACGAGTACATGTTTGAATATACGTTCCGTAGTGTCATCCAGATATACTAGACGAAACAATAAATTGCAATGCAATAAAGAAAGACAGACATGTAAACATTATTTGTGAAAGTCTTAATTAATTTTACCAATGGATGTGAACTTAGCTACACCCACGCACCCCTACACCCACTCACTTACTGTACAAACTATATATATATATATATATATATATATATATATATATATATATATATATATATATATATATATATATATATATATATATATATATATATATGTGATGTCAACACTGGAATGGCACTGTAGCTATTACTTGATATGGTATTTTGGAATGAGTCCACGTGTTGTAAAACATAACCTTTATTAAATTAATTGAAGATGGTACACTTATGAGCCACAGAGGTCTCAATAGATTCGCATAAAAAAAGTACGGAAGAGTGGCCACACAGGTCTCGACTCTCTCCGATCACACAAAAAACTGAAGACCCTCCGCCGCGGGCAAGGGATCAAGCCTTTTTCCCCTAGTGGCCACACAGGTCTCGACTCTCTCCGATCACACAAAAAACTGAAGACCCTCCGCCGCGGGCAAGGGATCAAGCCTTTTTCCCCTAGCGTTCGTGGTGTTCCGTTTCCTGGATGAAATAGTCCCTTTCTCCTTTCGGTAGTAGGTGGGGAGGCGAAAGAATTCCGTTCCTACACTGGGGCATCCTGACGGTGTTCGCCCCGAACATCACTGCACTCATTTAGGCACGTACAATGGGACCTGAAAAAAATAAAAAAAAAAACAAAAAAAAAGTATCTATTTCACTTTTGAGAGAATTGCTGAAAATAAACATCATTTTTCTCTCCACATTAGTTTCTCTTTCCCAGAGTTCTTTAAAGTTAATTAGTCCATGGTTTCATGTGTTCGGCAGCAGTGGACGTGTTGATAGGTCCTTCGTGACTGCCCACTTTCCTCACCTCGTAACGGTCGTGTGGTTTCCTGTTGATAATTTCGTATGGGCCCAGATATTTTGGTCGTAAATTGAGTCCTGCTCCAAATTGGGTCCTCTGTATCGCTACCAGGTCTCCTTCTGCATACTTTCTTGCAGGTTTCCGCTTCCGATTATACTGTTTTCGGTTTTCTTCTTGCATCCTTAGGATTTGTTCCTTAGCTTCTTCCCTAAGTCCTTCTCGGTTTGTTATGAACCATTCTTCATATTCTTGTTCCAACATTTCTCTGACCTTCAGATCTTCTTTGTTCTTCATTGATACTCCTGTTAGCAATTCAAATGGTGTGATTTTTATACTTTTACTAGAGGTGCTGTTCAAAATTCTTTGAATTGAGTTGACATATTTAAACCACTTTTCTGGTTCGTTGATCGCTAATTTCGTCAGTACCGGTATCACAGTTTCAAATATTCGTTCGATTTGACCATTTCCTCGAGGTACTCCTGTGGTGATTTTGAAGTGTTCAATGCTTCTTTCGTCGCAGTAACCTTCGAATTCTTTGGATGTGAATGCGGTGCCTCGATCTGAAATTATTCTCGACGGATTTCCGAAAATATGTGACTGCGATTCTAGCTTCTCCAACGCATCACGTGAAGAAGTTGATTTTACAGGATAGAGCCAAGTAAATTTAGTGAAGGCATCTATCACAGCGAAGATGTGTTGATAGTGTTTATTTGTTGTCGCCAGAGGTCCCAGAAAATCAATATGGTATGTACTAAGCGGTACACTCCCTTTGGGTATTGGATTTAATTGACCCTCTTGCTTGCCCCTTTTCTTATTCGTCAAGATGCACTTAACGCAGTTCATTATGACGTTCTCCACTTTTTTCCTGAGTCCTGGAATGGAAAAATCTCTTTTCACTAACTCCTCGGTCTTTGCCACGGCAAAATGTCCTTTTTGATGGAATTCCTTTATAATATCTGATTGCATCCTCTCGGGGACGACAGGCAGTTCACTTCCGTTTTCATATCGATATAATACATCGTTTTTGATCAAGTAGTCGTTCTTCTCCCCTCTCATCAATAATTCTTTAATAACTTGAATATACTCATCTTGTCGTTGGGCTGCTGCTAACTTGCACGTTATTTCTTCACCCGTTGGTTGCGGTACTATCACAGCGACATTTCGGCTCAAAGCATCTGCATGTCTCATTTGAGCACTTGGTCGATGAATTATTTCGTATTCGAATTCCTCCATGATTAACGCCCATCTCGCTATCTTAGGGGTTAAGTCCTTCTTGCTCATGGTTTGCTGGAAGGCTGAGCAATCCGTCATTATTTTAAATTTGGTTCCGAGTAGATAATTCCGGAATTTTTTCAAAGCTTCGATCACTGCTAGAATTTCTAATTCATAGCTGCCGTATTTTTCTTGTTGTGCTGTTGTCTTCTTACTCATGTATTGAATTGGATACATCTTTCCGTCATCTGCCTGTTGCAATAGTACTGCTCCGAATCCGTGTGAGCTTGCATCACAATGAAGTTCCAGTGGCGGTCCTTGTCTGAAAATTTGTAGCACCGGCTCGCCAGTCAAGGCCTGCTTTAATTCTTGAAATGCAGTTTTCTCCTTCGACCCAAAATGGAATTCCCTATTATCACGAAGTAAATCACTGAGGGGCTTCGCTATCTTGGCATAATCTCGAACAAACTTTCGAAAATAACCGGTCAATCCCAGAAAACTCTGTATTTGTTTGGCATTTTTGGGTTGTGGGAAGTTCCGTACGGCTGCAGTTTTTAAAGGTGAAGGCTTTATAGTTCCTTTTTCTACTACGTAACCCAAGAATTCTATCTTTCGTTTTAGAAACTGACACTTTTTGAAGTTTAGTTCTAATCCGTACATTGACGCCGTATTTAAAACACGTTCTAATTTTTCTAAACCCTCTACCTCATTCATGGCTGGTATGATAATATCATCTACATAAATAATAACAGTTTTATCTTTTAACAAATCCTTAAAAACATGAAAAATATATCTTTCAAATACACCTGGACTGGTTGACAATCCAAAAGGTGTCTTTAAAAACTCATACTGTCCCTCGTGGGTAACAAAAGAGGTGTACTTTGTACTCTCCTTTTCTATGTCGACGTGAAAAAAGCCGTTTTTCAAATCTAACGTTGTGAAGACTTGCGAGTCCTCCAATTTGTCCAACACGTCTTCGATTAGAGGTAACGGGAAACGGTCCTTAATTATTTTTTTGTTGAGCTCTCGGAAATCGACACAAAGTCTGCGATTCCCATCTTTTTTCTTACAAAGCACTATAGGGGCAGAATATTCCCAACAGCTGTTTTTAATTATCCCTTTTTCTAACCACTCTTGGATTTGTTTTTCAACTATAAGTTGTTCAGTAATCGGCAACCGCCGAGCACGCTGACTAACTGGAACTTCGTCCGTCAGAAGAATTCTCATCTTAACATCCGTGTTTGTTACTTGCTGAGGCACATAATTTCCTACAATTTGACAGATTCTTTCTCGTAAACAGGGATTCATTATATGGGAGAGATCTGTCTCTTCGCTAGACATATCCAACGCTACGGCGCCTAAAGTGTAAACAAAAGCACATGCTGATGAGTCATTTTCATGCGCCTTCGATACTTGAAAGTCTACGAGGGGATGTTGAGGGAAACTCACGCGCTCTTCTTCCCCGTGATTTATGACAACGCCTGAAGTTGTTGTTGCTTTGTTTTTTATTTCGCTTCCGTTTTCGCCCCTTACTTCTGACCTCCTTATTTCATTTATGTCTCTATCGGTAACGTTTAATGTTCCCCCAGAAAATGCAAACTTTACCCTTGATAATACGTTCATACCAATTATTGCTTCAAATTGCAAATTCTTAACGACATGCATATCAGAACACAAAGATATATTATCAATAACAATTTCTGATCGGAAAAACCCTTCGGTACTTATTTTGTGTTGACTTATTCCATTTAAATATATCTTACTACCATTCAATATAGGAGATCCTATTTTATGATAACATTCCTCATTAATTAGAGTTATTTCAGATCCAGTGTATATTACTGCATTAATATAACACTTTTCAATATAAACACTCTTTTCAATTTTCTTAGGAGTTGCTACATATATTTGATTTACAGTTTTATTCACATTTGCATTTTCACCTTTAAAATTATATGTACAAGTATTACTCTTATGCCCATAATTTCCACATGCATAATACTTAATTCTATTACTTTTATATGGATATCTATTTGGTACATCATAATCAACCTTATTAACATACTTATTGACATTTGTACTATAACCAACAGTTTTATAACAATTATCAACATTTCTACTATTCTGGTTAGCACGAAAGTTCGACGATTCACCTTTATATCGAGTTTCATCTTGCGAAACATTTTTTCTGTAATTATTTACATTCCGTATCTCCATTTTTCCTAATTGCAACCTCGCACTCTCACACACACATATTCCTCTAACTTTTTCACTATAACTTCTGCGCATTTTAATTGATGCCAGTCATCTATGAAGTGTGTTTTGATTTCAAACGGCGCTCTACGTTTTATCTGCTCGGATACCATTAGTTCCCTGAGCTCGTCAAAATTTGTTATTTTGAGTCCTCTTAACCATTCGTCAAAATAATGACTTATTTCAAACACAAAATCTCGCCAAGTGGCTGTACTTTCCTTTTTATGATTCAGGAATTTTTGTTTGAATTGTTCAGACGTAAGTTTAAATCCTTTGAGTAAGATTTCTTTTATGTGTTCATAGTCATTAGATCTTTCCTCCGGTTCGCGAGTTATAATCTGTGCTATCTCTAAGGGTAATAAACCTAGTAAATGCGTTACAAAATCTTCTCTTTCGATTTTGATTTTCGTCGCTTGTCTCTCGAACAGCGCTAAATACGTACTTATATCATTGGATTCATTCGAATCAAAACTTTTAATTATCTTTGATAATTCCTTTCCTCTATCCCATGCAGTGTTCGATTCTGTCATGTGATTTTCCCTAACTGTTTGTGTCGCATTTTGCAGTTTCAGTTTTTCCAATTCAAATTCGCGTAATTCTTTTTCTTTCTCCCTCTCTAACTGCTGTTTGTCTTTCTCCAGCTGCTCTTTTTCGATTCTTTCAACTATTATTGTATCCAGAAGTGTTTTTGTATACTCCTCATCGTAATCGAGTTGTTTCGTTACTAACTTTTTTAATTTCGAAATTGTCGCATTTGAGGGTATTTCTATATCTAATTCCGTTGCAAGACGGTAAATATCGTCCTTCCTTGCTTTACCAAAATATGACATCTTTATATTAAAAATGAGCAAAATGTACTCACAGTTTGCGATGATGATGGCTCTCTAGGGTTCTAGTCCACGTTCAATTTGCATGGGGCAATCCCGGCACCAGCCCCCATTTTGTGATGTCAACACTGGAATGGCACTGTAGCTATTACTTGATATGGTATTTTGGAATGAGTCCACGTGTTGTAAAACATAACCTTTATTAAATTAATTGAAGATGGTACACTTATGAGCCACAGAGGTCTCAATAGATTCGCATAAAAAAAGTACGGAAGAGTGGCCACACAGGTCTCGACTCTCTCCGATCACACAAAAAACTGAAGACCCTCCGCCGCGGGCAAGGGATCAAGCCTTTTTCTCCTAGCGTTCGTGGTGTTCCGTTTCCTGGATGAAATAGTCCCTTTCTCCTTTCGGTAGTAGGTGGGGAGGCGAAAGAATTCCGTTCCTACATATATATATATATATATATATATATATATATATGTGATGTCAACACTGGAATGGCACTGTGGCTATTACTTGATATGGTATTTTGGAATGAGACCACGTGTTGTAAAACACAACATTTATTAAATTAATTGAAGATGGTACACATATGAGCCACAGAGGTCTCAATAGATTCGCATAAAAAAAGTATGGAAGAGTGGCCACACAGGTCTCGACTCTCTCCGATCACACAAAAAACTGAAGACCCTCCGCCGCGGGCAAGAGATCAAGCCTTTTTCCCTTAGCGTTCGTGGTGTTCCGTTTCCTGGATGAAATAGTCCCTTTCTCCTTTCGGTAGTAGGTGGGGAGGAGAAAGAATTCCGTTCCTACACTGGGGCATCCTGACGGTGTTCGCCCCGAACATCACTGCACTCATTTAGGCACGTACAATGGGACCTGAAAAAAAAAATAATAAAAAATAAAAGTATCTATTTCACTTTTGAGAGAATTGCTGAAAATAAAGATAATTTTTCTCTCCACATTAGTTTCTCTTTCCCAGAGTTCTTTAAAGTTAATTAGTCCATGGTTTCATGTGTTCGGCAGCAGTGGACGTGTTGATAGGTCCTTCGTGACTGCCCACTTTCCTCACCTCGTAACGGTCGTGTGGTTTCCTGTTGATAATTTCGTATGGGCCGAGATATTTTGGTCGTAATTTGAGTCCTGCTCCAAATTGGGTCCTCTGTATCGCTACCAGGTCTCCTTCTGCATACTTTTTTGCAGGTTTCTGCTTCCGATTATACTGTTTTTGGTTTTCTTCTTGCATCCTTATGATTTGTTCCTTAGCTTCTTCCCTAATTCCTTCTCGGTTTCTTATGAACCATTCTTCATATTCTTGTTCCAACATTTCTCTGACCTTCAGATCTTCTTTGTTCTTCATTGATACTCCTGTTAGCAATTCAAATGGTGTGATTTTTGTACTTTTACTAGAGGTGCTGTTCAAAATTCTTTGAATTGAGTTGACATATTTAAACCACTTTTCTGGTTCGTTGATCGCTAATTTCGTCAGTACCGGTATCACAGTTTCAAATATTCGTTCGATTTGACCATTTCCTCGAGGTACTCCTGTGGTGATTTTGAAGTGTTCAATGCTTCTTTCGTCGCAGTAACCTTCGAATTCTTTGGATGTGAATGCGGTGCCTCGATCTGAAATTATTCTCGACGGATTTCCGAAAATATGTGACTGCGATTCTAGCTTCTCCAACGCATCACGTGTAGAAGTTGATTTTACAGGATAGAGCCAAGTAAATTTAGTGAAGGCATCTATCACAGCGAAGATGTGTTGATAGTGTTTATTTGTTGTCGCCAGAGGTCCCAGAAAATCAATATGGTATGTACTAAGCGGTACACTCCCTTTGGGTATTGGATTTAATTGACCCTCTTGCTTGCCCCTTTTCTTATTCGTCAAGATGCACTTAACGCAGTTCATTATGACGTTCTCCACTTTTTTCCTGAGTCCTGGAATGGAAAAATCTCTTTTCACTAACTCCTCGGTCTTCGCCACGGCAAAATGTCCTTTTTGATGGAATTCCTTTATAATATCTGATTGCATCCTCTCGGGGACGACAGGCAGTTCACTTCCGTTTTCATATCGATATAATACATCGTTTTTGATCAAGTAGTCGTTCTTCTCCCCTCTCATCAATAATTCTTTAATAACTTGAATATACTCATCTTGTCGTTGGGCTGCTGCTAACTTGCACGTTATTTCTTCACCCGTTGGTTGCGGTACTATCACAGCGACATTTCGGCTCAAAGCATCTGCATGTCTCATTTGAGCACTTGGTCGATGAATTATTTCGTATTCGAATTCCTCCATGATTAACGCCCATCTCGCTATCTTAGGGGTTAAGTCCTTCTTGATCATGGTTTGCTGGAAGGCTGAGCAATCCGTCATTATTTTAAATTTGGTTCCGAGTAGATAATTCCGGAATTTTTTCAAAGCTTCGATCACTGCTAGAATTTCTAATTCATAGCTGCCGTATTTTTCTTGTTGTGCTGTTGTCTTCTTACTCATGTATTGAATTGGATACATCTTTCCGTCATCTGCCTGTTGCAATAGTACTGCTCCGAATCCGTGTGAGCTTGCATCACAATGAAGTTCCAGTGGCGGTCCTTGTCTGAAAATTTGTAGCACCGGCTCGCCAGTCAAGGCCTGCTTTAATTCTTGAAATGCAGTTTTCTCCTTCGACCCAAAATGGAATTCCCTATTATCACGAAGTAAATCACTGAGGGGCTTCGCTATCTTGGCATAATCTCGAACAAACTTTCGAAAATAACCGGTCAATCCCAGAAAACTCTGTATTTGTTTGGCATTTTTGGGTTGTGGGAAGTTCCGTACGGCTGCAGTTTTTAAAGGTGAAGGCTTTATAGTTCCTTTTTCTACTACGTAACCCAAGAATTCTATCTTTCGTTTTAGAAACTGACACTTTTTGAAGTTTAGTTCTAATCCGTACATTGACGCCGTATTTAAAACACGTTCTAATTTTTCTAAACCCTCTACCTCATTCATGGCTGGTATGATAATATCATCTACATAAATAATAACAGTTTTATCTTTTAACAAATCCTTAAAAACATGAAAAATATATCTTTCAAATACACTTGGAGTGGTTGACAATCCAAAAGGTGTCTTTAAAAACTCATACTGTCCCTCGTGGGTAACAAAAGAGGTGTACTTTGTACTCTCCTTTTCTATGTCGACGTGAAAAAAGCCGTTTTTCAAATCTAACGTTGTGAAGACTTGCGAGTCCTCCAATTTGTCCAACACGTCTTCGATTAGAGGTAACAGGAAACGGTCCTTAATTATTTTTTTGTTGAGCTTTCGGAAATCGACACAAAGTCTGTGATTCCCATCTTTTTTCTTACAAAGCACTATAGGGGCAGAATATTCCGAACAGCTGTTTTTAATTATCCCTTTTTCTAACCACTCTTGGATTTGTTTTTCAACTATAAGTTGTTCAGTAATCGGCAACCGCTGAGCACGCTGACTAACTGGAACTTCGTCCGTCAGAAGAATTCTCATCTTAACATCCGTGTTTGTTACTTGCTGAGGCACATAATTTCCTACAATTTGACAAATTCTTTCTCGTAAACAGGGATTCATTATATGGGAGAGATCCAAGGTTTATAGAAGGGGAATAGGTTTGCTCCTTCACAGCGGAAACTCGTTCTAAACGCGAAAGTGATCGTGACGTACCGGCGGGGAAGTCCAACCCTGGCGCCACGACGTTTTCTACACAACTGAATCGGATTTCGTCTTGAATTGTAAAACTCGCTGGAGACGAATCCTACACCACAAAACGACGATTTTTGTTTTAATCAATAGTTGATAATTTAAAGCATTTACACACGAATGCTCATCAACCACATGAGTACCGTTTTTGAGTAAAACGTTGCTGAAAAGTGTGAAAAACTGAAATCTCCAAGTCCATTAACCACTCCCCCTTGCTGTTTTATTGGCCTTGTGAATTGGACTCCCTGGTTCCCTCGTTTCGCGGTTTTACCAGGCATCTGTATATCCTCAAGGGATTTGCTTCGTGAAAGGCGATTGTTAGCTGTTCAACAGTGTAGTATTCGTTTCAGTTTTGATAAAATTTAATATAATTTTAAAATAAGAATCGTTGGAAAACAAAGAATATTCTTTTTTTTTATTTGATTTTATTGCTCTATTTAATAAAAAATATAGCATATTTTGTGCATCATATAAATAGATTACAATTGGTATGAGCTAAGTTCTTGCGTTTAATTAGCGCAGTAATTTAGGTATGTTTACACATATTTGAGTATGTATTTAATTCATTGAACGCGATTAACACTCAATTAAAGACACCCTATTTTAATTTAAAATAACCGGTTTGCAATCTGCAGATTACGTAGAAGATTTATTCTTTAAAAAAAATCAGGGTGTGAAATATAAGAGGACAACTAAACAAAATTGGAAATCATTAACTACAATATTGTTTGAAAAGTGCACGAGTACTGTGGAACAAAACTATATAGTATTTATGACAATTTTGTTCAATCAAACTGCAGGAAGAGTTCTTAAACCTGAAAGAAATATTCTACAAGTAACTTTAAGTTTGAAAGGGTTTATCAATTTCCACAGAAAACTTAATGTGATTTAAAGGAAAGTGTTTTAATTTTTTTTAAATTGATAACATTTTAATTGAAGAGAGGAATTGAAATGAAGCACAGTGTGTTTCTTTTTTTTTCTTAAGTATCGCTAAGATATATTGCGAGGAGTACTAGACTTTCGAGGGGTTTCCATTGAAGTGTGTGTGTATGTGCGTGTGTGTGCTATTTAGTTATTGGAGTCTTGTTTAGAGATTCATAGAAAATATACGCACCAATAATCCACAAATTAAATTTTAAAACAATCAATTAATATCAACACTATATTTCTGTATAAAATATATAAAATTGTGACTAAGCAATGGAATGCATGGAAAGTAAAATTATTTTGTTTTCTCTCATTTGAATTGGTATCAGTAAGAACTTGATCCATATATAATGTTCGAAATATATTCTTTAATCATTAGATTCATGTTAAACTATTTGTAGAAAGAATATTTTGAAAAAGAGTTTTATATAAAACAGCATACAACAAAAACTCCAAAATATCCCTAAAAGAATGTACTAATAGAAATAATCAAAAAACATTTGAAAACTATTTTTAGATCAACTAGGGGGCTCCGCCCCCTGCTCGTTTACGCTCGTCAACCCCCGGGGATTGCTACGCAAACCAACACTCCTTTTACAGATGCCATTTGGTTTGCTTCGCAAACCAACATTCCTTTCGCAGAGTGAAACTATCTGAATAATTCGTATTAATCTGGTTTCACTCAATCTGGTTTCGGCGGGAACTTTTTTTTAATATAGAGAGATTCGAGCATTATATATAAGTATGGATCCATGAATAGAAACTTGCAATATAGTAATTATATTGCAATAGCCAAAGCAGATTTAACGTGCACCAGTCCCCACCTTCACGACGGTCTTTTAGTTGGTTGGATTTCGCAACCCTCCGTTTGCTAATCTGCGACTCTTATCAAACAAGGTTACAGCGGCCACTACAAGGTGGGCTATGATAAAGAAATTTTTTCTAATGCTCTTATAACCTTCTCGTAGTTGCATGGTTACCCGTGTTACGCATTTCCAAAGAGAAGTTTGTTTTAGCATTCCGTGAACTCGTCGACACTAGATCAGTTCTTGGTTACGCAAACTCACAAAGAATTTAAAAACGTTTACTTGAATTTTCATTATTTTCAAAATGCAAATCGATTATTTTGAAAAATCGAACAAAAATATGAAATCTCTTTATTTGTTGGATGGATTATGTTCGATGAAAGTATCGATAGTAGATTAAAGTGTATAAGAAATCACTATAGTTTTTTTCTCAGAACGTTTTGAGATTGAGCGTGTTCCAGCTATTCCAAACAAGTGGTCAAAATGACCTTCCCCAGGAGAAACGTAAAGATGTTTCCGAAATTGCACTGTTGAATGATCTACAATCCCCTTTCACTAACCCCCCTATAGTCTGTTTCACCCTAACTTGGCAGTAGAGTAAAGGCTACGTTGACCGCATCGCAGCCGTTGTCGTAGAAACTAGGGTTACACTGTCGGAAGAAGTCAACTATAAGCGAGGAAATTCGCCCTTTTTGGCAAGGAGAGATAAAATGCACGTGGAAATTTTATGCGTTTCACAGATTTTTTATTTTAATAGCTCTTGCATTACAGTCGTTAAAAAACAAAAAGCTACTCTATGTTAATATAAATCCATTTAGATTTTTCTAATTGAGTATTATTTTTAATTATTTAAAAAATTATATATTTAAATAATTATTAGCAATAAATGTTATTTAAAAAAAAGTCTATTAAAGATGTGTTGAACCATAAAATTCATTTTTAAAATTTACTTACCTGAAAGCTATAACACCTTGATTAATACTTCTTTTTTCGATTTTATTAATTTTAGTAAAGGAAATTAATCCTTTCTTCTTACCTTTGGTTGGACAAGGTAAGGGATAGTGCGTTGTCTGCTAAAATATGCGTTTTAATGAACAGCAAAATATAGTCTCCAAACTAAATCAAATCACATTTATTCTGACATTAAAGAAAATAAATAACAAATAAAAATACATATAACCTAGAGGATATAAATCCTTTGTAGGTTTTAAAAGATACAAATACATTCATAATAAATAAACATAATTTAAAAAAATACAAATTTTGTGAATATACATATAATAATTAAAAAAATGAGACCATTTTAAAAATTAAGAGTTGAAAAAATAAACCTTATATGTTAAACAAATTCTGAAACTGCGGAACGGTGTCGGGTTGATTAGTAGTAAATTATTAATTTTATGAATCCTTTAAAATAGTTTACAAGAAAGTGTGCAGAAGAAACCAATCTCTTTCATGAATATTAGTTGCAATGAGAAAACTATATTTACGTTATACTTATTCATCACATGCATTTATACATCATCAATATATATAAAATATAACAACCAAATCTTTCAGTATCCTGTACAGTGTACTTCGGCTAATGTTTGTCGAAAAAATATTCTTATCGTTGTTAATTTCATTTAGAACTTTGTCCAATGTAGGAATTGCATTTCGAAGGAAAAAATCACGAATTTTTCGTCGGATGCACGATAAAGTAAAGTTGTCATATTTCATCATTCTTGTTCTTTTTCCAACGACAGAAGGTCGTTTTTTTCCTGGAGTACTCAAAGGACTTGACGTCTTCTTTTCTTTTTTAAAAGGAATAACAGTTCTTTTGGAAACACCAGTTAGTTGGGACACCTTTTCGACGATTTGGTTAATGGAGTCACTAGGGTTTTCTTCTCGAAGTCGAGAATAAAAATTCAATATGTTCCTCCGAGCTCCACTGCCAATTGATTTTCCTTGCTTTGATGGCGCATACAGCTTGGTTGGTGACGTACCTTTTTCAGCCATGTTCAGAGTATCAAACACACTCCAATAAAATAGCACAAGAGAGATATGTGAACGTAAATACACACGCTAGCAAAGACGCAGAGCGAAATGGCGCAGACTTGGCGGGAAAGCGTATTTAGCTCGCCAGAAATGTTACCTTGGAAACCGGTTTCAACCGAACTAGAATTCCGTTTCGGATATATTCATTCGCTTCGGTCAAAAAAATAAATGCTTTTTACAAATAAGTAACCGATTATAAAGCTTCAAAAATCACTCCTTCATTGTAGGACAATTTTTACACGCTTATATGCATTTTCTTTATTTTAAATTCCAAATCAAGTTGGAACTATTTTTCATGCGGATGAACATCATTTATGCCTTTCCCAATGCTGACACACAAGTTAAGGTGAAACAGAGTATAGTAAAACCGCAAACCCAGAGAGTTCCAATCCACAAGGCCAATAAAACAGCAGGGGGGAGTGGTTAATGGTCTCTGAGATTGCTGTTTTTCTTACTTTTCATCATGATGACTACTCATTAATGAGCCTCCGTGTGTAAATACTTCATATTATTAGCTGTTGATCAAAACAAAAATCGCCGTTGTGTGGGGTCGGATACATCTTCAGTGAGTTCAACAATTCAAGACGAAATCCGATTTAGATGTGCGGGAAATGTCGTGGCGCCAGGGTCGGACTTTCCCGCCAGTACGTCACGATACTAAGGGGAAACGCCTCTTTCTGCAACTCGCTTTTCGGCCAGAAGGCGCCCCCGGGGAGAGATCTGTCTCTTCGCTAGACATATCCAACGCTACGGCGCCTAAAGTGTAAACAAAAGCACCTGCTGATGAGTCATTTTCATGCGCCTTCGAAACTTGAGAGTCTACGAGGGGATGTTGAGGGAAACTCACGCGCTCTTCTTCCCCGTGATTTATGACAACGCCTGAAGTTGTTGTTGCTTTGTTTTTTATTTCGCTTCCGTTTTCGCCCCTTACTTCTGACCTCCTTATTTCATTTATGTCTCTATCGGTAACGTTTAATGTTCCCCCAGAAAATGCAAACTTTACCCTTGATAATACGTTCATACCAATTATTGCTTCAAATTGCAAATTCTTAACGACATGCACATCAGAACACAAAGAAATATTATCAATAACAATTTCTGATCGGAAAAACCCTTCGGTACTTATTTTGTGTTGACTTATTCCATTTAAATATATCTTACTACCATTCAATATAGGAGATCCTATTTTATGATAACATTCCTCATTAATTAGAGTTATTTCAGATCCAGTGTCTATTACTGCATTAATATAACACTTTTCAATATAAACACTCTTTTCAATTTTCTTAGGAGTTGCTACATATATTTGATTTACAGTTTTATTCACATTTGCATTTTCACCTTTAAAATTATATGTACAAGTATTACTCTTATGCCCATAATTTCCACATGCATAACACTTAATTCTATTACTTTTATATGGATCTCTATTTGGTACATCATAATCAACCTTATTAACATACTTATTGACATTTGTACTATAACCAACAGTTTTATAACAATTATCAACATTTCTACTATTCTGGTTAGCACGAAAGTTCGACGATTCACCTTTATATCGAGTTTCATCTTGCGAAACATTTTTTCTGTATTTATTTACATTCCGTATCTCCATTTTTCCTAATTGCAACCTCGCACTCTCATATTCCTCTAACTTTTTCACTATAACTTCTGCGCATTTTAATTGATGCCAGTCATCTATGAAGTGTGTTTTGATTTCAAACGGCGCTCTACGTTTTATCTGCTCGGATACCATTAGTTCCCTGAGCTCGTCAAAATTTGTTATTTTGAGTCCTCTTAACCATTCGTCAAAAAAATGACTTATTTCAAACGCAAAATCTCGCCAAGTGGCTGTACTTTCCTTTTTATGATTCAGGAATTTTTGTTTGAATTGTTCAGACGTAAGTTTAAATCTTTTGAGTAAGATTTCTTTTATGTGTTCATAGTCATTAGATCTTTCCTCCGGTTCGCGAGTTATAATCTGTGCTATCTCTAAGGGTAATAAACCTAGTAAATGCGTTACAAAATCTTCACTTTCGATTTTGATTTTCGTCGCTTGTCTCTCGAACAGCGCTAAATACGTACTTATATCATTGGATTCATTCGAATCAAAACTTTTAATTATCTTTGATAATTCCTTTCCTCTATCCCATGCAGTGTTCGATTCTGTCATGTGATTTTCCCTAACTGTTTGTGTCGCATTTTGCAGTTTCAGTTTTTCCAATTCAAATTCGCGTAATTCTTTTTCTTTTTCCCTCTCTAACTGCTGTTTGTCTTTCTCCAGCTGCTCTTTTTCGATTCTTTCAACTATTATTGTATCCAGAAGTGTTTTTGTGTACTCCTCATCGTAATCGAGTTGTTTCGTCACTAACTTTTTTAATTTCGAAATTGTCGCATTTGAGGGTATTTCTATATCTAATTCCGTTGCAAGACGGTAAATATCGTCCTTTCTTGCTTTACCAAAATATGACATCTTTATATTAAAAATGAGCAAAATGTACTCACAGTTTGCGATGATGATGGCTCTCTAGGGTTCTAGTCCACGTTCAATTTGCATGGGGCAATCCCGGCCGAGCCCCCATTTTGTGATGTCAACACTGGAATGGCACTGTGGCTATTACTTGATATGGTATTTTGGAATGAGTCCACGTGTTGTAAAACACAACATTTATTAAATTAATTGAAGATGGTACACATATGAGCCACAGAGGTCTCAATAGATTCGCATAAAAAAAGTACGGAAGAGTGGCCACACAGGTCTCGACTCTCTCCGATCACACAAAAAACTGAAGACCCTCCGCCGCGGGCAAGGGATCAAGCCTTTTTCCCTTAGCGTTCGTGGTGTTCCGTTTCCTGGATGAATATATATAGAAAGACTCGAGAAACTTACTGTTTGTAATGGTTGCTTACCTTAAAAAGCTTGGTTATTCATTTCTACTTCTTTTTTTATTTAAAGTTTAAAGTAGGATTAAACAAGAACTCACATGCAACATCGCATATAAATTTTTAATTTTTCCAATGCTTTACTTCACATCCAACTATTGTACGTTATTCTTAAGCTTGGGTACAAAAAATCTGACTTAAGTAATCTAAGTACTTGAAATGTACGTATATTTCATTTCCTTAAAATGCTTGAAAATAAAAGCTCATTTTCGTCCATACGACTCAAAATGAAAATAATGCAAAGGCCTAGATTAAATGAAAAAAAGGAAATTATGTATATGAAAATTTTTATAACGAAAAAAAAATTTCGAGTGTATTTCGAAAATTAAAAAAACTGTTTAACGATAGTTTTGATTATCTTTATTGGAATTTTATTTTACTCACAAAATAAAAATTTATGATACGCAGCTAATAATCTAATGGCGAACAATCTCTCAGAACCCTTTTCATTGTTATTTAAAACTGAGAGGATTTGTTCATCTTCGATGAGTGTTTCTTGTGCAGCGGAAGACTTTTGGAGTCTTAATGCTTCCTTTTCATCTTCGATGTAGTAATTTCTATACTGGAACAAATTGAAGGATTTCTGTTTGATGAAGCTGTTTCGATTGTTACATCACATAGAACTGGAAAAAATAAATAAGAGTATAAACTGAAAAAATGTATAAATCTGCAAGCGCAAATATTAGAGCATCGATTTGATGATTAAAGCAATTCTCCAACTCGCTACTTTTTAAACATTCATTTTTTTTATGAATGATTAGGTAATATGCTAATTTTTAGTTAACTTCGTACCAGAGCAATGCGACGGGCTATTGACTACGGTCCGAGATCAATCCCCTAAGTGAAATCCTCGATGACAACACCACGTAATTTTGAACCACGGTCAGATGACGAGGGAACATCTGAGTTGGCAACCCACTCTCCAAGATAGAGAGAAATAGATACAGGGAGGAACTGCTCCTGCTCCACCTACAACTCTCATGTTGATATCACAGGGGGCAGAGATACTAAGTCACTACTGACCATTGTAAATTGATTGATCAATATTTTTGGCGCTTGTATGAGTTATTCTTAAATTAGAGAAACTTACTGTTTGTAAGGGAAGTTTGTCATTAAAGGGCGTTTTTCGACGTTTGTAAGCTTTTTTTAAGGAATTTTTTTATCAGTTAACACACAAGCCCTTGTTACCATACACTAACACCAAGTTAAGTATTTGGACCTGTGGTCAAATCAGAGAGTATGCGAGACTCGAGCAAATTTTGTTCCGATGACAAATGTGGAGGCTCTCAGCTCATTACTTTGTCTATAATATCCTAATAGAACTTGAGGAGGTTCTTAGTAGGGATGCGACATCAATGTCTTCAAAACATCGATGTTTTTTGAAAAAACATCGATGTCTTATCGAACTATATGTTCTTATGTCGACATATCTCGTCTATTAATATCTGGTCAGTAGAATCTCCTAGACCAGGGGTTCCCAACCTTTTAGTAACTGCGTACCACTTGAAAGTTTTAGAAAATTTTGTCGTACCACCATTCCAAAATTTTTTTAAAAACATATATCTAATGTCAAAAAAGTGCCTAATGGCTTGTTTTATTTAAATTAAAATACTAAGAAAGCTTCATATTTTATGATTAATGCACTTGTATTTCGTATTAATGATGTTTTATTAAAGGAAAAAATAACACGATTATTGAAAATTACAGTTTTATTTTTTACTCACAGGTTTAAAAACAAATAATTATCTCGAATTATCCGTGCGCATTTCTCATAGATAAAGATAAAGGAATTCTTCGTAAAACGATTTGACAGAGAGAGATATAAACTTAATTTCGTCGAGATAGCCATTGAATAGAATTTGATAATCAGCAACGAAGTTTCTCTTTAACTAATGTGCTACTGTTAGCGTCATTTATTACAATGTAATAAAAACGTTGATCACAAAATTGATTTCATATCATCCCATTTTTCCTATAACGTGGTTGTACATACTAATTGAACAAACTTCATAGAATATTTAGGTCGCTCGTATAATCCTGACGTACCACCTGAAACGTTGCCGCGTACCACCAGTGGTGCGCGTACCACCGGTTGGGAATCCCTGTCCAAGACAACCACCGATGGACGGGGTAAATGTACTACGTTAATTTTTTAAGTGGTGGAATAAATTCTTTGTGGCAAATTTAGTCACTTTTCTCCAGGCGTAATGCAAGGCAATCATATATGGGCTGAAAAGTTCCACCCCATCTTTGCTTGGCTAGTTTTCGTTGTTCTGTCATATTTTTTGTACAACGTTCCATTTCTTATTGTTTTACTTTTGAGTGTCTTTTTATGAACTCGGCCTAGGATTTTTCAGTCTTTTAATAACATCTTTCTTTTTAATTTTAGCACCCGATTTTGACAATCTGTCTTTCTACTCGTTTCCCTCTGGGCAAGAACAATTTTTACTAGACCTTTTAATTGCTTGAATGCTTGTTTAGTGTCACATATTTTACTTGAAAATAGTTATTTATGGAAGATACCTGTTTTGCAGACTTGGAGTCAGCAAGGAAAGCCTCTATTTTGAAAGCTGAAAGTTTATGTCGCAGGCGGACACACAATAAGATAGGTTTTTGTTCAAAAATATATCCCATATCATACAAAAACTCTACATGTCCTTTAGCCAACCAATATACGTCAAAATAAAGCAATCCCTTTTCATAGAATTGAATTGCTATAGGAAGAATAAAATAAATATAGAATAAATAGGGGGTGGGTGGGAAATTGTGAGTGAAATGGAGAAAGAAATTGGACTACGATGGCTGCTTCAGCTTTCAATTGTGCCCATTTTGATTTTGGTTCTTTCTAACAATTTACAACGTGGATGTTATACATGTCTGTGTGCTGGAATTTTTCAATTTTCCAAGAAAATACTAAAATGTCCAGTGGAAAGATGGAATATATGTCACAAAATAAATTCATTTATACATAAATCTTTTCTTCAAATTCTTTTTCTATTGTACTATTTATTTCCTACTGTATTTTAGTTCTACTAGTTCTCTCTCACTATCTGTTTTTGCTTACTGGTGCCACCTATACAATGTCGTAAATACGCTGCGCATGTCAGTCGTTGTCGGGGCGCTGTTATGTGAAGTTGTAATTGCAACATGTCAGAGCTAACAAACTTCGAACGTGGGCAAATCGTTGGAGTTCGTCTGGTGGGTGCTTCCGTAAGCAAGGTAGTGCTTCAAGAGGTATTGTGTGCAATATTTATTCCGCATATTTGGCCGATTAAGTCCATCCCATGGTACAAACTTCGTTCACAAATAGTGATGGCGTCTTCCCAGACGACAAAGCTCCTGTCCATACAGATCACATTGTCCAGTACTGGTTTTGTGAGCACGAAGATGATTTGTCACATCTCCCCTGGCCACAACCGTCACTCAATATTATTGAATCTTTGTGGTCTACATTGGAGAGGAAAGTGCGTGATCGCTATCCACCGTCATCATCGTTATATGAACTTACCACCGTTTTGCAGGAAGAATGGTACAAGATTCCCTTGGTAAGCATACAGGAACTGTATTTATTCATTCCGAGAAGACTGCAAGCTGTTTTGAATGCCGACGGTTTTCCTACACCACATTGGGCAAGGTTACAGGTTTTTTTAGGTGTTTCCATATTTTTTTTCCAACTTCTGTATGAATACAGTAGTCGATTTTGAGTTTTTTACTGATTGTGAATGTCCTTAAAGTGCTTTCCGTAAAAATGACTTACAGTATACATTATTACAATCTTCTTATCAATGGTTATGACCTGTAACACTTGCACAAGGAATACAATATTCCCGAATTCTGTTGTCTTAATAAAGAAATTTCTTTTGAAGCAAATACATTTTTACTCTTGAAAATTCCATTCCGCATGCGTAACAACAGTTTGTTTGCCTACCGGGTTTGACGAGGGTTGGCGAGCGGAGGCGAGGAGTGGGCAAAGCCCTCTAGTATTTAAAAAAAAAGCGAAATAATAAAGTTTTTGCCTGTAAATTTGAATTAAAGTACAAATTTTGTTCAACGATGACAGCAACTCAAAAGAAAGTGCTTAACATTCAAAGAACTGGTCCAAAATGGCTTAAAATATGAAATCAGTTTTAATATTTGTATTGTTTAAAGAAATCAGTTTAGTCACAAAATAGTGAAACTCATTGAAAATCTATCTTCAAAGCAGAATAGAATGAAATTAGTTTCAGTTAGACCTAATACCTGATGCAATGAATGAATAATATATAGATTAAAAATAACTTAAGATTGTAAGTCATTAATCTCTCTATAATAAAAATAGTTACCGCCGCTACCACCCAGGATAGAAAACTCGCTTTTTTCGTTCGATTCATAGACGGTTTTTCGAGAAACGGAGCAGATATTTTCCCGATGCCGGTATTAGTTTAGAGTGCATTAAGTGTTAAAGTCGCAAAAAGCGAAATTTCTTTCTAACGCGAGTGAGCAAAAGACGTATAACTTTTTAGACTTAATCCGTGAGTTTACTGAACCCTAAAACGTGAATTTTTGCACTACGTCGAGTTTTTTAGAAATTTCAATTTGGCTACTGATGATATTTTTTTTGAAATTAAGGAAAAATAGGAATAATTTCGTTACTTTTTTTAAATTTCATATAAAGCTTATTATTATTAGTTTTGAAATTTGAAAACATCACGGGAATCCTTAAAATATACTCTTTTTTTATGGTATAATTATTTTTGAAGTTGGTTAATAAACAAATTCGATGCGATTAAAAGCTGGCCCAAATTTTGGAATATTTTGAAATTTTCGTTATTTTTTGTTAAAATTGTCATATCAATAGCTTAATACTATTAATTTTTTAATTTTAAAACATCACTGAAAACCTTAGAATTCTCTCATTCTTAAGGTATAATTATTTTTAAAATTGGTTCATAAATAAATTTGATGCGATTAAAAGTATAATTTCGAGATAAAGAGCAATTTATTTGTCGCGCAGATGCGCGGAGTTCAAGCGAAACACATCTATGGAAGAATCTTTTCTATAGATGTTAATTTCCTCCGTGTAAATGGTAAGTTATCACGATGTAACCGATTTCCGATTCAGTTTAACGGTTGAATATCGTGAGATGGTAGTTAGAGGAGACTAGATTTTCACGTAGTACCGTGTCAAAGGTGTACCGTGAATATTAAATTTTTGACGAAACCCGTAACTCACGACAATATTGTGGATGAAAAGAGATTCCAAGTTAACGTGACCAGCGTCATGTCGAAGAAACGTTTCATGCGATAGGCCATGATGCAACACTGCCTCAAATAACATCGTAATGGAGGCCTGAACCAACATCTACGCGAGGATTGTGCAACGTCCCGTCAAAGATATGAGCTCTAGGAGCCCAACTCGAGTACCTTTAATGAATGCTCAAACACTGCTTTGTGCCTCACATGGGTTTGGTAACCCCGTCATTCGACACTTGATGTCTGGAAATCAATAGCCCGGTCTGACGAATCACGTTTCCAACTGTCTTGTACAGATGGATGGATTTATGCGCGGAGAAAATTCTCAGGAAGCTATGGATATTGCAAGTTAACAGGCTGGAAGGGGCTTCTTAATGGTATGAAGTTTGTTCAGTTTACACTCAGTAAGTCATCTTATGCGTCTACAGACGTCTGAATGATGAACAGTAAGTGTGCATCTTTTCTGGGGAGTTAGACCCGTTCATGTCATGCGTTAAGTCTGATGGATTTGGTCACACTTCCAACAGGACAATGGCGCAGTCACACTTGTCTAGACACTCTAAATTAGGATTAGAGGAACACTCATATGAGTCTGGGGCATACCATTCCCACCTATAACACCAGATTTCGACGTTATGAAAAACTTCAGCCATGCAACATGCAATGGAACACAGAAATCCTACACCTTGGAATACAACAGAATGGTAGACCGCTCTGCAGGATGTATGGCGTTCAATGACTACCGAATACTTCATGAAGTTCATACTTTGTCATATTTCTGCAGTCTTTTTCTCCCGTAGGAGGCTTGGTATGTGTTAGACCAATGTATCAGCTTTCTGGCACTTTAGTGTACACCCGTTTATTATTGCAACATTAAAAACATTTCTACATTAGAATTCTAAAAGCATTATCATTCTCCCTGGAAATAATTAGCATCAAAAAGTACAGAAGGGCCACAGTAGCCCGGTTTGAAGAGCAACAGATTATGCCATGTGGGGCTGATGCACGTTAAATCTATTGTGGTCTCAAATGTCCTATTGTTGTACAGAGTGGGTTTGGAAAGTGGCGTGCCACCTCAAGTGTTGACCTCGTCATCTGACCGTGGTTCAAAATTACGCCGTGTTGTCCACTCCCTTCAGGTTTGATATAGTACGGATGGTCGCCAATAATCCTTTGTGTTGCTCCAGTGCCAACGTTATCTAAATACCTACCTAAAAATAACAGTGAAAGCCCAGTTGTGGAATTATATTCAGTGTTCTGCAACACAACTACAAGTAATTGCAATTGTTCTGCAGGCATTTTGTCATAATTTTGAAAACTGCAGTCAAATCAAAAACAGACGTAAAACACAATTATCGGCGAAATATGTATTACTTATTTATGATATAAAAAAATCAAAATTAATTAACTTACTTTATTTAAAACCATGGCATACTTTCAGAATTTGTAATTCTGTCGATAGCTTTTGTAGTTAAATATTCTGTCATTAACACAGATGTGTCATTTTAAAGTGCTTGTGGTAATTTAGGCGGTGTAGGGTGGTTGTTCCGTAACTAGAAAAGAAAAAAAGTTGTGGCAAGGAGCTTGCTTTGCACTGCAGAACATCGTTACTTATGATTGAAAAAAAAAAACGTTTTAAACACGTTATTCTCTCGGGAGTATTCTCAACTGTTTGAAATACAAACATACTCAGAGTGTGTATTTAGTGGTATTTTGAATTGCGTTTCAGAATTTCAAACGTTTATCTAAGACTATATATTAATGTCATGCTACATTACGAAACGAATAAAATCGTTAAGTTCAAAACGGATTAGTTTTCATCGTCATTTTCTTTTACTTTGCCATTTTTAAGCTTTAAAGTTATACGGCATGCAATAAAAATCTATTTTAAAACTTTTAGGCAGTAAATGTCTGATTGCAGTAAATTACGAAACACAGAATCTTCGAAAATGTAGCTTAAATAATGCGAGACTAATGGGTTTACAAGTTTTTCTAATCCCCAGATTCTCTTTAAATTTGATCTCCATTAGATTTTACCGTTTGTTTTATTACCGTGACTATATAAGTAGGTAGTAAAATTATTTCTTCACTTATATTTTGTGGTTAGATAGGTAGTTAATTAACGTCGCACTGGAGCATTCATTTTAGCCGAAAGGTGTAGAAATACATATCCATTATCCTATCTGTATTTGATTCAAGCTTTGAAATTTTTTTTCGAAGTTATATTTTCAGAAACACAGCACGATAAAAGCATCCTTATCAAAAATGAGTAATTTAAAAGTTGCATCCATGTTAGTCCAAATTATATTTGTAGCTCTACATTAAGTTGGAAGAGGCGTGTATTATTAACCATATGCTTTAGAGTTCGATACGAGATCCATTAGCGTCATGTACGCGGGACGTGGTTCACGTTAAAGTTGAGGCCTCGAAGGTCGTCACTTTATCGTGGTGTGATTGCTTGCAGGGTGGGCTGGCAGCTCAGGTGTTGACGCCGTCATCTGACCGTGGTGCAAAATTATGAGCTGCTGTTCTTTGGTCTTTTGCTCCCAGGTTTGTGCGGGCATCTCTACCCCGAGGCACCCGAGTGGTCACTCCTGTTTTCTGTTTTACTCTCACCTACGCTTCTGCCTTTTGCTTTTTCCCCTCACAGTTTGTTGTCTTTTGTTTGGTGCAGCAAAGCTAATATGACCCTCTCGCCATAAAACCCCAAACCAACCAACCTCGGATTCCTTTCCTTTGAGATTGATGCTGGACCTTCGCCGATAGCCCCCTACAGTTTAGAGTCGTCGAATTTACCCTCCAGTGAGATGTAAATTCGACAACCGATCTACCAAATAATTAGGTTTGAACATTAAGCAAATGTTTTGAATTAATAATATTTTGACAATACCCAGTCATCGACATCTTCAGGATTTGCGAGGGGTAAACAGACGGCTATTTGTAAAGGAACACCTAGTGGAAGAACCATCATTCCTAATTGGAATTACCAAAACCCATGCTCTTACGAAACCAAGATTCGAACCCAGAACCTCCTAGTTGGCCGACAAACACTGCAATAAATTTATAGATTGCATGCCTGCCTGCATGTTTAAAATTATACAATTATTCACACAAAGTTTTTCATCTTATAAATTAGGTAGGTATTGTAATAAACGTGGCACTATTGCAACAGAACGGGCTATTGGCGACTGTAATAAAATCTATCCGGGATCAAACCCAATGGAAACCCCACTCTCCAAACTTCGACACCACACCAACGTGAGGACATTTTAGGCCATGACACCCCCCTTGGACACGACGGTCTTTTTGGATTCGTATTCGCAATTTTACAGTTGTTAGGGGAGGGCTTTTTTTCCCTCCAGCACAAGTTTATACCTTCGCGATCGTTAAAGATATAGTAAAAATTTCAACGGCTATGAAATCTGCGGAAAATTTTACACCAGATCGATATCTTAAATGTGATTTTCTTTAGATAAATAACATTTCTATTGTAACTTTTATATTTTCGCAATGCGAATTTAGCCACATTTGACGAAGATATTAATTAAGAACACAAAAAGGGCTATTTATCTCGATTCATAGAAAAAATATAACTTGAATGGAGTACTTAGTTGCCTTAATTTATTGCTTTATATAAATAGCTACTCAAAATAGGATGAGTATTTAATTGTATTCGATGTTTTGAAGAGTTTACAACAAAGGAGATAGTAGGGCATTTTATTTCTGAGATAACATACACCGACAACGGTCCGTTGAACACATCCGGTTTTTCAACATGCGGCGCCGCTGCCGCAACGCAAGTGCGGTATGAGATACATTAGATCCAACAGAGTAGTGCACACATGCCTCCGGCGCCGCACGTCCATATTCCTTGCAATTTATAACGCAGTTGCCCACGGCGCCGCAACTCGCCGCACACGCTTCTCCGGTCTGAAGTACCTTGTTTTCATAAATAAATGGAACATAAATAATAATTAATAAATGGTTGTATCCAGTAACGTCTATTTTGTTTCAAAATATACTTTTTGTACACCAAGTAAGATAAATAAACACGTTTTCTTCGATAGAATATTTATCGCAAATGGCGCGAAATGTGTACTTGCGGCATTTCACGGTTATGTGTGCATAGTTGGCATCGGTGCCGCAGCGGCGCCGCACGTTGAAATATCGGATGTGTGCACCTTCCTAAGTTTTCTTGCGTGGCAAATGTCTTAAAGAAAAGCTAAATCCAAACATTCAATTTGAAGTTATTTTTTAATGTCTTTATTTTAAAGAAATTTGCCACGCATGAAAACTTAAACGGATCGTATAAGTTATCACAGAAATAAAATTAGCAACTATTTTTATCAATTTCTTCGTCAAATATGGCTAAATTCGTATTGCGAAAGTATAAAAGTTGCAATTGTAGAATTATTTATTTAAAGAAAATCATATTTAAGGTATCGATCTAGTCTAAAAGTTTCCGCAGGTTTCAAATGCGTTGGAACTTTCCAATCATCTATCTTTAACAATGCCGATTTTACAAAAAAAAAAAAAAAAAAAAAAAAAAAAAAAAAAACAATGCCAGTCAAACATTTTGTTTTGCTTCTCCTCGCTCGAATCGTTTGTGCGCAGGAAATTAATCTGTAACATTTTCTGAGACAATCTCAGGCGACCGGTCTGAAAGATCGATCTTCTTCGAGTGAAGGTGCCCTTAAGGAGAAATGTTTTCCCCCTATACTGTAAAGTAATCTAACACTTTAAATAAGGGGGAAATTTAGTTTTACAGTTTCTCACGCATGTTACAAAAACGCTTTCAAGCCTTAAATGGGTTTTTAACTTCATTTAAAAAGTAATTCTCGAAACATTTACACAGTGGCGTGATTACCCTGGTACCAGGGTAATTCTGCCACACCCTCAGTGTATGATGACGCCATCGTCTTGCAAACTATAAACAGTGAACTTGAGATAAAATTTGAAATAATAAACAGTAGTTAAACGTACGTTATTTTATTGCACAATTGGTTTTTATTAACTTTAACAAGGAACGAAATGTTTTCCAGACTCCTTAAGCATTTCGCCGACCAACCGGTATAGTGGTTAAGGTGTTAACCTCTAGATCGGAAGGTTCCTGGTTCGAATCCGGGTCCGGGCATGGATGTTTGTAAACGTATGGTGTAGAGGCGGCTGGTGCACCTTAAATCTGTAGTGGCCGAAAGTCCTCACGTTGGGTTGGCGTGGAAGTTTGGAGAGTGGGGTGCCAGCTCAGGCGTTGCTTCGTCATCTGACCGTGGTTCAAAATTACGAGGTGTTGTCCTCGAATCTTTCCCTTAAGGGACTGATTCCGGACCGTCGTCAATAGCCCGTTGTATTGCTCTAGTACAACGTTAACTGAAATTACCATTACCTTAAGCATTTCAAAATTATTTGAGTAAACGATTACATTTTTTGTAGTCATCAGTAAGGCTATTGTACCTGACAAAAGTCACAGGTATAATTATCAGAAGAGTCAAACCCATTGCAATCTGCATGCTCCCACCTACCACAAAAAGTGCGCCGGTACCACATTTCATTGGCCCTAAAATAATCTCCGCAAATGATGCACATTTCAACGTTTTTTGAAAAAAATATCAAACGCATCGCGCGCGTCATCTGAGTTTTTATCACTCAGCTCAATTCCTTTTCTTCTAAATCGTCATCATGAGAAGATGTTTCAAATACTAATCTTCACTGTAGGTCTTCTTTTTTTTTCTTTGAAAACCAGAAAATTTAGCTTCATTTGTCATTAGGTCATTAGTATTAAGCACTTTTACACTAGGTAATGCACCCTCTATGATGGTATCGTACAGGGTATAATGGCGTCATTACACAGTGGGACAGTTTGGCGGACGATCCTAATTCTCGACTTATGAAGACGCTTACACATAAAAATTATGACACAGAAATGCAACTGAATATTAGTTGAATGCGTACACGCACTAATTACGGCTATAAATCCTCTAAGAAAGACACCTCGATTTATGTATAAGACAGAATTTAGAATGAAGCAGTAAAAAAACAATATTTTCCAGAATAACAAACACACTGCTCTAGTCGGAACCTTGACGATACTGAGACAATTTCTCCTGTTGCGTGCTAAAGTGCCGCAACTCTCCACCAGTTATAGTTTGCTGGCTACATAGAATGGCGGAATAGCTTCGCATGGCGCCGTTAACACGTATCGCTTTATCCGTTACTGTTCCAACCGGGCCACCGCGATACCTTGTAAATTAGATAAAATGTCAACTAGGTAACTTATGATAGTGAAGCAAATTATCTATTTCACTAACATGGCGTGAAAATCGACGTTATCAGTTGATTGTCGAGTGGTAATGAACGTAAGTAAACAACATAAAGTAGATAGTTACGGAATTCGTTTGTCAGTTTTAATATGCTTAATGTAAGCTGTGGAACTGTATCGTATCGATAAAACTACAAGAGAAGAGCTCCAAAATCTATTCAATTTCTACAGTGTGGTTACAGATAGCAGAGAGAAATTTCGAAAGTAAAAATCAGAGCAAGAAAAAAGGTATGATCAAAAATAGGTTTAGCTACAAAAAATACCGCATCTTTGGGCATTCGAAAAGAGGAGAAGCATATAATTGAAGAAATGTTTATAATCCAATCGCTGTAACATGAATGACTCTTTGCCATCCATTTTTATTGAGAAAAGAGAGTTAGCAACAGTAAAAGAAAACTAACTGTCCCATATCTTTGGATAATTGTATTTAATTGAGAAATAATGAAATCTATTTATGTGAATATGGAAGGCTATATTCATTATAAATGGATTAAAATAAGATATGAAAGATGTCAGTAACGACACTTTGCGACCAACCAAAGTGGGTTTACTAGTTTATTATAGTTTCAACAGCCAGTTTTCTGCTGTGTTTTTCATCCTAAGCATGTCAGAGTTGTTTTAAAATTTTTACCTTATCCAACGAGTATAGAATAGTTAAATTATAGTAACTAGAATTTAACAGTTCTAGACTCGATTGACGTTTATTACAATTGAAGTTTTCTACGTTAAACGGTTAAAAAAGATACTACCCGAAATGTTTATTCCACATCCAGTGACTAGCGTCATGTTTCTAATGAAAATCGACAAAAAGAAATAACCCCGTTCCTAATAAATACCTCAGTATCAGTTTTGTATTTCGGATTTACACGACACAATACACAATAATGGGAATCATTTCTCAGTTGGCACAGAGCGCATTTCTCCAACTTATCTGGAAACACAGACGATATTGTTTTCAACGATGCATTCAACATGCATTGTTATTCATACATCTATCTCTTGATAGGGATATATGAATAACAATGAATGTGAAAATCCCTAGGAATCTCACTCTTCCTAGAAAAGGAGAAAAAAGCGAGATATGTGTTGGATTTTCAGTGTACACAAACCAATTTTACTTTTACTGTTCTAATGCTCTCACGCTGATGCATATCAGGGTCACCTCAAAATGTAGTTTATTGCAGCTTTGGTGACGCTTGGCATTTAATCTAATCGGTGTTGACCGATAAACTATCATGTATCAATTCGAAAAAATTCTTTGAAATTTTTATTGGCGAAGTTCTGAAATCGTATCCCATAAAATAGCCAAGTGACTTCATATCCAGAATACGAATAGGGAACGCGTATGGCCGTTGAAATACTACCTCCCATCTACATTTAGATAATAAAAAGTGCATCTCATATCCAGGATTGAATAAGTTTGCTTATTAGAAATAACGCTGAGTGAGTTGTACATAAAATCAACTGTTTTTATTTACAATAATCAGAAACTATAAGCTTATATAAAATCTTTCTAAATGGTAAAACCTCTCAAAATAATACTAAATAAGTATAACTACATTTAACTGAAATTCCTTTTCATCTACACATTTCACACACTTAACATTTAAGTGGTTTCTTCGAGTTAGCTTGTCCAATACGACCTGAACAATCTTTCACAACTTATGATATAACATCATAGAGATGAACCCAGACCTGTTTTGCCAAGGACGAGTCAAGGAGATATGACCTGCAGTTTTCTCTGCGAGGTTTATCGTTTCACCCCTTTTGAAAAAGATCACATGTGTGTGCCTTGAAGAGTTTCACGCATCCCCTATGCCCTTTCCCCGAGCTGATGACTGACAGGTGATTTTGTTTAGGTTGAGAAGACCTGGAAGTTCTTTCGCAATGCTTTTAAAAGCAGATTTGCTGTGATTTCTGATGCATCTGAGAATTTTCGCCTGTAGTTCTTGTGCGTGTATAATGGTTTTCCTGGAAATCGAAATATGTCACACAAAGAATGCTGAATCTCTAAAGCCGCGTCCACACCGGAGAAGCAGAGCAAAACATGGATGATTGATTAACCCCGGAGACAGGTTTGATTGGCAGCTCGTTCAGTGTAGACGGTGAATGAACATTTTGAGCACGAGCAAAATGATCCGCTTCTTGTCGGTACATCAAAGGAAAGCAAGTGCTCGTGCTCGCTCTATTTGGACGGCGTGTTTTCGTTCCCTTGCTCGACGTGCAATCAATCACCGGGGTCATCGTTAAGAAACGGGTCGGGGATTGGAACTTAGAAATATTTATATATCTTCGGATTTTAAAGTGATACTATTATTTAAGTAGTCTATTTGTAAGCATTGTGTGTTTTGCTATACATAGTTGACGATTAAAACTCAGTTGTGAAAATGTAATCTGCCCATATTAGTGTCAAAATTGATGCGTTCATCCATGTGTATTTAGATGGTCTATATTAGTGGTCTTGGGGAACTTTGCACGTCTAAATCTCTGCTATTATAAAATGAAGTGTCCGACCTACGCAATGTCCGGACGAATCTATTGCACTTACAATGATGAAATTTGGCACACGGGTAGTCCGAAGTTTTTGCAATTTTTGTGTCCAGCCTAAATTTTAAAATTCAATATAAAACATATAAAAAATAATTTATTGGAATTTAATTATTATTGTCTTCTTTGGAATAACAGTTGCAAAAAAAGTTAGCAGATTCTAAATGTATTTTTTCCGCTTCCGTTTTCATTTTGCGGAGAAAGATTTGTCACCAGACTAAAAAAACAAATAAAGTTTAAACTTTAGTTACGTAGTTTTTTTTTATCTCCTTGATCGTAAAAGATAGAGTACAATTTTCAACGGATTTGAAATCTGCGGAAAATTTCACATTAGATCTATACCTAAAAATATGATGTTCGATAAATGAATAATTTTAAATTGAAACTCATATTTTTTCCAACACGAACGCCACTTTCTGTGAAGAATGACTTTCGTTTGATTCGAGATATCACAGATTTCATTTCCTACGCTCAAACCATTTCACAGCGAAGAAAAGCAAAACAAATAAAGAAAAACATATTGACTGGCATTGTTAAGTACTTTTTTGTAAAATCGGGATCGTTAAAAACAGATGAAAATTTCAACAGATTTGATAAAATTTGAATCTGAATAAAATCTAATAAAATCTAAACCCCTAAATCTCTACCTTCCATTTGATTTTCTTTTAATAAATAATTTTTCAATTAAATATTTATATTTTCGCAAGAGATTGTGACGTCACGCCGATTGGATCTCTTCGCAATTTGAATTTGGCAATGACGAGGTCGGCGTTGCCCGAGGTGTTTGTTTGCGAAGCAAATCATAGTTCATAATATTCATAATTTAGTTTGCGAAGCAAATCAAATTAAAATTTGCTGGGAATCCATTCCAATAGGATACGAATTTCCATTTCGTTTGTGAGGCAAACCAATGATATGATTACTGTTATCCAATAGGCTTCGCAAACCAAATGGGAATTCTTAGCAATCACCACGCAGTGGCTAGTTTAAGATAAATAAGAGGTGGATATTTAAAATGTATTTAAACTTTTTTGCAATTAAAGAAAATTTAAAATTGTTGCACTGCAATATTAATACGTTTTACCGAAAAATGCCGAATTGAAAGAGACATTCAATAGGTTGGAACATATGAGTGAAATATTCAGTAATAAATTTTTATTTTGTAGGGAAATAATCTGCTAATATCAATTTTGCAAGCAAATATGTATATATATACATATATATACATATATATATATATATATATATATATATTATATATATATATATATATATATATATATATATATATATATATATATATATATATATATATATATATATATATATATATATATATATATATATATATATATATATATATATATATATATATATATTAAAAAAGTGGTTGCCGCAGCCGCCGTCGCAGGATTGAAAATACGGTTTGTTCAAAATTGTACAGGGTTAACGATAAAGTGGATTATTTTCCGAGGCGGCTATTAGTTTAGGGTTTATTAAGTGTCCCAGTAGGAAAAGCGTAATTTCTACTGCGTGTGAGCAAAAGACATACATTTTCAGTCTTTTGGCTGCTGAGAATATTTTCCAATTACGGGTGTCACCAAATGTCGCCTTTTTTGGGAACTTTTCTTCCTATTTCTCTTTAATAAATCTTTAATGATAATATACGCTGCACTCGCGACTATGCGCCGACTTCGTAAAGAACGGGACCTTAAAACAATTTGCTTCAAACAATAAGTTTGCAGTTTAACCTCAACACACAACCAACCAGATTGATCGCGAGCACATGGAACATTTTGGTGTCCGAGCTGTCAAACCAGAAAAACCAGAGAGATTGATTCACCAAACCTGTCTCCGGGGTTAATCAATCATCCATGTTTTGCTCTGCTTCTCCGGTGTGGACGCGGCTTAAGACTTCTAAAACCCCCTCTACGAGCAAACGTCTTTCAACCATTTGAATAAAACAGCGAGCGTCTGATAAGGGACTTTCTGGAAATAAGAATCCAAACTTGTAAATTCACAATATAATCAAGCAAACCTCAAGCATAATTCAATGGGTAAATGAGCCTGAGTCAGGGGAGAGAAGCTCTTATATAACTTCAAAGCAACTGGGGAAGGGAAGGAATGAATTAGCGTTTTGCTAATCGTCAGCGCTTTGTTGACTACAAGAAGGAAATAATATATAAGTGGGAAACAGATTTTTTGTACCAGACGCTAGTACTATAGGAAATTTTTCAACGCGAACATAAAATACCACTAGGGAAAATCATTTTCAATTTCCTTCAGGATAATGGGTTGGATCGAATTGTCACTTGAATGGAAGAACCAGGTGATGTTTATGTGGTAATTCAGTGGTAAAATTTCGTAGCAACACAGGTCTTAGATAAAATAACTAGTTTATTCAGAACACAGTAACGATAAAGTATTATAAGTGTTGCAATCCATACAGCGTCTCTATCACCCCATGATAATTATACAAACTGACTGAAACATGTAGAATCCACACTCAAGGACAGGGCAATACTAGCTCCCTCTTGAGGCATTTTGTAAGACTCCAACTGAACTCTGACAACAGTTCATTTAACTTAAATCATTAATTATTAAACCTTCTAATTAATACAAATATATTCACAATTAATTAAGTATAAAATATTTATGCAGTTGAATGTATTTCGTTTAATTCGTTCGGATTTTAATTTGCATTCATAAACAAACTAAACTCGAAATGCACATTTCAAATCAAATATTCTAAAGAAAATTCTGTATCAGACAAACACAAATTAGAAACGCAATTACTTTAGGATCGTGTAAATTTAACACATATATTAACTATAATTAGTTTTAACATTCAATAATAAAAAAAAACGTTTAGAGAATTCGATTAATTTCCTAAATTATAAAGAAGCTGTACTGGTCGTTTGATATTAGCCTTCTGGGTTTTAACCAAAGAGAAGCGAATTTTTCTATCTCTTAAAGGGAATTATCTGTTCCATTTTAGTCATTAACTAGATGTTTTTAAGTAACACTCATCCTGAATTCAAACATCATCAGTTTTAAACTGAACTGAATAATTAATTGATGGACATGTGTTTACGGATATCTTAAGGATGGTAAATAATATTTTCTCCATTGTCTCTAAATAACTTTAATACATGTTGTTACATTTATCTAGAGAATATACTAGAGAAAATACTTATACTAGAAAATATACACTCGAGCAGTGGTCCCCAACCCCCGGGCCGTGGATCAAATGGTACCGGGCCGCCCAAGAAACATCAAATTATTTTCATTTTATTTACTGTGATGTATTTCTCCCGGGTTTGTGCGGTTCTTATCTATGAAATGTCCACTCAAATTAGGAGGCGGTAAATCAGAACTTGAAATTTGTTCTGTTACTAGAGCTTCAATTATGATTTCTGAATTCTCTATTTTCCAACTGTGACAAATGTGACAACTGTTTTCAAGTTGGCAGAAAAAGTAGCTGCATTTAAAGCCAAACTGAAGTTGTGGGGATGGCGCGTGAACAGAGGCATTTTGGACATGTTTCAGACATTACCGGGGATTTTAGGCGAGACTGAGCCTAAACATTCATTCTCCCAGTTGGTGTACGATCACCTGTCTTTGCTTTTAAAGGAGTTCGAGTGCTACTTCCCGACTACAAAAGACCCACGAACTAGTAAAGCATGGATCCGCGAACCATTTGTTAACAAATCAGGCGAATCTAGCATGTCTGTGCGAGAAGATCAACTGCTGGAGATTGCAAATGAAGGCGGCCTTAAAACTACATTCGTTACAACAACTCTGTCTCGGAGTACTGGATTTAAAGTCATGGTGAAATTCCCTGAGATTGCCACCACAGCACTTAAATCCCTATTGCCATTTCCGACAACTTATCTGTGTGAAGCTGGGTTTTCTGCAGTGACAGCAACCAAAACAAAACAACGGAATAAACTGGACATAAGCAACAAACTTCGGGTGTCATTGTCTCCTATTACCCCCAGATGAAACAGTCTAGTTACAAAGAAACAAACTCAGGGTTCTCATTGATTTAGCGTTCTAGTGAGTTAAAATGTTAAATCACTTTATATTCATTTTTAGTGTAACTATATTTTATTTTGAAGGCATGTTTAAATGTAATTCAATTAAAATTATTAAATCAAAACAATTTAAAATATAAACAATCAACGTCCCCCCTTTCAAGCGGGCCGCGTTAAAATTATCAAACGTTAATCCGGTCCGCGGTAGTAAAAAGGTTGGGGAGCACTGCACTAGAGAATATATTTATACTTGAGTATATACTAGACAATATATTTATGCTAGAGAATATGCTAAAGAATATATATTTATACTACAGAATATACTAAAGAATATATTTATACTAGAGAGTATGCAAAACAGTATATTTATACTAGAGAATATGCTAAAGGTATATTTATACTAGAGAATATACTAAAGAGTATATTTCTACTAGAGAATATGCTTGCAGAATTTCTAGACCTAAACAGATCGTCCGTGGGCACCTTGGTAGCTGGAAGAGATAGCAAGCGATTACCAATTTAAAAAAATGAGCAGGAGTGAGATCAAAAGGCTCTAAAGGATCAGTTTTAAGTTTGTTAATAGAGAGAGAGAGAGAGAGAGAGAGAGAGAGAGAGTGAACGACCAACAATTTTTCTTAAACTGGTTTTTATCCCCGTTTGTACCATTCTCACAAAACCCTTCTCACCATGAACCTTTTTCAATAATATACTATTTCCATTTACTATCATAAGATGCAAACATATCGCACCCCGGCAAGAAAAATGACACAGGTCAAATAGTAAAAATTGTGATGTTATGTCATTGAAAAATATGTATGAGGTGCCCCAGCGTGTTATATTACTATTCTTTAGAATATAATAGCAGTTACCACCTTTAATACTTACCTAAAATTTAAAAAAGCTCATACTATTTCAATATAAGTTTTATAGTATCCTTTAAGTTGATGTTCCTGAAATTCTGCAATTTTGAGTTGTGTCTTTGCTTGCCAGGGTGCGATATCTTTAGCAGTAGGATGTGACTGTTATTTTTAATTCAATATCTGCTTTAGTACTTCCTTATGTAGAATTTAATAGTTGAGTCTAATATAAGCATCTCGTGGGAACATCGAACGCCACGTGACATGAGCAGAGTTTCATCATTTCCAAACCAAAGAAGCTTTTAATAATACTCATCAATTTCCTAAATTACTATAATCAAGAACGCTTTTCCAATGTCACCTCTAAAAGCTATTTAAAACTTGCGAAATCATGGCATTACATCTGACACATTTAGATTTAAGTTTGGACGAACTTCAAGGCAATCTTTCTCTGACGACGCGTCGAAAACAGTTCGTACCCTCAAAGTCTCACTAGATCTTAACTTCGTCGTCACGTTTCTGTTCTAATCTAGCTAGCGTATCCTTTCCATTAATTCATGGCACGATTCAACAATGGCACCAAATTAAAATCGAGGATTAAATTAAGACGAATGTATAACTTAACTACTAAACTGAGTTATTAAGTAGATCATCTATCCTAGGCATGACAGAATCCAATTATATATATATCGTCCTTAATACTCATATCATATTAAATATTTCAACCTGTAACGTATTTTAATTCTCGGTAATAGATGCACCAATAATGCGTTTGTGGTGGTTTAATGGTATGATTTCGTAACAGAGGTCAAAGATAAAATAACTAGTTTATTTAGTTAATAACTGTATACACTGGCGCCCTCTTGCAGTCAACTCGAAAAATGAGTTGTGTTTTCAACGATTCAAGGCCATTTTTGGCCATGTTACGACCAAACTCACGGCAGTGTCAAATTATAAACACACACATATGAAATGTACCGCTGACACAAAAGAGAGAAGTATATTACCCAACCAATCTGTATAAAATTAATGTTTCAAGAAAAAATAAGTTTTCAAGTTAAAGAAACATTTTTCTTGTGTAACAAGTAAAATATTTCTGCGCTATGTGTTTTAGTCTCTCACTTCATAGAAACACTTTGTTATTCATAATCGATTAATATTAGTGAAATTTTATTTAGAAAAACATCATGTGGTGATTTGGAGCAGGTCTTTTCGGAAATATTTTCTCTATTTCTTAGAAGCATGTTGCATAACGCTGTTACTAAAAAGTACTCAATTGTTGAGATTAGATTCGTTGTATTGTTATTTAAATAAACTGCAAGTACAATTTCGTTGGAAATTTCGTTCATCGCAATGCTACCCTTGTAACATTTAGCAGTGATTCAATTGGGTGTATGATACCAGTAATTGATTGATTACCAATAGCGTGAAACTGCAATTGCTGTAATGATATCTCAAGTGCACTTTTGTATCCGCAGTCATGCAATCAATGCTCACGTCTACCAGCCACAAATGTAGCAGAGTAAAAAGATAGTGCAACTTTAGTCCACCAAAAAGATACTCTCGATTCATTTCACTGCTCTATCTATACTGTTGTATTGCAAGCAGAATTTTGTATGGAAGTCTAAATTCACCAATGTCAAAGTTAATGCAACTCTGCTACTTAGATATAACTGCTGAATGTTTACAGTAAACATTTCTTGGCCATCCTGTGCACTTTAAACGCTACCATCGACCTTTTAAATTCTATGTGCACTGTGTTTCCATCGAAAAAGGTTCAACAGAAAGCGTTTTTTCACGAGATCTTATAGGTTCGCTAAGAGGCTTACGGCACTGAATTGTTAAATAAATAAGCCTGGGAAAGAGGCATTTAGGATTTGATTTTGAATAAGCTACGTCTAGACGAAGACAACGTGAATGACATGAATAGCATGAGCAATTCTCTCGAATTCAAAATTTAACGTTTGCCCACGAAGCGATGCTTGCATTCCTC
Source organism: Metellina segmentata (assembly GCA_947359465.1). NCBI lineage: Eukaryota > Metazoa > Arthropoda > Arachnida > Araneae > Tetragnathidae > Metellina > Metellina segmentata. The sequence continues at coordinate 49,964,775 of OX375878.1, forward strand.
TTGGGGTTTCTTATTTTCAGAAACCTGCAGGCTTATAAAACTTTTAAACTTTGTGTTAGGTTGGATATGGTGTATGTGTACAGTGGTGATATAAAGGACATGTATGTACTCACGGAATAAAATATTCCAAACATGTGACAAATAGCAGAAAACCGGATGCTGTTTTACTATATATCTCATGTGTCAAATGCATGTCAGACATGAAATATTTTAAACGAGTTATTCTTTGCATATACTGGCATAGACCAGATAAAAGAAATCCGGAAAAATATCTTACACTGACAAAACAAATTGTTGCAAGTGACAAAATGTTTAAATCCAATGAGAGGTGTAGACAGGTGTGCATTTATTCTACAACCTGCATTCTCATCCTGAGGAACTTTTAACCAGTTTTGATCTTCTTGATTGATTGAATCTTTACTAGGAATATTTCGACTAATAGATGAGATTATTTAGTCCTTATGTATGGTGTGGGGAATAAGGAGTGCTACATATGTAAGAATCTCGTGAAATCTCTATATATCTATTTATAAATATATCTATATCTATATATCTATATATATATATATATATACATATATCAATATACATATATCTATCTATATATATATATCTATATATATCTATATATATAT